>OX456984.1:90702975-91445475 GCA_949752695.1 Melanostoma scalare
ACTATGGTACTCCAGTGGCCTTCCAAGTAAAGACATACGGTTTTGGTGATGCTTACAGAAACAGTCCACGAACCTAGATTGCAAATATCTCGCATATCAGAAGATTAACGTTGTCGTCGTCACCATTCAGGTATCCGTTGCAGTTTGACCTGGTACGCCTCTGGCCTTCCAGGCAAAGACATACGAACCTGGGATCTGGACGTCAACATCAGTTATTCATTGACAAAATAAATGAAAAGGAAACTAATTATTACAAACATTAGGACTTCGCCTCCGAACCTATGCACGATCAATCCGTTAGGGATTTGGCTGGCGTTGTAACCGCCTTTGGACGAAGGCTAGAAAGTGCAGGATACGAAAAGGCAAACAAAGTCCTATGGGAATATTTGATTGCAAACGAGTAAAAAAAATTTTCTTTCGAAAAACATTTCCATTTCATTACCCTCTCATATATAAAGTCTGTTGGCTGAAAAAGCTTTGCATTCTTGACAAAATACAAAAAAAAACAGAGTTAAACCATGAAACAAAACACTAATAACAGCCTTATTTATTAGACTTCACTAATACTCGTTCGACCTAGTATTAGTTAATACTAGTATTAGCACTTAATACTCCCTTACGCCAGGTCGAGCGAATCCTTATTTATAAAACATTTTCCAACCCGTATTAGTTAATACTTGCTTATGTCAAATTTTTCATCAAAAAATGACCTATCTATAGCTCTGGTTACTATAAACGTAAACAAGTCCCAGCTGACTTCATTTTGCACGTTCAATGCATTAAGTTTTTTCAGATAATCTAACTTCTTTCGGGCACTGATTGGCCAGAGTTTTAGATTTTCTTTTGATGCGTGACTTTTGACCAATCAGAGGCCAAAAAAAGTTGGATTATCTGAAAAACTTAATTGCGTTGAACCCGAGCATTATGATTGTTTTTTTTTTGTTGTTGGCGGAAATTTTTCCAAAATGGATATTAAACAAAACAAAACAAGAAATATTAGTTTTCATTTATAAATTTATTTATCTCGTAGTTAAGGCGGAAAAAGAATTAAAATTATTCACAAAACCAAAATAATTTTCCACTTTTCCTCCAAAAATTTGAAAAAACTACATTTAGACCTTAACACGACCTTAATCCTCCGTTAATACTCCTATGAACCAGTATTAGCTTAATCCGCCTCTAGTACTGGTGTATTTTTTTTATAAATAAGGTTTGGAGTATTAGAGGAGTTTTAAATTCGTAGTAACCCTAATCCGCCGATAATACGAGTTTATAAATAAGGCTGTAAACGACTACAAAAAAAAAAAAAACGTTGGGCGCCAAATTTGTTGCAGGTCAGGACTAGGAAACACCAGTAATAGGAAAAGGAAACGAGAAAAGGAAAAGGAGACCCACAGGAACGGAAACGATGGAATGGAATTGGGAGCTGTGAAAAACAGGAAGATCTGCATCGACAGGAAATGGCACGCTCGCGAAGCTCGGCTAAGCTCGCTGGATGGGGGGATCTTTCCTCTCCATGCAGAAGACGCCTACAACAAATTACATATATCGTGCCAAGACAAAACATACAAGTTCTTTCCCACCACCTGAGTTCAACTCACCACACGCTTGGGCTGCAGATGTAGCGCAGCATGGCCGTTCGCCCTCCCAACCTAGGAATTCTGTGGCCAGTGTCTAGAACTCCCCCTTTGCCGTTGGATCCTGAAAAGAAGGAACTTCAACCCCCTTAACTGAAGAGCATCGTCAGTGCACCATCTTCCAACCTCTCAAAATCTCCTTAGCAATCCATGAATCCTTTTTTATGGGCTACGCAAAGAAAATCAACGTTTGTTTCCCTTCACAGGTCGTGATTTACAATAATTTTTATTTGAGGGTATTTGACGAAGCTGTCAATTTCATGGCCACTGAAACTGCTTCTCGGGTGGCTTTCAATATTCCATACCAGCTGGGTTTCAATTTCGAAAAGTTTGGTTGTGTATGTAAGAAAGTTCGAATGTATTGTAAATGGCTTACCATATCTTGATCGTGTAGCCCCGGGGTAAAGTACGACAAAAATAGAAAATAACCTACACTTAAACAAATAAGCTTGTTAATCCTTACTTTAATTATTAAGGTTCAACAAATAACAAGAAACTAATGAAAATAATAAAAAAAGTATGATGTTATTGTAACGTGCGCTTAGTTCGCAAAAATAAAACTCTATCTTTCAATTTAATTCTACCACTTTTATTCAGTATCTACCTTCGAAATACACTTTATTCGAACTCAACTCAATTACGTTTATTCAATATTCACACTATCACTTTCTAAACTAAACTGACCTTTGGTTGCGTCAGCTCCTTCTTTATATAGAAGTGTGAAATATCGAGAGCTTTCTAGTAGTTTTGCTATGAACCATGATGTCTAGACAAGTTCCCCTCCCGGTATATTTCTGCACACACACACACTCACAACCAATGTCTTCCATTATACCATTCCATTATAGTGTTGCCACTTTTGTTTTCGGTTGAACGTTTTCGATTAGGAAATTGGTATTAATGTTGGGTGTACATTACAATACAAAGGAATTCACAGATTCTTACACACTCAAATCTTTCTTTAACTCTTTGGTTCGATCTGAACTGGATTATTGCTGTACGGTTTGGAACCCTTGCTACAAAAACTCGATTGTGAGAATCGAAAAAATCCAAAGAAAATATACTAGATATACCTTCTATAAACTAAATTGGAGAATCGATACTCCCTCAAACAAGACCAGGTGTTTGTTATTTGGGGCTCAATGTCTAGAAAATCGACGTACTTACTTTGGGATAATGCTTGTCAGAGATTTACTAGCATACCACATAAAATGCTCTCCCTTACTTTTGTTAATTAACCTACGCGTTCCGAGTAGAACTTCTCGTAATAACTGTGTGTTTCATGAGCAAATTCATCGAACGAATTATGCTCGAAATGAATCAATTACTCGTTGCATCAGAGTAGCCAACTCAGTTTGCAGTAGATTAGATTTCTTCGACAACTGTAGTAGAGATTCTTTTAGGCAGTACGTATTTAATGTATTAAACATGCCACCATTTGATTAATTTAAAGTTCAATTAAAATTCAATTTTCTATTTTATCAATGCTATTGTTAGTTTAATTCTTAAGTAGTCTGTAAGTGAATATTGTTCTCTGATTGACGAAAATAAATAATAAATAAATACAATAAGTTGCGAAACTACCTTCTATATGTAGCCAACATAGCGGTTCCGATTTTAAAAAAACATTGATGTGGTATTTTCGCGCTCTTCATCAATAAAGCTAGCCACAAACTACGAACATGCTAACGGAATATACTTGTGTTGATCTTTTTTTATCGTTTTTTGGCTGGTTTGGTTGGCGAGCTGCTCTGTTAGCTGTTGCTGAAATATTTCGATTTTTCACTGCTTGTCAGCTTTCATATTCGTAGTGTAGGGGTATGTTCTCGAGCAACCCTAATTTTTGGTTGTTATATATCCACTATTAAGACCCAACACGAAAGTTATGCTCGCCAGTAACAGCTGGTTCAACATCAGGAGTCAGGACTAGGATTTTGATAGAAGCAAACTCAATGTCATAATAATAATAATATCACCAGTATTTATTATTGTACATCAGTTCAATTCTGCTATTTAATTATATAGAATCGTAAAAAATAGAAAGACTTCATTAACAAAACTTAAATCGTATATATGTGCTTAAAAAAAACAATAGTTAAGAAGTGTACATACAATCATGATTGATTTCAACAAATTCATCATCGAGAGTACGTTTATAGTTAACTAATTTCTCTTTCAAATGGGAAAACACACGGGTTAATAAGAAAGTCAATTAAAAACTAAACTCAACTATCAACTGAAGTCAAGCGCTTACTAATGATTAGTAAGACTTCAGCGATCTATGCATAAATTTGTCCTTAGATGAGTGTGAGTAATAAGTCATTGTGTTGCTTCGTTTAGGAAAATAGTCCATCTGCGGCTCTTGTGATAGACATGTACTGATCGAGTTCGTTATCCAAGTCTTCTTTTTTTACGTCTGGTTTATCTGAACCTATTGGGAAAATGAGAAAATTTAATTCAAGAAAAGAAACAAATAAGAGAAAAGCGAATAGCTTTCTACCGACTTTTGGTCTGTTTTTACCTATTTGACGTCCATCTCGAGCGCTTCCACGACCACGGCTGCGGCTTTGACCACGTCGTTGTTGCTGCTTTTGTTGGCCCCCAGTGCCATTACGTTGGCCTCCTCTAGGTGCAGTTCCTCTTTGTGCACTACGCCAACGGGGTCCCTTTCCACGCAATGTTGCACGACCAAGTAGAGCACCCCTAGGTTTGTTTGTAGCTGCAGCGCCACCAGACCTTGGCTGGTGCATTGTTCCTCTGTAAAACTCTGTTGTTGGTGCGACTCCTTGAACGACCACGTCCGCGTGTGTCATTGCCTCTTTTAGAGACTTGCATATTCAATTTCTGATTGGATGCAGCTCTAGGTAATCTTTGATTATTGAACCTTCCCTTGGGACGGCTTAATCTATTTTTTACATCCTGAAACTGCACGCGAACGACTTGCCGATCGAGTTCTAAGCGACCAATATAGCTGAACAGAGCTATATAAAAAAAGTTTAATAGTTATTTTAATATTACCAAAAAGACAAAAAAAAAAAACAGCGACCGCGAAATGAAAATAGAAAAAAGACTTTTGTTGTGACAGCGTATTCTGTCAAGTTGTCACTTTTTTCCCAGTTAATTCACAATAGGATGTGTTTTAGTACTGTTTGGTTAATTTTCTCCAATTTTCCCACGTTGTTAGCGCATAATTACCGCACAATCACCTCAAATTGAGGTAATTATGATAAAAGATTTTGTATGGGTAGCAAAGTCAATTATGAGATCATTTTGAAATTTTTTTATAACCATCTCATTTGCCCTAGTGAAAACGTAGTATTGATCATATTTTTAGCTACGATTACGTAAATTATTTGAGAAAAATTATTGAAAAGTAAAGTTGGACGACTAATTTGACAATCTGAAAGCCAGTACCAAAAGACCATCCAACTAACATCAAACCAAAGAAGAGACATAAAAAAGCGTAAACATAACTTACACAATTGAATCCATCCACACACTTATTTTTCAAACAACTTTTATTTTTCAAATCATCAATTTGATATCCGAATATAAAGTAGTATGTGTCATTTCAGTAATACTAATTTGAATTCTGCTGAATATGTGTATCACAGATAAATCTTGTGTTACAACAATATAAGCAAATGGAAATTGTGTGGTAAGAGAAGTAAGCGGTTTCCCTTTTGTTCTATACCACTCTATGCTGTAATATGGGGGGGGGTAGGAGGGATTGGGAAAGGTAGTTGGATGAAGGAAGGGATTGGGATAGGTAGAGGATTGGAATGGGTAAAGACAAAAAGATAAGGTAGGAAAGGAATAAAGGAAAGCAAAGGAAGGATAAAAGAAAAGGGAAAACAAAAGAAAGGAAATTTGACAGGAGGATGACATTAGGATGGGAGAGGTGAAATGACTACAAGCAGGAAAGCGGGAAGAGGAAAAATAAGAGGATAAGGAAAGAATGAAAAGAAAAGGAAGGAAACGGAAATTGGACAAGGAAGGGAAAAGGAAGTGTCGTGACGAAGGGACCTGGCACGCTTGCGATGCGCGGCTCAGCTCGCCGGATTAGGGGGGATCTTGCCCCTTCACCAGACGAAACCACATTACAAAAACATATATCGTTCCAAAAAAACCACCACCACAAAAACCTTACCACATTTCAGGCACTGCGAGGTGAAATAGCAGTGTGGCCTGTAGCCCACCCAACCATGGAACTCGGTCGGCCATGTTATCGAGTTCCCCGAAGACGATCACTGCTGCCAGGTGAAACCAATTACCCACGATGCATCTCCAACCTCTTCATCCTGCGAGGGGATTGTTTTCACCCACCTACATATAATCCTGCCTAAAAGGAGCTCCCTGTAGTGGATATGGCCGCAACGTGGCCTCTTAAAAAAAACTCAAATAGCCCGAGAAATGAGAAGAAAACGATCGCAGGACACAGAAGAAGATTCAGACAAAACCAAAAAACACCAGAATTAAACACACAAAAAAAAGGAAATAACAACAAAAAAATGTAAAAAAAAATTAATAGAAATGTATAAAAGAAATTTAAAAAAATGTAAAATAAATGTAAAAAAATTACTAAAAAAATTAAATAAAAAAAATAAATAACAAAAAAAATCACGCCGAACACTTATTACAAGAAAAAAACAGCAACACCGGAACAATTTCTATGTTTGGGCCCTGCGGGCGCTTTTCACTGCAGGCCGGACCTGGCTTTGCCCTTGCACTCGTCCTCTTGCACTGTGTTTATGTTTTTTATTGGCCTCTTACAATGTCGTTGTTGTCTTATGACAAGCATACATACATTTTTTTTTTGCACGAATTAATTTGAATTCCATAAATAAATGTAAATAAAATTTGTACCCACGGCTCTGGGGTCTAATTTTGGGCTACTTGATAGCTCATGGCTCACATCCAGCTATTAACGCTTTATTCATCTAAGTTCGCAGGTATGGTACTTTTCTCATCGTTTTTTGGAGTTCTTTACTTGGCCCGATTTCCCCTTGCCGATATTAAATTCTCAAATCAGCCCGACTCCCAGAACCGTGGCAGATGCAATTAATGCTTGTGCACATTATATATATATATGTATGTACCTATGTAGGTGTTCACTGCGTTATTTCGATTTCCTCCTTTACTTTTCAGGCACTATCCAATTAAAGGAATAAGAAAAAAAAAACAATTGAAAATATAAATGAAAATTAATTCAATCCAACAACAGGCGTGTTTTTTTGCACGCGGATATAAGCTTCGCCCAAAAAAACGGCTTCCCCAAATTATTCAAATATTTGGCAGCACTGCAATTTGACATAAATGAAAAATTTTTATTTAACAGCTGTTTGTACTAAACTGTAGACTACGATGGCGGTTGTGGAAAACAGCAAGAAGGTATAATCATATAATTTTTGTCGGGGATACCTATAGAAACTGTCCAAACAGCAAATGTGGACCTTCCTTCCTGTTTACCTTCTTCCCAGATAAGCAATGCTGAGGTACCAGAAGCTCAAATAGTGAATCCAGGAGTCCCAGATAAACTGAGTGTTCAGACAACAAATGCTGGTATGTCAAAAGTAGGAAGTACCAAGCCAACAAATGCATTACCACAGATTCAACCAGTTACAAATCAGTTGGAAAATCCTTCTGTCAATCGACAATCACCACAGGCTTTGGGGAATCCAGAATCTGATAAGCAATCCTCAAATACCGCATCTACTTTGACTTCAACATCGCTTGTCCTAGGCTGCATAGATTCTATTAAAACTCCAGAATCGACGATCGTGCTAACAGAAATCGCACCTAACCCTGCAACACCACCAGAACATAACTTAAACAGATGTGATGCAGATGTGAGGGAGTAGGGATTCCATTAATGCTTTTTAGCCTTCAAGTGGATGGCTGTGTCCTTACACAAAAGCATTTAAATACACCATTGGTCGAGTCCAAATCCCAACGATTGTTTTGACCCCAGCACGTACCTGATCGGTAAGTACTCTGTGAAAAAATCTCAAGGATTCAAAGTGATGGTTTCTTGTGTTCTTAGGCCTCGACGAAGAACAGTTACGAAAGATCTCATGTTTCGAAATTGTGTTGCATGCTCCCAGCAACTACTACCATGACAAACCACACCATTTCCACCGCCAGACTCGATGTACTACGACACCAAGCCCGGCGGTGGTTACATCTGGACAAGCATGCGCAAAGTCGAGCGTAAGAAAAACCAAGGGAAACAGTAGATGTTTAGTTTTTCATTAAATTTATTAGTTTCTACCACAATCATACATACTGTAACGTGCGCTTAGTTCGCAAAATAAAACTTCACCTTTCAAATTATTTCTATCACTTTTATTCAGTATCTATACTTTATTCGAACTCAACTCGACTATTGGACTATCACTGGTTAACAACATTTCACTCTTAACTTTATCACTCTATAATCAAAACTGACTGCTCGTTGCGTCAGCGGTCCTATTTATATAGAACAACACTCATCTAGAGCGTTCCAGTTTCTTCTCCATGGTTTCCACATTTGCTGTCAAAAATCTCTACACTCACACACACTGGCTTACAAGCAATGCCTCTCATTTATACCATTCCATTATAGTGTTGCCAGTTGTGTTTTCGGTTAAACGTTTTCGATTAGGAAATTGGTATAAATGTTGGGTGTTCATTACACTGCCCCCTCCTTAAGATTGTTCGTCCCGAATAATTCCATCTGCAGCCTCGCCACTACATCGATGCAGCCGGTCACAATGAACTACTTTTAACTTGCCTCTTAATCCTCTTTGCATGCGGTAAACCACGTCGTTAATCCTCGTGACAACAGTATAAGGACCTTCCCAGTTCTGCTGAAGTTTCGGTGACAATCCCTTTTGACGATGAGGATTATAAAGCCACACACGATCTCCTGCTTGGAATCCTGCCGTTGTCGCTTTTGTGTCGTACCGTGTCTTCATCCGGTCGCTGTAGGTTTTCATCCGTTCCCTTGTTCTTTTATGGATGTCAGCGAGTCTCTCCTTGAGGTCATCCACATACTCGTTCGTGTCCTGTGGCTCCTCTGTCAGGCATCCAAATTTAAGTTCGCTGGGCAGCCGCATGGTTTTCCCGAACAGGATGTCAGATGGTGTTTGTCCTGCCGAGCTATGTACTGCACTTCTATAGGCCATCAGGAATAGCGGTACGTGCCTATCCCAGTCTCTTTGGTAGTCGCCTACGACCTTAGTGAGGTGTTCTTTCAAGGTCCGGTTGAATCTTTCAACCATCCCATCAGATTGTGGATGAAGCGGTGTGGTTATGGTCTTCTTGATGCCAGGTAGTCCGCACACTCCTTGGAAGATGTTTGACTCGAAGTTCCTCCCTTGGTCAGAATGGAGTTCCATAGGTACGCCAAACCTACTTACCCAGTTAAACACAATTTGGTCGACCACCGTTTTGGCTTCTTGATTTGGGAGGGCATACGCCTCAGGCCAACGCACACCATGTGCAATGGGGAAGCACCGACACAAATTCTAGGGGGGAACTCTTATTTGAATTTATTTTAAGAAACAATCTTTTGGTTATCAATAGAGGTAACACACCTACCTTTGTTACGAAAAACCGTAAAGAAGAACTTGACATTACCCTCACAAACAACTCGGACACTTGTCCAGTAGAGCAGTGGAAAGTACTAGAAGAAATTTCTTTCTCAGACCATCGTCTGATAAATTTTATCATTCCCACTACAGATCGCCCAATCAAACCATTTCGTAATAATAGACGAACAGATTGGGCTACCTTTAGTAGGGAGGTAGACGATAACATAGATTCCCTCAATACAAATAGGTACCTTGAACCGCAAAGCCTTGATAAGTTGACTGCAGAACTCGCAGGGATTCTGAGAAATGCCCTGGATAAAAGCTGTCCTCTGATCACAACGGTAAAAAAGAACAAAAAACCAATTTGGTGGACCAACGAGCTGAGCAGCATTAGGAAAGAAACTAGAAGACTTTTCAATGCTGCCAAACGAACCGGCTCCGAAAATGACTGGGAACATTACAAATCCAGCCAAAGTAAATTCAAAAATGAAACTCAACGAGCAAAACGCTGCTCATGGAGAAATTTTTGCAGCGAAATTGAGTGTACGAACAAATCGGCCAGACTACGGAAAATCCTCTCTAAGGAGACCATACCTCTTGGTTCTCTGAAGAGACCGAATAACCACTGGACTGAATCCCCGGTAGAGAGTCTGGAACATCTGTTCGATTCGCACTTCCCTGGATGCAGCCCTATAGAGAACAGTGAAGTAGATACCACTAATTACTCTAGACATGAAATCCCGACAGATATCGTAACAGAAGAGAAGTTGGAATGGGCTATTAGCCGTGTTTTTTTGCACGCGGATATAAGCTTCGCCCAAAAAAACGACTTCCCCAATTTTTTTTTAAATTTGGCAGTACTGCAATTTGACATAAATGACAAATTTTTATTTAACAGCTGTTTGTCTCTGTCTTTTTACTAGACTGTAGACTACGCTAAAGGCCTCAGCCCATAGAATCAGTTGCGTCCGTTCGCTGCCGGATTCAACTGACAGCTGTGAGTTTTACCGTACACAACGGATTGGAGTGACCCATAGAATCCGTTGCGGTGTCTCAACTCAACAAGACCACTCATGTTAGCAGAAGAGAAAATTTCAAATTGGTTCTTACTGCGCATGTCATCAGAGAGAAAATTTCAAATTGGTTCTTACTGCGCATGTCTCTCTTTTGCCGGACGCAAAAAGTTAAAAGTTGGGCTACTTTTTGCGTTGCGTCCGTTGCATCCGATGCTTATGGGTCACCTCTCATAAGATCGTGTGTATTTAATCGAGCTGTCAGTTGAATCCGAGAGCGAACGGACGCAACGGATTCTATGGGCTGAGGCCTTAAGATGGCAGCAGGCAGTTGTGGAAAAACAGCGTGAAAGTAAACTATACAATTTATGATGTTATTTTCTATAATTGCTCTTTTTTGTTTTAAGAAACAGACACCAAGAAAGTTCAACAAGCTCTAGCTACACGGAATGCTTGAAAGATTCATCACTGATCCAGGAAAAGTGAAAGCGATTGGCAAAATATTCATTGGGCTTTACTCGTTGGACAACGAAAATGAAAATGGTTCTTATGAGATAGCGTTGAAGGATCAAGAAAGGTTTGTCCCACTCGTAGCAAATAAACTTAATTTCAATTAATAAAAGATTTACATATTTTTTGCAGGTTTTTTTAAGCCACCAAGAGAAGTAGGAGGAAGCAATGCATACGGTGCTGACATTCTAGATGCCTTATTAATGCCTAATTCTTTCAAAGGCTTATGAGTTTGGTAGAACGCTCAGCGTGAATATTGATGGAAAGGTTTCATCCACCAATAACTAAAGAATATATATGTTCCGACCAGATCGACCTATGCCATCATTATTGGTGGATCTAGTTTCAGAACTTGGAATTTTTGATTCGGGATCACGATCTAGACGCTCAGGTTCGCGATCGCAATCGATGTTAGTAAGTCGATCACGTTCACGTAGTGGCTCCAAGTCAAAATCGGGATCCCGGTCGCGATCTAAAAGTGGCTCGCCCAGCGGTTCAGGTTCCGTCAGTGGCTCTGACGAAGAAAAAACGTTTGGAATATCAGAACATAACGATTTATTATAATGAAACACATATATAAATAAAAACAAGAAAAGATTTTTTAATTGCAAACCACACGACAATTATGTTCTTATTCGGAAACTAAAATTTTCTGTACGGGAATCGATGGAAACCACACTGGGACGAGTTGAAGCAGTCATTTTGGCAAAGGAATTAACCAATCCACTTGATGTGGTTAATTGGTTTTCTACACAGACGAAGAAAATATATAAAATGTTATTTGATATGCATTTTGGTAGTCAATTTTAAAACTTGCCTTTGGAAGACGCAAATAAAAGATTTATTTTCTTTGTCAAACGAATGAATTTTGAATGAATTTTTTGAAATTTCCAAAAATTCATCTTCCACACCTTGGTAGCACTTGCAGTTTATATTCGCTTCAGAAATAAACGTAGATGTTTATCCTCGCTATTCGCTTATTTTGTTGTTGTTTTTAACATGCAAAAATTTAAACAAGCGTATATACGCGTGCAAAAAAACGCACCTATTAACTCCTTCTCCCCTTTTAAATCTCCGGGTCACGATGGCATTTTCCCTATGATGCTTCAGAAAAGCAGAGAAAAAGTCATCCCACATCTCAAGAACATTTTTGAAAGTAGCCTCAAATGGGGCTACATTCCCAAAATATGGCGGGAAGTTAACGTCGTTTTCATACCGAAAGCCGGCAAACCCAGCCATACAGAAGCAAAAGACTTCAGACCTATAAGTCTGACCTCCTTTATAATGAAAACTTTTGAAAGGTTACTTGATTTACATATCCGTAGCTTTATGAAACCGGAAGTAATATCCACCTTTCAACATGCTTACACAAGAGGAAGAAGTGTGGAAACAGCACTGTAGTAAGAACCATAGAAAAAACGCTGCAAGACAAGGAATACATTCTGGCAGCCTTTCTAGACATTGAAGGAGCTTTCAACAATGTACAGAACAGTGCAATTAAGAAGGCCCTAAACGATCTAGAAGTTGAAGAAACAATAACAAATTGGATCATGAATATGCTAACAAAACGTCAGATCCACAGTGAACTGGGAGGTGCAAACTTGAAAAAGTGTGTGTCAAGAGGAACCCCACAAGGAGGTATCCTCTCACCCCTGCTCTGGATCCTAGTCATGATTGAGATCCTCGTAGCTCTCAAACATGATGGCGTAAAAGTGGTCGCCTATGCCGATGATCTAGCTCTTCTGGCAACGGGGAAATTCCCTTCCATTATTAGCGCACAATTGAATTATACACTAACCAAGGTAAGCGCTTGGACAAAAAGATGCGGCCTTGCAGTTAACCCCCTCAAAACAGAGCTGGTACTCTTTACAAATAGAAGAAAAATACCTACTTTTGAGTTACCAAGACTAAATAAGACCCCTCTTAAGATTTCTGATCAAGCCAGATACCTGGGAGTGATCTTAGACAAAAAACTAAATTGGGGTCCCAATATACAAGAAAGATACAAAAAATCTATGATAGTGTAACGTGCGCTTAGTTCGCAGAATAAAACTTCACTTTTACTTTATTTCTACCACTTTATTCAGTATCTATACTGGACTATCACTGGTTAACAACGTTTCACTCTTAACTTTATCACTCTATAATCAAAAACTGACTGCTCGTTGCGTCAGCGGTCCTATTTATATCGAACAACACTCATCTAGAGCGTTCCAGTTTCTTCTCCATGGTTTCCACATTTGCTGTCAAAAATCTCTACACTCACACACACTGGCTTACAAGCAATGCCTGTCATTTTATACCATTCCATTATAGTGTTGCCAGTTGTGTTTTCGGTTGAACGTTTTCGATTAGGAAATTGGTATAAATGTTGGGTGTTCATTACACTGCTCCCTCCTTAAGATTGTTCGTCCCGAATAATTCCATCTGCAGCCTCGCCACTATATCGATGCAGCCGGTCACAATGAACTACTTTTAACTTGCCTCTTAATCCTCTTTGGATGCGGTAAACCACGTCGTTAATCCTCGTGACAACAGTATAAGGACCTTCCCAGTTCTGCTGAAGTTTCGGTGACAATCCCTTTTGACGATGAGGATTATAAAGCCACACACGATCTCCTGCTTGGAATCCTGCCGTTGTCGCTTTTGTGTCGTACCGTGTCTTCATCCGGTCGCTGTAGGTTTTCATCCGTTCTCTTGTTCTTTTATGGATGTCAGCGAGTCTCTCCTTGAGGTCATCCACATACTCGTTCGTGTCCTGTGGCTCCTCTGTGGGGCATCCAAATTTAAGTTCGCTGGGCAGCCGCATGGTTTTCCCGAACAGGATGTCAGATGGTGTTTGTCCTGTCGAGCTATGTACTGCACTTCTATAGGCCATCAGGAATAGCGGTACGTGCCTATCCCAGTCTCTTTGGTAGTCGCCTACGACCTTGGTGAGGTGTTCTTTCAAGGTCCGGTTGAATCTTTCAACCATCCCATCAGATTGTGGATGAAGCGGTGTGGTTCTGGTCTTCTTGATGCCAAGTAGTCCGCACACTCCTTGGAAGATGTTTGACTCGAAGTTCCTCCCTTGGTCGGAATGGAGTTCCATAGGTACGCCAAACCTACTTACCCAGTTAAACACAATCTGGTCGACTACCGTTTTGGCTTCTTGATTTGGGATGGCATACGCCTCAGGCCATTTGCTAAAATAGTCCATTACAACCAGAATGTACTTGTTTCCAGCATTGGTCTCTGGAAAAGGCCCAGCCACATCTACTGCAATCCTCTCAAAAGGCGATCCAACGTTGTACTGATGCATCTTACCTTGAATCTTCCTACCAGGTCCTTTGGTTGCAGCACACTTGTCACATGTTCGGCACCACTTCTCCACGTCGTCTCTAGCATGTAACCAGTAGAACCGATGTCGCACCTTCTCCAGTGTTTTGTTAACTCCCAGGTGACCTCCAGAAGGTCCGTCGTGCATCTCCCGAAGAACTTCACTGACTTTCGATTGCGGTACGATCAGCTGCATCACATATGATTTACCGTCAACGGACTCCCATCTTCGCCTGAGGACACCTTCTTGCACATATAGTGAGTCCCACTGTGCCCAATAGGCTTTGAGAACTGGACTCCGGTCAGAAATGTCTCCCCATTCAGGTTTCTCTTCATTTTCTTTCCATGCGAGAATGGGTTCGATATCTGGATCCTCCTGTTGAGCGGTCCTCACTTCCTCATTGCTCCATCCGCATATGGGGTCAGCTCTTAGTCGCTGAGCGGTAATATTTTCTTCGTTTTCTTGTCGCCTACAATGCTTGCAATCCTCTTTGCAAGGTCTTCGGGACAATGCGTCGGCGTTGGAGTGCAGCTTTCCTCTGCGGTGTTGAATCTGGTAGTCATAAGTCTGCAGTCTTTCTATCCACCTTGCGACTTGACCTTCTGGATTTTTGAAGTTCAACAGCCAGTTCAGAGCACCATGGTCTGTCCGCAGAAGGAATTTCTGTCCGTAGATGTACTTATGGAAGTGCTTTGTTGCCAAGATAAGAGCCAGCAGTTCCCTTCTGGTCACGCAGTAGTTTCTTTCAGGCTTCGAGAGGACCTTACTATAATATGCCACCACTTTCTCTTCGCCATCATGCACTTGGGATAGTACCGCCCCGATTCCAACGTTGCTTGCATCTGCGTCGATGATGAATGTTTTGCCAGGTGTTGGATGTGCCAGCACTGGAGCGTTACAGAGGCGGTATTTGAGTTCCTGAAAAGATTTTTCACACTCACCTGACCATTTGAACTGCTTCCCTTTTTCGGTGAGCTGATGCAAACTCTTTGCAACTCCAGCAAAGTTCTTAACGAAACGTCGGTAATATGTGGCAAGACCAAGAAAGCTTCGGAGTTGATGTTTGTCCTGTGGTGTTGACCAATTTTTGACGGAGTCAACTTTTTCAGGATCAGTCTTCACTCCTTGGGAAGAGATGATGTGTCCCAAATACTTAACTTCGGTTTTGAAAAGTGCACATTTTTCCGGATTCAGTTTAAGGTTAGCCTCTCGAAGTCTCTGAAACACGGCTTTTAGGTTCTTGCAATGTTGGTCAAATGTTTTCCCGTAAACAATGACATCGTCCAAGTAGACAAGGCACGCTTTCCACGTCAGTCCTTGAAGAACGCACTCCATCAAACGCTCGAATGTTGCCGGAGCGTTGCATAGCCCAAACGGCATAACTTTAAACTGCCAGAGCCCATTACCTGTCGAAAACGCCGTCTTTTCCCGATCATCAGGGTGGATGTCAACTTGCCAATATCCACTCTTCAAGTCCAGCGTCGAAAACCACTGGGCTCCCTCCATGGCATCCAGGGTATCACTGATTCTCGGCAGAGGATAGCTGTCCTTCTTAGTCACATCGTTCAGCCTTCGGTAGTCCACACAAAAACGAGTACTTCCGTCTTTCTTTTTCACTAGAACCACTGGTGACGCCCAAGGACTTTTGGAATTTTCGATAAGACCGTCCTTCTTCATTGTTGTTATCATTTCCTCAACCTGACCTTGTTTGGCCAGTGGAAGGCGTCTTGCGGGCTGACGAATCGGTCTTGCATCTCCTGTGTTGATGCGATGCTGCACCAACTGTGTCCTACCATATTGCCCTTTTGCCGATGCGAAGATGTCAGTGTACTCTTGTAGGAGATTTTCAGCCATCCTTGTTTGTTGGTGATCAAGGTTGGATGAATACAGTATTTTAGCTCTGATGGTTTTGAGCTCCTCCGGAGTTAAAGTTTTTCTCGGGGCTTCGTCTGTGATCTTCGTAATTGCTGCAACCGATTCGCAACGTCCAACGACTTCTCCTTTCTTCAACCTTACATCGTACGGTCTGGTGTTTAGTAATCGTACGGGGACCATTTTGTTTTTCGGTGCTACTAGTGTTTTCCCAATGATGACGCTTTGGGAGGAACACTCTGGGTCTGGTTCCACCATTAGGTATCGAAGGCTTCCAAACTCACCTTCCAGTTTTGTCCAAACGAACACTTCAGAAGAAGGAGGCAGAATCAGATCTTCCGTGATGACAGTCCTCAGTGTCGACGTACTCTCGTTCGAATAAGTCATTGGAAGTTCCTTATTTTGGTACTTCAAAACCTGATTACCAATGTCCAAAATAACTCCGTGCTGTTTCATAAAGTCGATTCCAATGATGCACTCGTCACATATATCTGCCACCAAGAATTGATGAGTAAACACTAGATCGGCCAGTCGGATCTTAAGACACACTTCTCCATATACTCTTGCTGCTTCTCCCGTTGCGGTTCTTAGACGGTAGCTATTGGTGTTATGAAGCCACGTCGTCTTTACCAGGTCTCGACGTACTATGGAGGCTGTGGCACCGGTGTCGATGGTAGCCACATGTTTGTTCCCGTTAATAGTAGTTTCCACAGTCAGACTTTTGTTGTCTCGTTTGGTCTGAGAGACCTGGATGGTGGTTCTGGGGCCATCGATACAAGAAACCAGCCTCTGCCTCGGCTGATACGTAACGCTGGTGTTGTTGTTACCTTGTTCTGGGTTGGATCTCTTGCTTCCACAATGTTGACAACCGGCTTTATTTGGTGGTAGTCGGCATTGACGCTGTAAGTGCCCGGTCTTGTTGCAGTTCCAACATCTTGCTAGTCCGCTCCGCTGGTTCTTTTGTATTTCAGCTCTATGGCAAGAGCACTCTTCGACTATGGCTTCTCTAAGTCGATGTACTCCCTGAGAAGCCTGTTCTGCTGCTTCAATTGTCAATGCGAATGCTAAAGTTTCGGAAAGAGTACGTGTTCTAGCAGTTCGCACAGACCTCTGAAGATTTATATCCGAAATGGCACGGACGAAGGACTCAACAGCAAGCTGGTTGATGATTTCTTCTCCAGCATCCGGGTATGCCAGGTGAACCAGTCTTTCGACGTCTGCTTGGAGCTGCTGTAGACTTTCACCCCTTTTCTGGACTCTGTTATTGAGTTGGACTCGGAAGACTTCTTTCAAGTGACTATCGCCAAAGCGTTTATCTATAGCTGCCACGAGAGAACTGAAATCGCCACTCTTACCAGCTGGAACTGTTTGAAGTAATTCAGCTGCTGGTCCTCTAAGAGCAAGAGTAAGTGCAATGTACTTGTCTTCGTCATCCCAGCCATTTGTTGTCGCGGCGGCCTCAAATTGTCTCTTGTAGACTGGCCAAGAAGACTGTCCATCAAATGTTGGGGGTTTCATCTCCTTTTTCTTTGCAAACTCCCCAGCAGACTCTCGAATTTTTATTTTCCGAATCTGGTCCAATTCCTTGGTCAGAACAGAGAACTGTTTATCACATCGGGTTTCTACGATTTCGAAACGATTCTCTACAACAGAAAGCTGTTTTTCCACACCTTCAACGCGTTCGTCTAGGGCACATACATTTTTCTCAATGTTACCCAATTTACCTTCTAGAATGTTTTTCTGACCTTCCAAAACATTCTGTTGCGCCTCAAGTCTTTCGAGAATATTCTGTTGTTCCTTCTTTTGCTCGTTTCGTTGCTCTTCAATCAGCTTCTTTTGTTCGTTTCGTTGTGCTTCCAGTTGTTCGAGAACATTCTGCTGTTCCTTCTTTTGCTCGTTTCGTTGTTCTTCAGTCAGTTTCTTTTGTTCTAATAATAGCTTCATTATACTAGATAAATCTACACTTTCACTTACTTTCTCTTCCTCCACTTCTGTTTCAAAAACAAAAGTGTTAACGTCTTCCCCTTGCTGTTCCAAATAATTGTGCAAGCGCAGGACGAGCTCATTTTTCGATCCCGCTCTAGAAAGATTTCGCTTACCTAACTCACTTTTAAGCTCAATGCAGTTGAGCTCTTCTAACAACTTACCCATTTTCACTGTATATAATTATTATTTTTCTTTTTACTTTTTTTTTTTTTTTTACACTTTATTAGTCAAATAAGTTTTATTTACACTTCTGACACCAATGTAACGTGCGCTTAGTTCGCAGAATAAAACTTCACTTTTACTTTATTTCTACCACTTTATTCAGTATCTATACTTTATTCGAACTCAACTCGACTATTGGACTATCACTGGTTAACAACGTTTCACTCTTAACTTTATCACTCTATAATCAAAAACTGACTGCTCGTTGCGTCAGCGGTCCTATTTATATCGAACAACACTCATCTAGAGCGTTCCAGTTTCTTCTCCATGGTTTCCACATTTGCTGTCAAAAATCTCTACACTCACACACACTGGCTTACAAGCAATGCCTGTCATTTTATACCATTCCATTATAGTGTTGCCAGTTGTGTTTTCGGTTGAACGTTTTCGATTAGGAAATTGGTATAAATGTTGGGTGTTCATTACAATAGCACTGTATTCGTGTAACAGGATTTTTGGCAAAAACTGGGGACCAAATCCCAAAATCATCCTGTGGATGTATACTGCCATTGTAAGACCTATCCTATCTTATGGCAATTTGGTCTGGTGGAAGGCGCTGGAAAAATCCACGCATCTAAAAACCCTAACCAAAGTACAAAGATCAGCCTGTATTTGCGTAACTGGTGCAATGAGAACTACACCAACCGCGAGCTTGGAAGTAATCCTCAATCTCACACCTCTTGATCTCTATGTTCAAGAAGCGGCAGCAAACAGTGCACTTAGACTATACCAGTGTAATGTCTGTCAGTGCAAAACGCTGCTCATGGAGAAATTTTTGCAGCGAAATTGAGTGTACGACCAAATCGGCCAGACTACGGAAAATCCTCTCTAAGGAGACCATACCTCTTGGTTCTCTGAAGAGACCGAATAACCACTGGACTGAATCCCCGGTAGAGAGTCTGGAACATCTGTTCGATTCGCACTTCCCTGGATGCAGCCCTATAGAGAACAGTGAAGTAGATACCACTAATTACTCTAGACATGAAATCCCGACAGATATCGTAACAGAAGAGAAGTTGGAATGGGCTATTAACTCCTTCTCCCCTTTTAAATCTCCGGGTCACGATGGCATTTTCCCTATGATGCTTCAAAAAAGCAGAGAAAAAGTCATCCCACATCTCAAGAACATTTTTGAAAGTAGCCTCATATGGGGCTACATTCCCAAAATATGGCGGGAAGTTAACGTCGTTTTCATACCGAAAGCCGGCAAACCCAGCCATACAGAAGCAAAAGACTTCAGACCTATAAGTCTGACCTCCTTTATACTGAAAACTTTTGAAAGGTTACTTGATTTACATATCCGTAGCTTTATGAAACCGGAAGTAATATCCACCTTTCAACATGCTTACACAAGAGGAAGAAGTGTGGAAACAGCACTGTAGTAAGAACCATAGAAAAAACGCTGCAAGATAAGGAATACACTCTGGCAGCCTTTCTAGACATTGAAGGAGCTTTCAACAATGTACAGAACAGTGCAATTAAGAAGGCCCTAAACGATCTAGAAGTTGAAGAAACAATAACAAATTGGATCATGAATATGCTAACAAAACGTCAGATCCACAGTGAACTGGGAGGTGCAAACTTGAAAAAGTGTGTGTCAAGAGGAACCCCACAAGGAGGTATCCTCTCACCCCTGCTCTGGATCCTAGTCATGATTGAGATCCTCGTAGCTCTCAAACATGATGGCGTAAAAGTGGTCGCCTATGCCGATGATCTAGCTCTTCTGGCAACGGGGAAATTCCCTTCCATTATTAGCGCACAATTGAATTATACACTAACCAAGGTAAGCGCTTGGACAAAAAGATGCGGCCTTGCAGTTAACCCCCTCAAAACAGAGCTGGTACTCTTTACAAATAGAAGAAAAATACCTACTTTTGAGTTACCAAGACTAAATAAGACCCCTCTTAAGATTTCTGATCAAGCCAGATACCTGGGAGTGATCTTAGACAAAAAACTAAATTGGGGTCCCAATATACAAGAAAGATACAAAAAATCTATGATAGCACTGTATTCGTGTAACAGGATTTTTGGCAAAAACTGGGGACCAAATCCCAAAATCATCCTGTGGATGTATACTGCCATTGTAAGACCTATCCTATCTTATGGCAATTTGGTCTGGTGGAAGGCGCTGGAAAAATCCACGCATCTAAAAACCCTAACCAAAGTACAAAGATCAGCCTGTATTTGCGTAACTGGTGCAATGAGAACTACACCAACCGCGAGCTTGGAAGTAATCCTCAATCTCACACCTCTTGATCTCTATGTTCAAGAAGCGGCAGCAAACAGTGCACTTAGACTATACCAGTGTAATGTCTGGAAAACCAGCCAAACAGGACACGCATAGATACTATCGCGATACGCAGAAAACAACATCTACACGGATTACATAACTCCATACCTGGACTTTAAAAAATCCTTCACAACCAGCTTCCCCAATAGACAGGATTGGGAGAATAAAACACCTTACCTGGACGAGACGTCTATATCAATCTATACCGACGGTTCAAAAATGGAAGTTGGAACAGGGGCAGGTCTCTTTTCAGAAAGCGTAAAACTTGCCAGTTCTTTCAGACTTCCTAATCACAGCAGCGTCTTCCAAGCCGAGATCTTGGCAGTTACAAACGCTGCAAAACAGGTGTCCATGATGGCGCTATCACAGGCTGATATCACTTTTTTCATTGATAGCCAAGCAGCAATAAAAGCGATTTCTGCCACTCTTGTCAAATCAAAGCTTGTTTCTTGCTGTCGCGAAGAGCTAAGGGTTCTTGGCACGCAGCATAACGTTAGACTCTGCTGGGTTCCTGGTCATAGTGGTATACCGGGAAACGAAAAAGCGGACGAACTAGCGAGGAAAGGATCAGCACTTGACCCTTCTCTCATTGATAAATCAATCAGGATCCCACCCTGTGAAATGAAACAGATCATTGGTAACAAAATAATGCGAAAATCCAATGAAAGATGGGAATGCCTAGATTCCTGTGTTACTTCCAGGAAACTATGGCCGAAATATGATAAGAAAGAATCTGAAAAGCTGCTATCATTGAATAGACCTTCATTGCGAATGCTTATCAGTATCATAACTGGACATAACCTACTTGGTTATCACAAAAAGAAAATGGGTCTTCGCACCGATGACCTATGCAGAGGATGCAATGACGAAGATGAACATGAGGACACTAGTCACTTCCTTTGTCAATGCCCAGCACTCTGTCATACTAGGAAAAAATTTCTAGGAAATTACTTTTTAAATGAACTAGAAGAATTATCAGACGCTCCAAAAAGCAGCCTGTTAAACTTCACTAAGGCCACAAAATGGTTAAATACTGAACAGACATAAAATCATAGGTTTCTAGGACGTTACAATACGCCAGGGTATCACAATGGATCTACATTGATCTAAGTGTGATGGTAATAAGATCAACCGTCAGCCCATTTTACCTAACCTAACCTAACGCCTCAGGCCATTTGCTAAAATAGTCCATTACAACCAGAATGTACTTGTTTCCAGCGTTGGTCTCTGGAAAAGGCCCAGCCACATCTACTGCAATCCTCTCAAAAGGCGATCCAACGTTGTACTGATGCATCTTACCTTGAATCTTCCTACCAGGTCCTTTGGTTGCAGCACACTTGTCACATGTTCGGCACCACTTCTCCACGTCGTCTCTAGCATGTAACCAGTAGAACCGATGTCGCACCTTCTCCAGTGTTTTGTTAACTCCCAGGTGACCTCCAGAAGGTCCGTCGTGCATCTCCCGAAGAACTTCACTGACTTTCGATTGCGGTACGATCAGCTGCATCACATATGATTTACCGTCAGCGGACTCCCATCTTCGCCATCTTCGGTCTTCGGGACAATGCGTCGGCGTTTGAGTGCAGCTTTCCTCTGCGGTGTTGAATCTGGTAGTCATAAGTCTGCAGTCTCTCTATTCACCTTGCGACTTGACCTTCTGGATTTTTGAAGTTCAACAGCCAGTTCAGAGCACCATGGTCTGTCCGCAGAAGGAATTTCTGTCCATAGATGTACTTATGGAAGTGCTTTGTTGCCAAGATAAGAGCCAGCAGTTCCCTTCTGGTCACGCAGTAGTTTCTTTCAGGCTTCGAGAGGACCTTACTATAATATGCCACCACTTTCTCTTCGCCATCATGCACTTGGGATAGTACCGCCCCGATTCCAACGTTGCTTGCATCTGCGTCGATGATGAATGTTTTGCCAGGTGTTGGATGTGCCAGCACTGGAGCGTTACAGAGGCGGTATTTGAGTTCCTGAAAAGATTTTTCACACTCACCTGACCATTTGAACTGCTTCCCTTTTTCGGTGAGCTGATGCAAACTCTTTGCAACTCCAGCAAAGTTCTTAACGAAACGTCGGTAATATGTGGCAAGACCAAGAAGGCTTCGGAGTTGATGTTTGTCCTGTGGTGTTGGCCAATTTTTTACGGAGTCAACTTTTTCAGGATCAGTCTTCACTCCTTGGGAAGAGATGATGTGTCCCAAATACTTAACTTCGGTTTTGAAAAGTGCACATTTTTCCGGATTCAGTTGCCTCTCGAAGTCTCTGAAACACGGCTTTTAGGTTCTTGCAATGTTGGTCAAATGTTTTCCCGTAAACAATGACATCGTCCAAGTAGACAAGGCACGCTTTCCACGTCAGTCCTTGAAGAACGCACTCCATCAAACGCTCGAATGTTGCCGGAGCGTTGCATAGCCCAAACGGCATAACTTTAAACTGCCAGAGCCCATTACCTGTAGAAAACGCCGTCTTTTCCCGATCATCAGGGTGGATGTCAACTTGCCAATATCCACTCTTCAAGTCCAGCGTCGAAAACCACTGGGCTCCCTCCATGGCATCCAGGGTATCACTGATTCTCGGCAGGGGATAGCTGTCCTTTTTAGTCACATCATTCAGCCTTCGGTAGTCCACACAAAAACGAGTGCTTCCGTCTTTCTTTTTCACTAGCACCACTGGTGAAGCCCAAGGACTTTTGGAATTTTCAATAAGCCCGTCCTTCTTCATTGCTGTTATCATTTCCTCAACCTCACCTTGTTTGGCCAGTGGAAGGCGTCTTGCTGGTTGACGAATCGGTCTTGCATCTCCTGTGTTGATGCGATGCTGCACCAACTGTGTCCTACCATATTGTCCCTTTTGCGATGCGAAGATGTCAGTGTACTCTTGTAGGAGATTTTCAGCCATCCTTGTTTGTTGGTGATCAAGGTTGGATGAATACAGTATTTTAGCTCTGATGGTTTTGAAATCCTCCGGAGTTATAGTTTTTCTCGGGGCTTCGTCTGTGATCTTCGTAATTGCTGCAACCGATTCGCAACGTCCAACGACTTCTCCTTTCTTCAACCTTACATCGTACGGTCTGGTGTTTAGTAATCGTACGAGGACCATTTTGTTTTTCGGTGCTACTAGTGTTTTCCCAATGATGACGCTTTGGGAGGAACACTCTGGGTCTGGTTCCACCATTAGGTATCGAAGGCTTCCAAACTCACCTTCAAGTTTTGTCCAAACGAACACTTCAGAAGAAGGAGGCAGAATCAGATCTTCCGTGATGACAGTCCTCAGTGTCGACGTACTTTCGTTCGAATAGGTCATTGGAAGTTCCTTATTTTGGTACTTCAAAACCTGATTACCGATGTCCAAAATAACTCCGTGCTGTTTCATAAAGTCGATTCCAATGATGCACTCGTCACATATATCTGCCACCAGGAATTGATGAGTAAGCACTAGATCGGCCAGTCGGATCTTAAGACACACTTCTCCATATACTCTTGCTGCTTCTCCCGTTGCGGTTCTTAGACGGTAGCTATTGGTGTTATGAAACCACGTCGTCTTTACCAGGTCTCGACGTACTATGGAGGCTGTGGCACCGGTGTCGATGGTAGCCACATGTTTGTTCCCGTTAATAGTAGTTTCCACAGTCAGACTTTTGTTGTCTCGTTTGGTCTGAGAGACCTGGATGGTGGTTCTGGGGCCATCGATACAAGAAACCAGCCTCTGCCTCGTCTGATAAGTAACGCTGGTGTTGTTATTACCTTGTTCTGGGTTGGATCTCTTGCTTCCACAATGTTGACAACCGGCTTTATTTGGTGGTAGTCGGCATTGACGCTGTAAGTGCCCGGTCTTGTTGCAGTTCCAACATCTTGCTAGTCCGCTCCGCTGGTTCTTTTGTATTTCAGCTCTTTGGCACGAGCACTCTTCGACTATGGCTTCTCTAAGTCGATGTACTCCATGAGAAGCTTGTTCTGCTGCTTCAATTGTCAATGCGAATGCTAAAGTTTCAGAAAGAGTACGTGTTCTAGCAGTTCGCACAGACCTCTGAAGATTTATATCCGAAATGGCACGGACGAAGGACTCAACAGCAAGCTGGTTGATGATTTCTTCTCCAGCATCCGGATATGCCAGGTGAACCAGTCTTTCGACGTCTGCTTGGAGCTGCTGTAGACTTTCACCCCTTTTCTGGACTCTGTTATTGAGTTGGACTCGGAAGACTCCTTTCAAGTGGCTATCGCCAAAGCGTTTATCTATAGCTGCCACGAGAGAACTGAAATCGCCGCCCTTACCAGCTGAAACTGTTTGAAGTAATTCAGCTGCTGGTCCTCTAAGAGCAAGAGTCAGTGCAATGTACTTGTCTTCGTCATCCCAGCCATTTGTTGTCGCGGCTGCCTCAAATTGTCTCTTGTAACCTGGCCAAGACGACTGTCCATCAAATGTTGGCGGTTTCATCTCCTTTTTCCTTGCAAACTCTCCAGCAGATTCTCGAACTTTGATTTTCCGGATCTGGTCTAATTCCTTGGTCAGAACATCACATCGGCTTTCTACGCCTTCGAAACGATTCTCTACAACAGAAAGTTGTTTTTCCACACCTTCAACGCGTTCGTCAATGGGACATACATTTTTCTCAATGTTGCCCAATTTACCTTCTAGAATGTTTTTCTGACCTTCCAAAACATTCTGTTGCGCCTCAAGTCTTTCGAGAATATTCTGTTGTTCTTTCTTTTATTCGTTTCGTTGTGCTTCCAGTTGCTCGAGAACATTCTGCTGTTCCTTCTTTTGCTCGTTTCGTCGTGCTTCAAGTTGTTCGAGAATATTCTGTTGTTCTTTCTTTTGCTCGTTTCGTTGTTCTTCAATCAGCTTCTTTTGTTCGTTTCTTTGTGTTTCAAGTTGCTCGAGAACATTCTGCTGTTCCTTCTTTTGCTCGTTTCGCTGTTCTAACAAAAGTTTTATCATACTAGAAAAATCTACAATTTCACTTACTTCCTCTTCCTCCACTTCTGTTTCAAAAACAAAAGTGTTTACGTCTTCCCCTTGCTGTTCCAAATAGTTGCGCAAGCGCAGGACGAGCTCATTTTTCGATCCCGCTCTAGAAAGATTTCGCTTACCTAACTCACCTTTATGCTGGGTTTACATGCATCTACAACTGCGGAAGTGCAGAAAAGTAAAGCGAGACGGATGAAGATTACAAAGCACAAAAGTTAAAAAGAGAGACGAATAGGATTATGGTTGCAGATGAAAAATTATGGTTGCAGATGAACAGGTTCACTTGCACCCATAATTTTTCATCTGCAACCATAACTAGGAAGTTCGTTCCCTCTCTATCAGACAAGTATGAATTTTACATCTTGTGTCTTTTTCCGATTTTCATCTGCACTTGCAGATGCATGTAAATCCACCATTATGGTGAGGGAACGAACTTCCTAGTTATGGTTGCAGATGAAAAATTATGGGTGCAGATGAACATGTTCATCTGCAACCATAATTTTTCATCTGCAACCATAATCCTATTCGTCTCTCTTTTTAACCTTTGTGCTTTGTAATCTTCATCCGTCTCGCTTTACTTTTCTGCACTTCCGCAGTTGCAACTGCATGTAAACCCAGCATTAAGCTCAATGCAGTTGAGCTCTTCCAACAACTTTCCCATTTTCACTGTATTTAATTTTTTTTTTTTTTTTTTACACTTTACTAGTCAAATAAGTTTTATCCCACTTCTGACACCAATGTAACGTGCGCTTAGTTCGCAAAATAAAACTTCACCTTTCAAATTATTTCTATCACTTTTATTCAGTATCTATACTTTATTCGAACTCAGCTCGACTATTGGACTATCACTGGTTAACAACATTTCACTCTTAACTTTATCACTCTATAATCAAAACTGACTGCTCGTTGCGTCAGCGGTCCTATTTATATAGAACAACACTCATCTAGAGCGTTCCAGTTTCTTCTCCATGGTTTCCACATTTGAATAAACAGAAATAAACGTAGATCTTTTTCCTCGCTATTCGCTTATTTTGTTGTTGTTTTTAGCATGAAAAAATTTTAACAAGCGTATATCCGCGTGCAAAAAAACGCACCTTACTTCTTTCTTTGACTTTACACGACTTTCTTTTTACTTTTTTAGGAAGTCTAGCTGTGTTTCCCAGCATTTGCCAGGAAAATCCAGTCGACGTAGGATCGACAAATCCCATTTAAGCTTGTTTACATTTTAGTGTGCAGTACTTCAATGCATTTTTTCTTTTCCCATACAGCCAATACCACCATCCATAACAATGCATCAAACCAAGTCTGTCCAACTAGTTGAACAGTGTGAACTGCGCTAATAAAAAAATATTGAAACGTCTTTGGCTACTTGGTTGGGGAAAATAATACACACACACGATTTGTTGTCAAATTTGTAACTTAAACTAATCAATTGTGGAAATGATAATTGAAACAATTGATGCAGTAACTGGCAAATATGGAATATACGGAAAAACACTTGTTAACTCTTGAGGGTCGCAAAACAGAGTGAGTGTTTGTCCGTTGGGAAATTGTTTGAATTTCTTCCCAGTTCGTTTGCTGACATCTAGTGGCTAGTGGTGGTATTAAGACTAGTACGACGAGCGATTCCCCGTAAGTCGCCGCCACACGTCAAATGAAAACAAACTCACCTCACACATATTTTCATAAATTATTTACGCCATTTTTTTCAACACGCACGTATTCATGTCGTTCATTCCAAAAACCAAATCCGGAGTGAATTGGAGAGTTTTTATGTCAGATCAGACAGATAAAGCCTTGCCCAAACCAATGCGGTTAGTGCGTGTGATGCGATTGCGATAAGTCAAATCCCTATGCATTAAGTTAAACGTTCATAAGATTACATAGGGATTTGACTTATCGCAATCGCATCGCATGCACTCACCGCATTGGTTTGCGCAAGGCTTAAATGTCGTTTTCCAAAAACCAAATCGGGAGTGAATTGTAGAGTTGAAGTGTCAGCTTTGACATTTCTAGTATAGCTTATCTGTCAAAAAATCTTTCCAACTCTCCAAATCACTCCCGATTTCACTTGGGAGTGATATTTTGGAAAACGACAAAAGTCTCCAAATCATTCTCAAACAATTTCCAAAATGCGGTTTGGAGACAACTTTTGGAGTGATTTTTTCACTACCGTTTCTATTTAGGTGCAAGGGAGTGAACACCAATACATGAACAAACTGTCATCTGACTGCTTGTCAAAACAAGCAGCAGTTTCTATTTAATTTTTGTCGGCTCGAAAAGCCCGCGATGTATAATAAATTTTCTTTAGAAAACCATTCAATATTTTTTAAAATTCAAAAGAAGGACTTTCAGTCTTGTTTTCTGCTTTAACATGAAAGAAAAAATCTAGCAAGTTTACCACTACCAATGCAATCACTCCAAATCTGTCACTTCGCTTAAAACTAATTCCAAAATAAAACGAAAAAAGAGTGAAGGAGTGAACTTATTTTGGAAAATGACATCGCAAAGACGTGGTTTTGCGCCGAAGCTTTTAAAAAATTTAAAATTTTCTTGGTAGAGTTTTGACATTTCCTTGTTTTGACATTTGTTTTTTTTTATGTTCTTTTTCTTGTTCCTGAAGCAAAAATACGAAAAAAAATTAATTATTTTTTCACTTCAGTTCAATTTCTGAGTTTTTTTTCCCAAATCTGAGTCGTCAAAATAAATCCATCGCGTTCACATTTATGTCGATTTCCATTGGTTATCCGGAAAAACTCTCCGATCCGGGATCCCAAAGTAACACTTTTATCTTGAAGTTTCGCTGCTTGTTTTGTGTATCGGTGTGAAACGTCAAGCGCTATTTTCAGTGCGCAGTTTCAGTGTGTGAGTGCTTCTGGCTTCGCTTCCTTCTTCAAATCCAGAATCAAATTTCTCTACTTTCGAGGAGAATAACTGTCATTTGATACCAATGGAATGGTTTGAGAAGCGTTCAGAAGGCTTCCGAATGACCAATGGAAATCGAAATCAGTTTCAGTCTGAACACGACGGGGTGGCGGAATGTCAAAATTGCTCGGTTGACTTGCCTCAGTCTAAACACCGTCTTTGGAAAACGACATTGGGACTGGGAACATGAGTTTGCACACCACCTGCCGGTTGTTTTGGAACTAAAGTGGGGGCACAAAGTGAAATGCTGTTTTGACAGCCCATACAAATTGTACTGAAAAAAGAAGAAATGGTGTCGGATTAAATAATTTAAATAAAATATAAAATCAAATAAAAGTGATTGAACTATGAGCGCATTAGCATCTTAAAATGTTAAAGCTTGAATAAAACAGTGCACACGAGTGATTTTTACAAATTAATTAGTGATTTTTACCTTTCATATGTATTTAATTTGCTTTTGAAAAATTTAAGAATATGCCATTTTTGTATGGAAAAAAATGTAAACAAAGCTCTACGGAGATTTTGTTGAGGGGATGATAAATTTTGTTTAACTTAAATTTTCATTGAATTATGAGTGGTCTTCGATATTTTATTGATTTAAACTAACGCACATTCTTGATTAAGAGCTTAATTTGTGCTTTTGTGGAAATTTTAATTCATATTTTTCAACTTAAATTTTTGTTGAAAATCACAGTTCGTTTTTGCACTCGCATTTTGGACACTTCCAGTAAACTTTTTGGCTGTGCTTTAATTTCATATTTTTCTTTACACTTTTATTAATCCATTTCAATAAGAATTTCGAATATTCGACCGGCAAAACATTATATTTTTAAACAATTTTTTTGGAAAAGTGGCAATTTCAATACAAAATGTGACTTGTTGTGCCCCTGCTCATTTCTATTTTTGCCGCTACGCGTCGTGATGGCCAGTCCCAATATGGCAACGGACCTAGTTGAATTTTGACATTTCCCTGTTTCGCTAAACTTCAAAATGAAAAAACGAGACTTGTAAATAGTTGGATAAATTTTTTTAAAAAGTAACATGTAAATCATGTTCGGATACGAAAAAGTATTTTCGAAAATAAATAGAAGTTAATTCAAAATTTGTTTGCTTTAAGTTTCTTTCTTGGTATTTTCGGTGAATTCCAACTTAGTTAGTTGCTCTTTTACTACCGGCTACGATCAATAATAAAAAGGTTAATTAAGTCACACTCTGAAAACGAATTTGAACTTATTCCAAATATTTTTTAAATGGCAATCAATAGCAATAGTTGAACGTAATTTTAACGCCGTTATATTTTCCAAATGAAAATGTCTCACAACGGTGCCTACAATGTAGTTAAAGGCTTTCCGATATCAGCTCCGCGAAGTATTTGGGCCGCGTCTGGTGGCTCCTTTATCGTTTGTTTTGTTTTTTATTTTTTTTATGGTGGTTTTCTTACGTTAAGCTTATTCAGTTTCCTAGCTCTTGGTAATACAAACTTTTATTTTAGAAAAAACTTTGATATTCTAATTTTTTGTTGGTTTCAGGTATTTTGTACTATGCCCAAGATATTCTCCTATATCATCCAGATCTACCAGCAAATTCTCGAATATACATCCCCATTCCGACAATGCACAATATGCCACACGAAACTGTGAGTATACATACACCAGACAAAGTAACGCTGCATGCTTTTTGGGTAAGCCAGCCGCAAGAGAGGAGCAAATTTGTGCCGACATTTGTGTATTTCCATGGAAACGCTGGTAATATGGGACATCGGATGCAAAATGTATGGGGTATATTCTATAATTTGCACTGCAATATACTTATGGTTGAATATCGGGGCTATGGACTGTCTACGGGTACCCCCTCAGAAAAAGGTTTTTCTATTGACGGGAGGGCAGCAGTGGATTATTTATTTACACGACATGATCTTGATCATGGTCAGATTGTTATTTTTGGGCGATCACTGGGTGGAGCTGTAGCCATTGATGTAGCTGCCGATCCTAACTACTGTCGAAAGATTATGTGTGCCATTGTAGAAAACACATTCACAAGCATACCTGAAATGGCCATAGAACTAGTCCATCCATCTGTGAGATATATACCAAATATATTTTACAAAAATAAGGTAAATTACACTCAAATTGTTTGTCTTGTTTATTTTTAACTTTTCTAGGACTTTTTCTCGTAAACGTATAAAGACTAATCCCCGATTTTATAAAATTTGAAACATAAAATTCTTTAAAGTGAACGTTTTTTTTTGGTTGAAATATAATAAAAAAGCAAAATTTGGCACAAAATCATCATTTAAATTTTTAACGAAACAATTTCAGTACGGAATTGAACACATATGTAATAATTTTAGAATTTTCTTCTCCGTTTGTAGTTCTCACATTAAATTATCTCTGCTTCGTCAAATGGTTTGCTTTTCGAGAATTTTCATAAAACAAATCGAATGATGCGTTATGAATGAAATTTCCAAACCATAGTTTGATAAATACTTGTATTTTAGTTATAGAGACGTTGAAGTTTTCCGTGTGATTGTCTTTTTGATTTAATAAGTTGTCTAAATTTTTAGGCCCATGTTGTATGAGTTCGGGTGGGAGTTCGAGAAACATAAAATAATATGCATAACTTTACCGAAATGAAAAACTCTTTCACATCTTTAGCAGCTAAGAATACCCAAAAAATTGTAGTTCCGTCAAATTGGTTAGGCACCAAGTCGCTAACAGCTGCTTTCTTGCGGCATTCTAAATATTTGTTTTTTGTTTTATAAAGTAATACGCAATTAATCATTTGTAAAATAAAAAGATTTTAATGATGAACTCAAATTAGTCTAGTTTTGGTTGTCCAACAATATTTTTCGCCCCAATTTTGCAACTCGTGGTTAAAAATTTTAACAGGCTATGCTATTTGATGTTTAAGGAATTGATCTTGCAATAATTTTGTTTCTAGCTTTAGAAAAAATTTGTTATGAAACTATTTCTTTTCAGTTTTATTCCTTAACAAAAATTCGTAAATGCACATCGCCGTGCCTCTTTCTATCTGGTCTTGCCGACAATTTAGTTCCACCACGCATGATGCGAACATTATATACACAATGTGCCAGTGAAAAAAAACGAATTCTTGAATTTATTGGAGGTTCACACAACGACACTTGGGTCGTGGAAGGGTAAGTAGTTTGTTTAAGTTTGCCTAGTTGTTCTTAAAAATATTTTCCTTTCAGATATTACCAAGGGATTAAAGAATTTCTAAACGAATGTCAAAATGTTGCACTACCTCTACAAAAACCACCTGAGAAGAGTAACGTTTGGAATGATATACAAACTGTGTAGTTATAGTACTTCGGCAATAGTACTAACTTAAACTAGTACACGTTAGATACATATTTATTTAATATTATGTTTTAAACAAAATAAAATATAGTTTGCAATACTAGTTAAAAATTTTAAAGTAATCATCATTTTAAGAATTAAATTTTGACTGCATTACAAGTAGATGAACTATCGGAAAATGACACCTATTTCTTAGTGATGTACAGAAAATTAAAAACAATAAACAATAATGGTGTTTTATTTGCATCTTAGGAAATGCATACGAAATAAAAAGACAGATTAAGTTGGTCGCTTTACAGAATTAAAAATTTAATTAAATGCGTAATAAATTCTTACTATGCATAATACCCAACCAGATGATGGTAATTTAATTCTTTTCTTATTCACATAGTTGAACCGTGTAAAACTATTCGCAGGTTTTGTCTTTTGCTAAAAATGGACCACGAACCCAACTGAGGTGGTCATGAGAGATACAGCAAAAACTCCGTCATAAAGCCAGTCTCATACAAATACAAAGTGCAAGGACGATCTCAAAGGAACAAAAAGAAAGGCAGACCAAACCCTACTGATACAGACAAATGCAACGAAATATTAATATGCATTCGGTTGTCCCCAGGCATGGTACAATCCAAAACCGGGAGGTTTGCCAATGCAGATAAGATGGAAGAGCTGTAATACCTTCGAGGTCACTATGTTCGTAACGTCGAAAAAAGAAGAAGTTCAATTTGTTACTCTGTGAATTGTGGTTTGGGGTAACCTTTGCAGCTATTTCTATATCTTTTTCAGTGTTTTCTTCTTCTGTGTTTGTGTTTTTGTATATTTTTTGCATATGTATTTGTATTTTTATTGATTTAAAATTAAACATACATACACTTATGGTCACACAATTAAGTCATTTTTATAAAATGATGTCTACATATCCATATGAGCTTCAATTATGACCTTAAATAACTCAGAAACCGTTAGTTAGCAAAAAATCATAAAAGACTTTTTTTGTAGAGCGTTAAATTTGCTATAAGAACCATCATTAGTTGACATGGTCTGTTCATTATTTCATAATAAATAAATTTCAAATAATCTACAGAACTTTTCCTGTGTTATTTCCATTTAAAACTTTGGCTGTCGGGTGGGTCGGGTTAAAATTAAAATTAAGAGCTATAACTTGGCATGAATTTTTTTAATAGGTTTAGTACCGGTTTAGGACTATCGTAGAAAAAAATTCGGAAAAAACAAAAAAAAAAAAGAATCACCCTAATGGCCACACTTATTTTATATATTATTGATTTTTTGCTTGGACACAAATCCCGCTGTCAGGCAGATTGCACCATTCAGCTTGGACGATGATCAAGAATGCCGTCCTCCCAAACTAGAAGAAGTCAAGCTTGCCATATGCAAACTTAAATCAAATAAGACTGCAGGTGCAGATGGCCTTGATGCCGAAATTTTCAAGGCAGCTGGAGATCAGTTGCACGATATGGTCGGAAGAAAGCGTGCCCGATGAATGGAAAATCAATATCGTATGCCCGATCCTAAGGAAGGGAGACCCTCACAATTGCCGCCAATTATAGAGTTAGGATACCCCACTTCAACAACTTGATAGATCCTTATCAATGTGGTTTTAGACCAGAGAAGTAATAGACCAAATTTTCACATTACGGCAGATATTGGAAAAAAAAACCCGAGAATATAATATCGATATTCACTATCTCTTAATCGATTTCAAGGCCGCGTATGACAGTATTTACAGAGACGAGCTGTACAGAGCCATATCTAGTTTCGGCATCCCTGCAAAACTCGTACGACTATGCGGGATGACTTTGGAGAGTTCACGCTGCTCCGTCAAGGTCGGTAAGGAATTCACCGAGACCATTGATGTCGAAAAAGGATTTAGGCAAGGCGACAATCTGTCATGCGATTTCTTCAACATCATTCTTGAAAAGATTAGGTTTGTTCGTTGAAGCCCTAGGGTAACCCTGGGGTCGCCACAAAGCGTTTTCTGAGAAACCTTAAGTCACCCTGAATGTCAAATTGAGTGTTTTTTGAGCCCTGGGGTTGACCTAGGTTTTCCCTCAACACGCTCTAGGTTTTTGCTTTGGCGAGTTGAGGTCTGTCAAATGGCATGTATTTTTTTTTTTTAATGACAATTATATGTGGTGTTTTGCGGTTTAGCGTTTTTTGAGGACTGGAAAACCCAGGTTTTTTTGACAACTCATAGGGTTGTCAAGAAAACCTGGGTCAACCCTGGGGAAAGTTCAACGAGCGGACCTATTGTAAGAAACTCAAACGTCAACACCAGATTAGCAATCTTTCAAAAGTCTGTGCAATTACTCGCCTACGTAAACGATATTGACGTAATGGGAAAAAAAGGAAAAAAGCGTGATGTCATAGGTGCTTTTGCGAGTATTGAAACAGAAGCGGAAAAAATGGGTTTGATGGTTAAAGAGGGCAAAACGAAGTATATGTGGTCATCAAACAAGGACACAGAACATCGACGAATTAAACAAAACGTCACAATAGACAGACATAACTTCGAGGTAGTTCAGGACTTCGTCTACCTAGGATCCGCTATAGACACGGAAAAAAACATCAGTGCGGAGATCAAACGGAGAATAACTCTTGCCAACCCTTGCTTCTTTGGGTTAAGAAGACAATTGAGAAACAAAACCCTCTCCAGAAAAACCAAGGTAACCTTGTATAAGACCTTGACCATACCAATCCCAAAGCGGATGAGGATACCCTAGGTCGTTTCGAAAGAAAAATTTTCCGAATGATCTTTGGTCCCCTATGCGCACACAATGTGTGGATTAGAAGACATGGGCATAGCCAGAAGAGTAGGTACGCATCGCGAGGCTACGATGGTTGGGCCCATTGTATATGAAACATATAGTAACACCATGAACACTCCCGATGCTATAGCCACCTACCTGCTCGATTAAAGGACTTCTCTTTTGAATCGGAAAGAAAGTTAAGTGTAGAACCCTACATTGCATTTATAAGTGTACCACCAAAATAAATTTAGAGAGAACCGTAAAGTTCGTTAATCGAGCAAGTAGGTGGTTATAGCATCGTTAGTGGTCAAGGTGTTACTATAGGTTTCATATACAATGACCCAGACCTCACAAGGATCGGGTGTACTGACACCTGATAAGGATTCTTACGGCCAAACGTAGCAGTTCACTAGGTCAGACCATCCGAACCCGATCAGCTGACGGATTGTCGGAACAGGCATACCTCGCCCCAGTCCAAGGACTTACCGTAACAAGACACAAAAAAAAAGGTCGCAGTGAGTCTGGGTATCCCCCAAAAAAAAAATATATAAAATTTTTTTTGTATGCTATAAAATTTTGCAAATAACCGTACGAGTGCATAAGTTTAAACTAAGCAAACAAGTATATCGAGGTACATAAATAGCTATACTTCCCCCTAAGTTCTCGAAAGAGAGAACGTAGCTGGAGGAGGAAAAAAAAACTAATTCGTCAACTTTATCTATCTAATGATAGTACAAATACTATCTAGGTGAAGATCGTGAAGCCGAGTAGAGCAGAACATTCGTTTTTTTTTTGTATCAAAAAGTGCTACTTTTTCTCATTGTAATTTTCCATATTAATCTATGTATTTGTAAGTGATAGCTTATGTTTTTTTCTTTTTTTTCAATTGTTCCGCGTAATTTTAAGTGTTTAGTGTGGCTGGTTGATAGTAAGCCTCCCATATTCAGGAACGTGCCTATAACATAGGGCTCTTGTTAGGTAGGATCCTCGGTATTTTTTTTTTTGGCGAATAAGGGTAGAAACTAGATACCCGGGGAAAAAAAAAGAAGAAAAATTTGCAATTTTTGGTTTTGATACTTCATGTTGTTTTTTTTTTTTGGTTTGTTTAAAGATAATTTTCTAATTAGTATAACGTAAATAGTATAGTAAAATTGCGCTAAACCTAAGTGAATAAATGTTAATCAATTCATTAAATGAATAAATTTGCTTTTTCTGGCGCATGATTTGTACCATGTACTGTAGAAGATTTTGATATTTCAGGGGTGTGGAAGGTGAGTAGTTTCCTTTGGTGAAAATGGTATGACGGATGGATGAAATCCATCAAACATGGGAAGTTTTATTGAGGCCGTAAAATTTCAAGTTGGGTGGGTACGGTCCTAGCTGTGCTACCATCTGCAGCGCTCTTGGTATGGTGAACGTCCGCGTAATTTTAAGTGTTTAGTGTGGCTGGTTGATAGTAAGCCTCCCATATTCAGGAACGTGCCTATAACATAGAGCTCTTGTTAGGTAGGATCCTCGGTATTTTTTTTTTGTCGAATAAGGGTAGAAATTAGATACCCGGGGAAAAAAAAAGAAGAAAAATTTGCCTGTCGCAATTTTTGGTTTTGATACTTCATGTTGTTTTTTTTTTTGGTTTGTTTAAAGATAATTTTCTAATTAGTATAACGTAAATAGTATAGTAAAATTGCGCTAAACCTAAGTGAATAAATGTTAATCAATTCATTAAATGAATAAATTTGCTTTTTCTGGCGCATGATTTGTACCATGTACTGTAGAAGATTTTGATATTTCAGGGGTGTGGAAGGTGAGTAGTTTCCTTTGGTGAAAATGGTATGACGGATGGATGAAATCCATCAAACATGGGAAGTTTTATTGAGGCCGTAAAATTTCAAGTTGGGTGGGTACGGTCCTAGCTGTGCTACCATCTGCAGCGCTCTTGGTATGGTGAACGTCCGTCCGATATTCCCTTGTGAGTGTTAAATTATATGGCCTGATTTTTTGTTGCTGGTGAGGTCGTTTCCTGAGGACAAGATCCCCCATTCCGACGAGCTAAGCCGCGCTTAGCAAGCAGGCCATGTTCCTCAGGAGCGATACATTTCCCTACCTTTCTATCACAGATCCGTTTCCTTACATAATCCTTCTTTTTACGGTTACCTCGACATCATCTCCTTATCCCCTCCACTCCCACTAGCTAGCAACAAAATGGCGCCCAACGTTTTTAGTCCCTGTATTTCGTCCTTTTGCAAGCAAATTTTTACCCGGTGCTTACTTTAAATTTTTTTGTTACGTATGTCTTCACTTAGAAGGTCTTTACGTACTAAGATGAATTGCGACGTAGACTAAGGAAATTGAAAGCGACCACCGAAAATTTAGTTTGAAACCCCTATCCTATTTATATATATATCCTTTCCTATCCTTTTAAACAACTTCTTTTTTCTTCCATATCAAAAAAAAAAAAGTTTGTTTTAAATTTTTTTTTCAAGTTTGTTTTCAAGTCTTTTGTAGTGTTTTGAAACGGTGGCCATGTTTGACGAATAGTCAAATATCGATGCACAGTTTCAAAACCAAAGTTTAATGGTAACTCATTAACTACTCTAATGTCACGTTTGTCTCCTCGTTTCACGTCTTATAGCTAAGTCCGACAGACAGGCTCTAACTGCGGGAACGGGAGAAAAACAATGCAATTTCTTATATGTTTTTTTCAAAACTATTTCACCATACTAAGAGGTTTCTATAATCGTCCGTCTGCAGTCTTTTAAAATCAAACATTCGAAATAAGGCCGTGTCCGAATTGGGTTAAAATTTTCTACCACTGGTTAAATTTTGACGTCTGGTTAAAATGGGATCAATTTTTAATTTTTGCTGTCCGAACTGGGTTAAAATTAAATGGGTTAAATGGGATATTTAGTGAAAATTCCCCCTAGATTTAAGAAATTTCCCTATCCTTTTTTGTGTATCGTTATTCCAAAACATAAATATTTAAGACAAAATCCAGCTTGAAATGTATTAAAATACAAATTTGGCTCAAATGAAATAGAATAATTTTAAATTCATTTACTTTTGTAGGTTTTGCATCAATTATATCCCCTCATCATTAGGAACAAATCCTATTGTGTATTGCTTGTTAATGAAGTCTGCGAACACTTTCTTCTTTCTTTCTTTCTTGAAAAACGTCAAGATTTAACCACTTGTGTCAAAATTTAACCTGGTCTGGAGCTGGGTAATTTTTAACCCATTTTATTCACCACGCTAGTGTCAAAATTTAACCAGACGTCAAGTTTTAACCCACATTTTAACCCAATTCGGACACGGCCTAAGTCACACCAAGTAACTTTCACCGAAGACTACTCCCGGAAACACCCCGATACACTACTATTACAACCAACACAAAATTTGAATTTTTTTTGTTATCCAAAAAAAAAAAAAAAAAAAACGCATATAAATAGACATAACCACCTTTTTTTTGTCTATTCCTATTCTATTTACTAATTGTCGGTTGAACTATTTGTATATTGTAACGTGCGCTTAGTTCGCAAAATAAAACTTCACTTTTTACTTATTTATTTCTACCACTTTATTCAGTATCTATACTTTATTCGAACTCAACTCGACTATTGGACTATCACTGGTTAACAACGTTTCACTCTTAACTTTATCACTCTATAATCAAAACTGACTGCTCGTTGCGTCAGCGGCCTATTTATATAGAACAATACTTATCTAGAGCGTTCCAGTTTCTTCTCCATGGTTTCCACATTTGCTGTCAAGCATCTCTACACTCACACCTTAGATTAATAAAGAACAAGATGGAAAACCATTACCTCTCTTGCCCCGCAACTTCCATTTGTTTACATTGTTGTTTTTGTAATCGTAGCATCTATCTGTGAATACGTGTGAGCTGAAAAAAAATGGCGCAAAAAAGTTGTGGAAGTATATGTGTGGTGAGTTTATTTTCATTTGACGTTTCAGATTTCAGTCATTTTATTTATTTTCAGCCTTTGAGGAATAAAGAAGTTATCTCCTCTGTAATTTTCAGTTCATAAGTTGAAGCAAAACAAAAATCGAAAAAAGAACTTAAACGTTGAAAAATTTACGAACGAAAGGTACGAGAATAAAGTTTTTCATTGATTTATTATTTGTTTTTGTTTTTTATAGGTTACAGTGCAATTTTCGAGGCATGGAACCGAAAGTTTTGTTTGCAGACTATCATTTAAACGCTGGTGTCATGTATATTATTTTTGCGTTCCTTCAATTTGCTGTTCACGTTTGTTTTTCTCAAAGTACTTCAACGAATACACTCAGATTCCTGCTATCTGTGCACAAAGGATAATTGTCAGGATAAATTTGTTTCCCGTCGACTACTTTCAAAATACAGCTCACGCACCACCTGAAATCAAATCTGAAGAGAACCCGGATGAAACCGTAGAACATGCAATGGAAGTCAATGCCCACCCCAAACTCATAGTTCAACCACTGAATGAGGTCAAAGAAGAAGACAAACCAAACTAAACAAACTAAGTTGAACACAGTCCATAGCTTCCATCGAAACGAGAAAAGAGAAAACGCGTAATACGGAAAGTGTAGAAGATCTAAACTTTATTGCTCATTTTTTTTCTCCTCTGTGATTGCTAGTATTGCTACCAATCTTTCTAAAAATTATTTTTGAAAGTGGACGAGGGTAAGTCAAATCAATTACATTCTGAGAAAAAACCAAACACTCATTTGTTTGATTGGTATTGCAGAATTCTGACAAAGAAGAAATGGAAGGAGTCAACTATTTCAAAATGAGATACACAACGTATCTTGAAGATCTAGAAGGCAAAATTATTGAAAGCACACTGAGAACTGGCAAATGGGTGTAACACTTCATTCGAAAAGATTGACCTGTGCTGTGTGTAACGACCAATAATAACCAATCATATATTTAACAAAAAGAAAGAAGAACAAATGTGTACAATGCAAAATGAATTTAATTGTCGTCATAAAATGAAATTGCATGTTTAGATACAACAAGAAAGAATGTATTATAAGTATGAAAGATATATTTTTACTACAAATGAACATTATGCTTTCACTTATTAAATTGCACCAAAAAAAATAAATCTTTTTATTGAAATGAAGTTCCTGCTTAAATTGTAAATGTCCTTGGTACTCCTTAGCTTTTTTTTGATGTTTTCTTTAGAGATTTTAAAGCAGTTGCAGCAAACAACTTCATCGGAACTAAATATACTCCTTTTACTGAAATGAAAGTCATGTTAATTCTGAAAAAGAAAAAATCGTCAACGCTTGATGACAAACACAATTTAGAGCACAAACTTTTTTGTTTGAAACTTTGTAACTCTGATTATTGTTTACTTGTTTTTGCTTGTCAATTTAAAACATAACCTGAAATTTAATTTTCACCACACTGAAAAATTCTTAAGGGCAGGGTTTGAACAACACCAAAGTTATAGTTTTTTAAAAACTCAATTTTTTTTTGTAAAGCTGGCCAAAATGTGAAAACTCATAAAAATGCAACTATACTGATTCTATTGGGACTCATTATATTGTCATTCACTCCCTCAGCTCGGTTATTTGTCTTAACTTTTTATTAATACCAAAACTTAAATATAAAACTATGTAGACATTTTTTGAAAAACTTATCTCAGTCAAAATATTGAAATGCAGCGATCTTGTAGACATTATGGAGAGCTCAGAAAGCCTTCATTCATATCTGTAGCGCAATTATTAACGATGCACCAACACTTTAAGTTTTAATTTTTTTGAACAAATTGAAAGTGGACATGAAACTATGCACACATTTTTTGAAAAAATTATTTTAGCCAAAATCTTTAAATGCAGCAATCTTATAGACATTATGGAGAGCTCAGAAAGCTTTCATTCATCTCTGTAGCACAATTATTAACAAAGCACCAACACTTTTAGTTTTGATTTTTTGTTTTTATTAAAAGCTCGGTAGAAATTTTTTAAAAACTTGTCTCAATCAAAATCTTTAAATGCAGCAATCTTGTAGACATTATGGAGAGCTCAGAAAGCCTTCATTCATCTCTGTAGCTCAATTATTAACGAAGCACCAACACTTTAAGTTTTAATTTTTTTTTTGTGTTAAGAAAAATTGAAAACTAAAAGTGCTGGTGCTTTGTTAATAATTGCGTTACAGAGATGAATGAAGGCTTTCTGAGCTCTCCATAATGTCTACAAGATTGCTGCATTTCAATATTTTGACTGAGATAAGTTTTTCAAAAAATGTGTACATAGTTTAATGTCCACTTTCAATTATTTTACTTTTGTCTTTTTTTTTTAATTCAATTAAAACTTCTTAAATTTTCAACACAGCTTCAAGAAGAGAATCGAAAGCTTAAGTTGGAATCTCTTTCATCAAACAAATGAAAAATGAATTCAAATTTATTGGTTACTGTATTGCTTTAGTATATATTTTTTTAACAATCATACTTTTCTGTCTATTTCTTTTAAGAAACGTTTTTAAAAAAAGAGGAAATAGAAGGGAGGAGACTACTCAGAGAAATGTTTAACAAAAAAGAAAATATTTTAATATTTTGATACTTAAATTTTTATTTCCAAATACTTAAAAAGTATATAATCACAAATAAATTTTATTTACAAACCCAAAAAAAAGTTTTAATTCCAAAAATTCTGCCAGACGTAGCCTTAAGGTGACTAAAAGTAAAAAAAAAAAAAACAAAAACCGGTTCCCAGACGAGAATACCAATACTACGGTACAATTTTGTGTAAGCCCAGTGTTGAGATCCGAATATAAAGTGGTGTTAGTGAGATTTTGTGTAAGCCCAGTGTTGAGATCCGAATATAAAGTAGTGCTAGTGAAATTTTGTGAATGAGTGCGTGCACCAGCTTGTGGGGAGGTATCAATGTGTTAGTGTGGTTTTCCATCTTGTTCTTTATTAATCTAAGACTCACACACACTGGCTTACAAACAATGCCTGTCATTTTATACCATTCCATTATAGTGTTGCCAGTTGTGTTTTCGGTTAAACGTTTTCGATTAGGAAATTGGTATAAATGTTGGGTGTTCATTACACTGCCCCCTCCTTAAGATTGTTCGTCCCGAATAATTCCATCTGCAGCCTCGCCACTATATCGATGCAGCCGGTCACAATGAACTACTTTTAACTTGCCTCTTAATCCTCTTTGGATGCGGTAAACCACGTCGTTAATCCTCGTGACAACAGTATAAGGACCTTCCCAGTTTCGCTGAAGTTTCGGTGACAATCCCTTTTGACGATGAGGATTATAAAGCCACACACGATCTCCTGCTTGGAATCCTGCCTTTGTCGCTTTTGTGTCATACCGGGTCTTCATCCGGTCGCCATACACTGTGACCCATGTCCCTGTTCTATTAGGTCTATCTGTAAGCCTACCCATCTCTATGTTTGAATCACAGACATAACAATTTCGGAACCACTTCTCCACGTCACCTCTAACATGCAGCCAGTAAAAGCGTTTTCGCACGTTCTCCAGCGTCTTGTTGACTCCCAGGTGGCTTCCTGTAGGGCTTCTATGCATCTTTTGTAAAACCTCCTTGATTTTAGATTGAGGAACAATAAGCTGCATTACAAAAGATTTACCGTCAGGAGATTCCCATTTGCGCTGGAGTACTCCTTCTTGCACGCGAAGCGAATCCCACTGTGCCCAATAGGCTTTGACAACAGGGCTTTGGTCAGAAATGTCATCCCAGTCAGGTTTCGTGTTGTTCTCTTTCCATTTGAGAATCGGTCCGATGTCTGGATCCTTCGTTTGAGCAGACCTCAATTCTTCCTTGTTCCATCCGAATATGGGTTCCATTCTCATTCGCTGAGTCTCGGTCTCTACTTTCCCCCAGCAATTCCATTGGGGGTTTTCTACCTGATGTCCAATTCGGTATTGATAAGTCAGCGGTCTTACTCTACAGCTCACGGATTGATTTTCTTGGACTTCACAACGTCGACAAGAAGTTTCAGTTTTAATTGGTGGAAACCGGCATTGTCGCTGTAAGTGCCCCGTCTTATTACAATTCCAACATCTGGCAAGTCCGTTCCGCTGGTTCCTTTGTAGCTTAACTCCTGGGCATGATCCAGCCTCGAATATGGCTTCTCTTTGACATTGTACCATTTGAGAAGCTTGCTCAGATGCTTCCATCATTAATGCAAACTCTAGAGTTTCAGAAAGAGTTCGTGTTCTAGCAGTTCGCACTGATCTCTGAAGATGTTTGTCAGAAATGGCACGAACGAAGGACTCAACAGCCAGATGGTTGATGATTTCTTCTCCAGCATCCGGGTATGCCAGGTGAACCAGTCTTTCGACGTCTGCTTGGAGCTGCTGTAGACTTTCACCCCTTTTCTGGACTCTGTTATTGAGTTGGACTCGGAAGACTTCTTTCAAGTGGCTATCACCAAAGCGTTTATCTATAGCTGCCACGAGAGAACTGAAATCGTTGCTCTTACCAGCTGGAACAGTTTGAAGTAATTCAGCTGCTGGTCCTCTAAGAGCAAGAGTCAGTGCTGTGTATTTGTCTTCGTCAACCCAGCCATTTGCTGTCGCAGCTGCCTCGAATTGTCTCCTGTAAACTGACCAAGACGACTGTCCATCGAATGTTGGAGGTTGTACTTCTCTTTGCTTTAGACAATCTCCACAAGTTTTCCGTAGCTCCATTTTCCGCATCTGGTCTAGTTCCTTAGCCATGTTTTCGATTCGTTTCTCCAAAGTGGCAAGCTGACTTTCGCATTGACTCTCAAGCTTGGAAAATCGTTTCTCAACACATTCAATGCGTTTTTCTAGGCCACAAACATTTTTCTCAATGTTACCCAATTTGCTTTCTAGAATGTTTTTCTGACCTTCCAAAACATTCTGTTGCGCCTCAAGTCTTTCGAGAATATTCTGTTGTTCCACCTTTTGCTCGTTTCGTTGTTCTTCAATCAGCTTCTTTTGTTCGTTTCTTTGTGTTTCAAGTTGTTCGAGAACATTCTGCTGTTCCTTCTTTTGCTCGTTTCGTTGTGCTTCCAGTTGTTCGAGAACATTCTGCTGTTCCTTCTTTTGATCGTTTCTCTGCTCTTCCAGACGTCCGAGAATATTCTGCTGTTCCTTCTTTTGCTCGTTTCGCTGTTCTAACAAAAGTTTCATCATACTAGAAAAATCTACTCTTTCACTTACTTCCTCTTCTTCTATTTCAAAAACAAAAGTGTTTACGTCTTCCCCTTGCTGTTCCAAATAGTTACGCAAACGCAGGACGAGCTCATTTTTCGATCCCGCTCTAGAAAGATTTCGCTTACCTAACTCACTTTTAAGCTCAATGCAGTTGAGCTCTTCTAACAACTTACCCATTTTCACTGTATATAATTATTATTTTTCTTTTTACTTTTACTTTTTTTTTTTTTTTTTTACACTTTATTAGTCAAATAAGTTTTATTTACACTTCTGACACCAATGTAACGTGCGCTTAGTTCGCAAAATAAAACTTCACTTTTTACTTATTTATTTCTACCACTTTATTCAGTATCTATACTTTATTCGAACTCAACTCGACTATTGGACTATCACTGGTTAACAACGTTTCACTCTTAACTTTATCACTCTATAATCAAAACTGACTGCTCGTTGCGTCAGCGGCCTATTTATATAGAACAATACTTATCTAGAGCGTTCCAGTTTCTTCTCCATGGTTTCCACATTTGCTGTCAAGCATCTCTACACTCACACACACTGGCTTACAAACAATGCCTGTCATTTTATACCATTCCATTATAGTGTTGCCAGTTGTGTTTTCGGTTAAACGTTTTCGATTAGGAAATTGGTATAAATGTTGGGTGTTCATTACAATATAAAACTAATGGTTTAAGATCTTAATTCAAACTATACCTTGAATAATACCTTGATCTAATACTTGTTACGGGCACCTGCAAGGAGAGTTTTTGTTTATAATAGTGTAACGTGCGCTTAGTTCGAAAAATAAAACTTCACTTTTTTTTAATTTATTTCAACCACTTTTATTCAGTATCTAAACTTTATTCGATCTCAACTCGACTTTTGGACTATCACTTGTAGACAATTTACTCTTCACTTTATCACTCTATAATCAAAACTGCCCTCTGGTTGCCTCGGGCGGGCTATTTATATCGAATGACATTTCATCTAGAACTCTCCAGTAACTTCCACATGGTCTGCAACTCTCCACTGTTTTGGCTGTCAAATATTTTCTCTCCTAGAATTTCTACACTTACACTAGTGCTCCCAGATGTGTTTTTTTTTTCCGGTTGAACGTTTTCGATTAGGAAATTGGTATTAGATGTTGGGTTCATGTTACACTGCCCCCTCCTTAAGATTGTTCGTCCCGAATAATTCCATCTGCAGCCTCGCCACTATATCGATGCAGCCGGTCACAATGAACTACTTTTAACTTGCCTCTTAGTCCTCTTTGGATGCGGTAAACCACGTCGTTAATCCTCGTGACAACAGTATAAGGACCTTCCCAGTTTTGCTGAAGTTTCGGTGACAATCCCTTTTGACGATGAGGATTATAGAGCCACACACGATCTCCTGCTTGGAATCCTGACGTTGTCGCTTTTGTGTCGTACCGTGTCTTCATCCGGTCACTGTAGGTTTTCATCCGTTCCCTTGTTCTTTTATGGATGTCAGCGAGCCTCTCCTTGAGGTCGTCCACATACTCATTCGCGTCCTGTGGCTCCTCTGTGGGGCATCCAAATTTAAGTTCGCTGGGCAGCCGCATGGTTTTCCCGAACAGGATGTCAGATGGTGTTTGTCCTGTCGAGCTATGTACTGCACTTCTATAGGCCATCAGGAATAGCGGTACGTGCCTATCCCAGTCTATTTGGTAGTCGCCTACGACCTTGGTGAGGTGTTCTTTCAAGGTCCGGTTGAATCTTTCAACCATCCCATCAGATTGTGGATGAAGCGGTGTGGTTCTCGTCTTCTTAATGCCAAGTAGTCCGCACACTCCTTGGAAGATGTTTGACTCAAAGTTCCTCCCTTGGTCGGAATGGAGTTCCATAGGCACGCCAAACCTACTCACCCAGTTAAACACAATCTGGTCGACCACCGTTTTGGCTTCTTGATTTGGGATGGCATACGCCTCAGGCCACTTGCTAAAATAGTCCATTACAACCAGAATGTACTTGTTTCCAGCGTTGGTCTCTGGAAAAGGCCCAGCCACATCTCCTGCAATCCTCTCAAAAGGCGATCCAACGTTGTACTGATGCATCTTACCTTGAATCTTCCTACCAGGTCCTTTGGTTGCAGCACACTTGTCACATGTTCGGCACCACTTCTCCACGTCATCTCTAGCATGTAACCAGTAGAACCGATGTCGCACCTTCTCCAGTGTTTTGTTTACTCCCAGGTGGCCTCCAGAAGGTCCGTCGTGCATCTCCCGAAGAACTTCACTGACTTTCGATTGCGGTACGATCAGCTACATCACATATGACTTACCGTCAGCGGATTCCCATCTTCGCCTGAGGACACCTTCTTGCACATATAGTGAGTCCCACTGTGCCCAATAGGCTTTGAGAACTGGACTCCTGTCAGAAATGTCTCCCCATTCAGGTTTCTCTTCATTTTCTTTCCATGCGAGAATGGGTTCGATATCTGGATCCTCCTGTTGAGCAGTCCTCACTTCCTCATTGCTCCATCCGCATATTGGGTCAGCTCTTAGTCGCTGAGCGGTAATATTTTCTTTTTCTTCTTGCCGCCTACAATGCTTGCAATCCACTTTGCAAGGTCTTCGGGATAATGCGTCAGCGTTTGAGTGCAACTTTCCTCTGCGGTGTTGAATCTGGTAATCATAAGTCTGCAGTCTTTCTATCCACCTTGCGACTTGACCTTCTGGATTTTTGAAGTTCAACAGCCAGTTCAGAGCACCATGGTCTGTCCGCAGAAGGAATTTCTGTCCATAGATGTACTTATGGAAGTGCTTTGTTGCCAAGATAAGAGCTAGCAGTTCCCTTCTGGTCACACAGTAGTTTCTTTGGGGCTTCGAGAGGACCTTGCTGTAATATGCCACCACTTTCTCTTCGCCATCATGCACTTGGGATAGTACCGCCCGATTCCAACGTTGCTTGCATCTGCGTCGATGATGAATGTTTTGCCAGGTGTTGGATGTGCAAGCACTGGAGCGTTACAGAGGCGGTATTTGAGCTCCTGAAAAGATTTCTCACACTCACCTGACCATTTAAACTGTTTCCCTTTTTCGGTGAGCTGATGCAAACTCTTTGCAACTCCAGCAAAGTTCTTAACAAAACGTCGGTAATATGTGGCAAGACCAAGAAAGCTTCGGAGTTGATGTTTGTCCTGTGGTGTTGGCCAATTTTTGACGGAGTCAACTTTTTCAGGATCGGTTTTCACTCCTTGGGAAGCGATGATGTGTCCCAAATACTTAACTTCGGTTTTGAAAAGTGCACATTTTTCCGGATTCAGTTTAAGGTTAGCCTCTCGAAGTCTCTGAAACACGGCTTTTAGGTTCTTGCAATGTTGGCCAAATGTCTTCCCGTAAACAATGACATCGTCCAAGTAGACTAGGCAAGCTTTCCACGTCAGTCCTTGAAGAACGCACTCCATCAAACGCTCGAATGTTGCCGGAGCGTTGCATAGCCCAAACGGCATAACTTTGAACTGCCAGAGCCCATTACCTGTAGAAAACGCCGTCTTTTCCCGATCATCAGGGTGGATATCAACTTGCCAATATCCACTCTTCAAGTCCAGCGTCGAAAACCACTGGGCTCCCTCCATGGCATCCAGGGTATCACTGATCCTCGGCAGGGGATAGCTGTCCTTCTTAGTCACATCGTTCAGCCTTCGGTAGTCCACACAAAAACGAGTGCTTCCGTCTTTCTTTTTCACTAGCACCACTGGTGAAGCCCAAGGACTTTTGGAATTTTCGATAAGACCGTCCTTCTTCATTGCTGTTATCATTTCCTCAACCTCACCTTGTTTGGCCAGTGGAAGACGTCTTGCTGGTTGACGAATCGGTCTTGCATCTCCTGTGTTGATGCGATGCTGCACCAACTGTGTCCTACCATGTTGTCCCTTTTGCGATGCGAAGATGTCAGTGTACTCTTGTAGGAGATTTTCAGCCATCCTTGTTTGTTGGTGATCAAGGTTGGATGAATTCAGTATTTTAGCTCTGATGGTTTTGAGCTCCTCCGGAGTTATAGTTTTTCTCGGGGCTTCGTCTGTGATCTTCGTAATTGCTGCAACCGATTCGCAACGTCCAACGACTTCTCCTTTCTTCAACCTTACATCGTACGGTCTGGTGTTTAGTAATCGTACGGGGACCATTTTGTTTTTCGGTGCTACCAGAGTTTTCCCAATGATGACGCTTTGGGAGGAACACTCTGGGCCTGGTTCCACCATGAGGTATCGAAGGCTTCCAAACTCACCTTCCAGTTTTGTCCAAACGAACACTTCAGAAGAAGGAGGCAGAATCAGATCTTCCGTGATGACAGTCCTCAGTGTCGACGTACTTTCGTTCGAATAGGTCATTGGAAGTTCCATATTTTGGTACTTCAAAACTTGATTACCGATGTCCAAAATAACTCCGTGCTGTTTCATAAAGTCGATTCCAATGATGCACTCGTCACATATATCTGCCACCAGGAATTGATGAGTAAACACTAGATCGGCCAGTCGGATCTTAAGACACGCTTCTCCATATACTCTTGCTGCTTCTCCCGTTGCGGTTCTTAGACGGTAGCTATTGGTGTTATGAAGCCACGTCATCTTTACCAGGTCTCGACGTACTATGGATGCTGTGGCACCGGTGTCGATGGTAGCCACATGTTTATTCCCGTCAATAGTAGTCTCCACAGTCAGACTTTTGTTGTCTCGTTTGGTCTGGGAGACCTGGATGGTGGTTTTGGGGCCATCGATACAAGAAACCAGCCTCTGCCCCTCGAAGTTGGTTCTTACTCGTTTCCCTGATGGGAAACGGGCTGATAGGCAACGCTGGTGTTGTTGTTACCTTGCTCTGAGTTGGATCTCTTGCTTCCACAATGTTGACAACCGGCTTTATTTGGTGGTAGTCGGCATTGACGCTGTAAGTGCCCGGTCTTGTTGCAGTTCCAACATCTTGCTAGTCCGCTCCGCTGGTTCTTTTGTATTTCAGCTCTTTGGCACGAGCATTCTTCGACTATGGCCTCTCTAAGTCGATGTACCCCATGAGAAGCCTGTTCTGCTGCTTCGATTGTCAATGCGAATGCTAAAGTTTCAGAAAGAGTACGTGTTCTAGCAGTTCGCACAGACCTCTGAAGATGTATATCGGAAATGGCACGAACGAAGGACTCAACAGCAAGCTGGTTGATGATTTCTTCTCCAGCATCCGGGTATGCCAGGTGAACCAGTCTTTCGACGTCTGCTTGGAGCTGCTGTAGACTTTCACCCCTTTTCTGGACTCTGTTATTGAGTTGGACTCGGAAGACTTCTTTCAAGTGGCTATCTCCAAAGCGTTTATCTATAGCTGCCACGAGAGGACTGAAATCGCCGCTCTTACCAGCTGGAACTGTTTGAAGTAATTCAGCTGCTGGTCCTCTAAGAGCAAGAGTCAGTGCAATGTACTTGTCTTCGTCATCCCAGCCATTTGTTGTCGCGGCTGCCTCAAATTGTCTCTTGTAGACTGGCCAAGAAGACTGTCCATCAAATGTTGGGGTTTCATCTCCTTTTTCTTTGCATACTCCCCAGCAGACTCTCGAATTTTAATCTTCCGGATCTGGTCCAATTCCTTGGTCAGAACAGAGAACTGTTTATCGCATCGGCTTTCCAAACGATTCTCTACAACAGAAAGCTGTTTTTCCACACCTTCAACGCGTTCGTCTAGGGCGCATACATTTTTCTCAATGTTACCCAATTTACCTTCTAGAATGTTTTTCTGACCTTCTAAAACATTCTGTTGCGCCTCAAGTCTTTCGAGAATATTCTGTTGTTCCTTCTTTTGTTCACTTCGTTGTTCTTCAAGTTGTTCGAGAACATTCTGCTGTTCCTTCTTTTGCTCGTTTCGTTGTGCTTCAAGTTGTTCGAGTACATTCTGCTGTTCTTTCTTTTGCTCGTTTCGTTGCTCTTCAATCAGCTTCTTCTGTTCGTTTCGTTGTGCTTCCAGTTGTTCGAGAACATTCTGCTGTTCCTTCTTTTGCTCGTTTCATTGTTCTTCAGTCAGTTTCTTTTGTTCTAATAATAGCTTCATTATACTAGATAAATCTACACTTTCACTTACTTTCTCTTCCTCCACTTCTGTTTCAAAAACAAAAGTGTTAACGTCTTCCCCTTGCTGTTCCAAATAATTGTGCAAGCGCAGGACGAGCTCATTTTTCGATCCCGCTCTAGAAAGATTTCGCTTACCTAACTCACTTTTAAGCTCAATGCAGTTGAGCTCTTCTAACAACTTACCCATTTTCACTGTATATAATTATTATTTTTCTTTTTTTTCACACTTTACTAGTCAAATAAGCTTTATTTACACTTCTGACACCAATCAATGTAACGTGCGCTTAGTTCGAAAAATAAAACTTCACTTTTTTTTAAATTTATTTCAACCACTTTTATTCAGTATCTAAACTTTATTCGATCTCAACTCGACTTTTGGACTATCACTTGTAGACAATTTACTCTTCACTTTATCACTCTATAATCAAAACTGAACTCTGGTTGCCTCGGGCGGGCTATTTATATCGAATGACATTTCATCTAGAACTCTCCAGTAACTTCCACATGGTCTGCAACTCTCCACTGTTTTGGCTGTCAAATATTTTCTCTCCTAGAATTTCTACACTTACACTAGTGCTCCCAGATGTGTTTTTTTTCCGGTTGAACGTTTTCGATTAGGAAATTGGTATTAGATGTTGGGTTCATGTTACAATAGGATAGAAATAAAAATAAACTGAAATAATACGAACAGTGTTTGTTTGTTGCATTTGTTGGAATTCCCGATTGCTATGATGCCGCCTTATTGTGTACAAATTAGTGTTGTTTTTGTTGTGTTGTTTCGTCCATGAACTGCATGTTCTAGTTATTGTGGTGTTGATATGAGGTATGAGGTGTGGTTGATTGCGATGTGGACCTGAAGAAATTCAAAGAAGAAAGAAGGTTAAAAAAGTAGTAGCAACCAGGGTTGCTTGCACCACATTGGACGTCTGGTTTAGAAGGAGCCCAATGAGGAGTACAGCACTAGGACTGGTTGAAGGCGAATGGTGTGGTAAATGTATCTTCAACTAATCACCAAGAGCGATTAATTGGAAGATGCACTGGTAGGACACTAACCACGGGTAAAACATACTTACCTGAATAGACAGGAGTAGCGCTGTCTCGGGTCCGGTGTTATGGATGTACATATGGTTTGTTTATGTTGCTTTTTTTGTTGGTTCTGCTTCTTGTGGTGTGTAGCCTGTTATTTGTTTGGTTCGGTGTGTTTCGTTGGCGGAATCGGGAGTTCTTAAAAACTTTGCGAACTGCGCAACATCGACACGCTAAGACAGAAAAGCACGTTTCGGTATTTGGCGAAACTCGAAATGCCATGGCTAGCGAAAGTTTTGTCTGTGATTGTCAGATTGTTTTTTTTTTGTGTTTTGCTGTTGGTAATTGGAATTTGTTCCAGTTCAAGTCGTTCTCTCGAAACCGACAATAAGGTAGTGCGAAAAGCATTGCCAATTCGGATGGTTTTTGGCTAGGATAATTTAAGATCCGCCTAGATGCAACCAAAACAATTTATGAAAACGAGAAAACGGCAAAGCATCAGAATTGAAATGTGTGGGTGGTTTTCTCCACCCAACTGCATTTATTTAGCTTGCGGATTTCGGTAAGCTGTTATAACTTAGATCGACGGTAGTCAAAGATCATAAGTTTAAGTGGTAGAAGAAGTTTTGTAGCACATACGTGTTAATTAAAATGTCGAGAAAAAATAATTTTAAAAGTGAGCAAAGAAAAAACAAGTAATTTTAAAGTAGCGACAGCTAAAAGAGTTTTTATTTTGTGTTTTTTAGAGTACCTACTAACTGAGTGAAAAATAATAAAGAAAAACAAAAAAATTCATCAAATAGAACATTTGAAGAAACACCGCGCCTCCACGGTAAGAGGGTGTTCTTATGGAAAAATTATGTGTTAAATTATATGTGGTGTGCAGTGCATATTGTCGTTGGTGAAAGTACATGTAATGTAGTTGTGTTTTATTTTGGCGGTCAGCGACACCAGACGAGTTTGTGACCGTCTGACCTTGGTGAAGTGACCCCGAGAAATTCGACCAGCACAGCGAAAAAAAAACCAGTAGCAGCGATAGTAGACCAAAAAGGGAAGGTCAAAGGGAGGTCAGCTATAATATATATAACATGTCTGTCGAATCCCCAGACATACACAAGTAAAACTAGAAAATACAAGCAAATCGTGGGGGCTGCCGGTAAAAAGGCTCATATTTAAATTTGAATGATCTATGTAAAACGATAAGCACGAACAACATAGTGCAAATTCGTTGGGGCCAGGGGCGGAGCTGCTATCATCTGACAACGCAGCAAGAAGTCAGCCTTGAGAAGTGGTTGTTGGCGGATAAAAAGCCAATGCTAAGAATTTTGTTTTTTTTTTATATATGTACATAGATCTTCGGCGTGATTTTTTTTGTTCTTTTGTTTTTTTTATATATATATCTTTACTTTTTTTTTGCATATACATACATTCCTTTGTTTTTAGTTTTAAGATTCAAAAAAACACTTTCAATTCAAAAGCATTTTTTTTTTAAGAAAAGCAAGAGTGCAATTACAATTCAAGAGCACCTAGTGAATTAAGTCGCGACGTGGAAGGGCGAAGGGTCGGGGGAATTTCTCGTCCTGTGTTTTTTTTATTGAACGGTCCTATTGGACATCCCCTAAAGAGAGCTCCTTTTAGGCAGGGTTACAGTAGATAATAGGGTGGGTGAATTGAAGGCCACCCATCCCCAAACTCAGGCACGATATCGCCGATCGTTTTGCCGTGATACCGACCGCCATTACACAAGGTCAAAAGGGTCAAAGGCCCTCAAGTCTTAAAAATTTAATGTTTCTTGTTTTCTTTTGAATTTGTTTCTTTTTCTTTTAGTTTTAAGTTCACGTTTCCTTGTTTTTGATTTATTTTGATTTTTTTTGTAGTAATCGTAAGTTTTTTTTTATGGTTGGGTATGTGAAGATTTAGTTTTCTGAAATAAATGTACATCACGCTGATGAAAAAGAGTGATTTGACTGCTTTTTACTAGGGAATGATGTGCTCTTGAGAAATTTCAGGGGGGTGAGAGTGTGACGACGTGGCTATGGTGAGTGGTGCCTGACAGCCCATTCGCGCAAGGGGGATCCTACCATCGATGGCCGACGGGATCCCAAGGAGGGGTGGGAAAAGGCCGCACTACAGAACAGCGGTAGTGCCTAGGGTGAGGTGAGGTACTTTTTGTGGTGGTGGTAAACTTTTTTGTTGGCACGATTTATGTTTTTGATGTAAGGTTCAGCTCTGCGAGGAGGCAAGAACCCCATATCCGGTGAGCTAAGCCGTGCCTCGCGAGCGTGCCAGGCCTCCGAGCAGATGCATCCTTTCCCTTTCCATCGTCTCCTTCCTTCATTTTCCTTTCCCTTCCTAAATACCTACCTTCCTGTTCCCTGTGTTGGTTCTGTTTCCCTACCTTATCTTCATCCTACTGTCCATATCCTTTTCCTACCTTCCGTTTCCTTTCCCATATCCCATCCAAATTCCCATCCTCTCTTTTCCCCTTCCTTTATACCCCCTTATATCAAATGGCGCCCAGACGTGTTGTCCTAGTTTTTGTTTTTGTTCGTTAAATTCCCATTTCCCTAGCAGTGACGTAACGAACCGTAAGTCATGTTCTGGAGAGCTTTTTAGCATGCCAGAACATTTGCGACGGGTGTTACGTTGTTGCTATTCCATATGTTTTTATGTTGTTGTTTGTACTGTGAGATCGGAATTCAGATATGTCTTCAAATGGAAGGTCCATGACGAACCATATGAACAGCGATCTGAATTCGGGTTTCATCAGTATAAGCAATCCCCTTCCAAATCAATCCTTAAAACGTTGTCATCCTAGGTGTCAACACTTCGTAAGTCGTGATTTGGATAGCTCTTTAGCAAGCCAAATCACTAACGACGAAGATGTTGAGACTGAAGATGACAACAATATCCTTCCGAAGTAAAATGTATCTTTGTTGTCTAAAACGTTTCATTTCACCTCACTCTAGTTAAAAGAGATCAATACTTGAAAAATTAAAGCTGTCAGGTGTTACCTCCACGTCGAAAAAGTATCACCTTAAGCCACTGAAAATCGTCACACAACAACCCCCATATTTCATGCATACATCTGTACAAATACAATCAAAATAGATTAACAGATAAATTGAAGTCTTCGATAAATAAAACAGAACATAATATACATTACATACATATACACATATCTTACACATATAATATTAAAAAAATAAATCGTTGGGTTAGTTAATAACTTAATTGAATGTTTTATTAGTATTGTGTTTCTTTCCTTTTACAGGTCGTGTTTTGGTTGATTATTTTGTTTGTAGTGTTAAGCTAGTATTTACGTTGTTTTTTTTGATCCTACATACATTCGTTTTCTTATTGTTTTTTTAGGTTTTCGTTCATAGGTGTTAGGAAAGGATAGTTTTTGGTTGTTTTGAGAATAGTCTAGTTTAGTTTTTTGTAAGTTAGGATTAGTTTCCAATTTAGTATAAGAATTTTGTTAGAAGAGTTTTGTTAGTGTTTAGTTTTAAATTCGCATTTTGTTTTTTATTGCTGTAAAGGTTAGTTTTCTGTGCAAATATAATCGCTTCGAACAGCTGCTAATCCTTATCGGTCCTCAGGTGTTAGTCGTTGAGCGTTAGATTCCTGGTATGAACACTAGAAAGGAAGATAAAAGGTTTAGCCCATATAGCTTAGAAAAAACAAGTGGTATAGTTACCCGTGCAGCTGCAAAAGCTAAAAAGATGTCTTTCGGCGGACGTTCCCCTGCTTCCAAGCTTCCTCCATCCAATGCCGGTCCGGAGGGAATTCAGGATCTGGTAGATGTATCGGTGCCTCCTCCTCCAGTCGATTTGGGTCGTGAATTCAGCGACACCTCTTTAGAGGCACCGACATATAGTCCTGTGAGCGGTGCAGGGGCAGCTTCTAAGGGTGCTGTAAGAAAAAATAAAGGTATTAGAAGGGAATTTAGGACTGAGGAAAGTAGATTAGAGGAAGGTAACGACTGCGGAAGCAGGGGAACAATTTCAGCTGAAATGAGTTCGGCTATTAGCTCCGCGGTAGAATCGGCACATGAGTCACTCGCTCGCGAGTTGAAAGAGCAGTTGGCCAAATCATTGGATGATAGGTTTACTGAGTTGCTAAACCGATTCACCGCAACCATGTTGCAAGGGCATACTCCTCCCGAGGTCAGGCAGGAAATTCGTCGCACCAGCAACAATCATAACAACATCAATACCAATGCACAGAACAGCGGTCACTCTCAACTGAACCCGTCGTCTAGGACGTTTGTCCCGGTGACACAACCAGCAGCAAACCCCGCTCCGATGTCAGATTATGAGACGTACCAGGCGAACTTCGTGCAACAACGGTTCGAGTTCCAGAGAAATCCTCCATCGGGATTCCGTCCACAGGCAGCGTACGGTGCGCACGGAAGCGGGCGATTCAAACCCCTTAGAATTGATAAGTGGGGAATTAAATTTACCGGCAAGCCTGAGGAACTAACGGTGGAGGATTTCATCTTTAGGGTGGAATCTCTGCAGTGCCAGCATGATTGCTCTTGGGCTGAGGTCTTGCGAGATTTTCATCTCCTCCTCTCGGGTGCTGCCTACGATTGGTTTTGGCAATACCAGCGGTCCAACGGTCGGCCGGATTGGCCGATGTTGAAAAACGCCATCTCACGGCAATTTCGGAATTCGAAGTCGGATTTCGATATTGTGCGTGAGATCATGGACCGCAGGCAAGGCACCTGGGAGTCGAGCGACGAGTTCTTCGCCTCCGTAAACAAACTGAGATCTCAGCTCAGGATGCAGATCCCAGAGGACGAGCTGGTACGGATTTTAAAGAAGAATTTGAACGAGCCGGTCACGCAGCTGGTCTACCCACAGAACATATACTCCTTGGATCAGTTGAGAGTGGCGTGCAAGGAAGCTGAATACGCTTTTCCTGTCAGGGAAACTGAAGGTTTCAGGCAAAATAGGCTCCAAAAGAAGTTTGCGGTTCATGAAGTCGAGTACGACGAACCAGAGCACTGCGAGGAAGAAGTAGCGGCGTTCCAACACACGGGTGCGCGCCCTAGGGTAGGTCGTGTAGGGAATGACCCTAAAAATGTGACTTGCTGGAACTGCAGATTGCCTGGTCACTTATACCAGGACTGTGCAGAGGCGCGTAACATTTTCTGTTATAGGTGTGGGAAGTCGAATGTGATAACCCCCAAGTGTCCAGTTTGCAACCCGGAAAACCGGGCGAAGAGCGTGACATTTGCGGGGGAGTCACGTTCGACACAAACTCAGTAACCGAACCCCGATGTCATACGTCTCAAAACGCCACGATTAGAATATTAAAAAGAGATGAAAACACCAAACCAAATGATAACGTAAAAAGAGTAGAAATTAGGCCATTGCACCAGAGAATAAGAGATTATTATAAAGCGAGAGAGAGGATTTTTGGAACAAAATCGACGGAGATTTCAAAAAGGATACTTAAAACTAGGGAAAGATACAGAGTTAGAAAACAAGTTAGGAAAAACATTTTAGCAACTGTAGTAGTAAGTGATAATGATCCTAGGCCATACGCTAAGGTTACTGTCGCCAAGAAAGAGCTAATGGGATTGTTAGATAGTGGAGCTAGTATTAGCATCCTGGGAAGAAATAGCCAAAGTTTTATCGAAGAATTTAAGCTCACACTACAGCCTCATAGATCAGCGGTCAAAACTGCCGATGGTAAGGCGCAACAAATAGTAGGCACAGTAGAGGCGGAAGTTGCGTACAGAGGAATGAAACAAATGATAAAATTTTATGTTGTACCCAACCTGGAACAAGAGTTATATCTTGGTATCGATTTTTGGAAGGCGTTCCAAATCGCTCCAAGTGTGGTGAGTGAGGTCTCGCTAATTCAAGACCCGGCAGATTTGTCCAACGCGCACCTACTGTCTTTCGAACAAAAATCGAAATTGGAAGCTGTTAGGGCGAAGTTTCTTGATTATGAACGTCACGGTCTTGGGAAAACGTCTTTGATGGAGCATTCTATAGCTACCAGAGAGGCAGATCCTGTTAAGCAGCGTCACCACCCTGTTTCACCAGCGGTACAAGCCGTGCTGTATCAGGAAATCGACCGAATGCTGAATCTCGGTGTGATTGAGGAGAGTGAGAGTCCTTGGTGTTCACCCGTTGCACTCGTCAAGAAGCTAGGTGAAAACAACGCCGTAAAATACCGGTTTTGCCTAGATGCTCGAAGAGTCAACGCGGTGACGAAAAAGGACGCCAATCCACTGCCTCATATAGAGGGACTCCTCAGTCGACTTCCTGATACATACTTCATAAGTAGTGTTGACTTGAAGGAGGCTTTCTGGCAAATACCGCTGGAGAAAAACAGTAGAGAAAAGACTGCGTTTGCGGTTCCGGGGAGACCCTTGTACCAGTTTACGGTCATGCCCTTTGGTTTGTGTAATGCAGCTCAGAGGTTATGCCGTCTAATGGACAAGATTATTCCTGCACGACTCAGGGACCGTGTCTTTGTGTACCTTGACGATTTGCTCATCATTGCACCGGATTTCGAGACCCATATCGACTTGCTGGGACAAGTAGCTGAATGCCTCAGGAAAGCCAACCTAACGATAAACTTGAAGAAATCGAAGTTCTGCTTCAAGGAACTTAAATATCTAGGGTTCATAGTAGGTGGCGGAAAGTTAAAAACTGACCCGGCTAAGGTCGAGGCGGTTGTTGACTTTCCACTACCGAAAAATCCGAGACAGGTACGTCGGCTACTTGGACTAGCAGGTTGGTATCGGCGCTTCATTAAAGATTTTTCTACCCTAACAGCCCCATTAACAGACACTCTCAAGAAAAATGCTAAGTTCGAAATGACAGAGGAAGCTTTAGGTGCGTTTGAAGCCTTAAAGAAAGCGTTGACAACTGCTCCGGTCTTGACTCACCCAGACTTCACAAAACGTTTTTATGTTCAGTGTGATGCGTCCGAGTCCGGTATAGGTGCTGTCCTGTTTCAAAAGAAGAGTGAAGATGAGGAATGTCCAATATCTTATTTCTCGCAAAAGCTCAACTCTTGTCAGCGAAACTATAGTGTGACCGAGAAGGAATGTATGGCTGCGGTCATGGCGGTCAAGAAGTTCAGGCCCTATGTCGAAGGCATGGATTTCACTATCATCACCGACCATTCCAGCCTTAAATGGCTGATGACAATGAAGGATCTCAGCGGTCGTTTGGCCAGGTGGAGCCTGGAGCTACAATCCTATGCTTTCGACATAGAGCACCGAAAAGGAACCCTTAACGTCGTGCCAGACACACTTTCTCGGGCACACTTGGAGAGTTTAGAGCTGGAAGAAGTTGCGCCACTAGTTAACTTAGATTCAGAGCAGTTCCTCGAAGAAGAGTATACTGCGTTGATAAAAACAATAGAAGAAAACAAAGAGCAGTTACCCGATTTGAAGGTGGAAGATAGGTTTGTGTACAAGAGAGCTTTACCGATTGGTACCAACGAAGGGTACACTAGAGAACATTCTTGGTTGTTGTGGATACCATCTGGTCTCACACACGAATTAATAGTCAGAGCTCATGAACCACCTCAAGCGGCTCATGGCGGAATCGCTAAAACTGTAAACCGTATCCGGCAATACTTTTATTGGCCGAATATGACGGTGCAAATACGTCAATATGTGTCTAATTGTAGTGTCTGTAAACAGTGTAAGTCTTCGAACCAAGTACAACGTCCACCCATAACTAATAGTTATACCACCGATCGTCCTTTTCAAAAACTTTATGTTGATTTCCTTGGACCTTACCCCAGATCCAAAACAGGAAATGTCCACATTTTTGTTGTCCTAGATCATTTTTCTAGGTTTGTGTTTTTGAAAGCACTTAAGGTTGCAAATGCCTTAAGCATAATTAAGTATTTGCAAAAGGAAGTACTGAATACATTTGGAGTGCCCGAAATCATTCACTCTGATAACGGGAAACAATTTGTTGGGAAAGAGTTCCAAAACTTTCTAAAGAAGTATGGAATTCGCCATTTTAAGACGGCTAATTATTCTCCGCAGTCGAATGCCTCGGAAAGAGTCAACCGAGCTTTGCTCGCAGCGATACGGTCTTATATAAAAGACGACCAGCGAGATTGGGATGTTCATCTCCATGAAATCGCGGTAGCGCTTAGGAGCTCAGTTCATTCAGCTACTGGTGTGTCACCGTATTTTGCTCTCTTTGGAACTAATATGATGACTCACGGCAGTGGCTATGAACTGGCTCGAAAACTGACTGCGCTAGAAGACGGCGAGTTGGTGACTCTACCGAGGCACAGCAAGTTGCGATGTATTCATGAAAAGGTTCGAGATTCCATATTAGAATCTAATAAAAGAAGCGCAAAAGCATACAATGTAAGAGCACGAGATGTTAGGTACCAGCCGGGTCAGGAGGTTTATCGCAGAAATTTTATTTTGAGCGACTCATCAAAGTACCTCAACGCAAAATTGTGTCCTAAGTTCACTAAATGTCGTATCGTTAAGCCCGTAGGTAAATGTATGTATGAGCTCGAAAACCTAAATGGTAAACCGTTAGGGGTTTTTCATGCGAAAGACCTCAAACAATAATGTGCAATATTAGCGGCAAGGTTGAGCCATAAATAAAAAAAAACATATCTGTGATAAGACCACCCTATCACACGATACTTCAAAATACTTCTGTGCAATATAATCTGACCACAAACTTTGAACAAATTTTTCCATCTGTGATACGACACCTGATCACGATTAAACAAACTCTTATCTGTGATTCAACATCACGATTTGATTCTCTATGAAGCTTTAAAAACTATCTGTGATACGACATCACGATTGAATTTTCGATGAAATAGCTTTAAATACCATCTGTGATACAACGTCACGATAACGACACCCTTCTGTGATATTATACTATAAGTATGAAATCAAACTACCGTCTGTGATATTGATTAAGTCACTATTCACTATATAACATCTGTGATATTGACCTAGTCAAGAAAAACCATACCATCTGTGATACATACATCACGATAAAAAACAAAACAGGCGAAAGAAGGGTAGTGCAATAGAAATCCGTCTCGAATCTCTTAGGTGCAATGGACCTTAATACTCAGGCAGGTAGACAAATGGCTATATAATAAGTTTTCATGTATGTATATGTATATCTATGTTAATTTATTTTAGTTTGTTTAGAGATATATATAATTATACTATTTACCTATCTATGTTAATTTATTCTCGTCCATTAAGAGATATCTATATTTATACTATTTATGTTAATTTATTTAGTCCTTGCAGATATTTATACTATTTACACTTAGTATTTAAGTATTCTTAGCTTATGTGATATTTACAACCCTATATTAAGTATTTATTTAATGGTGATATTAGCTAGTAAGTATAATAGGATTATGTTAACACGCAATATCAAAGATTTAGGTTATTTATTTATTTACGTACTTTATTTGTTCAAATCTGTGATATTCGTGTTACCAATTTGTATCTTTGTTTATATGTTAAGAAATTTAATATATTAATGCATGTTTTAATGTCTATATATATCTGTAGGTTTTTAAGTATTTGAGATATCACCATAATGTAAGTAATGTTATATGTATATAGCCAGAAACCAAAGTTATATTATCTTAAAAGCTACGAATTCCAACTTACATTTTAACTTCAGAGTAAGTCATGAAACGCACAACGAACCAGGACCGATAGGTAGATTGCTGGCAAGGATCATCTAGGTGATAGGTTGTCGCACCAGAAATCCGCAAGTTAATGGGTCATTAACACCCCGTCACAAAAACTTTGAATGCGGAGCACATGCCCGGCGTTTAGTTTTTTTTTGGGTTCTTCCCCACGTAGGACGTGTCAACATTCAATGCTGGCTGCCATCGCCACACGCCTTTGAGCGTTCAAGAACTCCAAAGTCCTGTGGTTTGTTACGGGCACCTGCAAGGAGAGTTTTTGTTAATAATAGGATAGAAATAAAAATAAACTGAAATAATACGAACAGTGTTTGTTTGTTGCATTTGTTAGGAATTCCCGATTGCTATGATGCCGCCTTGTTGTGTACAAATTAGTGTTGTTTTTGTTGTGTTGTTTCGTCCATGAACTGCATGTTCTAGTTATTGTGGTGTTGATATGAGGTATGAGGTGTGGTTGATTGCGATGTGGACCTGAAGAAATTCAAAGAAAAAAGAAGGTTAAAAAAGTAGTAGCAACCAGGGTTGCTTGCACCACATTGGACGTCTGGTTTAGAAGGAGCCCAATGAGGAGTACAGCACTAGGACTGGTTGAAGGCGAATGGTGTGGTAAATGTATCTTCAACTAATCACCAAGAGCGATTAATTGGAAGATGCACTGGTAGGACACTAACCACGGGTAAAACATACTTACCTGAATAGACAGGAGTAGCGCTGTCTCGGGTCCGGTGTTATGGATGTACATATGGTTTGTTTATGTTGGTTTTTTTGTTGGTTCTGCTTCTTGTGGTGTGTAGCCTGTTATTTGTTTGGTTCGGTGTGTTTCGTTGGCGGAATCGGGAGTTCTTAAAAACTTTGCGAACTGCGCAACATCGACACGCTAAGACAGAAAAGCACGTTTCGGTATTTGGCGAAACTCGAAATGCCATGGCTAGCGAAAGTTTTGTCTGTGATTGTCAGATTGTTTTTTTTTGTGTTTTGCTGTTGGTAATTGGAATTTGTTCCAGTTCAAGTCGTTCTCTCGAAACCGACAATAAGGTAGTGCGAAAAGCATTGCCAATTCGGATGGTTTTTGGCTAGGATAATTTAAGATCCGCCTAGATGCAACCAAAACAATTTATGAAAACGAGAAAACGGCAAAGCATCAGAATTGAAATGTGTGGGTGGTTTTCTCCACCCAACTGCATTTATTTAGCTTGCGGATTTCGGTAAGCTGTTATAACTTAGATCGACGGTAGTCAAAGATCATAAGTTTAAGTGGTAGAAGAAGTTTTGTAGCACATACGTGTTAATTAAAATGTCGAGAAAAAATAATTTTAAAAGTGAGCAAAGAAAAAAAAAGTAATTTTAAAGTAGCGACAGCTAAAAGAGTTTTTATTTTGTGTTTTTTAGAGTACCTACTAACTGAGTGAAAAATAATAAAGAAAAACAAAAAAATTCATCAAATAGAACATTTGAAGAAACACCGCGCCTCCACGGTAAGAGGGTGTTCTTATGGAAAAATTATGTGTTAAATTATATGTGGTGTGCAGTGCATATTGTCGTTGGTGAAAGTACATGTAATGTAGTTGTGTTTTATTTTGTAGATTTTACTTTGGCGGTCAGCGACACCAGACGAGTTTGTGACCGTCTGACCTTGGTGAAGTGACCCCGAGAAATTCGACCAGCACAGCGAAAAAAAAACCAGTAGCAGCGATAGTAGACCAAAAAGGGAAGGTCAAAGGGAGGTCAGCTATAATATATATAACATGTCTGTCGAATCCCCAGACATACACAAGTAAAACTAGAAAATACAAGCAAATCGTGGGGGCTGCCGGTAAAAAGGCTCATATTTAAATTTGAATGATCTATGTAAAACGATAAGCACGAACAACATAGTGCAAATTCGTTGGGCCAGGGGCGGAGCTGCTATCATCTGACAACGCAGCAAGAAGTCAGCCTTGAGAAGTGGTTGTTGGCGGATAAAAAGCCAATGCTAAGAATTTTGTTTTTTTTTTTATATATGTACATAGATCTTCGGCGTGATTTTTTTTGTTCTTTTATATATATATCTTTACTTTTTTTTTGCATATACATACATTCCTTTGTTTTTAGTTTTAAGATTCAAAAAAACACTTTCAATTCAAAAGCATTTTTTTTTAAGAAAAGCAAGAGTGCAATTACAATTCAAAAGCACCTAGTGAATTAAGTCGCGACGTGGAAGGGCGAAGGGTCGGGGGAATTTCTCGTCCTGTGTTTTTTTTATTGAATGGTCCTATTGGACATCCCCTAAAGAGAGCTCCTTTTAGGCAGGGTTACAGTAGATAATAGGGTGGGCGAATTGAAGGCCACCCATCCCCAAACGCAGGCACGATATCGCCGATCGTTTTGCCGTGATACCGACCGCCATTACACAAGGTCAAAAGGGTCAAAGGCCCTCAAGTCTTAAAAATTTAATGTTTCTTGTTTTCTTTTGAATTTGTTTCTTTTTCTTTTAGTTTTAAGTTCACGTTTCCTTGTTTTTGATTTATTTTGATTTTTTTTGTAGTAATCGTAAGTTTTTTTTTGGGTTGGGTATGTGAAGATTTAGTTTTCTGAAATAAATGTACATCACGCTGATGAAAAAGAGTGATTTGACTGCTTTTTACTAGGGAATGATGTGCTCTTGAGAAATTTCAGGGGGGTGAGAGTGTGACGACGTGGCTATGGTGAGTGGTGCCTGACAGCCCATTCGCGCAAGGGGGATCCTACCATCGATGGCCGACGGGATCCCAAGGAGGGGTGGGAAAAGGCCGCACTACAGAACAGCGGTAGTGCCTAGGGTGAGGTGAGGTACTTTTTGTGGTGGTGGTAAACTTTTTTGTTGGCACGATTTATGTTTTTGATGTAAGGTTCAGCTCTGCGAGGAGGCAAGACCCCCCCATATCCGGTGAGCTAAGCCGTGCCTCGCGAGCGTGCCAGGCCTCCGAGCAGATGTATCCTTTCCCTTCCCATCGTCTCCTTCCTTCATTTTCCTTTCCCTTCCTAAATACCTACCTTCCTGTTCCCTGTGTTGGTTCTGTTTCCCTACCTTATCTTCATCCTACTGTCCATATCCTTTTCCTACCTTCCGTTTCCTTTCCCATATCCCATCCAAATTCCCATCCTCTCTTTTCCCCTTCCTTTATACCCCCTTATATCATACTATTGTTGTTTTCGTTTGTTATTATGTTCGTATTTATTTTCTAAACTTTTTTTTCAGTCACCATATGCTATCATTAGTATAAACGGTAGCATTTAAAATATAAACTGAGAAAAAAAAACCTGATTTTGAATTTTTTTTGTTTATTTATTACATTTATATTTACTATATTTTTTTCTTCTTCGTACTTCGACTGCTTTCGTTTTTTTGTTGTTTACTATTTATTAATCATATTGTTCTAATACCTACACTCTTACTTAAAAAATATATATAGATATACAAACAATAATAATAAACACGAGTTCCCCTTACACATATCAAAAACAAAATTACAGAATTTAACCAGATAATTTAATTCTACCTTAATTTAAATACCTTAACTCCGTTCTCGACCCAGGGTGTTGTTTGTGGTATCCTTCAAGTTTCCACTGCCATGATGAATACTGAAAAAGAAGAAACTATTAGAACGCAAATAAGAGATGCGGAAATAGAAGGAAATAAGAGAGTCACCCGGTCGACGAATAAAGAGATGCCTACTAAGGGTAAGGCATTGTATATATAATCTATAGTACTATCATCAGATAGCTTTTTCTGAGACCTTTATTCACCGAGTGGTGCGCTGAAATCGCTTAAGCAAAGAGACACAGACAAGAGAGAATTAAGCGCTTAAATTTCAAAAAGTGCCGAGAGAACCAAAATCAGAGCAAATTATTTAAGGTGGGGAGGAGAATCGAAAACACAAGACAAAGTATAGAGAATCAGTAATCTTATGGTTAAGCAAAGCAGAATAGGTATGAAAAAATAATTACATGAATTATTTTGTCTTTCTTTTAGGGTGGGGTATAGTGGTGGTAGTAGGTCAAGAAAGATTTTACGTACAATTGAACATCTGATCATACTGTTCTGTTTGAGGTACTGAAATTTCAATTTGAAGGGATAAAATGAAATTGCTATATTGCAATGCAAGCAAATTTCATTTCAAGTTCATGAAAAATTGAAATTTGTATTAATGAGCAGAAATTTTTTTTTTGTTTTGAACTTATTATTTGATATGTGAAAAATGATATTGAAGAACATTTTTTCGGAAATGTTGGAATTATAGTTGATAAAAGTAAGTATGGAAATGTAAGGTTATGATAGGTAAAAACAGATCTGAAAAAGGGTGGAAAACGTTAGTATTTTGATAAAAAGATTTTTTAAAAGGAAAACTATAGGCAACTACAAAAAAAGTGTATTTTTTCCGGATCACCTAGGAGGTAAAATACAAGATTCGTTTTTTTTAATGAGGTTCCCCAGTAGGCCTGCCTCACTAACTACTTTGCATGCTTGATTTGCTTGATTTGTCATTGATATCATCAATAAACAAAACGTAAAACTATATCACAAAATAACAAAAACGAATTCAAATAACTTATAAAAAATCAACAAAAAAGCATAACATAACAAAATGACTAGCTAAGGGAATTGAATATTGCACATTCAAAAAAAGTTAATAAAAAATAAAAAAGCGAAAGAAAAGGAGAAAAATAATTGCACTTCATATTGCATATAATAAATAGGAAAAAAAGTGAAAGAATACTTATGTAACTAAGAAAATTTAAGGGTAAAGAAGAAGAAAAGGTAAAATAAATTAGAATTTACAAAAAAATAAATACATAACAACAAAAATCAATGTAAAAAACAACAAAAAAGTAAAACAAAGCAATAAAATGACTAGGCATGTCAGGTCCAGGTTCAGTTTTAAGGTACCTATAAAGAAAAAAGGTTAAATTATTGATTTTAACAAAAATTAATAGGTTTTCCATATACATTTTTAATTTCAGAAACATTATTTACATTGCACTTAAAAAATAATCTTAGAATAGGTACTTAAACATTTTTTTTTTTTTTAAATAGGTAACCTTAGAATACTTAAACATACTTTTTCTTATATTTTTTAGTCCCGCGAAGATCCTTGTTTGTCTTTTTTATAGAGAACAACATCATTCCTTGCAAAAGGAATCTGACAATTGTCTCTTTATGTTCGGTGTTAGGGCAGGGTATTTCCAGGTTCGCATCTCTAGAATCACGTACAGTCTCCATCCATTTTTCCATGAGATCTTCTATATGCTGTTTTCTTCTGAAGTTTTCCTCAAAAACTCTCTGCACTTTCTCAGCCAATTTTTCCAGCCGGATTGAGGGAACAGCTAGCGATCCAAATTCAGATGTAGCAACGGTGCTGACATAGGCCCTTAGTTCTATAAGTTGCAGTTGATCTCTCCTTTCAACCGAGCTGCTGATCATGAAGTTGGAACAGGCTTCACACTTCAGTTTGGACTTGAGCTTTCCAGCTGCAAAGCCTGCGTAATAAATTGCTGCCATCTTTTGCATAATCCTTGCAAGCATGTCTCCTTTCGGTGATCCCACATAGTAGGAGATAGATTGTTTCCAGTTTCTGTTAAACCCTCGCAAAGTAGATACCATTACTTTGGAGGCTATCAGATTCGTCCGTCCATGCTCTCCAAAATCAGTGTATCCGTACTGAATGTCGTCCTTGTTGTTGTACTCTTTCTCCTGTTCAACAACCATTGCGTCGAACAAGAGTACGCATTTCCGGTCCATTTCCGTCATATCTTCCGCTTTCTGTCTTTTGCAAAACGTCTATGAACTGGAGACGGAAGTTGTGAGGGTGAAAGCGGAGTATCCTCCGGAAGATCTTGAAAGTTGTGGTCCCAGCTATAAGTCTTAGTGGATGTAGATGCCAAATTGTGAAGAGGAACATTTGGACTTACTGGTATGCTTTCGAACTGTGTATTCAAACACGTTCTGGAAGTAGTGGGTTGAAGTTTTTTCGGCATTTTTGGGGCTTGGGGAGTTTTAAAAGAAGAATCAGGAAAATTCTCCAAAATTGTATCTAAGGCTTCATTTGAAATAAAAGAAGTAGACGGGCCTGAACTGGTGCAAGGGGTTTCAAAAGTAACATTAGAATTAGAAGCACTTGTATGGACAGAGCTCGTAGCCGATTTTTGTGCAGAAGTTGTTGCCGATTTTTGGGCAGAAATTGCTGTTGGTTTGAGCTTTAAGAGCTTCAGCATCCATAATTCTTTGACATGAATGGTCAACAGCAACTACCGTGCAACAGCAAATAGCTGGCGAAGACATTGGAAGTGCTTTCTTTGACAGAAACATCGAAACGCTTGAACAGCTAAGTCTTTTTCATGAAAGTGCTTTGAGCACATACTTGCCGTTTTTGGCAATGGCTTGATGGTTGAAACATTTCCATGTTTCAACCATATTGGCCTTCTACAGTCCTTTGGTATAAGGAAGAAAGATATACGGCTCGGATAGGTCTTAAACTGACCACAGCCTTTGAAAACGCACTTCGACATATCTGTTCAGAAGTGAAAGGTATATTTCGAAGTATTTAATTAATAACAAATTACACAGAGTATTACAAATATAGTGAATATACACACTTAACTTCACCAAAATATCACCAGCTTATGATTCACTTATTACTTTTCACTATCACTTCACTCAAGTCGCGATAAGACACCTAACAAAATCGACTATTATTTCACGAAAATCTTGCTCTAACAATATCGAATTCGAATTCGTAACGCGAAATATAGATTTTAAATAAATTATTGAAATTGAAATTGAAATGCTGAAAAGAAAAAGAAATATTATGGATTAAATACTCTTACTCTCCAGTTTTTATCGTCTGCAAATTTTTGTCTCGTTGAAACTTATGAATTGTTTCAACAGTAAAACAACAAAACACAAAAACAGATCACTATTTTAATATTTTTTTTTTCAATATGTTTTTACTTGAATAAACTTCTTTTATTCTGCAAAGTTGATTTTATTATTGTTCAAGGTATGGCTGATGCAGATGAAAGTTATTGTTTTTGACGCACTATCACTACACAACACTGTTTTTTTCGAACGTTTGTTGGTTTTTTTTTTATTAAACAATTTTTAATTGCTTTGGCAAAATTTGTTATGATTTTATCAGCTTAGAACTTATCCAATTGAAATCACAACGAATAATGTTCTTAACCCTCATTTACGAACAGCCAAAAGTCGTGTCCACCCGAACTGGGGTCCAAATGGACGATTTTTTCTTCGAAATTTTTTTGATTTCTGACTTATATTGTTCAGTTATAGTTCTTCTGGCTATTGTATGAATTGTTTCTAAGTATTTCAAATAGCAGTGATAAAGAAATTTAAGCAGAGATGTCATTATGCATGTATGTAGGAGGTCATCAATAAAATTTTTCAATTTCAAAAACGATGGAAATTGCCTAACTTCGCAAATCTGGGATTAACGCTTATCCCTTTCGATATGTCTGTTTTACGTAATTACTGATTGTAAAATTCATCCACATCAATTGTTCCTGGCAGGTATGCCTATCTCAAAAAAAATAGTCATTAGTTCAGTTTGGTCTGGTCATCAAATAATTTTATGACCTCAAAAAGGACTGAATTCGCCATAATTCTCTGTAAGCCTTCACCAAATTCAGTTGTAACTGCCAAAAATAATATACCTACATTCAATGATACATTGCAAACTCATTTATTCAACCGCACACAAAAAGCACACAAAAAAAGCCTGCAAACGAATTTCTTCTACTCCTTCACTACCTCATTGCAACCATACAGGTAATCCACACAAGTCATGTCATATGATCATATCAGCTCATGACCTATATCAATAGCACACACACATCTTAACATGCTCTGTTGTCTTACCCCATGTCCGATGTCCCATACGATAGCCAAAATAAATGCTTACATATGCTATGGAGAATGAAGGAATGAAAACCCATAAGACAACAATAAGTTGTCTTCTTTTGCTTCGCTATCTGCCATACTCCATTAAATACACATTTCGCATTTCGGCATTATACACAAGAAGAAGAAGAAGAATTGTATTCTTAAGCATTTTAACCTACTACTCCTCCGAATTTATAATAGCAAGAGAAATGGCAAGGGAAATCATTTCTCTTGTGATTTCCTGCTCTTAAGCCATTTTAGTAGCGTGATTCACCGTCTTTAAATGGCGCTAGTAAGGCCGAAGTGATACATTGTATATAGACAGCCGTATTTATAATAGCATTTTAAACTCCGCGGAACTTTAAAACACGCTTAATCGTTGACTAAAACAAAAATCGTATTTATAATCATTTTTCGGCAGTGAATAAGGGCTGATTAGCTTAAACGCAGAAATGTGTGTTTTAAGCGTGTTTTAGCGTATAAATGTCATTTGATTTTGAGTATTGAGTTGTCATTCAGTAGTTTATTTACATCTTTGAGAATTTTAAAAATAACTAAAATGAAAATGTACTCAAATTACATTAACTTTATAAATAATTTGGATGTAGTAAATGTGTTTTCAATTGACAGAAATATGCATTGTTTTCCTTTTTTGTAAATTCGTTTCTTACAAGTTTTCCAGTTCGGAAACGGTTTTGATTTTCGCTTTTTGGACAAAACAACAAAATTAAAGCCAAAGAATAATAGAATATATACATATATATAGAACAATGTATATTGCGTGACCAACATTTCATCGTCCACAGGTTAGAAAATATAAACAAAAACAAATTTCTGTTGTCAGTTCAACCATTGAGAAACCAAAATAAGAGAGTTTCTTTATGATTTTGACATAAGGGATGATTAACTAGTATGGGCGAAAAAAATGATTATAAATAAGGATTTTTTATTCACTGATTAAAGTCTTAATAAGTTCTTAATCACTGAATAACTAATATGCGTTTTAAGCGTGTTTTAGCGAAATCTAATAAATACGACTGAGAATCTATAGTACTATCACTTCGGCCTTACTAGCGCCATTTAAAGACGGTGAATCACGCTACTAAAATGGCTTAAGAGCAGGAAATCACAAGAGAAATGATTTCCCTTGCCATTTCTCTTGCTATTATAAATTCGGAGGAGTAGTAGGCTAAAATGCTTAAGAATACAATTCTTCTTCTTCTTCTTGTGTATAATGCCGAAATGCGAAATGTGTATTCAATGGAGTATGGCAGATAGCGAAGCAAAAGAAGACAACTTATTGTTGTCTTATGGGTTTTCATTCCTTCATTCTCCATAGCATATGTAAGCATTTATTTTGGCTATCGTATGGGACATCGGACATGGGGTAAGACAACAGAGCATGTTAAGATGTGTGTGTGCTATTGATATAGGTCATGAGCTGATATGATCATATGACATGACTTGTGTGGATTACCTGTATGGTTGCAATGAGGTAGTGAAGGAGTAGAAGAAATTCGTTTGCAGGCTTTTTTTGTGTGCTTTTTGTGTGCGGTTGAATAAATGAGTTTGCAATGTATCATTGAATGTAGGTATATTATTTTTGGCAGTTACAACTGAATTTGGTGAAGGCTTACAGAGAATTATGGCGAATTCAGTCCTTTTTGAGGTCATAAAATTATTTGATGACCAGACCAAACTGAACTAATGACTATTTTTTTTGAGATAGGCATACCTGCCAGGAACAATTGATGTGGATGAATTTTACAATCAGTAATTACGTAAAACAGACATATCGAAAGGGATAAGCGTTAATCCCAGATTTGCGAAGTTAGGCAATTTCCATCGTTTTTGAAATTGAAAAATTTTATTGATGACCTCCTACATACATGCATAATGACATCTCTGCTTAAATTTCTTTATCACTGCTATTTGAAATACTTAGAAACAATTCATACAATAGCCAGAAGAACTATAACTGAACAATATAAGTCAGAAATCAAAAAAATTTCGAAGAAAAAATCGTCCATTTGGACCCCAGTTCGGGTGGACACGACTTTTGGCTGTTCGTAAATGAGGGTTAAGAACATTATTCGTTGTGATTTCAATTGGATAAGTTCTAAGCTGATAAAATCATAACAAATTTTGCCAAAGCAATTAAAAATTGTTTAATAAAAAAAAAACCAACAAACGTTCGAAAAAAACAGTGTTGTGTAGTGATAGTGCGTCAAAAACAATAACTTTCATCTGCATCAGCCATACCTTGAACAATAATAAAATCAACTTTGCAGAATAAAAGAAGTTTATTCAAGTAAAAACATATTGAAAAAAAAAAATATTAAAATAGTGATCTGTTTTTATGTTTTGTTGTTTTACTGTTGAAACAATTCATAAGTTTCAACGGGACAAAAATTTGCAGACGATAAAAACTGGAGAGTGAGAGTATTTAATCCATAATATTTCTTTTTCTTTTCAGCATTTCAATTTCAATTTCAATAATTTATTTAAAATCTATATTTCGCGTTACGAATTCGAATTCGATATTGTTAGAGCAAGATTTTCGTGAAATAATAGTCGATTTTGTTAGGTGTCTTATCGCGACTTGAGTGAAGTGATAGTGAAAAGTAATAAGTGAATCATAAGCTGGTGATATTTTGGTGAAGTTAAGTGTGTATATTCACTATATTTGTAATACTCTGTGTAATTTGTTATTAATTAAATACTTCGAAATATACCTTTCACTTCTGAACAGATATGTCGAAGTGCGTTTTCAAAGGCTGTGGTCAGTTTAAGACCTATCCGAGCCGTATATCTTTCTTCCTTATACCAAAGGACTGTAGAAGGCCAATATGGTTGAAACATGGAAATGTTTCAACCATCAAGCCATTGCCAAAAACGGCAAGTATGTGCTCAAAGCACTTTCATGAAAAAGACTTAGCAGTTCAAGCGTTTCGATGTTTCTGTCAAAGAAAGCACTTCCAATGTCTTCGCCAGCTATTTGCTGTTGCACGGTAGTTGCTGTTGACCATTCATGTCAAAGAATTATGGATGCTGAAGCTCTTAAAGCTCAAACCATTAAAACAGCAATTTCTGCCCAAAAATCGGCAACAACTTCTGCACAAAAATCGGCTACGAGCTCTGTCCATACAAGTGCTTCTAATTCTAATGTTACTTTTGAAACCCCTTGCACCAGTTCAGGCCCGTCTACTTCTTTTATTTCAAATGAAGCCTTAGATACAATTTTGGAGAATTTTCCTGATTCTTCTTTTAAAACTCCCCAAGCCCCAAAAATGCCGAAAAAACTTCAACCCACTGCTTCCAGAACGTGTTTGAATACACAGTTCGAAAGCATACCAGTAAGTCCAAATGTTCCTCTTCATAATTTGGCATCTACATCCACTAAGACTTATAGCTGGGACCACAACTTTCAAGATCTTCCGGAGGATACTCCGCTTTCACCCTCACAACTTCCGTATCCAGTTCATAGACGTTTTGCAAAAGACAGAAAGCGGAAGATATGACGGAAATGGACCGGAAATGCGTACTCTTGTTCGACGCAATGGTTGTTGAACAGGAGAAAGAGTACAACAACAAGGACGACATTCAGTACGGATACACTGATTTTGGAGAGCATGGACGGACGAATCTGATAGCCTCCAAAGTAATGGTATTTACTTTGCGAGGGTTTAACAGAAACTGGAAACAATCTATCTCCTACTATGTGGGATCACCGAAAGGAGACATGCTTGCAAGGATTATGCAAAAGATGGCAGCAATTTATTACGCAGGCTTTGCAGCTGGAAAGCTCAAGTCCAAACTGAAGTGTGAAGCCTGTTCCAACTTCATGATCAGCAGCTCGGTTGAAAGGAGAGATCAACTGCAACTTATAGAACTAAGGGCCTATGTCAGCACCGTTGCTACATCTGAATTTGGATCGCTAGCTGTTCCCTCAATCCAGCTGGAAAAATTGGCTGAGAAAGTGCAGAGGGTTTTTGAGGAAAACTTCAGAAGAAAACAGCATATAGAAGATCTCATGGAAAAATGGATGGAGACTGTACGTGATTCTAGAGATGCGAACCTGGAAATACCCTGCCCTAACACCGAACATAAAGAGACAATTGTCAGATTCCTTTTGCAAGGAATGATGTTGTTCTCTATAAAAAAGACAAACAAGGATCTTCGCGGGACTAAAAAATATAAGAAAAAGTATGTTTAAGTATTCTAAGGTTACCTATTTAAAAAAAAAAAAAATGTTTAAGTACCTATTCTAAGATTATTTTTTAAGTGCAATGTAAATAATGTTTCTGAAATTAAAAATGTATATGGAAAACCTATTAATTTTTGTTAAAATCAATAATTTAACCTTTTTTCTTTATAGGTACCTTAAAACTGAACCTGGACCTGACATGCCTAGTCATTTTATTGCTTTGTTTTACTTTTTTGTTGTTTTTTACATTGATTTTTGTTGTTATGTATTTATTTTTTTGTAAATTCTAATTTATTTTACCTTTTCTTCTTCTTTACCCTTAAATTTTCTTAGTTACATAAGTATTCTTTCACTTTTTTTCCTATTTATTATATGCAATATGAAGTGCAATTATTTTTCTCCTTTTCTTTCGCTTTTTTATTTTTTATTAACTTTTTTTGAATGTGCAATATTCAATTCCCTTAGCTAGTCATTTTGTTATGTTATGCTTTTTTGTTGATTTTTTATAAGTTATTTGAATTCGTTTTTGTTATTTTGTGATATAGTTTTACGTTTTGTTTATTGATGATATCAATGACAAATCAAGCAAATCAAGCATGCAAAGTAGTTAGTGAGGCAGGCCTACTGGGGAACCTCATTAAAAAAAACGAATCTTGTATTTTACCTCCTAGGTGATCCGGAAAAAAATACACTTTTTTTGTAGTTGCCTATAGTTTTCCTTTTAAAAAATCTTTTTATCAAAATACTAACGTTTTCCACCCTTTTTCAGATCTGTTTTTACCTATCATAACCTTACATTTCCATACTTACTTTTATCAACTATAATTCCAACATTTCCGAAAAAATGTTCTTCAATATCATTTTTCACATATCAAATAATAAGTTCAAAACAAAAAAAAAATTTCTGCTCATTAATACAAATTTCAATTTTTCATGAACTTGAAATGAAATTTGCTTGCATTGCAATATACAGTACCTCACACTCAAAGTGGGACATCTAAGAAATAAAATCTTCAATAAACTTCTTTACGAAAAAAAATGCAGAGTTGCTTACTTTTTTAAATAATTTTTATTTTTATTGCTTAATATTGACCTCAAATTATTTTAAAATAAAAAAAAAAAAATAAAAAAACAACCCCGATTTGTTTAAAAAAAAAGATGAAAATGATCTGTCTAGTATTTTTTTCTTAATGCAGGTCACACTCAAAGTGGGACACCTGCTGTTTTCTAAGAAAACTTACTGTAGTTGCCACGTTATCCTTATTATTTAGTTGCAGTTCTTGCAGAGCTTTCATTGTAATAGCATTAAAAAAAAAAATCGAAATGTCAAGGCAAACAACCTTTGAAGAAAGGCAAATTGTGATTTTCAATTACCAAAAAGGCAAAATAAGTGAAGTTGTTAAAAAAGTAGATCTATGGTGCTTAATGTAATAAAACGGTTTCGGAAGGTCGAATAGAAAATAAACCAGAAAGTGTTGAAAGCAAAAAAAAAAAAATTTGCGATAGAAATGTGCGGTTTCTTTTAAGAAAAATAAGAAGTGATCTCTTTCTGTCTGCCATTGACCTTTAGAAAATGTTAAAGGACACTTAAAATGTTGATTTAAGTGCAGAAACAGTTTGCCCTTTCTAAGGAGAAACGAATTGAGTGGCTGAGTTGCGTCCAAAAAACCGTTAGTATAAGAAAAGAATCGTCGTTTAAGAATGCAATTGGCCAAAAAAATATCAGAAAAGAATAGTCGTTTAAGAATGCAATTCGCCAAAGAAAATGTGACAAAGGATATGAGTTTCTGGTCAAAGGTAAGTCGCATTTTGTTCTCCAACTCCAATCATAGTTTGGTCAATTCATTAAAAGTCCTTTTTACGGACGAAACCAAAACTAATCTTTTTGATTCTGATGTCACATGCTCTTTGGCGAATTGCATTCTTAAACGACTATTCTTTTCTGATATTAACGGCTTTTTGTGCGCAACTCAGCCACTCAATTCGTTTCTCCTAACAAACCGGCGAACTTTTTCTGCCCTTAAGTCAACATTTTAAGTGTCCTTTAACATTTTTTAAAGGCCAATTGCGGACGGCAAAGAACAACTTCTTATTTTTCTTAAAAGAAACCGCACATTTCTATCGCAAATTTTTTTTTTTTGCTTTCAACACTTTCTGGTTTATTTTCTATTCGACCTTCCCGAAACCGTTTTATTACACTAAACACCATAGATTTACTTTTTCAACAACTTTACTTATTTTGCGAACGGATTTTCCCTTTTGGCAATTGAAAATCACAATTTGCCTTTCTTCAAAGGTTGTTTGCCTTGACATTTCGATTTTTTTTTTTTAATGCTATCACAATGAAAGCTCTGCAAAAACTGCAACTAAATAATAAAGATAACGTGGCAATTACAGTAAGTTTTCTTAGAAAACATCAGGTGTCCCATTTTGAGTGTGACCTGCATTAAGAAAAAAATACTAGACAGATCATTTTCATATTTTTTTTAAACAAATCGGGGTTGTTTTTTGAATTTTTTTTTTTATTTTATAATAATTTGAGGTCAATATTAAGCAATAAAAATAAAAATTATTTAAAAAAGTGAGCAACTCTGCATTTTTTTCGTAAGGAAGTTTATTGAAGATTTTATTTCTTAGGTGTCCCACTTTGAGTGTGAGGTACTGTAGCAATTTCATTTTATCCCTTCAAATTGAAATTTCAGTACCTCAAACAGAACAGTATGATCAGATGTTCAATTGTACGTAAAATCTTTCTTGACCTACTACCACCACTATACCCCACCCTAAAAGAAAGACAAAACAATTCATGTAATTATTTTTTCATACCTATTCTGCTTTGCTTAACCATAAGATTACTGATTCTCTATACTTTGTCTTGTGTTTTCGATTCTCCTCCCCACCTTAAATAATTTGCTCTGATTTTGGTTCTCTCGGCACTTTTTGAAATTTAAGCGCTTAATTCTCTCTTGTCTGTGTCTCTTTGCTTAAGCGATTTCAGCGCACCACTCGGTGAATAAAGGTCTCAGAAAAAGCTATCTGATGATAGTACTATAGATTATATATACAATGAGTGATAGTACTATAGATTCTATATACAATGGGTAAGGTAGTACATTCTCCTCGCACATCTGACGTGAATTTTAGATCCTTATCCGAACAAACAGCTTGTTCAGGGGTACCTATAGATAGCTCAGGTAGGCCAGCAGCACAGAGTATAACCAGCTTAGATTAATAAAGAACAAGATGGAAAACCAAACTAACACATTGATACCTCCCCACAAGCTGGTGCACGCACTCATTCACAAAATTTCACTAGCCCATTGTATATATAATCTATAGTACTATCATCAGATAGCTTTTTCTGAGACCTTTATTCACCGAGTGGTGCGCTGAAATCGCTTAAGCAAAGAGACACAGACAAGAGAGAATTAAGCGCTTAAATTTCAAAAAGTGCCAAGAGAACCAAAATCAGAGCAAATTATTTAAGGTGGGGAGGAGAATCGAAAACACAAGACAAAGTATAGAGAATCAGTAATCTTATGGTTAAGCAAAGCAGAATAGGTATGGAAAAATAATTACATGAATTGTTTTGTCTTTCTTTTAGGGTGGGGTATAGTGGTGGTAGTAGGTCAAGAAAGATTTTACGTACAATTGAACATCTGATCATACTGTTCTGTTTGAGGTACTGAAATTTCAATTTGAAGGGATAAAATGAAATTGCTATATTGCAATGCAAGCAAATTTCATTTCAAATTCATGAAAAATTGAAATTTGTATTAATGAGCAGAATTTTTTTTTTTGTTTTGAATTTATTATTTGATATGTGAAAAATGATATTGAAGAACATTTTTTCTGAAATGTTGGAATTATAGTTGGTAAAAGTAAGTATAGAAATGCAAGGTTATGATAGATAAAAACAAATCTGAAAAAGGGTGGAAAACGTTAGTATTTTGATAAATAGATTTTTTAAAAGGAAAACTATAGGCAACTACAAAAAAAAAAAGGAATTGAATATTGCACATCCAAAAAAAAGTTTTTAAGAAATAAAAAAGCGAAAGAAAAGGATAAAAATAATTGCACTTCATCACTACATAGTATAAAACAAAGTCGCTTTCTCTGTCCCTATGTCCCTATGTATGCTTAGATTTTTAAAACTACTCAACGGATTTTGGTGAGGTTTTTTTTTAATGAATAGAGAGGAAGGTTTATATGTATAATGCATGCATATTAAAGCAGAGAAAAGCCGAGAAATCTAAAGATTTGTAAAGTGATGTCTTAACAAACATATTTTTCTGCGCCTACATTGCAAACGCTGGCTAAAACTTACGAGATAGTTCAAATTTATGTACTACGGAATTGTAAATCTTAAAACAATGAATAAAAAAGTACGGGACAACATATGTTTATCTCCTAAGGATAACCCACAGTAACCATTTTTATATTTTATATATTACAAAAAATTGAACATCTGATCATACTGTTGTGATTGAAACTGAAATTTCAATTTGAAGAAATTTTTTTTTTTGTTTTGAATTTATTATTTGATATGTGAAAAATGATATTGAAGAACATTTTTTCGGAAATGTTGGAATTATAGTTGAGAAAAGTAAGTATGGAAATGTAAGGTTATGATAGGTAAAAACATCTGAAAAAGGGTGGAAAACGTTAGTATTTTGATAAAAAGATTTTTTAAAAGGAAAACTATAGGCAACTACAAAAAAAGTGTATTTTTTTCCGGATCACCCAGGAGGTAAAATACAAGATTCGTTTTTTTTTAATGAGGTGCCCCAGTAGGCCTGCCTCACTAACTACTTTGCATGCTTGATTTGCTTGATTTGTCATTGATATCATCAATAAACAAAACGTAAAGCTATATCACAAAATAACATAAAACGAATTCAAATAACTTATAAAAAATCAACAAAAAAGCATATCATAACAAAATGACTAGCTAAGGGAATTGAATATTGCACATTCAAAAGAAGTTAATAAAAAATAAAAAAGCGAAAGGAAAGGAGAAAAATAATTGCACTTCATATTGCATATAAAAAATAGGAAAAAAAGTGAAAGAAAAGCAGAAAGAATACTTATGTAACTAAGAAAATTTAAGGGTAAAGAAGAAGAAAATGTAAAATAAATTAGAATTTACAAAAAAATATATACATAACAACAAAAATTAATATAAAAAAAACAACAAAAAAGTAAAACAAAGCAATAAAATGACTAGGCATGTCAGGTCCAGGTTCAGTTTTAAGGTACCTTTAAAGGAAAAAGGTTAAATTGATTTCAACAAAAATTAATAGTTTTTCCATATACATTTTTAATTTCAGAAACATTATTTACATTGCACTTAAAAAATAATCTTAGAATACTTAAACATTTTTTTTTTTTTAAATAGGTAAACTTAGAATACTTAAACATACTTTTTCTTATATTTTTTAGTCCCGCGAAGCTCCTTGTTTGTCTTTTTTATAGAGAACAACATCATTCCTTGCATAAGGAATCTGACAATTGTCTCTTTATGTTCGGTGTTAGGGCAGGGTATTTCCAGGTTCGCATCTCTAGAATCACGTACAGTCTCCATCCATTTTTCCATGAGGTCGTCTATATGCTGTTTTCTTCTGAAGTTTTCCTCAAAAACCCTCTGCACTTTCTCAGCCAATTTTTCCAGCTGGATTGAGGGAACAGCTAGCGATCCGAATTCAGATGTAGCAACGGTGCTGACATAGGCCCTTAGTTCTATAAGTTGCAGTTGATCTCTCCTTTCAACCGAGCTGCTGATCATGAAGTTGGAACAGGCTTCAGTGAAAACGTCAGACTTCAGTGAAAACGTCTATGAATGGGAGACGGAAGTTGTGAGGGTGAAAGCGGAGTATCCTCCGGAAGATCTTGAAAGTTGTGGTCCCAGCTATAAGTCTTAGTGGATGTAGATGCCAAATTATGAAGAGGAACATTTGGACTTACTGGTATGTTTTCGAACTGTGTATTCAAACACGTTCTGGAAGTAGTGGGTTGAAGTTTTTTCGGCATTTTTGGGGCTTGGGGAGTTTTAAAAGAAGAATCAGGAAAATTCTCCAAAATTGTATCTAAGGCCTCATTTGAAATAAATGAAGTAGACGGGCCTGAACTGGTGCAAGGGGTTTCAAAAGTAACATTAGAATTAGAAGCACTTGTATCGACAGAGCTCGTAGCCGATTTCTGTGCAGAAGTTGTTGCCGATTTTTGGGCAGAAATTGCTGTTTTAATGGTTTGAGCTTTAAGAGCTTCAGCATCCATAATTCTTTGACATGAATGGTCAACAGCAACATCCGTGCAACAGCAAATAGCTGGCGAAGACATTGGAAGTGCTTTCTTTGACAGAACACATCGAAACGCTTGAACAGCTAAGCCTTTTTCATGAAAGTGCTATGAGCACATACTTGCCGTTTTTGGCAATGGCTTGATGGTTGAAACATTTCCATGTTTCAACCATATTGGCCTTCTACAATCCTTTGGTATAAGGAAGAAAGATATACGGCTCGGATAGGTCTTAAACTGACCACAGCCTTTGAAAACGCACTTTGACATATCTGTTCAGAAGTGAAAGGTATATTTCGAAGTATTTAATTAATTTAATAGTAACAAATTACACAGAGTATTACAAATATAGTGAATATACACACCTAACTTCACCAAAATATCACTAGCTTATGATTCACTTATTACTTTTCACTATCACTTCACTCAAGTCGCGATAAGACACCTAACAAAATCGACTATTATTTCACGAAAATCCCTGCTCTAACAATATCGAATTCGAATTCGTAGCGCGAAATATAAATTTTAAATAAATTATTGAAATTGAAATTGAAATGCTGAAAAGAAAAAGAAATATTATGGATTAAATACTCTTACTCTCCAGTTTTTATCGTCTGCAAATTTTTGTCTCGTTGAAACTTATGAATTGTTTCAACAGTAAAACAACAAAACACAAAAACAGATCACTATTTTAATATGTTTTTTTTTTTCAATATGTTTTTACTTGAATAAACTTCTTTTATTCTGCAAAGTTGATTTTATGATTGTTCAAGGTATGGCTGATGCAGATGAAAGTTATTGTTTTTGACGCACTATCACTACACAACACTGTTTTTTTCGAACGCTTGTTGGTTTTTTTTTATTAAACAATTTTTAATTGCTTTGGCAAAATTTGTTATGATTTTATCAGCTTAGAACTTATCCACAAGTCGTGTCCACCCGAACTGGGGTCCAAATGGACGATTTTTTCCTCGAAATTTTTTTGATTTCTGACTTATATTGTTCAGTTATAGTTCTTCTGGCTATTGTATGAATTGTTTCTAAGTATTATTATTTAGCAGGGATAAAGACATTTAAGCAGAGATGTCATTATGTAGGAGGTCAGCAATAAAATTTTTCAATTTCAAAAACGATGAAAATTGCCTAATCTCGCAAATCTGGGATTCCCGCTTATCCTTTTCGATATGTCTTTTTTACGTAATTACTGATTGTAAAATTCATCCACATAAATTGTTCCTGGCAGGTATGCCTATCTCAAAAAAATCAAATAATTTTATGACCTCAAAAAGGACTGAATTCGCCATAATTCTCTGTAAGCCTTCACCAAATTCAGTTGTAACTGCCAAAAATAATATACCTACATTCAATGATACATTGCAAACTCATTTATTCAACCGCACACAAAAAGCACACAAAAAAAAGCCTACAAACGAATTTCTTCTACTCCTTCACTATCTCATTGCAACCATACAGGTAATCGACACAAGTCATGTCATATGATCATATCAGTTCAAGACCTATATCAATAGCACACACACATCTTAACATGCTCTGTTGTCTTACGTCTTACCCCATGTCCGATATCCCATACGATAGCCAAAATAAATGCTTACCTATGCTATGGAGAATGAAGGAATGAAAACCCATAAGACAACAATAAGTTGTCTTCTTTTGCTTCGCTACCTGCCATACTCCATTGAATACACATTTCGCATTTCGGCATTATACACAAGAAGAAGAAGAAGAATTGTATTCTTAAGCATTTTAACCTACTACTCCTCCGAATTTATAATAGCAAGAGAAGGGAAATCATTTCTCTTGTGATTTCCTGCTCTTAAGCCATTTTAGTAGCGTGATTCACCGTCTTTAAATGGCGCTAGTAAGGCCGAAGTGATAGTACTATAGATTCTATATACAATGACTAGCCCTACTTTATATTCGGATCTCAACACTGGGCTTACACAAAATCTCACTAGCACTACTTTATATTCGGATCTCAACACTGGGCTTACACAAAATTGTACCGTAGTATTGGTATTCTCGTCTGGGAACCGGTTTTTTTTTTTTTTTTACTTTTAGTCACCTTAAGGCTACGTCTGGCAGAATTTTTGGAATTAAAACTTTTTTTTGGGTTTGTAAATAAAATTTATTTGTGATTATATACTTTTTAAGTATTTGGAAATAAAAATTTAAGTATCAAAATATTAAAATATTTTCTTTTTTGTTAAACATTTCTCTGAGAAGTCTCCTCCCTTCTATTTCCTCTTTTTTTAAAAACGTTTCTTAAAAGAAATAGACAGAAAAGTATGATTGTTAAAAAAATATATACTAAAGCAATACAGTAACCAATAAATATGAATTCATTTTTCATTTGTTTGATGAAAGAGATTCCAACTTAAGTTTTCGATTCTCTTCTTGAAGCTGTGTTGAAAATTTAAGAAGTTAATTAATTGAATTAAAAAAAAGACAAAAGTAAAATAATTGAAAGCGGATATCAAATTATGTAGAAATTTTTTGAAAAACTTATCTCAATCAAAATATTGAAATGCAGAAATCTTGTAGATATTATGGAGAGCTCAGAAAGCCTTCATTCATCTCTGTAGCACAATTATTTACAAAGCACCAACACTTTTAGTTTTAATTTTTTTTTGTGTTAAGAAAAATTGAAAACTTAAAGCGTTGGCGCTTTGTAGATAGTTAGTTCTGAAATCATGTCTGAAATACCAATACCGCTGGCTGCTTTTGGTTCTTCGAAAAGTAATTTACAATTTTCCAAGTTCACGAGTTCACAAACCGACCGTCGAAGATAGAATAGTGGTCACTTTAATATACAATTTTAACACAATTTATGGTATTTTATTAGGAAAAAATGTATTACGATCCCGACTGTAAAGAAATTCCTCTATCCTCTTCTGAAACGTCAAATGAAAATAAACTCACCACACATATACTTCCACAACTTTTTTGCGCCATTTTTTTTTCAGCTCACACGTATTCACAGATAGATGCTGCGATTACAAAAACAACAATGTAAACAAATGGAAGTTGCGGGGCAAGAGAGGTAATGGTTTTCCATCTTGTTCTTTATTAATCTAATGCCGTTTTCGTTTGGGAAAAAAGAGTACTCTAAGGGTACTCTTTTTGCTGTCAGAAATTACCCTCAGAGCAAATTTTGCTACTCTAGAAATTTTTTCAGAGTAAAAATCAGAGTACTCTAAAAAAAAGGGTACTCTAGTTTTACCAAACGAAAACGGCATAAGATATCCAGAGAGTCCACTGCAGCAAGGTAGTGCGTTTTGCCTACAAGCTAAAATCAAACCGGGAACCCGCGTTTACCACGACCGGGAACCCACGTTTACCACAGCCGCCATTGATTTTTCAGAGAATAAAAATCAGTTGAGTTTGAAAAGTAAAAAAAAATTTTTTGGTTGCAAAAAATTCGATAATTTTTAATTTTCATGCAGCCTAAAGAAAAATGCATTAAAGTTGCAGGAAATAACATTTTTTTCCATTTTGACCAGTATTTCACTGAAAAAGACAAAAATTAGTAAAAAATTTCATACCGATGCAGGCGCTTTGTTAAGTTTCACAGAAAATAACAATGTGCACATAGCCTTAAACTCCCCACACTCATTGGCCGCGTTCCTGGGACCTATGTTCGAAAATCTTGACTTAAGATTCTGTCACTTTTCCCTTGTAAAAAGTTTCAGATTTTCAGATGACAATTCAGATGACATTTAGATCTTAAGATTTTCGAACATAGATTTTCAGATGGAAAATCTTGGCTGAAAATCTTAACTTAAGATCTTACTTGTCAAAACAAGGAAAACAACATACATGACAATCGAACTTTACTCGGTATTCTTGGGTTATTTTTTTGTTCTACAAGTTTTCGCTTATTTGTTGAATTAAAATTGATAATTATTGGTGTTTGGATATTCTGTTTTGTAAATTAATTTTAATAGTGAGTTTATCAACAAAGAAAATACATTTTTCAAGGCACACGATTTTCACTTTTTTATCAGAATTAAGTAAAATGAATGTAGTTTTAAAACTGCTCAACTTGGAAACAATTGGAAGTCAAAATGTTGAATTTCAAACTGAAGAAATCTGTGTTTTGCAATTAATTTTACTACTAACTATGTAGAATCGAGAGGTGAATCACACTACCACTTTAAGACAAAAAAAAGTTCAGATAGTCGTTCATGGACTGACAGATCTCTTCGAACTTTCGAAATTTGTCTTGAACCCGGCCATTATGACAGATAAGCAAAATAAAAACAAACCAATTTCGTTCGTGGTTCGTGAAAGCAAAGTATTTTTGTCGAAAAGTTTCTTGAAAATATTACACAATTATCATTTCCCTTAATGTTGTTCCGATATTGTTTTCCTGTCACAACTTGAAATCGTGGAATCTTTTTGATTCTTTGTACCAAGACATTGAGGAGAGTCAGACAAAGGAGAACCCGGTCGCGGATTGCCAAACGAGGCTTTGCACGGAAGCGTGTTATTTTTCATTGACTTGGGGCTTGTTTTACTTGGAAAACCAATGTGAAATTTCAAGTGTCCAAAGTGAATGTGCAGAGCTTCGAACAAATTTACATAAATACATGAACCCTTGTTGTCAGCTCACTTGAGACGGACCAACGCAGCAAATTCAGGAATCGGTAAATTCATCCTTAAATACTGACAGGGAGGGTAGTTTCTCAAAAAATTATTTATAGGCATATCAATCAGTGTGCGACCTTCTCATTCTACAAATGAAAATGAACACATAAGGGTGCTGGAATACAAAAAAACATTGAGACAAAAATAAACTTCTCTGCGACGTTCTGAGCTTGAGGTAAATAGTTTAGGTTCTAGCAATAAGCAATTAAAGCGCCGCCTTGCATCGCTCCAACAAAATATTGTTTCAAAAGAACAACAGAAAACATGGATGTAGAGAGAAAGATGAGAAAATATATCGATTCTTTGCTAACCAGAATCTCGGAACTAGAAACTAAACTAGTGGAAGCATCCTGTCATGGTAAAAATATAAATCAATATTGAAATATTCTTCTAACCATTGTAAATTCGTTTCAGATTGGCAGTGAGGATGCATTAAGCGCTTCAGGTAGTGATAACACTCTGGAAAAGAATTCTCACACTTGCAAACACAATATGAGATCTCTCGTATTAGTTATTCTCTGCCATGCTAGAACAGACATGCATTCCAAGTCCATGTCTCAAAGAGGTAAAGTTTACATACCACCCCGATGCTGAGTATGATATATATTTGTGTTGTTTCTCTCCTACAGGTTATTCGCACACACTTCTGTTTAAAACGGCACGAAATTTGTTCTCAGATCGAAGGTTGGATAGAAGAACTGAGCAAACCGCAGTAAAGCGAACCCAACACCATTACATTTAACTCAAGTATATCGTTTACATACTTGCTATCTGTGTTTTCAAAATACAAGAATTGGTTTTTTTGTCAACAAAGTTTTGATTTTATATTTTGTAACTATACAATAATTCCAATCTTGATTGGATGTTATCCAACCATTGGTGTTGATGAATATCAAAAGTGATTTTTACTATGCTACCTTATTAAATGGCAAGTGAAATCACTTTTGATCGGGAATTTTTTCAAGTTTTGTTTTGATTGAAAATGTTATGATACAGCTTTGTGGTAAATATAATTTCTGACCAGGAAATATATAACTTATGGGATGGCTGTATGTCTACTCATATACATATAAAACCCAAAAAGGTAGAAAAAAATGTTCAATTTCTGTATTTTAGAAACTCTTGTTACATTTTTGGGGGTTACATCTATATTTTCTGATTAGAAATTATATTTATCACAAAGCCGTATCATTTTTTTTTTCTTTATTTTGGTTAAAGTGGAACAAGAAAAACATAAAAGCCACACTAAGATTAAAATTAACGTTTACTTTTATTGTCAATACTGACGATTTATAATTAGAATTTTTTGGAATGGTTTTATGATAACATTTTCAAGTATTTCGATGTTTGCCTTTTTTGCCTGCACTTTAACATCCTCTTTTGGGCTAGAATCAGCAGCAGGATTCTCCGAGATAGTCGAACCTAACGAAATGTGAGAAGCTTCACCTAAGGCCAAACTGTTGTTTATTTCTATTTGCTGAATATCGTGTTGTCAATGGAATGGCTTGGTAATGTTGTCCAACCATGTGATGTAAACCCCGGTTTACATAGCTGAACTGTGGAACAAGGCTGTCGGTTCTGGTCATTGTAGTTGGATCCAGGGGCTAGATTCCGCAAGAGTGAGTATAAAAAACTCACGTCGAACACCGACGCTATCTCAGAATAACAGAAACCAAACGAAATTGTTCATGTTTCAATTTATCTGCACGAAAAAAGGAAAAAGAACTGTTTTGACTTTCGTAAAACAATAAAGGAATGATGTAAATACCGACAATTTCCGAAATAAGTTTGAAATACTTACAAGAAATAAAACTTAAAAATATTTTGCAGTATTTTGCAATTGTCAAAGGCAAGTGTCATCTTGTTTTTTTTTTATTTATTGAAGTTTGGAAATCTACCACTACTCCATTTTTAATCAAGAAATAGGTCGCCATTTTGAAATCGTGTTGAAAAATTTTTTGCGGGTGTTTTGGGTTGAAGGGGTGGAAGTGGATACTCTGTATTATCTACTCTGTGGCCAGCAGAATCAAGTTTGAGTAACATTTCCAGTGAGTCCATAAACGCACCATCGTATAGCAGCATAAGTGAGATGGGTGCAATTGGGTTAAATCCCAAAGGCAGCGTAGGTTCTTTAGACCAAACAGTAAGACCTGCTGCAACTAGACGTGATAGTTTGACAGGCAGTCCCCAGAAGCATCAGGTAGTTTAAACTACCTTAGGAACATTTTTGAAGGCAGAACGAGTTTACCGGCTATGGGAAGTAGGGAACGTTTGTTGATACCCGAAGACCTCAAAGCCTATATCAACTTGTCAATTACGCAGGGGTTGTCGTCACATCAAACATCTCTGCGCAAGGAGTTAACATCTTCCTTGGGTGAAATGAAAGCGCAGCTGAACGACTTCATGCGAGACCTGACTCGTTCAGTTCGTGTAACAGCCGACAATAGTCCACCAGTGGTGGATATGTCACAAGGTCCCCCGGCTGCAACGCGGTCAACGGCACACCATCTTCCTCAGACGGGATCTCACGGTAGAAATTGGTCGCAACCTGGCCAGCAAAATAGAAGATCCAACCCTGAAAATTCGAGAAGAGGTTTAAGCGCCCTACAGACGATCAATGTTACTTGACAATATTACTTGAAGGAGCTTCTGTTCAAGTAAAATTGATCGTTAGTAGGCTCTTCAATGTTACTGTCAAGTAAAATTGAAACATTGACGAAAATCAAATAGGGGTGACATTCTGTAACTAAAAAGCGAACAAACGTTTTCGTGTGTGCGACCGATTTCCTTCATGTTACATGCAGGAAATCGTTCGCACACACGAAAACGTTTGTTCGCTTTTTAGTTACAGAATCTCACCCCTGATTTGGTTTTCATCAAGTTTTACTGAGTGACAGTAGACAGTAGACAGAGACAGTGTCGTTGTGTAGTGCGATTAGGAAACTACAGAAGGAAAAAATTGTCAATTTTCATTGAACGTGTGGTGGCGATTGTTCATCAATTTTACTTGACAAGAGAAAACATCAATAATACTTGTAAAGTAACATTGATCGTCTGTTGGGCGCTTTAGATAGGGTTCAACACTTATCTCATTTTTGACGTTCCTTTTAAATTTCCATCCCGTGAGACAATCGCAATTACACGTTCAATTTTGCAGGCTCACGTCTCAAATTTGAAAATTCTTCATTTCGCTTTGAATGCTAATTCTCGTTCACTTTTATAACGTTCAAAGTTGTCTTTTCCTCTATGATACAAGACGTTCATCTCACCAACACAGAAAATCGAATAAAGCAACATAGCAAAATGAGAAAATGAGAAAAGAAAAACGCAAATGAGCCTGCTAAAAATCGGCCCGGTACTCATCGGGAATTTTTTTGTGCATCTCATTTCCTCACATCTCCTTTCTTTTTCGCACTCATGTGAGACTTGTTTCACCATACATCGTGTAATTCCTGACTTACAGATTTTAGAAATTATTCAATAATTTTTAAGTAATATGTACATTAAGATAGATTCAAATCTAATAAATACATCTTTAGCTTAATTCTAGGTATAAATAAATCAATTTCAGAGCAAACTGAGTTAAAAAACTTAATACATTTTGTAATAGGCTTGAGCTGTAAGTATATAAATGAAAAGGGTTGTAAAAAAGATTTCTTTGTCTAATACTCCTTTCAGGTGAATAGATATAAAAACATTTCAAAATATCAGGACAAATTATTTTGTATGAGAACACATCATGAACAAACAACATGCAGTTCATATTCCTTCTTTTTTCTAATGTATCTAGACCAATTAAGGCACAACGCGTTACATATGATGGACTTGCATCAAGATTCCAATTAAGTTTATTTACTACGTATCGGGTAAAGGCTTTTTGAAATCTTTCCAAACGCAATTTTGCAATGGAACTACTTGGACACCATACAATATCACAGTATTCCAGCACAGGACGAACTAATGACATGTATATTGATTTAAGAGTGTAAGGGTTTGAAAATGCTGAACAACTTCTCTTTAGAAAACCAAGTAAAGAGTTTGCTTTTGAAACAACAAAATCAATGTGGAGGCAAAAAGATAGTTTTGTATCAAATATGACTCCTAAATCATTTACTTCTGTTTTTTTTCTGTAGATGAATGTTGGAAATAGAATACTGGAAGTGCACAGGCAATAAGGATCTATAAACAGAAAATGAGTGACATTTGTTAATGTTCAGAGACAGGCCATTGTCAGTGCACCAAGCTGTTATAATATTCAATTCACTTTGGAGAATTTCACAGTCATTTAAATTACTAACGGTATTGAAAATTTTTAGATCATCAGCATATATTAAGCATTTGGCATTTTGAAGAAGGTGTGGAATTTCATTCACGAAAATTTTAAAAAGCAGGGGTCCAATATGACTTCCTTGGGGAACACCAGATAAAACATCAATTTGCCTGGAAAAGAAATTATTCAATTTAACTATTTGTTTTCAGTTGTATAAATAACTTTTTATCCATTCAAATAATGAGGAATGTATTCCAAAAACTTTTATTTTCTCAAGAAGAATTTCATGACAAACAGTGTCAAAAGCTTTATTGAAATCTGTAAAGATCACGTCAACTTGATGTCCTGATTCGAGAGAGTCGAAAAGGTACTTGGCAAATGACACTAAGCTAGTAGAAGTTGATCTACCAGATACAAAACCGTGCTGGCACGTAGATATTTGTTCCTTTAAGTCAAAATAAATTTTATTAGTTACAATATTTTCGAATAGTTTTGGAATGGCTGATAGTTTTGATATACCTCTGTAATTTTGTATATTTTGCTTTGAACCTGCCTTATGAATTGGGGTTATATATGAAACTTTACATTCATTTAAAAATATACCTGTTGACAGAGATAAATTCAATATCATCTGTAGAGGAAATGACAAAGATAAATAACATTTTCTAAGAAATTCTGAAGGTATACCGTCAGGGCCAGAACTAAAATCCGATTTTATACTATTTGCTACATCAAGCTCAGAAATTTCAAAGCCACCTACGTTCACATTGGAAGCAGTTATATTGTCTGATGAAAAGTTAATGCTCGAGTGATTAACATAAACGGACTCAAAGAACCTTGCAAATAATTCGCATGTGAAATCTGTTGTGCTCGATTTTTCATCATTGAGTTCCATATTTTCAGGTAGGCCATATGTGTGCCTTTTTCCGTTCAGAAACGTCCAGAAGCCCTTTGAATTTTTTAGAATGTTTGATTCAGTATTTAAGACATATTGTTTGTACAAAAATTTGTTCAAGAATTCAAATTCGCGACGCAATTGTGAAAAACGATTTTTATTAGCTTCCGAGCTATCTTTTTTAAATTTTTTAAACGCTTTATTTTTAACGTTTTTTAAATTGCACAAACGCTTGTTATACCATGGATGCTTTTGAACGAAACACTTTTTCTTAAGCGGTATAAACATATCAAATCCATAGTAAACAATGCTAAGAAATTTTTCGTAAATTTCGGAAAGATTATGACCTTAAAGAGAACTAGACCAATTGATAACATCGAAATAATTATTTAAGTCGGTGTAGTTACCTTTAGCAAAATTATACATTTTAGTGTGTATTACAATATTATGCTCTGCGTTTATCTGAAAACTTAAATCTTTACATACAGTGCTTTGTGATGCGTTTTATTTTCCATTAAAGGAAATATAACTTCACTAACTGAACATTTTAAGAAATTACTTACAAAAACAAGATCTAGCATCCTATTTAAAGAACTATGAACAAGAAAGGACGCGCTGATGCGGCAGTTTAAAAATGCTCGCTCGGACTTTGAGCTAATGCGAGACATTATGGATCGCAGGCAGGCTTCCTGGGAGAGCTGTGATGATTTCTTTGCGGCCATAAACCGAATAAGATCTCAGCTCATTATCCCAATCCCTGAAATACAGTTAGTACGAATTCTTAAAAGGAATTTGAATGAGAAAGTTAGGAAATTAGTTTATCCAATGTCGATATTTACCATTGACCAGCTGAGGAACTCCTGTAAAGACGCCGAGACAGCATTTCCAAGAAGGGAAAGAGAAATGCCGAAGCCATACAAACCACCGCACAAGTTTGTGACGAACGAACTTCAGACAATCAGCTCGCAGTCCTTCAGTTTTCGGGGCAGCGCCCAAAGAACCACTTTCACAAAAGCTCTGAGGTGACTAATCTCGTCTGTTGGAACTGTAAAGTCCCCGGACATACTTACTTTGAGTGCGAAGCAGACTTCTTGAAAATATTTTGTTTTAAGTGCGGACAGGAAGGTGTGAAGACTCCTCATTGTCAAAAGTGTAGGCCGGAAAACCGGAGGGGGAACGCGGGTTTTCAGGGGGAGTCGCGTTCGAATTCGCCGTTCAACCCCCAATAATAAAAACAATTAATGAAGCCCTCGAGGCATATAAAGACGGTAGGATTAAGGTTCAGGGTAAAGTACAGGTGACAATACTGAAGCAACCAACCACACTCCCTACCGATACTGGTAACGAGCCTCCAAATAAACATAAAATAAAGCCGTTACACACGCGATTACGAGAATACCACATAGCCCGAAAAAGAATTTACAACGAGGGTAACGCTACAATATCGAGGAAGGTGCTTAAGGCTAGAGAACGCTACTGGAATCAAAAGGAAACAAGAGAGAGAATCGCGGCCACAAGAGTGGATACATCATCCGACCCCAGACCTCATGATAGGATTAAAATAGGAGAAAAGATATTGTTAGGATTATTAGACAGTGGCGCCAGTGTGTTCATTTTAGGTAAAAACTGTATGCAATTGATAGAGGAACTAAACATCGACATCACAACCTTCAAATCAGGTGTCAAAACAGCTGATGGCAAAACCCAGTCAATTGTAGGCAAGGTAACCGTGTCTGTTGAATATAAAGATGTTTTTAGTGACGTAACGTTCTACCTGGTACCAAGTCTCGACCAAGAGGTATACTTGGGAGTAGACTTTTGGAAAATTTTTAAGGTAGCACTTGATGAGCGCTCACTTGTTAACTTCTGAACAACAGAAGAGACTGGAAGAAGTGAAGCAAAAATTTTTGAATTTTGATCGAGATGGGTTAGGAAAGACAATGCTCATGGAGCATGTCATAGATACCGGGGAGGCAGAACCAGTAAAACAGCGGCACTATCCTGTTTCTCCAGCTGTACAGGCGATCCTATACGCAGAACTAGATCGAATGCTAGACTTAGGGGTAATTGAGGAGAGCGAAAGCCCGTGGTGTTCTCCAGTGGTCCTTTTGCGAAAGCCAGGCAAAAATCGACTCTGTCTCTATTCTCGCAAAGTAAATGCACTGACAAAGAAAAATGCGAATCCGCTACCACACATAGAGGGACTACTGAGTAGGCTCCCCGATACCGTGTTCATGAGTAGCATTGATCTTAAGGAAGCGTTCTGGCAAATACCGCTGGAGAAAAAAAGCAGGGAGAAAACCGCTTTTGCCGTACCTGGTAGGCCTCTATACCAATTTACAGTGATGCCGTTCGGTCTCTGTAACGCCGCACAAAGATTGAGTCAGTTGATGGATAAGGTCATCCCGTCAAAACTTAGGGAGCAAGTATTTGTTTACTTGGACGATCTACTCATAATGGCCCCTGATTTCGATACCCATTTAGCCCTAGTAGTGGAAGTAGGGGATTACTTAAGAAAAGCAAATCTCACCATTAACATGGCTAAATCCAAGCTTTGTTTCAAGGAATTGAAATATTTGGGATTCATTGTTGGTGGTGGGAAGTTGAGGACAGATCCTGCTAAAGTGGAGGCCATTGTAGATTTTCCGGATCCTAGACAGGTTCGTCTGTTGCTAGGCTTAGCTGGATGGTACCGAAAATTTATCAAAGACTTTTCGAGTCTAACGGCACCGTTGACTGATCTGCTGAAGAAAAATAATGAAAAGTTCAAGATGACCGTGGCTGCCTTAGAGGCATTTGAAAATTTAAAGATTTCTTTGACCACCGCACCTGTACTGTCTCATCCCGATTTTAAGAAGAGGTTTTACATCCAATGTGATGCATCAAACTCAGGTATTGGAGCGGTACTATACCAACGTTGCAGTCCTATTCCTTTGACATCGAACACCGAAAGGAAGCTCTGAATGTGGTACCAGATACTCTCTCGCGGTTATACGTAGAAGCAATAGACGTGATAGATGTGGCTCCTCTCATTGACTTGGAATCGGAAGAATTTCAGTCCGATTAATATAAAAGCCTGATAGAAACAATAAAGGACAAAGCAGATGAATTACCAGACCTCCAGGTAGAAGACGACTTTGTATACAAACGAGCTCTCCAATACCAAAGAGACGAAGCTATGTTAGAACATGCTTGGGTAATGTGGATACCTTCCAGACTCACTGATTCCGTAATTAGTAAGGCTCATGATCCCCCACAGGCCGCTCACGGAGGCATGGAAAAAACTTGAAAACGAATCCGGCAGTATTTTTACTGGCCGAATATGACCGTGCAAATTCGAGAATATGTTTCTAATTGTAACCTGTGTAAGCAAAGTAAAGCGTCTAATCAAATTTCTCATCCCCCTATAGTTACTTCATTTTGTACTGATCGTCCGTTTGAGAAAATTTATATAGACTTTTTGGGTCCATACCCCAGGTCAAAGTCTGGAAATACTCATGTTTTTGTTGTTTTAGAACATTTGTCCAAATTTGTGATCCTTAAACCAATGTCAAAAGCATGCTCTTCAAAAGTCATAAAATTTCTACGCGAAGACATTTTCAATGTATTTGGAGTGCCGAAAATTTTACATTCCGATGTATTGGAAGTTATTAGTAAGAGTTACAGGGTTCTTCCATGCTGAACGGTTTGGAAAGATTACTTCAAAGGGGTGGTGTAACAGTATGCGTTTAGGCATAAAGTCCTAGGAGTGGGCTGCAGGCGATTCCAGTATTGGGAGCACCTGAAGAATATTCATATGTCCTTGTAAGTTTTCCTTTCTCGAGTGGTTAGTGAGATGTAGCTTTAGTCCGCTTAGTGCAGAAGTCTTCTTTACTCTTTGATGTAGCGGAGGAAAATTTAATAAACTTTCTAACGCTAAAGTTGGGCAGGTGCGCATTGCGCCTGTGATACCTACACAGGTTAGTCTTTGTAACTTTTGCAAAGATTTGCGGGCATAAACTTGCTCTGTTTTTTGCCACCAGATCAGCGAAGCATAGGTTATGATGGGTGTGATAATAGTGAGGTAAGTCCAGTAAATCATTTTTGGCCTAAGTCCCCACTTTTTACCAAAGAGTCTAGAACAGGCTCAGAAAGCATTTGTTGCTTTTGCTATGGTTTTGTCTAGATGTGGTTTCCAATTGAGTTTATTATCAAGGGTTACTCCTAGATATTTGACCTCTTTGGAAAAATTAATTTGAACATTATTTAGGGATAGTGTTTGGAGATCGATTTTACGTCTCCTGGTGAATGGAATGATGACTGTTTTGGTGGGGTTGACCTTAAGCCCTTCTTTATTGCACCAGTCATTAACTTTGTTCAGGGCACTTTGCATACGGTTTGTGACCTGTGCTTCTTGATTGCCTTGAATAGAGATGACTAGGTCATCAGCGTAGCCTTGTGTATCAAGGCCCAGCTTATTGAGGTCGTCCAAGAGCTGATCTATTACAATTGACCAGAGTAGGGGAGATAAACCACCCCCTTGGGGACAGCCTTTAACAGCATTAACTGTTATTGATGTTTGACCTAGTGTGGTGGAGATGATTCTGCCACTTAACATAGAGTCAATCCATTTAATGGTTGGTGTATCAATTCCTTTGACAGTTGCAGCGGTTTGAATTGACAAGTACATAGTATTGTCAAAGGCGCCAGAAATATCAAGAAAAGAGCAGAGTATGATGTCTTTCATAGCAAACGCATTCTCAATTTTGCTGACCAGCTGATGGAGAGCTGTAACTGTGGACTTACCAGTTTGTTAAGCGAATTGGTTAGCATTGATAGGATTTGCTATTAAGGCCGTACTGCGAATGTGTAAGTCAATTACTTTTTCCATGACCTTTAGGAAGAAGGATGTGAGACTGATTGGTCTGAAGGATTTAGGGTCTGAGTTTGATCTGCCAGCTTTTGGTATGAATACTACTCTCACCTTTCTCCAAGTTTGAGGAATGTAGCTTAATTCAAAACTAGATCTATAGATAAGTGTGAGTGAGCAGATTATGGTATCAATTCCATACTGCAAGAGAGCAGGAAAGATACCATCCTCCCCGGGCGCCTTGAAAGGCTGTTGGGAGGATATTGCCCATTTGATGGAGTCTTCGTTAAAAATTTCTCTTGCTAGACTTCTTGTTGTGCTATTAGGTGTAGTGTAACTCACATTTGTGGTTAGAGATTGATCAGTGGTATGAATACAGTCAGGAAAATGAGTGGCCAAAAGTAGGCTCAGAGTTTCACTGTAACTTTGGGTAAAACTACCATCCGATTTTTTTAAAAGACCAATATCGTTGTTATGATCTTTAGCTAAGGCTTTTTGAACTCTAATTGAAGAAGGCAAGTTATCGATACTTTCACAGAAGTTTTTCCAGGTAAGTCGTTTTTGCCTTCTTATCATCGAGTTGTAAGTCGTTAGAGTTGTTCGATATTCGCTCCACGAATTGGTTCGTTTAGCTTTGTTGAACATCTTTCGAAGCTTTTTTTTTAACTTCTCCAATTCACTGTTCCATCAGGGAACATCGCGATTTGAGTTGGACTGTCTAATGCGACAGCTGGACTCGTATGCGCTTGTGATTTGTGAGCTTAAGCGTGTTGCTTCCCTTTCAAGTTGATAAGGAGAGTCAATGTTTGGATAGGATGGTTCAAATTCACAACGAAGTGTCTCTGTGTAGAGATTCCAGTCCGTGTGTCTTGGTACTCTATTGTTTTCTATATTGTTGTGATTCGGCCTTGACAGATCAAATCTGATGTGCCGGTGGTCCGAGAATGATATCTCTTTCGAGACATGCCAATTGAGAATGTTTTTGGCTATGGCAAAACTTTCCACTGTCATATCCAACACTTCTTTCCTAGTGGAGGTGACAAAAGTAGGTTCATTTCCCTTATTTAGAATATCTAAGTTTGAATGCATGAGAAAATCTAAAAGTGACTCACCTCTTTTGTTGATGTCTTTGCTACCCCATAGGGTGTGATGGGAGTTGGCATCACAACCAAGTAGTAGCTGTCTTCCCCTTGCGTTGCAGTAGCTAACAAGTTTTTTAACCTCTTCAGGTGGTGCGGAGGTAGTATCACCCGGGTAGTAGGCTGAGGCTATTACAATGTTTTGTAAGCCTCTTGCCGTGGGGATCTCAGCTAGTACCGCAACTAGATCATTTGTGATGAATTCTGGAATGGGAAGAAAGTTAGTTCTTTTATGAATAAGAAGCGCAGCTAGTGGTTGGAGTTGCGTGTTGTCGTATATTAACTTACACGATTGTGTTGGAAGGCCTTTTATTTGGCCTCTTACCACCCATGGTTCCTGGACTAGTAAGCAGTCCAGATCCTGCTTGATAAATTCCCTGCTTGCCGCAGCTGAGGCAGCTTTGGCGTGCATGAGATTTATCTGCAGGAATTTTAGGGTGGTGTAGTTCATTTTGATTTTGGGGTTGAGATAAAGCTCGCTGGTGCTTTTAATAGCTTTACCTTTGGGCCTGGGGTCCCGTTTTTGAGCCATGAATTTGGCTATGCTGCTTTTTGCAGCTGGTGTTGCATCACCGCTTTTTGGTGATGGTTTGGCAACGATAGTTGAGCAGGGTGGGGGGGGGAGTTGTTGTTGCATTGCCAGAGGTACCTTTTGGTGAGGAGGGCCTCACGGCTGACTCCTTTGGTAAGGTAGTTGTGGCAATAACAACTGAGGGGGGAGGATCTAGGGTTTTTGGAGCTGTCAGCCTGTTTTGTAGATCTGACGTTGGTGAAGGCTGTCTTGACAGGGGAGTTAGGTGGGGGTTTGGGGGCACCAGTTCTGTGAGTCACTTTAGGATGGCGGAGTTGAACATCGCCAAACCTAAAGTCTATGACTTCTTTTTTGGTTTTCAGTAGAGCCGCGGATTTGTGGTCTACTGAAAAGGTAAGAAAGGAGGCTGCACCTTTGGCCTCTCTTCTTATGATTCTCCATTCAGGAACGGGGAGACCTTCATTCTGGACCTTGATTGACGTGAGAATGTGCTCGTTCGTCGCCTTTACTGAGGCATTCTCCCAAGGCTTTATTTTTGGCATTTCACCTTTTAGCCAATCAGCCGTGACCCTATTTTTGCAGTTGAAGACAAGCCATCCTGGTCTGAAATTGGTGCCAAAGAATTTGGGGCTGATATCCCCTGTCTTTTGGCTGCAAATCAAACCAAAGATGGTGTCTTGCATTACTGTCATTTGGTCAGTGTTAAGTAGCGTTTCCGGGAAATCTGAGGCAAGGATACCTATTTTGTAACTCTCCAGCGCTTGCTTAAAATTTTGTTGCTCTATTTTTTGTTGGTTTGGAGGCGGATTTGATGTGGAAGGCACATCAACAGAATTCTGCTTGTGAGCAATGTTAGGTTTTGATATTTTGGCACGATTTGTGTCCCTAGGGAAGGATTCAGAGCGATTCCTTTTTTCTCCCTTTGGAACAGCCGTTCTGGCTCTTTCCCTGGCTTCGGCTTCGTTAAGGCCGCTAGCAAGAAGGAATTTAAAGCGAGCAGCTCCACTAAGCTTGACGCGCGGAAAGTCGTCAAGACCTGTCTCCATTGGAGTGGATGCACTTAGAGCAGCATCACTCTCTTTAAAGTTTATATTTAGATTGTCAATTTTGTACCCACGAGTAATAGTGAAAGGAGGTCACCATTGGCAGAGCCCTATGCCAACGTAAAGGACTTATAATTAAAACTGGATTTGCCTAGGTATCCAGAGTTCGCAACTAGCGACTAAGAACTCCTTAGCCATTCAGCCTTCGGCGTCGCTGTTCAACCACTGGCTTGAGGATTGTATATCGACCTTTACTGGTCTAGATCCGTTATGTTCGGTTATTGCGTAAGCAAGTTGCAGTTGCACCTCGAGCAGGATGTTATTTGCTAACGCATAACGGTCTCGAAGAGGGAGAGGCTAGAGTTTCATGGAATACCAGACTTTTATTGCGCTTCACTTATTCCTGGGTCTAATGACCCTGGCCACCAGGCCTGTGCTCTAGTATGGGTTCTCTATTTGAAATAGTCCGTCCATATACTGCCGGCAGGTCCATTGTAGACGTCCTGAATAGTTGAATCACTAGAAGAAAGAAAAAAGGAAAAACAATGTAGTGTAATAACATTCATTCGAAAAGAGCCACAACCAAAATACGAGACACAAACAAAAAGCACGTTTTCATTGATACTTAATATCATAGTAAAACGATGTACACAATTTTGTTGTCCCCTTTGGCCAACAAAAGCTAAGTTCAAAGACATCGTTTTGACTACGTTGCTTTGTGAGTGGCACTGAATGTATTTTGTTACACTACTCCCGAATGCAAGTTTGTCAACATTAGAATTGAGACGACTGCCCCAATAAGTAACTTATGAGAAGCAGAATGCTGATGCATTCTTATTTGTAATATAGTTCATAAGAGGGGATATCCCAAATAGATGTGTAATATAATTTAGGTAAAAATAGCTGTAAGAAAATGTAAATAAAATCAATTCCATTCCTTACACTGTGAATTCATTATTAAACTGCGGCTCTCTAGCCATCAATTTGAAGCGAGCTGCGCTTATACAGCAAAAGTAGGAAAGTTAACAGTTAGAACTTAACAACAAATAACCAACCTAAACAGGCCGTACAAAATGTATGTGTATGTGTACATACGTTTCCCTTTTTGTTTTTAACAAAACAATTGGGATGTCAATGACCCCAGGGTACTAGGGCCATATGTTCTAAAAAGGTAGATGAATTGCGCGGTGCGGGGACATAAGTTCACGGGAAATAAGTCCACTGGTGGAGTTATTTCCCACTTAGTGGGAAATAAACACACTTTGGTAAAGTGGCCTTCATTCCCATGCAAGGTGGGAAATAAGTCCACTTTTTTTAGGGGAATTAAACTCACATGAAGAAATACGAAGAGCGACCAAATTTAACTGAATGAAACGTTGTAAACAACCGTTGGTTATTACCATGCCTAAGAGTTCTACGAATTGTTTTTATATTAAAAGAAAGTTTTTCAAGAGCTTTAATTAAAATTGTGGCAAATAGGAACAAATAAAAAATTGGGATTTAGTTTTTTAGTAGTTTATAAAACTATAGTGTGAAATTGCCGTTACGGACTTTGGATTTTCAACGTGAAGAACACTTTTTTAAAATAATTGGCGGAATCGAGTCCGGACCAGAAGAAACGTCATCTTTAAGAGAAGAAAGGAAGTAAGTAATTCTGTCTCTGTGAATAGGGATACTATTGAAATTCACTTGCGAGCAGTGAGTTAATTTCTTCGTACTACAAAAAGATCCACCAAAATGGTTTGCAAAGGCATCGCAAATCTCAGGTGTATTTTTTAAAAAAGTGCTATTAAAAACAAAGTTGAGTGGATACCGTCTGATTTTTTTTTAGAGTTTACAAAGGACCAAAAACTTTTTGGGTCATTTTTCAGAGAGCACCCCATTTGATTGACATACACTGCTGTTCAATTAATTAGACACACAAATTTTTTTTTACATAAACCTAATTTTTTTGTAAGTGTGGGTAGCAATTGTCAAACAATTGCATTTATTTGAAAGCTTATTAAATTCTGAACAAAATAACACTAAAAAGTCCAAGGTGAGTGGAAGTAAACGGACATTTTTTTCACTTTTGTCAATGCTCCAAAAAAAAGTAAATTTTTTTTTGTTCACATGATTAGACGCACCTGTAAAATTAGTTACTTAGTGGCGATCTGTTACGTGGATTACAGGTAGCTGCAAAGTTTAAGCAATAAAAAAGTGTTTGCCACAGATTTCAGTCCAAAATGTTGGAAAAAAAAGTTTTAGCTGCAGAAGAAAAAGGGAAAATTCACGTGTTGCAATCCGAAGAGTTTTCAATGAGAAGAATTGAAAAAAAAAAATAGGCCAAAGTGACCATGCTGTGAGGAATTTTATTAAAACCAGAGATTCATACGATAAAAACTGCAAAGGAAGGACAAAAACGGCTTTAACTCCTCAGGATAAGAGAAAAATTTTAAACACTGCATCAAATTCAGCTCTCTCTACCAGCAAAATAAGGGAAAAAGCGGGGGTAACAGCCAGCACATTTACTGTTCGTCGAGCTATTTTAGGTGCAGACCATATTCAATTAAAAAAAACCAAAAAAACATAAACAACTAAACACCATAAGAGCAAACAGCGGTTGGAGTTCGCACGCGTTCACATGACCTGGGATAGCAACTTTGGAAATGAGCTAAATTGGCAAAATGCGGTTTTTCTGACCAAAAAAATAATCAGGGAAACAGTGGTTGTATCCATCAGGACCATCTAGGTTAAATTTTTTTGGTCAGAATTTCATCAGAATTTTTTCCAATATTTTGGACTGAAATCTGTGGCAAACACTTTTTTATTGCTTGCTTGTAATCCACGTAACAGATCGCGACTAACTAACTAATTTTACAGGTGCGTCTAATCATGTGAACAAAAAAAAAATTTACTTTTTCTTTTAGCATTGACAAAAGTGAAAAAAAAAGTCCGTTTACTTCCACTCACCTTGGACTTTTTAGTGTTATTTTGTTGAGAATTTAATAAGCTTTCAAATAAATGCAATTGTTCAATTCAATTCAATTCAAAGATTCATTTATTGCAAGTTAACATTACATTTACAAAAGTTTTTATGAATTTTTTTTAAGCATTGGCTTAGCCGTCAGCTCGACTGGTAACTTTAAAAATTTAATATAATTGAACAAGTTAGTGTACATTATGATAAAAGAAGTAGATACAACTATCTTTGCATATTATTTATTTGAAGGATAATGAGTTTTGAGTTAAGAATATTCCGTTATTAGAAGCATTCGGTAGCGGTAGCTATTTCGGGCAAATTTGACAAGTTTGATCCAATCTGATCCATTTAAAATTTCAATTGTTTCTCGGACTGAAAGGGTAGGTTTACCAAAGTATGTCCTTCTTTGTTCTTTGAAAATGGGACATACACTAATGAAATGAAAACAATCTTCTTTGGATCTTAAATTGCACAAACTGCAAAATTGGTCAAAGCTTCCGTTGTATGGTGTTCCATTTAAATAGAGAAGTTCGCATCTTATTTTAAAGATCATTGAAATATCTTTGTAGCTATGAGAATCTTGAAAATAGTTCTTGCCACACAAGTTATAATCAAGCTGGCTATAAAGTATTCTGCTCTCCGATTGACATGCGTTTTCTATCATCTGATTTCGAGTAAAGTCTTCAAGTTTTTGGATGATTTCGTAAAATTTAACTTTCATCGCATCAATGTTGTTGGGGATCATCTGCACATTTTCACCGCAGAAAGCAGCAATATTTTCCCATGTCCTCAGCCACCAGTCCTTATTTCGAATTTCGTAACGCATCATTATTTTGCATAGGCGAGTTTCCTGGAGACCAAACACTTTAATTAAATAGTCGGCTTGTAACTTGAGAGTGAAAGTAAAAAGTTTTGGCAGTCCTGTTTCCAAGTATATTGAATAGTTTGCTGCGTTTAAGGGGATATTAAACATTTTCTTTAAGAAATTTCTTTGTAGCTTTTCAACTTCCTCGTATTCTTCCATTCCCCATACTTGTGCAGCATAACAAAGAGAAGATTTTACAATCGCATTAAAAATTTTATATTTTGTTGAAAGATTGATATGTTCGTTTGAAAAAATCTTCTTCCAAGTCAGATTAGTCAAGCTTTGTGAAGTTTTAGCCTTTTCTGCAAGGTGCTTTCTAAAATCCAGTGTTGGGTTGAGCAAAACTCCCAAATACTTGTATTCTTTCGATACATCTAAACGGCATCCATTAAGCATCCAGTTGTTTCTCACTTCACCTCGAGAGGAACGCGAGAAGACCATTACTTTTGATTTTTCATTGTTGATTACTAAACCCCATTTATGACAGTAGTCAGTTAAACGATTTATCATCAATTGAAGGGTCTCTGGTGATTCGGATAGTAAGAGGAGATCATCGGCATAGAGCAATATATTTATTGTGATACCCGCAATTCGGACACCCCCTGGAATGTGCGCAGCTATATCATTTATAAAGAGAGCAAACAAGAGAGCACTGAGCAAGCATCCCTGTTTTACCCCCGTAAGTGACTTAAATGGATTGAGTACGTTTTGCCATCCCAAACTGCTGCTTCGGTATCTGTGTACAAACACCTGATTATTTGTATAAATCTTGTTGATACTCCAAGTTGAGAAAGCTTATAAAATAAAGCATTTCGATTCACCAAATCAAATGCAGCTTTAAAATCGACGAACAACGTGTATATTTTTTTATTTCTGGCTTGAAATGCTTTTATTATTGATGTTAAAGTAAATATGTGATCAACCGTCGAATAGTTTTTTCTAAAGCCTGCTTGTAGTTCCGTAAGAATATTGTTTGTATCAACCCAATCTTCAAGCCTGTTAACGAGAACACCACAAAATATCTTCGCAATAACATTCATGAAGGATATGCCTCGGTAGTTTTCGACTGCATTTAAATCACCTTTTTTATGGATGGGAAAAATCACAGATTTCTTGAATGAGGACGGAACATCACCATTTTCGAAGATCTTGTTAAAGAGTGTGAGTAGATGGTTGTAAAAAGTAGGAGAAGCATTTTTAAAAAACTCGTAGGATATCCCGTCTTCGCCTGGGGCCTTTCCGTCTCCGGCTCTTTGAAGGACGATTTGTATTTCATTTATTGATATAACTGAATCTAATATTTCATCACAAATGAGTGGCTCTGCGTACAAGAAAGTAGTTGATAGGTTGTTTTGAAGAAGGTTTTTGAAGTAATCAGAGAGATCATCTGCAGAAACACTTAATCCAATGGAGTTATGTGAACCGTTTATTTCTTTTGCTATTTTCCAAAACTGCTTTGTATTTTTGATTTGACTGAGGGATTGGGCTTGCATAGATTCAAAATTGATTTTCTTATTGAGACACATTTTCTTATAATTGGAATTAGCTTGAATGTACCATTTTCGAATTTCATCACATGAGTATTTACGAAATGCTTTCAGTAGAGCAAATGATTTTTTTCTTGCATTTAGACATTCTACATCAAACCATTTTTGAGTGAAAGAATTCCTCAGGTGATGATTTGGGCTGATTGAAGTATTTCTTATGCATTCTGTTAATTGGTTGGAGAGCGCGTCAGTTGATTGGTTAGGTGGAGGGGTGTGCAATAGGTAATTATCCAAGCGATGATGGTAGGTATTTAAATTTGTAGTTTTCCATTTTAGTCGTGGCATCAAGCTAAGAGATCTCTGTTGTGGTCCGAAGTGAGATTCCCATTCAACTACCAACGGCATATGATCAGAAAAATGTTTGCTCAAAATTTCAAATTTTCTTATAAGGTTGATCCAGTCGCTATTTACCGTGCAGTAATCGATCACTGATTTGCCTTGCCCACCAACAAAAGTAAAGTGACCTTCCGCGTCTCCTTCTGTGCATCCATTTAAAATAATACTGTCGTATATCTGTAGCATTTCTAATAATCTCATTCCATTTTGGTTGTAGATATTATCCTTTGATGTTCTATTATTTATATTTAAAATTGATGAGTTTGGTATAACCGTTTGAGTTGTAACTTGGTTAACACCTATTCTGGCATTAAAATCACCGACCAACATTACGTTTTTGCTTGAAAAATCAGACATTAAATTGCATAGTCTGTTAAAGTCTTCGGTCCAATTATTGCAATTTATATAGAAAATTTATATAGAACATATTAGGTTTCTCTAAAAGCTTTACGACGATGTTATTTTCGATTTCCACAAAATCATAGAGTTTCAGTTTTGCTGTTTGTATTCCATAAAGGCACCCACCGCTAGCACGTCCTCTTAAATATGTTTTAGTTGCAGGAATCCAAAAAAGTTTATATCCGTTAAAATATTTAGTAAATTTACTTGAATTTTCAATTGTAATGTGAGTTTCAAAAATAAAGAATATTTCGAACGATTTAATAAAATTAAAAAAGTCTATAAACATGATCTTATTGTTAAGCCCTGATACATTATATGACAATATTTTACAAACATTAATACAAAATGAGCTGACGGCGGCTACATCTCAGTTTCTCATACTACAACTACTACTACTACTATTTTGTAAAAGTGGCAGCTTTGGATGACGATCAGTTGTTGTCGATCTAGTACTTTCAGTTGATTTTTTGACAGCATCAAAGTTAATGTCACCTAACATTTGTTGTAGCTCGTGTTCTCCATCGGTTTCAGTGCCATTAATGTTATAAATAAGATTATTATTATGATTTAAATAAAATGATTTATTTTCAACTATAATTGCGTTATTTTTAATTCGAACTATAATATTTGGTTTAAGGTTTCTTATTATTTTTCTGTAGTGAAGGAGTATTCGTTGCTTTGATTGCATTTTCTTTGAAAGATCACGTTGTAGAAACACACCTGTGTCTTTAAGTTTGTATGCATTTTTAAGCATTCTTAAAGTAATTTCGCTTGAGCCGGTGTTTACTTTCATTTTGGTTGCGGAGATATTTTCGCTTATTTTTACGGTGTCAGAAAACTGTTGTTCGAACTCATTACCAAGTAAAAGCCGAGTGACCGTTCGAATTCTTTCTTGTGGATCTGTATGAGGATCCTCCTTAGGAATTGAAATGATTATGTTATGTAAATGCAATTGTTTGACAATTGCTACCCACACTTAAAAAAAACTTAGGTTTATGTATGTAAAAAAAAATTTGTGTGTCTAATTAAGTGAACAGCAGTGTATGTCAATCAAATGGGGTGCTCTCTGAAAAATGGCCCAAAAAGTTTTTGGTCCTTTGTAAACTCTAAAAAAAAATCAGACGGGTATCCCCTCAACTTTGTTTTTAATAGCACTTTTTTAAAAAATACACCTGAGATTTGCGATGCCTTGGCCATTGACGTAATAGATATGGACTGCTAGTGAAACGTCATATCCATACAAAACCCTGAAAGCAAAGCGGTCCACGCGACACTTCGCCTCTGAAAGGATAGTGGCAAAATAATTTTGATTTTCCGCTATGGCCATCTATCTTTTTCCGAGAAGTAACGAGGAAAGTTACCACTTAACAACAGATGTCTCTCTTTTTTTGTCATCTGATGTCAATGCTGTTGACTTGGTTGACTTATAGTTTTATGTTGTTGTCAATGGAATTTTTTTGCGCTAAAAAAAATTAATTTCAAATGTTTAGGAAGTTCTTTCGCCAAAGTTCATTTACGGTGTGCAAGGACGGCTTCTTGTTGAAGACTACAACATTCCGGAGAGTTGACAGTGTTATTATGATGAAAATGAACAAACGACATATTCTGACAACTGAACCTTTTGAATGACTGTGAATCTATGATGGACTGAAAACAAAATGCGTTTATAGCTATTTGTTTTAAGCTTAACTATGGGTAGCATCTCCGATTTGCTTTCGGCTCTAAACTACAGTGTTTATCTTATTTTTTTTAATGTTTCACTATAATTGACTTTCCACAGGTTCTTTCCGACCGACTGGCGAGATCCTCATGAACGATCTAACAGAGAGACAACAAGAAATGCTTATTCAACATGTTCAAGCTGCCGTTGCCGACATAGTTGTATCAGATCTAGCTCTCTTGATACCTCTGCTAGCCAGAAATGCTGATGTTCAAACGGCAGTGCTAAGAACTGTCACCTCTTTTGTTACAAACGAACTGCGAATGCATATCGTCGATTGATTTACATATTTGTGTGCCTTGAATTTAGATAAATTGAAGCTGTTTAAAAACGTATGTCTTTTCAAATTTTTGTAATTTGGTTATAAATAAATTATTTGCATAGGTTTTTTTTAAAAAGATATTCTTGCTATTCACTCCCAGTCAACTATAACTTGGTACCAATCTTCTACAAAGGGCTGGTCGATGGTATCAATCATTACTCCGCAATATAAGCAATTCGCTGCAAGTTTATTTTCAATTTCAGTTTTTATTTTATATTTGTTGGTTATTTCGTTCATCAAGTGCTATTGAACTGGTCAAAATATTCTCCAGTTGTTGTTTGAGACTCGATAGACGACGACTTTATTCCGAACTAAGCATTGGAATAATCTGCTTCTCGAGGCAATCACCATGTAACTTATGACCACATGGAATTACAAAAAACGGCTTCATTAGGAGATACGACTCACATATAACACAAGGCTCTTGAGCCCCAATGCGAACAGAACGATGACGTAGACCTTGGAGGTCACTTCGTACACGTTCTGCTGATTTGGATGATTCCATCATCTCATCTTGAAGAATTTGAATTTGTTCGTTGTATTTCTAAGAAAAGAAGTAAACATATGATAAAACCAGACAACAAAATTCAAATGGTTTGTATTCACCTTCAAAGCGTTACAAATGGCTTCTTTGAAATCGTCAATCGATTTCGAATCGCAGTAAATCACATTCTTTCAGCAGGTCTAATGCTTTTTTCACATCATTCGTGCCACGGATGTCGTGTTGAGCTGAAGTGCAAGGAAAAAAGTGAATTCATACATTTTCCGATATAAGGTCGGGTGTCGAAAGCTTGCAAAAAAAAAACAATGCTAATCGAAACATTTTATAATGGAAAAACAATAAAAGCAACACTTAACACTTATTTGCTTACCAATCCTTAGCCACATCTTCCTTTTGGTTTCGAAGCAGTAGCCTTTGCTAGTTGCACATCGAAGGTCAGTGCCATTTCTACTGCCGCTTCCCATATCTCCAGCAGACACTGAATAAAAACACACGCCGTCTTAGCTTCATGCTCCAAGCAAACTCGTAGCGCATATTTAACGTCGTAGTGCACCATAGTGTAATATTAACTCCTTGGGTCTCTAAATATTTGTCCAGTTTGTCCGGATGGTACTGTGCGTAGAGTCGCAGTAAACAATTATGCAATGAAGCTTTTTGAGCACTCAATGAATACACGTACTCCAAATACTTGATGTTTGTCTAGGCAAATCAAGGTTGGCATTAATCGTTCAACGTTCAATTTTTTGCCTTGAGCTATTAGGGCTGCAACAGTTTCTTGTGGAATCTCTTCCATCAGTATCGGTGCATATTTGTAAAACATATCGGCGCTCCGTTGCGTTTTGAGAACAACTATGGCTTTTAGTGATTCATGGAGTTAAAAAAGTCAGCATTGCTCTTTGTTAAAAGTAGTTTGTCAGGTAAAAATTCCATTGGTTCAACGGGTCCCATAGAATTGAGTATCCTTCGTACCACCTATATTTTATTTAGTATAGCCTTATCAATTAATAGCTCTTCCTTCCTTGTTCCGGATTTTGTAATATCAATAGCTGGAAATATACGTTTATCAGAAAGTTTTCTATCAAGTATGATCTCAGCATTTCCTATACCTTTAAACTCTTCAAAAATAACTTCATCCATTTTTGAACCAGTCTCTATAAGAGCTGTGGCGGTTATAGTTAAAAAAAAACCCGCATTCTCAATATTACGAGCTACTCCAAAAAAGCGTTTTGGTCTCTGCAGTGCGTTTGACCACACCACCAATTAGAACTTTCCCGGACGAAGGAATAACCGCATTATAAGCACTTGCAAGTCCAGTAATATTATCACATCTTTTTTATACTCAACCATTATTTAAGCTTTTCTATTACTATTTCAGCAAGCTGTACGTTTTCGTTCGGATTTGTGGGTGTTGCATTGCAATGCAAAAGAAGATATTTTTTTTTTTTTTTTAAAGTTGACAGAAAAGAGATGACAGAGTAATGCCAAATTCTAGTACCCACAAATGCCGCTATCCTTTCACAGGAGCTAGGCATCAAGTGGGACCGACGTGAAGTTGGGTACTGGCAGTCCATATCTATTACGTCAATGGCCTTGGCAAACCATTTTGGTGGATCTTTTTGTAGTACGAATTTAGAAATTGATGAAAATTTTTTTCAGTATTTAACTCACTGCTCGCAAGTGAATTTCAATAGTATCCCTATTCACAGAGGCAGAATTACTTACTTCCTTTCTTCTCTTAAAGATGACGTTTCTTCTGGTCCGGACTCGATTTCGCCAATTGTTTTAAAAAAGTGTTCTTCACGTTTATCATTTCCACTTGAATATCTTTTCAAGCTTTCTTTAAAATCTGGAATATTTCCCACCCTTTGGAAAAAAAATTTTATAACACCTATTTTCAAGAAGGGTGAAAAAATTGATATAAAAAACTACAGGCCAATTTCAAAGCTCTCATGTATACCCAAGCTATTTGAACAAGTAGTCTGCGAAAGCCTATCCTTCTTTGCAAGGAATGTTATCTGCCATCAGCAGCATGGATTTATGCAAAGAAGATCGACGGCTACCAACCTTCTATCTTTTTATCATAAATGTTCCAACGCCCTTGAATGTGGGAACGAGCTTGACTGCATTTACACTGACTTCTCTAAGGCGTTTGACCAACTGTCTCATAATATTATACTATATAAACCAAAAGCATTTGGATTTCCCCCATTATTTATTGTTATAGATTGGATAAGCTCCTACCTAAAAAATAGGTCTTATGAAGTCAAATTTCAAAATGTTTTATCAAAACCTTTCATTGCTTTGTCTGGTGTGCCACAAGGAAGTCATCTTGATCCCTTACTTTTCATTGTTGCAATTAATGATGTAATTTCTTGCATTTCCTATAGCGACATTTTAATCTTTGCTGATAATATGAAGATTTTTAAAACCATCAAAAATGCTTCAGATCGAGACTTCTTACAAAAAGATATCGACAGTTTTGTTCTATGGTGTTCTAAAAACGGACTTAGTTTGAACGCTTCCAAGTGTCAAATTATGACCTTCTCCCGCAAAAGATCGCCAAGTATTGGAGAATATTCAATTTCGCAACAATCCCTATCTCAAGTTTTTAGATTCCGTGACCTCTGTGTTCTATTTAGTACCAACCTCGAATTTAATGAACACATCAACCTCACTATCAACAAATCTAATTCAATGCTTGGCTTTATTACGCGATGGGCAAAAGAATTTAATGACCCCTATGTCACCCTCTCTTTATATAACTGTTATGTTTATCCGCATCTAGAATATGCGTCTCAGGTGTGGTCACCATTTTATGAAATTCATAAATCTCGAATCGAAGCAGTACAGCACAGATTCATACGTTTCGTTCTCAAAGATCTTCCTTGGGAAGATCCTTTCAATCTTCCTCCTTACGAAAATCATATTCGCCTATTAAATCTTCAAACCCTCTCACAGAGACGAATTAACAATGATTTAGTTTTTTTTCATCAAATAATAACCGGTTCAACTGATGCCCCCGATTTGCTTTCCCACAATAGTTTCTACTATCGTGGAGGATCTCACCAACTACGTAATTTAGAGTTTTTACATTGCTCCCACCACAGTACTAACTATGGCATGCATAAGCCTTTAGCTTGCATGAGTAGGTTATCTAACTCCTGTCCTTTTGTTTCCGATTTCAACCCTGCATGACTTATATTTGACATTTTGTTATTGTAATTTAATTTCTGTTCTTGTTTATGTATAGTTTTTGTTTAATAATGTTTGTTCTATTTATTAATGTACTTTTTTTTGTTAAAAATTGTAATGTCTTTTATTTTTTTTCCTCGTATACGTTCTCTTTGTGCTTGTGTTCGCGTTATTTACTAACCACTAACACTTGCATTAATGATGAAGAGCGTAGATTAGTGTGTACAAATGAGCTTGCTCTAAGTTCAGTACAGCTTAAGTCTCTGAGATGCAAAGGTAAAAAAATAAGCCACAAACGATCTCCTGCTAGGAATCCTGCCGTTGTCGCTTTTGTGTCGTACCGTGTCTTCATCCGGTCGCTATAGGCATTCATCCGTGCCCTTGTTATTTTATGGATGTCAACGAGTCTTTCCTTGAGGTCGTCCACATACTCATTTGTGTCCTGTGGCTCCTCTGTCAGGCATCCAAATTTAAGTTCGCTGGGCAGCCGCATGGTTTTCCCCAACAGGATTTCAGATGGTGTTTGTCCTGTCGAGCTATGCACCGTACTACTATAGGCCATCAGGAATAGCGGTACGTGCCTATCCCTGTCTCTTTGGTAGTCGTCTACGACCTTAGCGAGGTGTTCTTTCAAGGTCCGGTTGAATCTTTCAACCATCCCATCAGATTGTGGATGAAGCGGTGTGGTTCTCGTCTTCTTAATGCCAAGTAGTCCGCACAGTCCTTGGAAGATGTTTGACTCGAAGTTTCTCCCTTGGTCGGAATGGAGTTCCATAGGTACGCTAAACCTGCTCACCCAGTTAAACACAATCTGGTCGACCACCGTTTTGGCTTCTTGATTTGGGATGGCATACGCCTCAGGCCACTTGCTAAAGTAGTTCATTATAACCAGAATGAACTTGCTTCCAGCGTTGGTCTCTAGAAAAGGCCCAGCCATATCTACTGCAATCCTCTCAAAAGGCGATCCAACGTTGTACTGATGCATCTTACCTTGAATCTTCCTACCAGGTCCTTTGGTTGCAGAACACTTGTCACATGTTCGGCACCACTTCTCCACGTCATCTCTAGCATGCAACCAGTAGATCCGATGTCGCACCTTCTCCAGTGTTTTGTTAACTCCCAGGTGGCCTCCAGAAGATCCATCATGCATCTCCCGAAGAACTTTGTAATGGACACCTGAAAATAAGAGGATGAGTTAGCGGCAATAATTAGAGAAAATAAAATACTTTACCAGTTTCAACCCATTTATCTCCGAGGATAAAGTACCCAATAGCCAATACTAGTAATGGGTGATATTTTGTCGGCAAGCTGTCTAAATTTTTTATTGATGAGCGGTTTCCAGATTGTTTGTTGTTGCCACTGTCGCTTCCATTGTTGTTAGTATAGTTTTGATTTTGAGATGTTGAGAGTAACTTCTGTGGTTGTTGCCGAAGTTCATATTGGACATGGTTCAGCAAATTATATTATTAACAATTTTTAATGGAAAAGAAGTTTGTTATTTTTTTTTGCTTTTCGGCCTGCTGGCGGCTGATGTTGATGTCACTTTGAGGACGGCAGTTCGATATTTTTTTTGACGTTTGGGGTTAAGTCGAGTTCAAATGTCGAATTCTCGAACAGGCACTGACTCACGTCGGGGGTCGTAGTGGTCGGCAAAGAGAAACCGATGTTGAGTGAGTGCGTCCAATAATAGAAAAGGATGCAAAAACCGAGTATATAATCGACGTGGACGTTTCTGATTGGTGTTAGCGCGGTAGAACGGTGTGCGTTAACGGAGACCAAAGACAGAACAAAGGAGAAAATATTTAATCGCGACCTTCAATCAAGAGCTCCAATCAAGACATTTTCTTTTCAAGATATCAGCAAATCGAGATCTTCAATCAAGAGTTTTTTTTTAAGATATCAGCAAATCGTGATCTTCAATGAAAAAGTCAAAAGACATGATACTTGTTTGAAACTAAATTAAGATACTTATAAAGCATATTATTTGTTTGAAACGAAACCCAAATATAAATTAGAAGAAAACGGAATACTTTGTAAAAATTTATAGTAATTGGTCGATAGATTGAAGTAGAGATTGTGGCGTAAGTATCTGGTTTCTCCCTTATCGTTTATACTTACTTACTTACTTACTTAGTTGGGCATTACAGTTCGGGGTGAACCTGGGCCTCAACCAACATCCTTCTATAACGATTTCGATCTCGGGCGAGCTCTCTCCAGTTTCGCACTCCGAGTCGGTTGAGGTCTTCATCCACTAGATTGCGCCACCTAAGACGAGGTCTTCCCCTTCCGCGATTTCCCTGCAATGTGCTTTCGAACACCCGACGAGCCGGAGCGTTTGGGTCCATCCGCTCTACATGGCCCAACCATCGTAGCCTCGCGATGCGTACTCTTCTGGCTATGCCCTTCGTTTATAACCCGAAATAAAAAAAGCGTTTTTGGGCTGTGTCTGTATCCATAGCCATCCATTGAGCTCAATTGAGGTAGGATAAAATCACACATACCTAAATCTGAGACACTAAGAGTGTATAGTAGAAGGGCAGAAGCTGGATAAGGCCCAAGCATTAAATCCTTGTCCCGATTACTTGAATTTATCCTATTCTCTATTTATATTCTATATAGTATACTACTTGTTTAAAACTAATTCATAATACTTAAAATATAGTATGCTGCTTGTTTAAAGCTAAATTATAATACTTAAAATATAGTATGCTGCTTGTTTGAAACTAAACCATAATACTTAAAATATAGTATGCTACTTGTTTAAAGCTAAATTATAATACTTAAAATATAGTATGCTACTTGTTTAAAACTAAATTAAAACATTTCTATGCTACTTGTTTAACTAAATCTATAATATAGGATCCACTTGATTGCGCCACCTAAGACGAGGTCTTCTCCTTCCGCGATTTCTTTGCAATGTTCTTTCGAACACCCGACAAGCCGTAGCGTTTGGGTCCATCCGCTCTACATGGCCCAACCATCGTAGCCTCGCGATGCGTACTCTTCTGGCTCTGCCCTTCGTTTATAACCCGAAATAAAAAGAGCGTTTTTGCGCTGAGTCTGTATCCGTAGCCCCCCCATTGAGCTCAATTGAGGTAGGATAAAATCACACATACCTAAATCTGAGACACTAAGAGCGTATAGTAGAAGGGCAGAAGCTGGGTAAGGCCCAAGCATTAAATCCTTGTCCCGATTACTTGAATTTATCCTATTCTCTATTTATATTCTATATAGTTTACTACTTGTTTAAAACTAAATCATAATACCTAAAATATAGAATGCTGCTTGTTTAAAGCTAAATCATAATACTTAAAATATATTATGCTACTTGTTTGAAACTAAAATATAATACTTAAAATATAGCATGCTACTTGTTTAAAACTAAATTAAAACATTTCTATGCTACTTGTTTAACTAAATCTATAATATAGGAATATAATAAAGTGTAACATGTTCGTATGCCGTAATGGTTGAATTTGTGATTTTTTTTCAAGCACATAGCTTGACGATGTGGTAAAGTTTGTTTTCAGGGGATGTGAAAGGTGACGTTAACGGTGATCGAATGATGAACTGAGCAACAACGAAAGGTAAGCGAAGGTAAAGGGAGAGGTGAAAATCTGCCGACGCCCTCAAGGTAGGGTGGGATATAGACACCGTCGAAAAAGACCTCGACGCCCTCTGGTGGTGACGTCCGTCCGTTTTTAACAACTTTTTTTTCTCGAATTCATTTCTGTGGATCGATATTAAGGCATGAATAAGCAGTAATAGGTTGAATCCTTTCGTGGTTGCGGACAAGATCCCACACCATTCGGCGAGCTCAAGCCGAGCACCTACAAGCGTGCCAGTCCGTGACCACAGGAAGCAAAAGTTTCTTTTTGATCAACTCAACCCCAGCCAATTACAACTTCACTGACTTTCGATTGCGGTACGATGAGCTGCATCACATATGATTCACCGTCAGCGGATTCCCATCTTCGCCTGAGGACACCTTCTTGCACATAAAGTGAGTCCCACTGTGCCCAATAGGCTTTGAGAATTGGACTCTTGCCAGAAATGTCTCCCCATTCAGGTTTCTCTTCATTTTCTTTCGATTCGAGAATGGGTTCGATATCTGGATCCTCCTGTTGAGCAGTCCTCACTTTCTCATTGCGCCATCCGCATATAAGGTCAGCTCTTAGTCGCTGAGCGGTAATAATGTCTTTTTCTTTTTGCCGCCTACAATGCTTGCAATCCAGTTTGCAAGGTCTTCGGGATAATGCGTCGGCGTTTGAGTGCAGCTTTCCTCTGCGGTGTTGAATCTGGTAGTCATAAGTCTGCAGTCTTTCTATCCACCTTGCAACTTGACCTTCTGGATTTTTGAAGCTCAGCAGCCAGTTCAGAGCACCATGGTCTGTCCGCAGAAGGAATTTCTGTCCATAGATACACTTATGGAAGTGCTTTGTTGCCAAGATAAGAGCTAGTAGTTCCCTTCTGGTCACGCAGTAGTTTCTTTCGGGTTTCGAGAGGACCTTGCTGTAGTATGCCACCACTTTCTCTTCGCCATCATGCACTTGGGATAGTACCGCCCCGATTCCAACGTTGCTTGCATCTGCATCGACGATGAATGTTTGATGAGGTACTAAATTTACATTAATTATATTGGTATTTGCACTTCTGTAAACAATTTTATGGCAGACGGCTCTTTTATTAAAAACTACAATTTCCATTTCTTGTTTTTGTTACCCCTCTGCAACTAGGCTCCATTGTGTATCCACCATTTGATTCGGACTCATATGGACCCTCACTAACATCCCCCATCAGTTGTTTGAGAAACGTCAATCCATCATCGCTGTCACTTGTCAGAATGTTGTTTTTGTCGTAATAAAATGTTTTTTCATTAACCAGCAATTTTTCTCCTCTTAATTGAGGCTTTAATTATCTGTTTTTAGATACAATTTGGTTCCTTATATTGACTATTTTTCTTCTGCGTTCTCGTGCTGCCACTGGATAGTCTTTATGCATATAGATTCCTGTGCCAGCAATGTTGGCTTTTGCCCTCAAAACTTTTATTGCATCGTTCTTATCGTGTAACTCAACGACGACATTTGCAACGTTGCCTCCGGAGCGTAATTCAGTAACACTTTTAATAATTCCTGCATTATCTGATCGCAACATCTCCAAGCAGATTGATTTCGCCTTTTGTGCTGCATCAATACCTTTTTGTTTGGGCATATGAACGATTATATTTTGCTCTTTTGATTTTCTGTCAAGCATCTCTACTTGGTGTTCTAGAGAAAGACAACGCGACTGCATATTTTCCAACTGCACTTGCAATGATTTGATACTTTCTTTCAAGTTTAAGATTTCTGTGCTCATGGACTTGATGTCGGATTTGCTGTAATATGCCACCACTTTCTCTTCGCCATCATGCACTTGGGACAGTACGGCCCCGATTCCAACATTGCTTGCATCAGCGTCGATGATGAACGTTTTGCCAGGTGTTGGATGTGCCAGCACTGGAGCGTTACAGAGGCGGTATTTGAGTTCCTGAAAAGATTTCTCACACTCACCTGACCATTTAAACTGCTTTCCTTTTTCGGAGAGCTGATGCAAACTCTTTGCAACTCCAGCAAAGTTCTTAACAAAACGTCGGTAATATGTGGCAAGACCAAGAAAGCTTCGGAGTTGATATTTGTCCTGTGGTGTTGGCCAATTTTTGACGGAGTCAACTTTTTCAGGATCAGTCTTCACTCCTTGGGAAGAGATGATGTGTCCCAAATACTTAACTTCAGTTTTGAAAAGTGCACATTTTTCTGGATTCAGTTTAAGGTTAGCCTCTCGAAGTCTCTGAAACACGGCTTTTAGGTTCTTGCAATGTTGGTCAGATGTTTTCCCGTGAACAATGACATCGTCCAAGTAGACTAGACAAGCTTTCCACGTCAGTCCTTGAAGAACGCACTCCATCAAACGCTCGAATGTCGCCGGAGCGTTGCATAGCCCAAACGGCATAACTTTGAACTGCCAGAGCCCATTACCTGTAGAAAACGCCGTCTTTTCCCGATCATCAGGGTGGATGTCAACTTGCCAATATCCGCTCTTCAAGTCCAGCGTCGAAAACCACTGGGCTCCTTCCATGGCAACCAGGGTATCACTGATTCTCGGCAGGGGATAGCTGTCCTTCTTAGTCACATCATTCAGCCTTCGGTAGTCCACACAAAAACGAGTGCTTACGTCTTTCTTTTCACTAGCACCACTGGTGACGCCCAAGGACTTTTGGAATTTTCGATAAGACCGCCCTTCTTCATTGCTGTTATCATTTCCTCAACCACACCTTGTTTGGCCAGTGAAAGACGTCTTGCGGGTTGACGAATCGGTCTTGCATCTCCTGTGTTGATGCGATGCTGCACCAACTGCGTCCTACCATATTACCCCTTTTGCGATGCGAAGATATCAGTGTACTCTTGTAGGAGATTTTCAGCCATCCTTGTTTGTTGGTGATCAAGGTTGGATGAATTCAGTATTTTAGCTCTGATGGTTTTGAACTCCTCCGGAGTTATAGTTTTTCTCGGGGTTTCGTCTGTGATCCTCGTAATTGCTGCAACCGATTCGCAACGTCCAACGACTTCTCCTTTCTTCACTTCTCCTTTTAGTAATCGTACGGGGACCATTTTGTTTTTCGGTGCTACCAGTGTTTTCCCAATGATGACGCTTTGGGAGGAACACTCTGGGTCTAGTTCCACCATGAGGTATCGAAGGCTTCCAAACTCACCTTCCAGTTTTGTCCAAACGAACACTTCAGAAGAAGGAGGCAGAATCAGATCTTCCGTGATGACAGTCCTCAGTGTCGACGTACTTTCGTTCGAATAGGTCATTGGAAGTTCCTTATTTTGGTACTTCAAAACTTGATTACCGATGTCCAAAATAGCTCCGTGCTGTTTCATAAAGTCGATTCCAATGATGCACTCGTCACATATATCTGCCACCAGGAGGTCAATTCCCGATCTGTGAAGCTGTTAAGTAAAAAAAAAATATTATTTCAGTTTTCATACAGCTTTTTCATTTTATCACTTCACGAACCCACTCTAAGCGATTCCGGATCTAAAAAGTACTAAAACGTTCTAAATGATAAATTCTGACAGTTTTCTCTCATTTTCTCTCTCATTTCAACTGGATTCCAATTGGATTTTTCATCGTTTGAGTTTTGTGGCCAATTTTCATAATTGAATTTTTCACCGACTCATACGGCAATGAAAAGAAATTTATCATATGAAAAAAAATTTACATTTGCGGTTGGATTTTCACTAATCGAGAATCGAATTTTCGGTGAAGCTGTTTTCACTTCACAGCTTCACAGATCGGGAATTGACCCCCCAGGAATTGATGAGTGAACCATTGTATATGAAACCCATGAATGAAAGAAGACAAGATTACGACAGTTCGTGTTTCATTTTTGATTTTACTGCGCACATACGTCACATTAGACATTTATTTGTTTATTTTGTTATTTTTATAGAGTGGTCTTGTTGAGTGGACTTCTGTAAAAAATAAAATAGAGAATAATAACAATAAATCTGAATAAATACTTTACTTTGTTATTTGTGTGTTTATGTTGTTATTTTAACTAACTTCCAGTACTCCGAACCATCGAATTGGATCGATAAATCCAGCTTCCTTGTCAACGGGATATCGTTTTAGTTGGAATTCATTGTCAGAACAGGCACTTTCCGATTTCACTTTTTCAACTCGAGCTAGAGCATGGAATTCTGGAGTTTTTTCTGTGGGTAGTTGTGAAATTCCAACAGTATTTGGTCCTTGTACGTAGCGAGCTTTAGCACAATTGATTCTGCCGTCGTTAGTATCTTTTTCAATTGTTACTTTGCATTGCACTAGCTGTTCGATTAAGCTGAGGAGTTCCAAATACAGATCATCCAGTAGATCGTGGATTTCTTGTAGTTCAAGTTCTTTATAATTATCTTTTATTAGTTTTTGTGTCATTTTCGCATGTTTAAGGACTTGTTTAATTCAATTTTTGAATTTAAAGTTTTGAATAACAAGTATTTCCTATTGAATTCCCTCGTTTTTTGTCTCCTCATACGTCACAGCTAAATGTCAAAAAAGCAAGCCATGCGCGTGTCGTAATCTTATTATTCTTTCATTCATGTATGAAACCTATAGTAACACCATGACCACTAACGATGCTATAACCACCTACTTGCTCGATTAACGAACTTTGCGGTTCTCTCTAAATTTGTTTTGGTGGTACACTATATATAAATACAATGTAGGGTTCTACACTCAACTTTCTTTCCGATTCAAAAGAGAAGTCCCTTTCGAGCAGGTAGGTGGCTATAGCATCGGGAGTGTTCATGGTGTTACTATATGTTTCATATACAATGGAGTGAACACTAGATCGGCCAGTCAGACCATTGTATATGAAACCTATAGTAACGCCATGACCACTAACGATGCTATAACCACCTACTTGCTCGATTAACGAACTTTGCGGTTCTCTCTAAACTTATTTTGGTGGTACACTTGGGTATTATAAATGCAATGTAGGGTTCTATACTTAACTTTCTTTCTGATTCAAAAGAGAAGTCCTTTAATCGAGCAGGTAGGTGGCTATAGCATCGGGAGTGTTCATGGTGTTACTATATGTTTCATATACAATGCACTTCTCCATATACTCTTGCTGCTTCTCCCGTTGCTGTTCTTAGACGGTAGCTATTGGTGTTATGAAGCCACGTCGTCTTTACCAGGTCTCGACGTACTATGGAGGCTGTGGCGTGTCAATGGTAGCCACATGTTTGTTCCCGTTAATAGTAGTCTCCACAGTCAGGCTTTTGTTGTCTCGTTTGGTCTGAGAGACCTGGATGGTGGTTCTGGGGCCATCGATACAAGAAACCAGCCTCTGCCCCTCGAAGTTGGTTCTTACTCGTTTCCCTGATGGGAAACGGATTGATAAGCAGCACTGGTGTTGTTGTTACCTTGCTCTGGGTTGGATCTCTTGCTTCCACACTGTTGACAAGCGGCTTTATTTGGTGGTAGTCGACACTGACGCTGTAAGTGCCCGGTCTTGTTGCAGTTCCAACATCTTGCAAGTCCGCTCCGCTGGTTCTTTTTTAATTCAGCTCTTTGGCACGAACATTCTTCGACCATGGCTTCTCTAACCCTGCAGCTACACGAACAAGATATGGTAAGCCATCAGCCTACATATACACTATGTCAAATTCCTGTTCGTGTTTCGGCTGTGACGTAGGTGACTTACAATTTGCCAGGCAAATGGCTTTCAATCGACATGTCATTATATATTTTCAAAATGGCACCCACAAGAAATTTGCAATTCAAAGTTTTTTTCCAGGCACTCTCTTCTCTTTTTGAGGGTATTTGACGAAGCTGTCAATTTCATGGCTACTGAAACTGCTTTTCGGGTGGCTTTCAATATTCCATACCAGCTGGGTCTCAATTTCGAAAAATTTGATTGTGAGTGTAAAAAAATTTAAATGTATTGTAAATGGCTTACCATATCTTGATCGTGTAGCCCCCGGGTAAGTCGATGTACTCCATGAGAAGCCTGTTCTGCTGCTTCAATTGTCAATGCGAATGCTAAAGTTTCAGAAAGAGTACGTGTTCTAGCAGTTCGCACAGACCTCCGAAGATGTATATCAGCTATGGCACGAACAAAGGACTCAACAGCAAGCTGGTTGATGATTTCTTCTCCAGCATCCGGATATGCCAGGTGAACCAGTCTTTCGACGTCTGCTTGGAGCTGCTGTAGACTTTCACCCCGTTTCTGGACTCTGTTATTGAGTTGGACTCGGAAGACTTCTTTCAAGTGGCTATCTCCAAAGCGTTTATCTATAGCTGCCAAGAAAGAACTGAAATCGCCGCTCTTACCAGCTGGAACAGTTTGAAGTAATTCAGCTGCTGGTCCTCTAAGAGCAAGTCATTGCAATGTACTTGTCTTCGTCATCCCAGCCATTTGTTGTCGCGGCTGCTTCAAATTGTCTCTTGTAAACTGTCCAAGAAGACTGTCCATCAAATGTTGGCGGTTTAATCTCCTTTTTCTTTGCAAACTCTCCAGTAGATTCTCGAATTTTGATTTTACGGATCTGGTCTAATTCCTTGGTCAGAACAGAGAACTGTTTATCACATCGGCTTTCTACGATTTCGTCACGATTCTCTACAACAGAAAGCTGTTTCTCCACACCTTCAACGCGTTCGTCTAGGGCACATACATTTTTCTCAATGTTACCCAATTTACCTTCTAGAATGTTTTTCTGACCTTCCAAAACATTCTGTTGCGCCTCAAGTCATTCGAGAATATTCTGTTGTTCTTTCTTTTGTTCGTTTCGTTGTGCTTCCAGTTGTTCGAGAACATTGTGCTGTTCCTTCTTTTCCTCGTTTCGTTGTGCTTCAAGTTGTTCCAGAACATTCTGCTGTTAATTCTTTTGCTCATTTCGTTGCTCTTCCAGCTTCTTTTGTTGTACTTCTAGTCGTTCAAGAACATTCTGCTGCTGCTTCTTTTGCTCGTTTCGCTGTTCTAACAAAAGTTTCATCTTACTAGAAAAATCTACACATTCACTCACTTCCTCTTCTTCCACTTCTGTTTCAAAAACAAAAGTGTTTACGTCTTCCGCTTGCTGTTCCAAATAGTTGCGCAATCGCAGGACGAGCTCATTTTTCGATCCCGCTCTAGAAAGATTTCGCTTACCTAACTCACTTTTAAGCTCAATGCAGTTGAGCTCTTTCAACAACTTACCCATTTTCACTGTATTCAACTTTTCTTTTTTTTTTTACACTGTACTAGTCTTTTTTTATCAAATAAGTTTTATTTACACTTCTGACACCAATGTAACGTGGGCTAAGTCGCAAAAATAAAACTCTACCTTTCAATTTAATTGGCCGCGTTCCTGGCACCTATGTTCGAAAATCTTGACTTAAGATTCTGTCACTTTTCCCCTGCAAAAAGTTTCAGATTTTCAGATGACATTTAGATTTTCAGATTTTCGAACATAGATTTTCAGATGGAAAATCTTAGCTGAAAATCTGAACTTAAGATTTAACTTGTCAAAACAAGGAAAACAACATATATGACAATCGAACTTTACTCGGTATTCTTGGGTTATTTTTTTGTTCTACAAGTTTTCGCTTATTTGTTGAATTGAAATTGATAATTATTGGTGTTTGGATATTCTGTTTTGTAAATTAATTTTAATAGTGAGTTTATCAACAAAGAAAATACATTTTTGAAGGCACACGATTTTAATTTTTTTTATCAAAATTAAGTAAAATGAATGTAATGTAACGTGCGCTTAGTTCGCAAAAATAAAACTTCACTTTTCAATTTATTTCTACCACTTTTATTCAGTATCAATACTTTATTCGAACTCAACTCGACTTTTGGACTATCACTTGTTCACAACAATTCACTCTTAACTTTATCACTCTATAATCAGAACTGCCCTCTGGTTGCCTCGGGCGGGCTATTTATATCGAATGACATTTCATCCAGAACTCTCCAGTAGCTTCCACATGGTCTGCAACTCTCCACTGTTTTGGCTGTCAAACATTTTCTCTCCTAAAATTTCTACACTTACACTAGTGCTCCCAGATGTGTTTTTCGGTTGAACGTTTTCGATTAGGAAATTGGTATTAAATGTTGGGTTCACGTTACACTGCCCCCTCCTTAAGATTGTTCGTCCCGAATAATTCCATCTGCAGCCTCGCCACTATATCGATGCAGCCGGTCACAGTGAACTACTTTTAACTTGCCTCTTAGTCCTCTTTGGATGCGGTAAACCACGTCGTTAATCCTCGTGACAACAGTATAAGGACCTTCCCAGTTTTGCTGAAGTTTCGGTGACAATCCCTTTTGACGATGAGGATTATAAAGCCACACACGATCTCCTGCTTGGAATCCTGACGTTGTCGCTTTTGTGTCGTACCGTGTCTTCATCCGGTCGCTGTAGGTTTTCATCCGTTCCCTTGTTCTTTTATGGATGTCAGCGAGTCTCTCCATGAGGTCGTCCACATACTCGTTTGTGTCCTGTGGCTCCTCTGTGGGGCATCCAAATTTAAGTTCGCTGGGCAGCCGCATGGTTTTCCCGAACAGGATGTCAGATGGTGTTTGCCCTGTCGAGCTATGTACTGCACTTCTATAGGCCATCAGGAATAGCGGTACGTGCCTATCCCAGTCTCTTTGGTAGTCGCCTACGACCTTGGTGAGGTGTTCTTTCAAGGTCCGGTTGAATCTTTCAACCATCCCATCAGATTGTGGATGAAGCGGTGTGGTTCTCGTCTTCTTAATGCCCAGTAGTCCACACACTCCTTGGAAGATGTTTGACTCAAAGTTCCTCCCTTGGTCGGAATGGAGTTCCATAGGCACGCCAAACCTACTCACCCAGTTGAACAAAATCTGGTCGACCACCGTTTTGGCTTCTTGATTTGGGATGGCATACGCCTCAGGCCACTTGCTAAAATAGTCCATTACAACCAGAATGTACTTGTTTCCAGCATTGGTTTCTGGAAAAGGCCCAGCCACATCTACTGCAATCCTCTCAAAAGGCGATCCAACGTTGTACTGATGCATCTTACCTTGAATATTCCTACCAGGTCCTTTGGTTGCAGCACACTTGTCACATGTTCGGCACCACTTCTCCACGTCATCTCTAGCGTGTAACCAGTAGAACCGATGTCGCACCTTCTCCAGTGTTTTGTTGACTCCCACGTGGCCTCCAGAAGGTCCGTCGTGCATCTCCCGAAGAACTTCACTGACTTTCGATTGCGGTACGATCAGCTGCATCACATATGACTTACCGTCAGCGGATTCCCATCTTCGCCTGAGGACACCTTCTTGCACATATAGTGAGTCCCACTGTGCCCAATAGGCTTTGAGAACTGGACTCCTGTCAGAAATGTCTCCCCATTCAGGTTTCTCTTCATTTTCTTTCCATGCGAGAATGGGTTCGATATCTGGATCCTCCTGTTGGGCAGTCCTCACTTCCTCATTGCTCCATCCGCTTATTGGGTCAGCTCTTAGTCGCTGAGCGGTAATATTTTCTTTGTCTTCTTGCCGCCTACAATGCTTACAATCCACTTTGCAAGGTCTTCGGGATAATGCGTCAGCGTTTGAGTGCAACTTTCCTCTGCGGTGTTGAATCTGGTAATCATAAGTCTGCAGTCTTTCTATCCACCTTGCGACTTGACCTTCTGGATTTTTGAAGTTCAACAGCCAGTTCAGAGCACCATGGTCTGTCCGCAGAAGGAATTTCTGTCCATAGATGTACTTATGGAAGTGCTTTGTTGCCAAGATCAGAGCTAGCAGTTCCCTTCTGGTCACGCAGTAGTTTCTTTCGGGTTTCGAGAGGACCTTGCTGTAGTATGCCACCACTTTCTCTTCGCCATCATGCACTTGGGATAGTACCGCCCCGATTCCAACGTTGCTTGCATCTGCGTCGATGATGAATGTTTTGCCAGGTGTTGGATGTGCCAGCACTGGAGCGTTACAGAGGCGGTATTTGAGTTCCTGAAAAGATTTTTCACACTCACCTGACCATTTGAACTGCTTCCCTTTTTCGGTGAGCTGATGCAAACTCTTTGCAACTCCAGCAAAGTTCTTAACGAAACGTCGGTAATATGTGGCAAGACCAAGAAAGCTTCGGAGTTGATGTTTGTCCTGTGGTGTTGGCCAATTTTTGACGTAGTCAACTTTTTCAGGATCAGTCTTCACTCCTTCTGAAGAGATGATGTGTCCCAAATACTTAACTTCGGTTTTGAAAAGTGCACATTTTTCCGGATTCAGTTTAAGGTTAGCCTCTCGAAGTCTCTGAAACACGGCTTTTAGATTCTTGCAATGTTGGTCAAATGTTTTCCCGTAAACAATGACATCGTCCAAGTAGACAAGGCACGCTTTCCACGTCAGTCCTTGAAGAACGCACTCCATCAAACGCTCGAATGTTGCCGGAGCGTTGCATAGCCCAAACGGCATAACTTTAAACTGCCAGAGCCCATTACCTGTAGAAAACGCCGTCTTTTCCCGATCATCAGGGTGGATGTCAACTTGCCAATATCCACTCTTCAAGTCCAGTGTCGAAAACCACTGGGCTCCCTCCATGGCATCCAGGGTATCACTGATTCTCGGCAGGGGATAGCTGTCCTTCTTAGTCACATCGTTCAGCCTTCGGTAGTCCACACAAAAACGAGTGCTTCCGTCTTTCTTTTTCACTAGAACCACTGGTGACGCCCAAGGACTTTTGGAATTTTCGATAAGACCGTCCTTCTTCATTGTTGTTATCATTTCCTCAACCTCACCTTGTTTGGCCAGTGGAAGACGTCTTGCGGGTTGACGAATCGGTCTTGCATCTCCTGTGTTGATGCGATGCTGCACCAACTGTGTCCTACCGTATTGTCCCTTTTGCGATGCGAAGATGTCATTGTACTCTTGTAGGAGATTTTCAGCCATCCTTGTTTGTTGGTGATCAAGGTTGGATGAACTCAGTATTTTAGCTCTGATGGTTATGAGCTCCTCCGGGGTTAACGTTTTTCTCGGGGCCTCATCTGTGATCTTCGTAATTGCTGCAACCGATTCGCAACGTCCAACGACTTCTCCTTTCTTCAACTTTACATCGTACGGTCTGGTGTTTAGTAATCGTACGGGGACCATTTTGTTTTTCGGTGCTACCAGTGTTTTCCCAGTGATGACGCTTTGGGAGGAACACTCTGGGTCTGGTTCCACCATGAGGTATCGAAGGCTTCCAAACTCACCTTCCAGTTTTGTCCAAACGAACACTTCAGAAGAAGGAGGCAGAATCAGATCTTCCGTGATGACAGTTCTCAGTGTTGACGTATTTTCATTCGAATAGGTCATTGGAATTTCTTTATTTTGGTATTTCAAAACTTGATTACCGATATCCAAAATAACTCCGTGCTGTTTCATAAAGTCGATTCCAATGATGCACTCGTCACATATATCTGCCACCAGGAATTGATGAGTAAACACTAGATCGGCCAGTCGGATCTTGAGACACACTTCTCCATATACTCTTGCTGCTTCCCCCGTTGCGGTTCTTAGACGGTAGCTATTGGTGTTATGGAGCCACGTCATCTTTACCAGGTCTCGACGTACTATGGATGCTGTGGCACCGGTGTCAATGGTAGCCACATGTTTGTTCCCGTTAATAGTAGTCTCCACAGTCAGACTTTTGTTGTCGCGTTTAGTCTGGGAGACCTGGATGGTAGTTTTGGGGCCATCGATACAAGAAACCAGCCTCTGCCCCTCGAAGTTGGTTCTTACTCGTTTCCCTGATGGGAAACGGGCTGATAGGCAACGCTGGTGTTGTTGTTACCTTGCTCTGGGTTGGATCTCTTGCTTCCACAATGTTGACAACCGGTTTTATTTGGTGGTAGCCGGCATTGACGCTGTAAGTGCCCGGTCTTGTTGCAGTTCCAACATCTTACTGGTCCACTCCGCTGGTTCTTTTGTATTTCTGATCTTTGGCACGAGCATTCTTCGACTATGGCCTCTCTAAGTCGATGTACTCCATGAGAAGCCTGTTCTGCTGCTTCGATTGTCAATGCGAATGCTAAAGTTTCAGAAAGAGTACGTGTTCTAGCAGTTCGCACAGACCTCTGAAGATGTATATCGGAAATGGCACGAACGAAGGACTCAACAGCAAGCTGGTTGATGATTTCTTCTCCAGCATCCGGGTATGCCAGGTGAACCAGTCTTTCGACGTCTGCTTGGAGCTGCTGTAGACTTTCACCCCTCTTCTGGACTCTGTTATTGAGTTGGACTCGGAAGACTTCTTTCAAGTGGCTATCTCCAAAGCGTTTATCAATAGCTGCCACAAGAGAACAGAAATCGCCGCTCTTACCAGCTGGAACTGTTTGAAGTAATTCAGCTGCTGGTCCTCTAAGAGCAAGAGTCAGTGCAATGTACTTGTCTTCGTCATCCCAGCCATTCGTTGTCGCAGCTGCCTCAAATTGCCTCTTGTAAACTGGCCAAGAAGACTGTCCATCAAATGTTGGGGGTTTCATCTCCTTTTTCCTTGCAAATTCTCCAGCAGATTCTCGAATTTTTATTTTCCGGATCTGGTCCAATTCCTTGGACAGAACAGAGAACTGATTATCGCATCGGCTTTCCAAACGATTCTCTACAACAGAAAGCTGTTTTTCCACACCTTCAACTCGTTCGTCAAGGGCACATACATTTTTCTCAATGTTACCCAATTTTCCTTCTAGAATGTTTTTCTGACCTTCTAAAACATTCTGTTGCGCCTCAAGTCTTTCGAGAATATTCTGTTGTTCCTTCTTTTGTTCGCTTCGTTGTGCTTCAAGTTGTTCGAGAACATTCAGCTGTTCCTTCTTTTGATCGTTTCGTTGCTCTTCCAGACGTCCGAGAATATTCTGCTGTTGCTCATCAATCAGCTTCTTTTGTTGTTCTAATAAAAGCTTCATCATACTAGAAAAATCTACACTTTCACTTTCTTCCTCTTTTTCCACTTCTGTTTCAAAAACAAAAGTGCTTACGTCTTCCCCTTGCTGTTCCAAATAGTTGCGCAAGCGCAGGACGAGCTCATTCTTCGATCCCGCTCTAGAAAGATTTCGCTTACCTAACTCACTTTTAAGCTCAGTGCAGTTGAGCTCTTCCAACAACTTACCCATTTTCACTGTATTTAACTTTTTTTTTTTTTTTTTGCACTTAACTAGTTTTTTTTTTTTTCTTTTTTTTTTTTTTTTTTTTTTTTATCAAATAAGTTTTATTTACACTTCTGACACCAATGTAACGTGCGCTTAGTTCGCAAAAATAAAACTTCACTTTTCAATTTATTTCTACCACTTTTATTCAGTATCAATACTTTATTCGAACTCAACTCGACTTTTGGACTATCACTTGTTCACAACAATTCACTCTTAACTTTATCACTCTATAATCAGAACTGCCCTCTGGTTGCCTCGGGCGGGCTATTTATATCGAATGACATTTCATCCAGAACTCTCCAGTAGCTTCCACATGGTCTGCAACTCTCCACTGTTTTGGCTGTCAAACATTTTCTCTCCTAAAATTTCTACACTTACACTAGTGCTCCCAGATGTGTTTTTCGGTTGAACGTTTTCGATTAGGAAATTGGTATTAAATGTTGGGTTCACGTTACAGTAATTTTAAAACTGCTCAACTTGGAAACACTTGGAAGTCAAATTGTTGAATTTCAAACTGAAAAAATCTGTGTTTTACAAATAATTTTACTACTAACTATGTAGAGTCGAGAGGTGAATCACACTAATACTTTAAGACAAAAAAAAAGTTAAGATAGTCGTTCATGGACTGACAGATCTCTTCGAACTTTTGGAATTTGTCTTGAACCCGGACATTGGCTGCGTTCTGACGCACCATCTTCGAAAATCTTAACTTAAGTTGCTGTCAGTTTTCCATACAAAAGTTCAGCTGACATTTCAGATTTTCAGATTTTCGAATTTAGATTTTCAGATTTTCGAACATAGATTTTCAGATGAAAAATCTTGGCTGAAAATCTGAACTTCAGATTTTACTTGTCAAAACATATGTTTTTTTCACTTGCTATTGGAACTTTATCGTGTTTGGTTGTGAAGTTGTGTTATGGATGGTGGTATTGGCTGTGGAAAAAGAAAAAAAAATGAGTTGAAGTAATGAACAGAAAACGTAAACAAACCTACCTTTGGAATTGCCAATTCTCCGCCGACCAGATTACCTTCAATCACGTACTGCGAAACCTATAAGAATACATGAAATATAAAAAGAAAATAAAAATGAAACAACATGTATTATTAAAATGGAAATTAAAAGTAAAAGCAAAATACCCAGCCATAATTTCTAGTTTCGTGTCCACAAGTAAACAAAAAGTAAACAAGAAGTGTCACTCGTCAGTCGTCACACCGATATAAAAAAGAGAAGGTGAACATCGGTGTGGAACATGTGGAACATGTGGAACTACAAAATGTGGAACTATAAATGGAATGACAGTAGGGTAGAAATTTTTGTGTGACGTTTATATTTTTTGTTATTATATATTTAGGTATTTATTGGTTATATTTATGTATTCTGTATTTATTTATGTATATTTATGGTAAGTGTTATGTATTTGAGTTATTTATTTATATGTTATGTGTAAGTGTATCGTTAGGTTTTTCTGACGTGTGCGCATGTATTTATGTATTGTATGTTTGTAGGTAGGTTATGTTAAGTTAAGTATTTTATGTATTTATGTAAGTATTTATTATTGTAGTGTAAGTTTATATGCGTACATTGTATTGTTTTGTAATTATTTTAGATAAAAATAATTATAAGAAAAGGAACGCCACCACATCATTCCCACTAGCAATGTCACGGCATTGTGAGTCAGCACAATGGCACAATGGTGATAGTGGATGATGTGGATGTGGATGCCAAAACAAACCGTTTGACTTTCAACGTAGACAAGAAAGTCATGTTCAAAACTAAAAACCGAAGTCTATGGACGAATTGGGAGAAAATTAATTTTTCTTTTCATTTTTTTTTTTTGAGTAAGTTAGTTTATTTTGCAGATTGAGAGTGTTTAATTTATTTTATATATTAAAATTCGTTTAGTGCTGTGATTTATCAGAAAAATAAAGAGGAAAAATATATTGCCGGCCAAATTGTGCAGCACATATACGTACATACATATATATTTAAAGCACCACGGGTGAGTTTAATTTTAAGTTTTTTTTAGTGCAATATACTGAATAGGATTTTTGTTAGTTCTGGGGGTCCGGGCTACCAGATTTAACTTCAGAAAAGAGAAGTTTGTCGACACCAACAAATACTTTAAAAGAGCCCATGCGAGGGAGGAAAAAAAAATTTCAATTGCTGGATGTGAGCCTGTGGGTACCCAGGCTATCAAGTAAACCTACACAAGATCCCAGAGCCGTGGATATAAAATTTGTTTATTTTGTTTATATTTGTTTACAAAAATCAAATCCATTTCGTGCAAAACATATGTATATATGTATGCTTGTCGTGAATTCAAAGTTTGAGAGGAAATTATTAAAAACCATAAACACAGTGCAAGTGTGCAAGAGGCCAGGTCCGGCCTGAGGTGGCAAGCGCCCGCAGGGCCCACCGTAAATATTTTGTTCCCGTGTTCGCTGAATTTAGTGTTAAGTGTTCGGCGTGATTTTTTTTTGTTATTTATTTATTTATTTCATTTTTTTTGTAATTATTTTTTTATATTTATTTTACATTTTTTATACCATTTTACTCGTTTTTTTAGATTTTTTTGTTGATATTTCCTTTTCTTGGTGTGTGTCGAATTTGTGGGTTTTTTTTTGTTTTCTTTCGTTGTGGACCGACAATCGTCTCCTTATCGGGTCTTAGGCTACCTCGAAAAATTGTACCAGGGCATGTTGAGTCCATTTTATCCGCTACAGGGAGCTCCTTTTAGGCAGGAAAAGTAGGTGGGTGAAAACAATCCCCTCGTAGCCACGGTGGTAAAGGGATCGGTTGAGAGTCGAAGAGACGTAGAGAGTAAAAAAAAAGGAAGAAGCAAATTAGAAAAAAAAAATAAAATGAGTTACAGAAAACACACAAGTACACAAAAACAATTGAACTACAGAAAGAAAGAGATACAAAAACTAAAAAGGAAACAAATATAAAAATTATAGAAATACCTAAAAACATAAAAATACACAAAATATATAAAGTCATAAAAATACAAAAAAAAAAACATAAAAATATAAAAATACAAAAAAAAAAAACTTAAAAACATATAAAAACATAAAAATATAAAGTAGGATTAAGGTTAGGTTTAGGATTTTTGTTATTTATTCTTTTTTTTTCTGTTAAATTATTATTTTTCTGTTAATTTATTATTTACTGGTTAGTGTTTAGAGTTTTAATTTATTTTTGTTTAAATTTTGGTTTCAGTTTAGTTTCATTTGAGTTGTTTATTTTTCGTTTTGAGTTTAGGTTTTTGTTTCTGTTTGTTAGATTTTTTGGTTTAAAATAAAAATGTGCATCACGCCGGCAGGTTGAAGCAGAGTTTTTTTTATTGTGCTACGATAAGGAAGATGGCGTGCTAAGCACGATTTCAGGGGGATGAGGAGGTTGGCGATGTATCGGTGGTAATTGGTTTCGCCTGACAGCAGTGATCGCGTTCGGGGAACTCGACAATATGGCCGACCGAGTTCCATGGTTGGGTGGGCTACAGGCCACACTGCGACGTCACCATGCAGTGCCTGAAGTGTGGTAAGGTTTTTGTGGTGGTGGTTTTTTTGGCACGATTTATGTTTTGTAATGTGGTTTCCGTCTGGCGAAGAGGCAAGATCCCCCCCTAATCCGGCGAGCTAAGCTGAGCATCGCAAGCGTGCCAGGTCTCTTCGTCACGACACTTCCTTTTCCCTTCCTTTTCCAATATCCGTTTCCTTCCTTTTCTTTTCACTTTTTCCTTATCCTCTTATTTTTCCTCTTCCCGCTTTCCTACTTTTGGTCGTTCTACCTCTCCCATCCTAATGTCATCCTCCTGTCAAATTTCCTTTCTTTTCTTTTCCCTTTTCCTTTATCCTTTCCTTTCCTTTCCCATATTCCTTTCCTACCTTATCTTTTTGCCTTTACCCATTCCAATCCTCTATCTATCCCAATCCCTTCCTTCATCCAACTAACCTTTCCCAAACCATCCTACCTCACCTTATTACAAATGGCGCCCAACGTGTTGTCCAAAGTGTTTGTCATAACCTTAGTCGATTTTCCAAGCGGCATCAGAGTGGGTCGTATGTCATGATAAGGATAGCTTTTTAGCATGCCTTTTCATTTGCGACGACACATTCTGCTGTCACTTGGAGAATCATTCCTCCTTGGGTAAGTTATCGCTACCACAGCTTTGGATTGTAGAACCAAGTAAGTCTTCAAGTGGAAAGTCTTAAGACATACCACTTGAATCGCGACTTGGATTCGAATTCCAGAGCAGTGGTAACTGACTTATCTAATCCTATCCTTCCTAAATTGTGATGTTATAGCTTCTGCAGTTCCAAGGTTAAGATTCTAGTATGTCTTCTGGTGGAAAGTCTCTGACATACCGCCAGAATAGCGACTTGAATCAAGACCATGGAACAGCAGTAGCTAACCTACCATATATCCTATTCTATATCAAACGTTGATGGTGTTTGGTTCAAAAAAATTCGTAAGTCTTGGAAAGGGAAGCCTTTGCATGCTTGACCAATCGCGGCGAGGACTTTTGAACTGAACAACATCAACAATAATCCTATGTTAAAGTTTTTTATGTTGTTAATTTTGTTATTGTCTTTCTATGTCTTACCACACTTCAGAGTAGAGATAACTACGTTGAAAATAAGATGCTGCTGTCGGGATCTTCACCTCAACGTTGAAGCCAACCATGATGCATCCAAATCCGCCTTCCACATCCCCCGGATCAAATTGAAAAATAAAAACAAACAAATTAAAACAAATACAAAAACAAATTTACACAAATTAATATCTTTTTTCGTTTAGTCCATTTTTCACTTCGTTTTGAGATTTTAGTGTAGTCATTTTTTCGTTAGGATTTTAAGTTAGTATTTTTGTCGTAATTTTTTTCACTCTATATTTTTTTTTGTTGTTTAGGATTTAGTTCAGCATTTGCGTTTTTAGTCTTTGGTCTTCTCTGTTCTTCGTTTTGGTGTTTTTTTTTTTAAATAGTGTTTTTTTTGTTGTGAGTCATGAATTCTGAAAAAGATAAACAACAAGAAATTGATTTTACAATGAGTACGAGGAATACTAAGCGAGGTTTTGGGGGCAGGTCTCCAGTCAACAACCCTCAGCCTTCGGGCAAGGAGGATGAAGCAAGTAATGCTGGAGTGGGTGCCGACCAAGGCCAAACGAGCGGGACCATCTCTGAGGAGTTGCGGTCCGCAATCGACGTGGCAGTGGGAAACGCTTGTCAGGCCCATGTAAGTTCTCTCGGGGAGAAACTGACGGAGTCTCTCACAGAGTTGATGAGAGTCAGTCTCTCGGAATTCCGTAAGGGCTTAAGTGGACCTGACAACTTAGTACCACCGCCTGTAGATAAGCAACTTCCTCCAGGTCGAGCCGCATTGCAAAATGCTGGCTATGGCAACGGTCATTCTCAGCTGGATCAGTCTGCGAGGCCGTTTGTTCCGTTGAGGGAAGCAAACCAAAATAGAGATTTTAGGGGTGAAAATGGAGCGTACCAAGCTCACTTTCACCCGGAGCAGAACCGGTTTCGACGAAGTCCCCACGGTCACTCGAATTACCCATCAAACCCGCAAGGTGTCCCCGTCAGGGTTGACAAGTGGGGTTTGAAATTCGATGGAGATTCCAACAAGCTGACCGTAGAGGAATTCGTCTTCCGCGTAGAGACCCTGCAAGGTCAGTACGAATGTGCCTGGGCTGAGATCTTGAGAAATTTTCATCTTCTCCTCTCAGGTGCCGCCTATGAATGGTACTGGCAGTTCCAACGGTACATTTTTCGTCCCGACTGGCCCACTTTACGCGACGCCCTTAAAAGGCAATTTCAAGGCGTGCGGTCGGATTTCGACGTGGTTCGGGACATTATGGACCGCAGGCAAGGCGACTGGGAGCCGGTTGATGAGTTTTTCGCTGCCATCAACCGGATGAGATCTCAGCTCAGGATGCAGATTTCTGAAGGTGAGCTGGTGCGCATCCTTAAGAAAAATCTCAATCAACATTTAGGCAGACTTGTGTACCCGCAAGCAATATTCACAATGGACCAGCTGAGAATGGCGTGTAAAGATGCCGAGTACACCTTTCCAATGGTGAGAGATGGTCCCCGTCAAAATAGACAGGCCATAAAGCCCATGGTGTACGAGCTGGAGACCGAGCCAGAGGAGCAAGTGCACCCCGAAGACCAATTGGCCGCGTTCCAGCACATGGGAGCCCAACCAAAGCCAAGTCGGGGGTACAACGATACTTCCACATTGAAGTGCTGGAACTGCGAGCAGCCAGGTCACCTGTACCAGGATTGCACGGCCGCAAGAACCTTGTTCTGCTATAGGTGCGGTGAGGCTGGGGTGATTACACCAAAATGCCCCAAGTGCAATCCGGAAAACCGGTACAGGAACGTGAAGTCTTCGGGGGAATCACGTTCCACCCAAACCCCGCAGTAACCATTAAAGAAAACGAAACAAACAAATTAGAAATATTAAAATGCAAAGAAGATAAGGTACAAGAAGAAAAGAGGTACGAGATTAGGCCTCTTCACATTAGGTTAAGAGATTATTATATAGCTAGGGATAGGATTTTTAATCAGAAGAGTAGCGCAGTATCGAAAAGAATCCTAAAAGCTAGAGAAAGGTTCAAACTTAGAAAAAGTATTAGGAAGAGCATTTTGTCGACGGTGGTCGACGTGTCTTCCGACCCAAGAAGACGTCTTTGATGGAGCACGTCATAGATACCGGAGATGCGGTACCTGTCAAGCAGCGTCACTACCCTGTTTCCCCAGCGGTGCAAGCCATATTGTACCAGGAGTTGGACAGAATGCTAGAGCTCGGCGTTATTGAGGAGAGCGAGAGCCCTTGGTGTTCACCTGTTGCCCTTATAAAGAACATAGGCGAAAACAACGCCGTAAAATACCGGTTTTGCCTTGACGCTCGTAAGGTCAACTCGGTTACAAAAAAGGATGCTAACCCTCTTCCCCATATCGAAGGGCTCCTCAGTCGTCTACCAGACACCTACTTTATAAGTAGCGTGGATCTGAAGGAGGCATTCTGGCAGATACCGCTGGAGGAACAGAGTAGGGAGAAAACTGCGTTTGCGGTACCGGGGAGACCTTTGTACCAGTTTAAGGTTATGCCTTTTGGGTTGTGTAATGCCGCTCAAAGGTTATGCCGATTAATGGACAAAGTGATCCCTGCACGACTCAGAGATCGAGTTTTCGTCTATCTAGACGATTTGCTTATCATCGCGCCGGACTTTGAGACGCATATCAGTCTGCTAGAACAGGTAGCTGATTGCTTGAGAAAAGCAAACCTCACGATAAACCTCAAAAAGTCCAGATTTTGCTTTAAAGAGCTTAAATATTTGGGTTATATCGTAGGCGGTGGAAAGTTAAAAACTGACCCGGCCAAGGTCGAGGCGGTCGTTGACTTTCCACTTCCCAAAAACCAAAGACAGGTTCGTCGGCTACTTGGTCTAGCAGGATGGTACAGACGGTTTATCAAGGACTTCTCTACCCTGACAGCCCCGTTGACCGATACGCTGAAGAAGAAAAACACCAAGTTCGAGATGACTGATGAAGCAATTGCAGCGTTCGAACAACTGAAAACGGCACTAACATCAGCCCCTGTTCTCACGCACCCGGATTTCAAGAAGCGCTTCTACATCCAGTGTGACGCTTCTGATTCAGGTATTGGTGCAGTGCTTTTCCAAAGGAAAACCGACGATGAAGAGAGTCCAGTGTCTTACTTCTCCCAGAAGCTCAACTCGTGTCAACGAAACTACAGTGTGACCGAGAAAGAGTGCATGGCAGCAGTAATGGCGATCAAGCGTTTCAGGCCCTATGTTGAGGGTATGGATTTCACGGTCATCACCGACCACTCAAGCCTTAAGTGGCTGATGAGTATGAAAGACCTGAACGGTCGTCTGGCCCGGTGGAGTCTAGATCTCCAATCCTATACCTTCGACATAGAGCACAGAAAGGGAGCGCTAAATGTCGTGCCGGATACTCTTTCTCGGGCACACTTAGAGAGTATTGAGTTGGGAGAAGTAGCGCCCATAATTGACCTGGACTCGGAAGAATTCAAATCGGAAGAGTACATGAATCTCATTAAAACTATAACAGAAAATCACGAGCAGTTGCCCGACTTAAAGGTAGACGGGGACTTCGTGTACAAGAAGTGGTTGCCTCCAAGTGGTGAAGAGTGGCTGGAGGAACATACTTGGCGGCTCTGGATTCCTTCTGGTCTCACCGAAGAAATCATCGCCAAGTCCCATGAACCACCGAAGTCTGCTCATGGTGGCATTGCCAAAACCCTCCATAGAGTGCGGCAGTACTTTTACTGGCCAAATATGACAGTCCAAATTAAAAATTTTGTAAATAGCTGTGCAATATGCAAGCAATGCAAACCTACCAACCAAGTTCAACGTCCCCCTATGTCTACCAATTTTTGTACAGATCGTCCGTTTCAAAAACTTTATGTAGATTTCCTTGGTCCCTATCCGAGATCAAAAATCGGTAACTGTTATATATTTGTTGTCCTTGATCATTTTTCAAAGTTTATGTTTTTCAAGCCACTCAAAGCCGCTAATTCCCAAGCCATAGTAAATTATTTGAAAAATGAAATTTTTAACACGTTTGGAGTACCACAAATAATCCATTCAGATAATGGAAAGCAGTTTCTGTCGAAGCAATTTCAGAACTTGCTTCAGAAGTTCGGCATCCGCCACTTTCAAACTGCGAATTACGCGCCGCAATCCAACGCCTCAGAGAGGGTCAATCGCACATTGCTTGCCGCTTTAAGATCATATCTTAAAGACGATCAACGCGAATGGGATATTCACCTCAACGAGATCGCGTCAGCATTGCGGAGTTCAGTGCACTCATCTACTGGTGTGTCACCATATTTTGCCTTGTTTGGTACAAACATGATGACACACGCCAGTAGTTACGGGTTGGCTGAACAACTAGATGCGGTGGAGGACGGTGAGCTGATGACCCTTCCGAGGTACGACAGACTGCGACTGATACGGCAAAAGATAAAAGATTCCATTTTGGATTCCCAAGAAAAAAGTGCAATACGATATAACGTGAGGTCAAGAGACGTTAAATATCAACCTGGACAAGAAGTGTTCAAGAGAAACTTCATTTTAAGTGACACTTCGAAATATTTAAGTGCAAAGTTATGTCCAAAATATGTTAAATGTCGTATTGTTAAGCCTGTGGGTAAAAATATGTATGAGGTCGAAAACCTTAACGGTAAAATGTTAGGCGTTTATCACGCAAAAGACCTGAAGCAATAAACATCTGTGATATCTGTGTGTATTTCCATTTCATGTAACTTTACATCAAACACCTGTGATATCTCTGTTTATTTATATATATTTTTTTTGTCCCACTATACATAGAATTAGCTTAAGTTAAATCAATACGTGCAATAATTACCCCTGTGATATCATTTTTAAGATTTGTTTTATTTTTCGTAATACATAGCCACGAGCTCTAGCCGAAATGGCAAAATGCAATAGACACTGTGATACTTAGAATTTTAAGATGTCCCGCTCTACGCGACTGTTTGTCCACTTAGTACCTGATATTATGTTTTTTTTAAACAGGTCAAAGACCTTCGGTTAAGTGCAATAAACAAACTGTGATATCAAATTTTATTTTATTCTAGTCCACTTATGTGTCTATTGTCCAAATAACGTACCTGATTTAAGGAAAAGTTGTAAACTTAAAATGCACTGTGATATTTACATATATGCTATGTCTCTTTTTGTTTTAACATAAGTACCTGACTTCTGCTTTCGAAAAACACTCTGCAATACAAATCTGTGATATCTACACATATCTTTAAAAGTCTATGTACCTGATTTTACTTTTGTTTAGATTAGCCTAAATGGCAAAATTGTTTTCACTGTGATATTTATGTCACTATTGTCCTTTATGTATGAATTCAATACACTGCACTCCTCTACCTATTCCACGAAATCCATAAATTGCCCGACTGCAACTAGCTTTGTCTTACACCGCAACGAAAACAATTTTTCTTAAACATTGAATGCAATAAGAAACCTAAGAAACACCCAAGAATGCAAAATGAACCTTTTCAATACGAATACTGCCTACTCGTTATTCCACCCCTAGCTATGGTAATCTATAGGTCACTCAATCTCACTGCACTACTATCATAAGACTAAGTATGTGTTAAGTATTGTTTATTATTTGTTATTTATTATCATAGATTTATTTATTTATTTATTTATTTACATAGTATAGTTATTTATTTATATTTATTTATACCCGTAGGTTAGTTATTTTTAAGTATTGTGATAGCTCTAAGCCTTATATTATGTGATACTAGTTGATAAGTACGTGTTTCGTAACTTGTCAACAGATCTGTTATTTATTTTTTTTGGTAGTTTATTGTTAAGCTATTTTTGTGTTAGTACGTTTTTTTTAATAAAATAGGTATGTTTTTAGGTATATGTTACGTATTTATTGTTTATTATCTGTTATTTATTAAAAGCAAACACAAAAAGTTGACTACGTCTACTGAAAAAAAAAAAAAAAAAAAAAAACAAAACTGCTTACACGTACATACGTATGTACATTCCATTTGGCGTACGTTGTATATCCCTTGCAGGTAATAGGTATATGTTGTTTATAACTCCGATGCCCGGCTATGTTTTGTGGGTTCTTCCCCACGTTCTCCAGCCATCCTGCCACCGACGGAGTCTACTACAGGGTAGTCTCCTACGCCGGTGCTTTGTTATGGATGGTGGTATTGGCTGTGGAAAAAGAAAAAAAAATGAGTTGAAGTAATGAACAGAAAACGTAAACAAACCTACCTTTGGAATTGCCAATTCTCCGCCGACCAGATTACCTTCAATCACGTACTGCGAAACCTATAAGAATACATGAAATATAAAAAGAAAATAAAAATGAAACAACATGTATTATTAAAATGGAAATTAAAAGTAAAAGCAAAATACCCAGCCATAATTTCTAGTTTCGTGTCCACAAGTAAACAAAAAGTAAACAAGAAGTGTCACTCGTCAGTCGTCACACCGATATAAAAAAGAGAAGGTGAACATCGGTGTGGAACATGTGGAACATGTGGAACTACAAAATGTGGAACTATAAATGGAATGACAGTAGGGTAGAAATTTTTGTGTGACGTTTATATTTTTTGTTATTATATATTTAGGTATTTATTGGTTATATTTATGTATTCTGTATTTATTTATGTATATTTATGGTAAGTGTTATGTATTTGAGTTATTTATTTATATGTTATGTGTAAGTGTGTAATATGGGGGGGTAGGAGTGTTTGGGAAAAGGTAGTTGGATGAAGGAAGGGATTGGGATAGATAGAGGATTGGAATGGGTAAAGGCAAAAAGATAAGGTAGGAAAGGAATATGGGAAAGGAAAGGAAAGGATAAAAGAAAAGGGAAAAGAAAAGAAAGGAAATTTGACAGGAGGATGACATTAGGATGGGAGAGGTAGAACGACCAAAAGCAGGAAAGCGGGAAGAGGAAAAATAAGAGGATATGGAAAAGGTGAAAAGAAAAGGAAGGAAACGGAAATCGGAAAAGGAAGGGAAAAGGAAGTGTCGTGACGAAGAGACCTGGCACGCTTGCGATGCTCAGCTTAGCTCGCCGGATTAGGGGGGGATCTTGCCTCTTCGCCAGACGGAAACCACATTACAAAACATAAATCGTGCCAAAAAACCACCACCACAAAAACCTTACCACACTTCAGGCACTGCATGGTGAAATCGCAGTGTGGCCTGTAGCCCACCCAACCATGGAATTCGGTCGGCCATGATATCGAATTCCCCGAACGCGATCACTGCTGCCAGGTGAAACCAATTACCAACGATGCATCTCCAACCTCCTCATCCCCCTGTAATCGTGCTTAGCACGCCATCCTCGTTATCGCAGAACAAAAGGAAAGACCTCTATTTCAACCTATCGGCGTGATGCACATTTTATTTCCAACGACAAACTAACAACAAAAAAAATAAAACATATGGTCTAAGACAACAAAAAGAACTGACCAAAATGAAATTTGAAATTTTAAACAAAGGTGAAGCAAAACAACTAAAATAAAACTAAAATAAAACTAAAATGAAACTAAAATTCAATACAAAACCAGAAAATAATAAATTAACAGAAAGATAATAAATAACAAGAAAGAAAAAGAATAAATAACAAAAATCCTAACACTAACCTTAATCCTACTTTATTTTTATGTTTTTCTATGTTTTAATGTTTTTTTGTTTTTTTATGTTTTTATGTTTTTTTTTTTGTTTTAAGATTTTAGATAATTTTTGTATTTTTATGTTTTTAATTGTTTATATAATTTTATCCTATTTTTGTTTGTGTTTCTTTATAATTCTTATAAATTTGTGTTTTTGTATTTCCTTTTTGTAGTTTTAATCGTTTTTATGTTTTTCTTTTCCTTTTTTCTTTGACTAATTTTCTACCTCTTTTTATTTTTTTTTTTTAGGTCTCTTCGACTTACGACCGATCTCTTTACTACCTTGGCTCGACGGGATTGTTTCCACCAACCTACTTCTAATCCTGCCTAAAAGGAGCTCCCTGTAGCGGATATATGGCCGCAAGGTGGCCTCGTTCTAACATGCAAAGAGCCTAAGTGCAGATAAGGAAGACGATCGTAGCCCTATACGACAAACAACCAAAAAAAAACCAACAAATCCACACAACAAAAAAGGAAATATCAACAAAAAGGAAAATACGAAAAGAAACGAGTAAAATGGTATATAAAAAAAAAAAAAATGTAAAATAAATATAAAAAAAATTACTAAAAATTAAATAAATAAATAAATAACGAAAAAAAATCACGCCGAACACTTAACACTAAATTCAGCGAACACGGGAACGAAATATTTACGGTGGGCCCTGCGGGCGCTTTTCCCCTCAGGCCGGACCTGGCCTTGCACTTGTACTTGGCTGCTTATGTGCAATGTATTGTTTTTGTTCTTCAATATTGTTGTCTTATGACAAGCATACATATATATTTTTGCACGATTGATTTGATTTCAATAAATAAACAAATATAAACAAATTTTATATCCACGGCTCTGGGTCTTGTTTAAATTTACTTGATAGCCTGGGAACCCACAGGCTCACATCCAGCTATCGAGGCTTCTTTTCTTTACTCGTTCGTATGGCTCTATTCAACTTTCAATGGAGTCGCTTTTATTTTTGCCAGACTTCTTTTTCTTTCAATACTAAATCTGCTAGGCCAGACCCCCAGAACTAACAAAAATTCTATTCAGTATATTGCACTAAAAAAAACTTAAAATTAAACTCACCCGTGGTATGCTCAATTAATATTTATGGGTGTTCAATGTATGTATGTACATATATATTATTTGCTGCACCACTTGGCCGTCAGTACGTTCTTATATTTTTTTTTTTATATTTTTCAGGTAAACCACTACACTAAACGATTTTCAATATTTTAAACAAATTAAACACACCTAAACTGCAAAAAGAAACTACTTACACGAAATCTACTTTTAAATCAAAATTTTAAAATTATCACCAACATTTTTTTTCTTTGCTTCACCATAGACTAATTATTCTTATTTGAACATGACTTTCTTTCGCATGTTGAAAGTCAAACGGTTTGTTTTGGCATCCACAACCACATCATCCACTATCACCATTGTGCCATTGTGCTGACTCACAATGCCGTGACATTGGTAGTGGGAATGATGTGGTGGCGTTCCTTTTCTTATAATTATTTTAATCTAAAATAATTACAAAACAATACAATGTACGCATATAAACTTACACTACAATAATAAATACTTACATAAATACATAAAATACTTAACTTAACATAAACTACCTACAAACATACAATACATAAATACATGCGCACACGTCAGAAATACCTAACGATACACTTAAACATAACATATAAATAAATAACTCAAATACATAACACTTACCATAAATATACATAAATAAATACAGAATACATAAATATAACAAATAAATACATAATATAAAGAAAACAAACGTCACACAAAAATTCCAACCTACTGTCATTCTATAAGTTCCAAGTTCCACTTGCCATAGAGGAACTCAGTACCCAATCTTCGCTTTCTTTTATTTGCTCCTTTATGACAAGTGACACTTGTTTCTTGTTTATTTATTTTTGCAGCGACATTCTGGCCGAGTATTTTTTCATTCTTAATTTGTGTTTTTCTATATTTAATAAAGCATTTTGTTTCACTTTTCTTTTCTTTTTGCTTTTTACAGGTACCTATTCTATCTTGGCTCAGGAACATTTGGCAGAGAAATTCCAGTCGAAGTATGATCAACAATTTCCCAGGTAAGTTTGTTTACGTTTTCTTTTTGAGTGCAGTACTTCAATGCATTTTTTTCTTTTCCCATACAGCCAATACCACCATCCATAACAAAACACCGGCGTAGGAGACTGCCTCGTAGTAGACTCCGTCGGTGGCAGGATGGCTGGAGAACGTGGGGAAGAACCCACAAGAACAAAGCCGGGCATCGGAGTTATAAATAAACATATAGTACCTGCAAGGGATATACCACGGCACGTACACCAATTGGAATTTACATTATGTACGTATGTATGTAAGTTGTTTTTTTTTTTCCGATAGACTAGTAAAATTTGTATGCTTTTGTATTTAATAAATAACAGCTAATAAATAATAAATACGTAACATATACCTAAACACATACCTATTTTATTAACAATACGTATTTACAGAAAAAATAACTTAACAATAAACTACCAAAGAAAATAAATAACATAGATCTGTTGACAAGCTACGAAACACGTACTTATCAACTAGTATCACATAATATAAGGCTTAAAGCTATCACATACTTAAAAATAACTAACCTACGGGTATAAATAAATATAAATAAATAACTATACTATGTAAATAAATAAATAAATAAATAAATCTATGAAAATAAATAACAAATAAAAAACAATACTTAACATATACTTAGTCTTATGATAGTGCAGTGGTGAGATTGACGGAGTTATGGATTACCATAGCTAGGGGAGGGAATAACGAGTAGGCAGTATCCGTTAAGAAAAGTTTGTTTTGCATTAAGGTGTAGTGTTTATGGCATTTCATGTTTAGGAAAAATTGTTTTCGGCGAAGTGTAAAACAAAGCTAGTTGCAGTCGGGCAAATCATGGATTTCGTGGAATAGATAGAGGAGTGCAGTGTATTGAATTCATACATAAAGGACAATAGTGACATAAATATCACAGTGAAAACAATTTTGCCATTTAGGCTAATTTAAACAAAAGTAAAATCAGGTACATAGACTTTTAAAGATATTTGTAGATATCACAGATTTGTATTGCAGTGTGTTTTTCGAAAACAGAAGTCAGGTACTTATGTTAAAACAAAAAGAGACATAACATGTATGTAAATATCACAGTGCATTTTAAGTTTACAACTTTTACCTAAATCAGGTACGTTATTTGGACAATAGACACATAAGTGGACTAGAATAAAATAAAATTTGATATCACAGTTTGTTTATTGCACTTAACCGAAGGTCTTTGACCTGTTTAAAAAAAACATAATATCAGGTACTAAGTGGACAAACATTCGCGTAAAGCGGGACATCTTAAACTTCTAACTATCACAGTGTCTATTGCATTTTGCCGTTTCGGCTATAGCTCGGTGCTATGTATAAATACAAAAAAATAAAACAAATCTTAAAAGTGATATCACAGTGGTTAATATTGCACGTATTGATTTAACTTAAGCTAATTCTTATGTATAGTGGGACAAAAAAAATATATATAAATAAACAGAGATATCACAGGTGTTTGATGTAACGTTACATGAAATTGAAATACACACAGATATCACAGATGTTTATTGTTTTAGGTCTTTTGCGTGATAAACGCCTAACATTTTACCGTTAAGGTTTTCGACCTCATACATATTTTTTCCCACAGGCTTAACAATACGACATTTAACATATTTTGGACATAACTTGGCACTCAAATATCTTGAAGTGTCACTTAAAATGAAGTTCCTCTTGAACACTTCTTGTCCGGGTTGATAGTTTATCTCTCTTGACCTTACATTGTATCTTATTGCACTTTTTTCTTGGGAATCCAAAATGGATTCTTTTATCTTTTGCCGTATAACTCGCAGTCTGTCGTACCTCGGAAGGGTCATCAGCTCACCGTCCTCCACCGCATCTAGTTGTTCAGCCAACCCGTAACTACTGGCGTGTGTCATCATGTTTGTACCAAACAAGGCAAAATATGGTGACACACCAGTAGATGAGTGCACTGAACTGCGCAATGCTGACGCGATCTCGTGGAGGTGAATATCCCATTCGCGTTGATCGTCTTTAAGATAGGATCTTAAAGCGGCAAGCAATGTGCGATTAACCCTCTCCGAGGCGTTGGATTGCGGCGCGTAATTCGCAGTTTTAAAGTGGCGGATGCCGAACTTCTGAAGCAAGTTCTGGAATTGCTTCGACAGAAACTGCTTTCCATTGTCTGAATGGATTATTTGTGGTACACCGAATGTGTTAAATATTTCGTTTTTCAAATAGTTCACAATGGCTTGGGAATTTGCGGCTTTTAGTGGCTTGAAAAACATGAACTTTGAAAAATGGTCAAGGACAACAAATATATAACAATTACCGATTTTTGATCTCGGGTAGGGACCAAGAAAATCAACATATAGTTTTTGAAATGGACGATCTGTACAAAAATTTGTAGACATCGGGGGACGTTGGACTTGGTTTGTAGGCTTGCATTGCTTACATATTGCACAGTTATTAACAAAATTTTTAATCTGTACGGTCATGTTTGGCCAATAAAAATACTGCCGTACTCTATGGAGCGTTTTTGCAATGCCACCATGACCAGACTTCGGTGGTTCATGGGACTTGGCGATGATCTCTTCGGTGAGACCAGAAGGAATCCAGAGTCGCCAAGTGTGTTCCTCCAGCCACTCTTCACCACTTGGAGGCAACCACTTCTTGTAAACGAAGTCCCCGTCTACCTTTAAGTCAGGCAACTGCTCGTGGTTTTCTTTTACGGTTTTTATGAGATTGACATATTCTTCTGACTTGAACTCCTCCGAGTCCAGGTCAATTATGGGTGCTACTTCTTCCAGCTCAATACTCTCTAAGTGTGCCCGAGAAAGAGTATCCGGCACGACATTTAGCGATCCTTTTCTGTGCTCTATGTCGAAGGTATAGGATTGGAGATCAAGACTCCACCGGGCCAGACGACCGTTCAGGTCTTTCATGCTCATCAGCCACTTAAGGCTTGAGTGGTCGGTAATGACCGTAAAATCCATACCCTCAACATAGGGCCTGAAACGCTTGATCGCCATTACCGCTGCCATGCACTCTTTCTCGGTCACACTGTAGTTTCGTTGACACGAGTTGAGCTTTTGGGAGAAGTAAGACACTGGACTCTCTTCATCGTCGGTTTTCCTTTGGAAAAGCACTGCTCCAATACCTGAATCAGAAGCGTCACACTGGATGTAGAAGCGCTTCTTGAAATCCGGGTGCGTGAGAACAGGGGCTGATGTTAGTGCCGTTTTCAGTTGTTCGAACGCTGCAATTGCTTCATCAGTCATCTCGAACTTGGTGTTTTTCTTCTTCAGCGTATCGGTCAACGGGGCTGTCAGGGTAGAGAAGTCCTTGATAAACCGTCTGTACCATCCTGCTAGACCAAGTAGCCGACGAACCTGTCTTTGGTTTTTGGGAAGTGGAAAGTCAACGACTGCCTCGACCTTGGCCGGGTCAGTCTTTAACTTTCCACCGCCTACAATATAACCCAAATATTTAAGTTCTTTAAAACAGAACTTAGACTTTTTTATGTTTATTGTGAGGTTTGCTTTTCTCAAGCAATCAGCTACCTGTTCTAGCAGACTGATATGCGTCTCAAAGTCCGGCGCGATGATAAGCAAATCGTCTAGATAGACGAAAACTCGATCTCTGAGTCGTGCAGGGATCACTTTGTCCATTAATCGGCATAACCTTTGAGCAGCATTACACAGCCCAAAAGGCATAACCTTAAACTGGTACAAAGGTCTCCCCGGTACCGCAAACGCAGTTTTCTCCCTACTCTGTTCCTCCAGCGGTATCTGCCAGAATGCCTCCTTCAGATCCACGCTACTTATAAAGTAGGTGTCTGGTAGACGACTGAGGAGCCCTTCGATATGGGGAAGAGGGTTAGCATCCTTTTTTGTAACCGAGTTGACCTTACGAGCGTCAAGGCAAAACCGGTATTTTACGGCGTTGTTTTCGCCTATCTTCTTAATAAGGGCAACAGGTGAACACCAAGGGCTCTCGCTCTCCTCAATAACGCCGAGCTCTAGCATTCTGTCCAACTCCTGGTACAATATGGCTTGCACCGCTGGGGAAACAGGGTAGTGACGCTGCTTGACAGGTACCGCATCTCCGGTATCTATGACGTGCTCCATCAAAGACGTCTTACCTAAGCCGTGACGGTCATAGTCAAGGAACTTCATCCTGACAGCTTCCAACCTCGACTGTTGCTCAAGAGACAACTGATGAGCGTTTAGCAGGTCGGCTTGCTCTTCCATGATCGAAATTGTACTCACTACACCCGGTGCGATTTGGAAAGCCTTCCAAAAATCTACACCCAGGTACAACTCCTGATCCAGGTTTGGGACCAAATAAAATTCGATCGGTGCTTTTCGTCCTTTGTATAGCACTTCTACCTTAATTTTGCCGACTATTGACTGCAACTTGCCGTCAGCTGTCTTTACACCTGATTGATGGGCAATTATAGGAACCTTCAGTTCCTCTAACAAATTTTCACAATTTTTCCCTAAAATGCTTACGCTAGCGCCACTATCGAGCAAACCTAGCAGGTTTTTATTGCCTATAGTGACCCTAGCGTAAGGCCTTGGGTCGGAAGACACGTCGACCACCGTCGACAAAATACTTTTTCTGATGTTTTTTCTAAGTTTGAACCTTTCTCTAGTTTTTAAGATTCTTCTCGATACTGCACTACACTTCTGGTTAAAGATCCTATCCCTAGCTATATAGTAATCCCTTAACCTAACATGAAGAGGCCTAATCTCGAATCTCTTTACTTCTTTTGGCTTATCTTCCTTGCGTTTTAATATGTGTATTTTGTTTGTTTCAGCGGTTATTGCGGGGCTTGGGTGGAACGTGACTCCCCCGAAGACTTCACGTTCCTGTACCGGTTTTCCGGATTGCACTTGGGGCATTTTGGCGTGATTACCCCAGCCTCACCGCACCTGTAGCAAAACAGAGTTCTTGCGGCTGTGCAATCCTGGTACAGGTGACCTGGCTGCTCGCAGTTCCAGCACTTCAACGCAGAAATATCGTTGTTCGACCGATTAGATTTTGGTCGAGCTCCCATGTGCTGAAACGCAGCCAATTGGTCTTCGGGGTATCTTTGCTCCTCCGGCTCAGTCTCCAGCTCGTAAACCATTGGTTTTATCGCCTGTCTGTTTTGACGGGGACCATCTCTCACCACTGGAAAGGTGTACTCGGCATCTTTGCACGCCATTCTCAGCTGGTCCATTGTAAAAATGACTTGCGGGTAGACCAGTCTTCCTAAATGCTGGTTTAGATTTTTCTTGAGGATGCGCACCAGCTCACCTTCAGAAATCTGCATCCTGAGCTGAGATCTCATCCGGTTGATGGCAGCGAAAAACTCATCAACCGGCTCCCAGTCGCCTTGCCTGCGGTCCATAATGTCCCGAACCACGTCGAAATCCGACCGTACGCCTTGAAACTGCCTCTTAAGGGCGTCGCGCAAAGTGGGCCAATCGGGACGAGAAATGGACCGCTGGAACTGCCAGTACCATTCATAGGCAGCGCCTGAGAGGAGAAGATGGAAATTTCTCAAAATCTCAGCCCAGGCACAGTCGTACTGACTTTGCAGAGTCTCCACACGGAAGACGAACTCCTCCACGGTCAGCTTGTTGGAATCTCCATCGAATTTCAAACCCCACTTGTCAACCCTGACGGGGACACCTCGCGGGTTTGAGGGGTAATTCGAGTGACCGTAAGGACTTCGTCGAAACCGGTTCTGCTCTGGGTGAAAGTGAGCTTGGTACGCTCCATTTCCACCCCAAAAATCTCTTACTTGGTTTGGTTCCCTTGACGGAACAAACGGCCTCGCAGACTGATCCAGCTGAGAATGACCGTTGCCATTGCCAGCATTTTGCAATGCGGCTCCACGACTTGGAGGAAGTTGCCTATCTACAGGCGGTGGTACTAAATTGTCAGGTCCACTTAAGCTCTTCTGGAATTCCGAGAGACTGACCCTCATCAGCTCTGTCAGCGATTCCGTCAGTTTCTCCCCAAGAGAACTTACATGGGCCTGACAAGCGTTTCCCACTGCCACGTCGATTGCGGACTGCAACTCCTCAGAGATGGTCCCGCTCGTTTGGCCTTGGTTGGCTGTTTCTTCGGCTTCGCCGCTTGCACCCTCCATGCCCGAAGGCTGAGGGTTCTTCACTGGAGACCTGCCCCCAAAACCTCGCTTAGTATTCCTCGTACTCATTGCAAAATCAATTTCTTTTTCCTTTTCAGTATTCATGTTTAATTAACGGAAACACAATTAACAAAAAAAAGGAACACCAAAACGAAGAACAAAGAAAAACCAAAGAAAAAAAATCGCAATGCTGAACTAAATCCTAAACAAAAAAAAACGATAGAATGAAAAAAAATGATAACAAAAAAAATATAACTTAAAAATCCTTACGAAAAAACGACTACACTAAAATCAAAATGAGAAAAAAATCAAAATGAGAAAAAAATGGACTAAACGAAAAAAGATATTAATTTGTGTAAATTTGTTTTTGTATTTGTTTTAATTTGTTTGTTTTTATTTTTCAATTTGATCCGGGGGATGTGGAAGGCGGATTTGGATGCATCTTGGTTGGCTTCAACGTTGAGGTGAAGATCCCGACAGCAGCATCTTATTTTCAACGTAGTTATCTCTCCTCTGAAGTGCGGTAAGACATAGAAAAACAATACAAAATTAACAACATAAAAAACTTTAACATAGGATTATTGTTGATGTTGTTCAGTTCAAAAGTCCTCGTCGCGATTGGTCAGGCATGCGAAGGCTTCCCTTTCCAAGACTTACGAATTTTTTTGAACCAAACACCATCAACGTTTGATATAGAATAGGATATAGGGTAGGTTAGCTACTGCTGTTCCATGGTCTTGATTCAAGTCGCTATTCTGGTGGTATGTCAGAGACTTTCCACCAGAAGACATACTAGAATCTTAACCTTGGAACTGCAGAAGCTATAACATCACAATTTAGGAAGGATAGGATTAGATAAGTCAGTCACCACTGCTCTGGAATTCGAATCCAAGTCGCGATTCAAGTGGTATGTCTTATGACTTTCCACTTGAAGACTTACTTGGTTCTACAATCCGAAGCTGTGGCAGCTATAACTTACCCAAGGAGGAATGATTCTCCAAGTGACAGCAGAATGTGTCGTCGCAAATGAAAAGCATGCTTAAAAGCTATCTTTATCATGACATACGACCCACTCTGATGCCGCTTGGAAAATCGACTAAGGTTATGACAAACACTTTGGACAACACGTCTGGGCGCCATTTGTAATATGGGGGGGTAGGAGTGTTTGGGAAAAGGTAGTTGGATGAAGGAAGGGATTGGGATAGATAGAGGATTGGAATGGGTAAAGGCAAAAAGATAAGGTAGGAAAGGAATATGGGAAAGGAAAGGAAAGGATAAAAGAAAAGGGAAAAGAAAAGAAAGGAAATTTGACAGGAGGATGACATTAGGATGGGAGAGGTAGAACGACCAAAAGCAGGAAAGCGGGAAGAGGAAAAATAAGAGGATATGGAAAAGGTGAAAAGAAAAGGAAGGAAACGGAAATCGGAAAAGGAAGGGAAAAGGAAGTGTCGTGACGAAGAGACCTGGCACGCTTGCGATGCTCAGCTTAGCTCGCCGGATTAGGGGGGGATCTTGCCTCTTCGCCAGACGGAAACCACATTACAAAACATAAATCGTGCCAAAAAACCACCACCACAAAAACCTTACCACACTTCAGGCACTGCATGGTGAAATCGCAGTGTGGCCTGTAGCCCACCCAACCATGGAATTCGGTCGGCCATGATATCGAATTCCCCGAACGCGATCACTGCTGCCAGGTGAAACCAATTACCAACGATGCATCTCCAACCTCCTCATCCCCCTGTAATCGTGCTTAGCACGCCATCCTCGTTATCGCAGAACAAAAGGAAAGACCTCTATTTCAACCTATCGGCGTGATGCACATTTTATTTCCAACGACAAACTAACAACAAAAAAAATAAAACATATGGTCTAAGACAACAAAAAGAACTGACCAAAATGAAATTTGAAATTTTAAACAAAGGTGAAGCAAAACAACTAAAATAAAACTAAAATAAAACTAAAATGAAACTAAAATTCAATACAAAACCAGAAAATAATAAATTAACAGAAAGATAATAAATAACAAGAAAGAAAAAGAATAAATAACAAAAATCCTAACACTAACCTTAATCCTACTTTATTTTTATGTTTTTCTATGTTTTAATGTTTTTTTGTTTTTTTATGTTTTTATGTTTTTTTTTTTGTTTTAAGATTTTAGATAATTTTTGTATTTTTATGTTTTTAATTGTTTATATAATTTTATCCTATTTTTGTTTGTGTTTCTTTATAATTCTTATAAATTTGTGTTTTTGTATTTCCTTTTTGTAGTTTTAATCGTTTTTATGTTTTTCTTTTCCTTTTTTCTTTGACTAATTTTCTACCTCTTTTTATTTTTTTTTTTTAGGTCTCTTCGACTTACGACCGATCTCTTTACTACCTTGGCTCGACGGGATTGTTTCCACCAACCTACTTCTAATCCTGCCTAAAAGGAGCTCCCTGTAGCGGATATATGGCCGCAAGGTGGCCTCGTTCTAACATGCAAAGAGCCTAAGTGCAGATAAGGAAGACGATCGTAGCCCTATACGACAAACAACCAAAAAAAAACCAACAAATCCACACAACAAAAAAGGAAATATCAACAAAAAGGAAAATACGAAAAGAAACGAGTAAAATGGTATATAAAAAAAAAAAAAATGTAAAATAAATATAAAAAAAATTACTAAAAATTAAATAAATAAATAAATAACGAAAAAAAATCACGCCGAACACTTAACACTAAATTCAGCGAACACGGGAACGAAATATTTACGGTGGGCCCTGCGGGCGCTTTTCCCCTCAGGCCGGACCTGGCCTTGCACTTGTACTTGGCTGCTTATGTGCAATGTATTGTTTTTGTTCTTCAATATTGTTGTCTTATGACAAGCATACATATATATTTTTGCACGATTGATTTGATTTCAATAAATAAACAAATATAAACAAATTTTATATCCACGGCTCTGGGTCTTGTTTAAATTTACTTGATAGCCTGGGAACCCACAGGCTCACATCCAGCTATCGAGGCTTCTTTTCTTTACTCGTTCGTATGGCTCTATTCAACTTTCAATGGAGTCGCTTTTATTTTTGCCAGACTTCTTTTTCTTTCAATACTAAATCTGCTAGGCCAGACCCCCAGAACTAACAAAAATTCTATTCAGTATATTGCACTAAAAAAAACTTAAAATTAAACTCACCCGTGGTATGCTCAATTAATATTTATGGGTGTTCAATGTATGTATGTACATATATATTATTTGCTGCACCACTTGGCCGTCAGTACGTTCTTATATTTTTTTTTTTATATTTTTCAGGTAAACCACTACACTAAACGATTTTCAATATTTTAAACAAATTAAACACACCTAAACTGCAAAAAGAAACTACTTACACGAAATCTACTTTTAAATCAAAATTTTAAAATTATCACCAACATTTTTTTTCTTTGCTTCACCATAGACTAATTATTCTTATTTGAACATGACTTTCTTTCGCATGTTGAAAGTCAAACGGTTTGTTTTGGCATCCACAACCACATCATCCACTATCACCATTGTGCCATTGTGCTGACTCACAATGCCGTGACATTGGTAGTGGGAATGATGTGGTGGCGTTCCTTTTCTTATAATTATTTTAATCTAAAATAATTACAAAACAATACAATGTACGCATATAAACTTACACTACAATAATAAATACTTACATAAATACATAAAATACTTAACTTAACATAAACTACCTACAAACATACAATACATAAATACATGCGCACACGTCAGAAATACCTAACGATACACTTAAACATAACATATAAATAAATAACTCAAATACATAACACTTACCATAAATATACATAAATAAATACAGAATACATAAATATAACAAATAAATACATAATATAAAGAAAACAAACGTCACACAAAAATTCCAACCTACTGTCATTCTATAAGTTCCAAGTTCCACTTGCCATAGAGGAACTCAGTACCCAATCTTCGCTTTCTTTTATTTGCTCCTTTATGACAAGTGACACTTGTTTCTTGTTTATTTATTTTTGCAGCGACATTCTGGCCGAGTATTTTTTCATTCTTAATTTGTGTTTTTCTATATTTAATAAAGCATTTTGTTTCACTTTTCTTTTCTTTTTGCTTTTTACAGGTACCTATTCTATCTTGGCTCAGGAACATTTGGCAGAGAAATTCCAGTCGAAGTATGATCAACAATTTCCCAGGTAAGTTTGTTTACGTTTTCTTTTTGAGTGCAGTACTTCAATGCATTTTTTTCTTTTCCCATACAGCCAATACCACCATCCATAACAAGTGTATCGTTAGGTTTTTCTGACGTGTGCGCATGTATTTATGTATTGTATGTTTGTAGGTAGGTTATGTTAAGTTAAGTATTTTATGTATTTATGTAAGTATTTATTATTGTAGTGTAAGTTTATATGCGTACATTGTATTGTTTTGTAATTATTTTAGATAAAAATAATTATAAGAAAAGGAACGCCACCACATCATTCCCACTAGCAATGTCACGGCATTGTGAGTCAGCACAATGGCACAATGGTGATAGTGGATGATGTGGATGTGGATGCCAAAACAAACCGTTTGACTTTCAACATAGACAAGAAAGTCATGTTCAAAACTAAAAACCGAAGTCTATGGACGAATTGGGAGAAAATTAATTTTTCTTTTCATTTTTTTTTTTTAAGTAAGTTAGTTTATTTTGCAGATTGAGAGTGTTTAATTTATTTTATATATTAAAATTCGTTTAGTGCTGTGATTTATCAGAAAAATAAAGAGGAAAAATATATTGCCGGCCAAATTGTGCAGCACATATACGTACATACATATATATTTAAAGCACCACGGGTGAGTTTAATTTTAAGTTTTTTTTAGTGCAATATACTGAATAGGATTTTTGTTAGTTCTGGGGGTCCGGGCTACCAGATTTAACTTCAGAAAAGAGAAGTTTGTCGACACCAACAAATACTTTAAAAGAGCCCATGCGAGGGAGGAAAAAAAAATTTCAATTGCTGGATGTGAGCCTGTGGGTACCCAGGCTATCAAGTAAACCTACACAAGATCCCAGAGCCGTGGATATAAAATTTGTTTATTTTGTTTATATTTGTTTACAAAAATCAAATCCATTTCGTGCAAAACATATGTATATATGTATGCTTGTCGTGAATTCAAAGTTTGAGAGGAAATTATTAAAAACCATAAACACAGTGCAAGTGTGCAAGAGGCCAGGTCCGGCCTGAGGTGGCAAGCGCCCGCAGGGCCCACCGTAAATATTTTGTTCCCGTGTTCGCTGAATTTAGTGTTAAGTGTTCGGCGTGATTTTTTTTTGTTATTTATTTATTTATTTAATTTTTTTTGTAATTATTTTTTTATATTTATTTTACATTTTTTATACCATTTTACTCGTTTTTTTAGATTTTTTTGTTGATATTTCCTTTTCTTGGTGTGTGTCGAATTTGTGGGTTTTTTTTTGTTTTCTTTCGTTGTGGACCGACAATCGTCTCCTTATCGGGTCTTAGGCTACCTCGAAAAATTGTACCAGGGCATGTTGAGTCCATTTTATCCGCTACAGGGAGCTCCTTTTAGGCAGGAAAAGTAGGTGGGTGAAAACAATCCCCTCGTAGCCACGGTGGTAAAGGGATCGGTTGAGAGTCGAAGAGACGTAGAGAGTAAAAAAAAAGGAAGAAGCAAATTAGAAAAAAAAAAATAAAATGAGTTACAGAAAACACACAAGTACACAAAAACAATTGAACTACAGAAAGAAAGAGATACAAAAACTAAAAAGGAAACAAATATAATAATTATAGAAATACCTAAAAACATAAAAATACACAAAATATATAAAGTCATAAAAATACAAAAAAAAAAACATAAAAATATAAAAATACAAAAAAAAAAAAACTTAAAAACATATAAAAACATAAAAATATAAAGTAGGATTAAGGTTAGGTTTAGGATTTTTGTTATTTATTCTTTTTTTTTCTGTTAAATTATTATTTTTCTGTTAATTTATTATTTACTGGTTAGTGTTTAGAGTTTTAATTTATTTTTGTTTAAATTTTGGTTTCAGTTTAGTTTCATTTGAGTTGTTTATTTTTCGTTTTGAGTTTAGGTTTTTGTTTCTGTTTGTTAGATTTTTTGGTTTAAAATAAAAATGTGCATCACGCCGGCAGGTTGAAGCAGAGTTTTTTTTATTGTGCTACGATAAGGAAGATGGCGTGCTAAGCACGATTTCAGGGGGATGAGGAGGTTGGCGATGTATCGGTGGTAATTGGTTTCGCCTGACAGCAGTGATCGCGTTCGGGGAACTCGACAATATGGCCGACCGAGTTCCATGGTTGGGTGGGCTACAGGCCACACTGCGACGTCACCATGCAGTGCCTGAAGTGTGGTAAGGTTTTTGTGGTGGTGGTTTTTTTGGCACGATTTATGTTTTGTAATGTGGTTTCCGTCTGGCGAAGAGGCAAGATCCCCCCCTAATCCGGCGAGCTAAGCTGAGCATCGCAAGCGTGCCAGGTCTCTTCGTCACGACACTTCCTTTTCCCTTCCTTTTCCAATATCCGTTTCCTTCCTTTTCTTTTCACTTTTTCCTTATCCTCTTATTTTTCCTCTTCCCGCTTTCCTACTTTTGGTCGTTCTACCTCTCCCATTCTAATGTCATCCTCCTGTCAAATTTCCTTTCTTTTCTTTTCCCTTTTCCTTTATCCTTTCCTTTCCTTTCCCATATTCCTTTCCTACCTTATCTTTTTGCCTTTACCCATTCCAATCCTCTATCTATCCCAATCCCTTCCTTCATCCAACTAACCTTTCCCAAACCATCCTACCTCACCTTATTACAGTTGCATAAACATAAACGGTATTCCCTCACAGTTAAAATCAAAACTTGTACAAATATCTTCTGTGAAGAGTTCTTGTGTTCTATTTATGAAATTTGTGTAATTTGCCACTTGTTTTTTTTAGTTTAATTGCCATAACAAAATTAAAGAAGCAATAAAAACTCCCCTTAAATGTGTTCTCCTAAGTGGATGAAGTTGTGTGTAATTTTTTTTATTTTTGTTTTATAAAATGCAACGTTACTGGTACAACTTAAGGGAGACGACGACGTTGCCACAACTAATCGAAGTAAAATCGACAAGTAAATAAGATGTTTTTGAGTAAAAAAAAAAATTAACGTTTCTTGTAAGATGGTCGTTCATAAACTGACAGATAGCAACTTAAGTTCAGATGGTGCGTCAGAACGCAGCCATTCTCTTTCACTTTTATTCAGTATCTACTTTCGATATGCACTTTATTCGAACTCAACTCAATCACGTTTACTCAGTCTTCACACTATCACTTTATAATAAAAACTGGCTCTGGTTGCGTCAGCTCCCTCTTTATATAGAAGTGTGAAACATCGAGAGCTTTCTGGTAGTTTTGCTATGAACCATGATGTCTAGACAAGATCCCCTCCTGGTCACAGAGTAGATAATACAGAGCATCCACTTCCACCCCTTCAGCCCGAAACACCCGCAAAAAAATTTTCAATATGGCGTCCTATTTCTGAGTTTGAGGCTCTGTGCTCACTAGTATGAACTGTAAAAACTTAACTAAACGCCTGCATCGGTATGAAATTTTTTACTAATTTTTGTCGTTTTCAGTGAAATACTGGTCAAAATGGAAAAAAAAGTTAATTCCTGCAACTTAAATTCATTTTTCTAAGTTCTAGGCTGTATGAAAATTAAATATTATCGATTTTTTTTGCAACCAAAAAAAAAATTTTTACTTTTCAAACTCAACTGACTTTGATCTGTGGGAAGTGAAGGCCAGTGAGATCATCCGGGTGGGGTCATCCGGTTTAGTTTAGCTTGTAGGCAAAACGCACTACCTTGCTGCAGTGGACTCTCTGGTTATACTCTGTGCTCCTGGTATATTTCTGCACACACATACACACTCACAAACAACGTCTTCCATTATACCATTCCATTATAGTGTTGCCACTTGTGTTTTCGGTTGAACGTTTTCGATTAGGAAGTTAGTATTGAATGTTGGGTTTACATTACATTACGTTCAAAAAGTTTTATAAATAAGGTTTTCCTGTTCAGAGATATTAGGTGTGTTTAAGCTAGTATATAGTACAGCATTTGAGTTTAAAAAAAACCGATCTATCCACGGGGTTCTAAACACAATTGTTTCCGATTTCTGAAAGTTGATTTGCAACTTCCAGTCATCGCAATATTGCTGGATCTTATCGAAGTCACGCTGCAAAAGTGTTCTGATGACTTCGATCTTTGGACCTGTTCTGTACGCAATGAGGTCGTCAGCGTAAGCTAAAGCATGGTGAAGAGAACCAATTAGATCGCCAGTGAAAATGCTAAATAATATAGGCAAATTAACCGCCCCCCGTTGTAGACCGTTCTGTATTTTAAAAGTTCTGGTAGAAGTTTTATTGCAACTTTTCACAACAAACGTTCTACCATGAAGCATGTCATTCAGAATATAAAGCAGTGGTTTACTCATGCTATACCTGTTCAACTTATAGAAAAGACCGTCTGACCAAACGGTATCGAAAGCCTTCTCCAAGTCAACCAGACATGCACCCGTACACTGAATTTTAGCTTTGTTTCATTGAATATCTGATACTAGTTTAGACGCGGCATGTATAGTATCATGGCCCGCCTTAAAACCGAACTGATTTTCTGGAATAATATTTTTGTCCTCAGCCCATGTGGACAGTGCTCTATTGAGAACTTTCTAGAATACCTTACTGATACTCGGAAGAAGACTGATTGACCGAAGATTTTCTGGATTGAAACCATCTTTCCCTTTTTTAGGGAGAAGATGAACCACTGCCGTCTTCCAACGCACTGGATAATATGCATTATTCAGCTCATTGTTGAACAACGAGATGTATATTTCGCAGCACAACATTGGGTATGCCGTCGGCTCCTGCTGACTTCTTTTTCTTTATTTTGTTAAAGATGTCCACGAGGTCCATCTTATGTGGCTTTCCATTGATTTTACTCGGGGAAGCACTCATTTTAAAAACCAATGGAACACCCAACACTTTTTCTATTCAGTTTAACGTGATTGCCTTTGTGTGAGTGAAACACCTATGGCTCTTAAAAAATATTCCTTGAAAAATTTTCGTCTTGACATTTGAGTAAACATGTGTTAGTGCTTCTTGAGTCGATTCTGACATCAAATCGAGAAGCGGCTGTCACTCCTCAGAATCATGAGAAGCGATCTTTTTGCACCAACGGAACGTTTTGAGAATGCTCCTGGACGCTCCTGTGGGGGTCAATTCCTGATCTGTGAAGCTGCGAAGTGAAAACATTTATCACAGCTTCACCGAAAATTCGATTCTCGATTAGTGAAAATCCAACCTCAAATGTCAATTTTTTTTCATATGATAAATTTCTTTTCTATAGATAAATAGATCTTTGGCGTTTAGAGTAACTCCGGATCTACTTCTTTTTTTTTCAATAAAACATTAAACATTAATCTTTTTCATCAAAACTTTTCGTCAATGAAAAACGATATAAGGTATGGGTATACAAGATAGCGTATCCAAAATTTAAATTTAAAAGAATGGAACTAGTGAAATTGAAACGGATAGAAAACTGTTATTCCTCAGACAACTGTTGTTGTATTACAGACAAAGTTAGTATGTGGTTTATTTATTTTATTTGCAATAGATTGTGCCGGAAGTTTCCACAACTGATAAACAGTTATATACTGAAAACGAATTTCTGTTTTTTTTTTGCACCTCCTAAAATTTAAAGTGGCGCAGACCAACCCGGAAAACAAGTATTTAATTTCTTAATTTAATATAAGAATTAGGCTTCCAAGGTTTTCATTTTGCTTTATATTCGTTTCAAGGAAGCTCTCCTCCTATTTCTTTGTGCATTTGCTTACTTTGAATAACAATTCGCTTAGGCAAAGTTTAGTATCTTAACCCTTAACCCTTACTTAAAGTCGAAAAATAATTATGAATACATTAGCTACGAGTTTTGTTTAAAGCAATGAGTATGCGTTTCAAAGTTTCTCGGGGTCTAAAATGACAAATGAGATTATAAATACAACTAAGTTAATACCTAACAATTTACATAACACTAGAATATAATATTTGGTATATTACGTCCCAGAAATTTAGACGTAATACACTAAATAGTAAAATATCAAAATACGGTAGCACATAGTACATAGCACATAGCAAATTTCGAAACATAAAAAGCAAACCTAAAGACCTTCAAAATAAGTCACGTTCTGAACTGAATGCACTCATTCCGTACTGTCACCGACATACATTTCTTGTCACGGTGCCCGTATCAATAAACCAAACACGTAGACGTAGATTGTAATTCTAGATACATTTAACATTCCATTGCTATTGTGACAAAGCAAATAAACTGAGTATTGGGTATACATTTATCATTTATTAATACGTGAACTATAAACGCAATAAAATAAGCAATGGCTACCGATAAAACAGTTTCCCGTAAAAGAATTCGCAAGAAAATTGAAATGGACGACGATAAACTCATCGAATGTGTACGAAAAAATAAATCTCTCTATGAAGCTGATCATTGTAGATATGGCGATGGAGCTTACAGGTCAAAAGTTTGGAAAGCAATCGGCGCAGAACTTAAACGACACCGTAAGTATTTTTTGTTCCGCCTCAATGTTTTGTTTATGGGTAAGGGAAAAGACATGCAACTTAAAAAAAAATGATTAGAAGTTTATATTAATGACTTCAACTGTAAATGTAAATTTGATATCTAGTATGCCTCTAAATGATGGTGTTATTGTTTTTTATAATTAAGTAATTTGATTTTGTTATTCTATGGTTTTGTTTTCTTTTACAATTTATAGCAATATTCTGTAAAAAACGATGGGGCAACATACGTGACAATTTCAAAAAGGCAATGAAAAAATATAATTTAAAAAGTGAACAAGGTTACACTTCTATGAAAAAGTACAAGTTCTGTGATAAATTGGCATTTTTAGAAAGTCAAGCTGAAGAAAAATTTAAAGAATCTATTGATTACATTCCTTTAGAGGTAAAATGTGAGCCTGATATTGATGGGAATGAAGCAATTAATGCATTGAATACATTCAGTCAAGGCCAGTATTTTGAAAGTATAAAGTCTCCAATAGAAGCACAATCAACTGAGTTTAATGTCGACCGAACCATAGACCATACTGAAAACTATGAGAAATACAGCCAGGTAGGTACTAGATTGAGCGAAAATGAGGAAGATGAAGGTGATAAATTACAATCAGCGAAACTCGAAACCGACGCCAGTCAAATTCCAGCAGCAACAAAAAGAAAAATAGATTTGGATTGCGAAGTAATAAATTCCAAAGGAATGAGATACATCGTAGAGAGGTTGGAGGATGATCGGTTTGTAGAAAGACATCCGGTAGATGCGTTTTTGGCTGGAATAGCCCCAACGCTAAAAAGTTTGTCGCCGTATTACTTAAGCTTAGCAAAAACTCAAATTTATTCCATTGTTCAAGAGTATGAGATGGCCATGATCATGGAAAGGAGACATGAAAACCATCCAAATTAAATAAGTTTAAAAAAAATAAAATTAGCTTAAATGACTTTTATTTCAAGATATTTCTTAACAAAAGTTATATTTAGCCTTGGGACGTCTTCCAGGTTGGCAAATTTCTTATCGAAGGATCTTTTCCACATAGTAATAAGAACTATAACCCCATACTAGAGCTCCGTACAGTAATATTGATGCAGCAGCAGAAAGAAACACTTATTTGTTTCGCAGTATGAGATAACTTTTCTTTTTAATGGATCGTTTTCGTTCCCATCACGATAAGTCAATTAAAAGTGCACCACTACTTTCAAATAGTTAAAATAAGAACATAATTTGATATTGAATGTTTAACAGAACAAATGTGTTTGGATGTGTGTGTGAATTCAGGGTGACAATTTTCTGCCGGTTCCGAACGGCTAATTGAGAAAGCGCTTTTCATGGCAATGAATTTACTAACGGAGGACCTGCCAATTCCTCGCGATAGGCGATACCCGTGAAAAAACATTTCTGCCTCTGCTGGGATTCGAACCTCGAACCTCTGGGTTAGCAGATGAACATGCTAACCATCACGCCACGGGTACCACCAGGGGTGACATTCTGTAAGTAAAAAGCGAACAAACGTTTTCGTGTGTGCGAACGATTTGCAATGTATTTCCTATTGAAAAACGTTTGATCGCTTTCGTTTCGCTTTTTATAGAATCTGGCCCCAGAGTGGATCTCTCAACAAAATGGCAGTAGATCTCCCAACCAAATGGAAGTACATCTTTGCCGTTTGGAGTAACTCTAGGTTTACTCTTTTTTCAATGCTCGCGTTCGCCGCAGTATCTTTTTTTAAGAATTTACAGACTGTTTTTCCATCTGAAAATCTATGTTCGAAAATCTGAAAAATCTAACTGTCAGCTAAATGTTAGCTGAAACTTCTGACACTTTTAACCAATCAGAGCGACGAAAACTGACAGTAGTTTTCGAAGCACCGGTGCGGAGAACGCGAGCAATGAAGAATGGAAAACTGGAAAGAAGTAAATCTTTTCACAAAAGAAGCAACTCTTTTCGTCTATGAAAAACGCTTTTAGAACAGAAGGTTCGTTCGTTGAACTTTCCCCAGGGTTGACCCAGGTTTTCTTGACAACCCTATGAGTTGTCAAAAAAACCTGGGCTTTCCAGTCGAAAAAAAAACGCTAAACTACAAGTCACCACACGCACACATCCCTGTCATTAAAAAGAAAAATACGAGCCATTTAACAAACCTCAAATCGTCACAGCAGAAACCTATGGCGAGTTGAGGGAAATCCTAGGTCAACCCTAGGGCTCAAAAAACACTAAGTTTGACATTCAGTGCGATTTTAGGTTCCTCAAAAAAGCTTTGTGGCGACCCCAGGGCTTCAACGAACAAACCTAGAGTCAGGTGGTGCCAAATATCAACTGAATAAAAAAAACAACAAACATTTTGTGTCCCAAGTTTGGAAAAATAATTGTTTTAAAGAAAAAATACATGTGTAAAAAAGTTGGAATCAAATTTCAAATCTAAACTAACACCTGATGTTAGCCCAATAGATTCCATTCGATATCAAATTTACTAAAAAACAAAACATATACAAAAATATTTGAAGCAAATGTCAACAGCTGGTTTGGAAAATTTGCTCAAATCTGCTCTTACTCAAAAGAAGGTGCAGAAAATCCTGCTCTAAAGTGATTTAGACTAGGTCAATAAACACAAAACATTGTTTTTCAAACAGAAAAACTAAACACCAAAAATGTGCTTTTTCTGCTCTAGATCGATGAAGAGCAGGTTACTAAACACAACTTATTTGTACAATTGTGGTAGCGATGATGGTAAGTGCAAATATTTGGTCGATTATGAATAACCTTTTCTGAACCCAGATTGGAATTCTGATAAAATATTTCATTCATTTTGAATAATAAATGTGAATAATAACTTGGTTGAAATATTAAGAAGCGATATGCCTTTGTTTTTGAGCGAGCTCGCCCGAAATCGAAGTCTTTATAGAAGGATGTTGGTTGAGGCCCAGGTTCACCCCGTACTGTAATGCCCACCTAAGTAAGTAAGTTGTATATACCTTTGTAATTTGCGGGGTCCTTTTATTCACTTTCCTTAATGCAGCGGAAAAATTATAGATTTTTTGAACTTGCTCAGAATTTCAGCAGCAGGAGAACAGATACGGCTGAATTCATCTTATGTTTGCATAAACTAGCTTATAGAATTTTGGTTGACCTCGACCATTTCCTGCATCACTTAAAAAATTTACGGTATAAACAAAAATATCATAGTTTCATTTCAACTAAAAATCAGAACCATTAATAAAATGATTAATGATTTAGAATGATGATTTTTTTGCCCTGATTTTTCCCCCTTTTCAATGAATGCAGATTGTCATCATCATCATCATCACTCATCACCGATAAAATAAAGGTTACATCAACTTTCTTCAAAAATATATTTTATTATTTTAAACCTATAACAAGTTTTTAAATGGTTATAAACTATTCATAATCACTATCATCTTCTGAGTTTGAAACCTTCTTCTTTCGTTGATTATTTTCTTTATCCAAGTTATTATCATCACTTCTGAATATTTGAGGCCTGGCTTCACCCTGTGACCTATGATGAAACACAAACGAAACACACTTACTAGTCGACCATGCCTGAGCCAAAATGCTGTCCGGCAGTCCTTTATTATTTGTACAGTGATACCATTGAGATAAATGAGAAGTGCAGTCGGTATCCTCAGCAGGGGGTTTAACTTGAAAGTTGTTTATGCAACGTTTGCACTTAAACCTGCAAAACATGCCTTTTATAAAATGATACTTATGTGCAAAATAATAAACGCACTTATCGTGAGTATCGGAAAGAGTATTCTCAAATCGGAATAGATCCTTTAAATCATCTCGTGAAAAGTGCTTTTCAGAACTTTCATTATTATCGATGATAGCGCTTGAGAGAGACTTTTTATGCGTTTGACGTTGTAAAATTTTCTCTTCTATTGAACCAGTCTGTAAAAAAATTGATTACTTATAAATAAAAATAAATAAATAAAGTGGTGAAACAGAGCTCCAGGGCCCAGCGCATTTCTCACATCCTTGCTGTTCAGAAATGATTATTTTTCTTATTTAATTTGCAAATTTTAATCTAACTATTTAAATGATAAATATTTTGTCAATGCTTTATGTTAATTACTTGCCAAACATATCGTAAATTACCCTATGTATTTTCCTAACATCTTAATCCATGGTTGGTTGTTCAAGCTTATCTCTTCAATTCGTTATCTTAATCTACTTGTTATTCTTAAGCAACATTTAGTGCATAGAGTTTGCATAGACCTATGCTTTCAATGCAATGTCAATTTTTTTATGCATAATCTGTTGATTGCCTAAATTCTTTTTGTAGCATCGGTGCATTTGCTTAGCACTCGATATAATCACTTTGCCAGCAACCACCAACCAGTTTACTTGCCCATTGTCTTGATCCGTGAAATAAATTTATAACGTTTTGAAAATTTGTGTTTAACATTATTTCATTGCTGATCACTTGCCTTGTGAAGGAATGGAGAAAGCGCTTTTCATGGCAATGAATTTACTATCGGAGGACTTGCCAATTCCTCGCGAAAGGCGATACCCGTGGGAAACATTTTTGCTTTTGTTGAGATTCAAACCACGAACCTCCCGGTTCATGCTAACCACGCCACGGGTACCACCACAGTCTCAAATGAAAACCTATTTTATACTTACAGCTACTAACCGGTATATGAAACATGGCTTTTTCTGTCCATCACGCCATACTCGGGCCATTGCCTGTTCATCGTTTGCAGGGTTCCAGTCGGGATCAAACATAAAAAGTCTGTTAGCACCTATTAAATTTAGTCCACAACCACCAGCTTTAGAACTTAACATGAAAATAAAACAATCCGAAGTTGGGTCGTTAAACAAATCTACAACTTTAGATCGTTTTTTGATTGTCATCGATCCATCTAGACGAACGTATGTGTATTTTCTGGAAAAAAAATTAAATATTTTAGCTCGAAGCACAGATATGGATATTAAAAAATTATACCTTTTCCTTGATAAGCCCTCAAAAAGATCCAATGTTTGAGTATAATTTGAAATGAGCACTACTTTGTCATCTGTGTTGGCTTTGATTGAGGCAAGCATAAAGTCTAGTAGCATAAACTTTCCACTTAATTCGGGGTTTATCTCCCTAGAACATTAAAAAACAATGCCAAGTAATTTTTTTTGAAATACCAATAGACAGCAAAACTTTAACAACTACAAGCGATGAATAAATCCACGTACCCCGTCATGTATTTGAAGTATCAGATTTGACTGACACCAATTCTTTCATTGGATATGATAATGCGCTTCATTATCAATAACAATGTTCAGATCTTTAATTTTTGACATAGTTATATCCATTTGTTCGATACATTTAGGAAAACCTAATTTGTTCATACAGATCCTTATCCTCTTCTCTCTACTTTTTCTACTACTACTTGCAAATGATGATAATTTGTCTTTGCTTGTCGTAAGAGGCGACTAGAAGAGATAATTAACATTAAATTGAGCAAAGCCACACCCGTAACACTTTTCCTATGGACTTGCCGCAGCATGTGCGGGAAAAACTGGGGTTTATATAATATATATGTTATGTATATGTATAGTATGGTGGTCAAAAACAAAAGAAAAGACGTCAATCCAAATAGAAAAGCTTCAAGGATAAGCAACAACATGCATTACTGGATGCATGCAAACAACCTAAAAAAAGTAAAAAAAAGAATTCAGGCAGTTAAAAGACTTCAACTAAAAAAGACTCCAAAGCAGCCAAATGACTGCATGACTTCAAATAATGTAAAAGACTTTAAAAGACTTCCAAACTGCAACCAGTTAAAAATTGTTTCATTCTTTTGACTTGAAGTCTTTTGACTGCTCTAGACGATTGGTTTACTAAAGACACCAAAATTAACTGGCAATTTTTGATTAAGGTTAAGTACTAACATGAAGTCAAAATATTCAAAAGACAAGTCTTTTTCATCATTTTACTGTAATACAAAAAAGAATGCATTCTTTTACAGCTCTGATTCCAGCACACAAAGGCTATGATGGTAACTCGTCGGTCCTGAATCCTTCTGCGGTGTAAATTAAAAGAACTTCAAACACACAGCCTACTGGAAGAATCAAATAAAGCTTGGCGTAACTGGTCAAACCTGTTCAAAACTTTTTTTTGCCAGAATATATTAAAAAAAAACTTCAAAATTTCTACTGAACCTCAATAGGAAACCCCTTTAATTTGCAGAAAACTATAAACCGACTACTGTTCTTTAAAGAAACACCTGTACCAAATGAAGTTATAAGCGAACTCCATCTGCAGACTATTCCTCGAAATGAAGAAACATCTCTGCACGTTATTAAAGAATGTTTAGCACTTTTCCGCCTTATAAAGCGAATACTTCACTATGAGATCATCCCCTAGATAAACTCAAACATCCACAAAAGATTGTTAGCTTCTGGTTCTACTCAGCAGGAAAACTGCTCTGACACTTCACATGGGTTGGCACAATTGGTTTCATTCAGATACGGCAGTGCCCAGAGCTGCGCAGGCTCAATCCACCATGTAATCTAATCTAACACCTTAGAGTGAAGTGGTTGCTGGAATTTTCGATCTGGAAAAAAATTATGAGGCGAGTAGATATCTTACTACCGCTGCTAAGCATGTTACTGATCCTGGACAGAACAGAAATGCCGCTTTTTTGGATGTAACGACAAAAGCCAATAAAATTGTCTACTATGACACGGGCCAGGCTAAAACGGAAAAGCATTTTGGCTAGATTTCTACTTAAAGATATCTGAAAAGAGGAGTTTCTTTTTATTGGCGGACAATCAATATGAGGAATGCCATTGAGATTTGGTAAACATATACTCTAAGTATGTGCAAGTCACGTGCTGTTATCGTATTAAATATCATGTTTGTCAAACAAGGTGGACACCCAAGTCACTTACAGAAGTGGTGGGGAGGGAATCTTAATTAACTACCATTTGTATTTAAAGTGTCAAATTTTAGCTATCGCCCAGCTACAACTCTTTTTCTGCTGACAGAAATTTATGGCGGCAATGGAGGAAATCAAACAAGCAAGAACTACTAGGATCAAAGTTATGTTACACCATCGACACAGTCCAAAATGCAAGGAGCACAGCATAATAAGTGGGCACTCTTGAATAAGTGGGCCAACATCTTCGTAATAGCCGCCCAAAGAAGGAGAAACGCACTTAACGCATGGATACGTTTTAGAAGACAGTTGGTACCGTTTTTGTAAAAAGAAAAATTTAGTAGGCATTTGGGTTGCCCGTTTTTTGATCTTGACATGTATTGAATGGAACATTTAATTGAATGGAAATGCCCTACCCTACCTGAAAACTTTAAATATTTGGGATCTATGATCAATAGTTAAGCAATGTGATGATGACCAGAGGTCAAAATGAGTATGTTCAAATCAGTTCAAACACGTCCAAATTTTTCTCACCGATCGCTCAGACTTGTTCATTTTCCACCCCTATTCACAAGCAAATAGCTTGCAAGCATATTTACTCACAAGCAAAAATGCTTGTGAACAAATTAAATCAGTAAGGATGTACATAATGACTTGTGACATTTTTTCTGTATTGCACTCACAAGCAAATGACTTACAGGCAGATGACTTTTTGGATCTTACTTGAATATGTTCAAATATTCATGATCAGGCAAAATAATTATGAGCACGCAAAATGTTCATGAATAGCTTGCAAGCATATTTACTCACAAGCAAAAATGCTTGTGAACAAATTAAATCAGTAAGGATGTAATGACTTGTGACATTTTTTCTGTATTGCACTCACAAGCAAATGACTTACAGGCAGATGACTTTTTTGATCTTACTTGAATATGTTCAAATATTCATGATCAGGCTAAATAATTATGAGCACGCAAAATGTTCATGAACAGGCAGTGTGTTTACAAGCATGCAGTGTGTTTATAAACAGGCAGTGTGTTTTTATCGGAAAACAATGTATGTATGTATGTATTTTATTTCAAACATAAGTATTTTAAAACAATGTGTCTTTTAAACAATACTTAGAAGCATTTTGGTTACATTAATTATTCATAGAAAGAAAAGTAAAAAGAGTTATAAAAAAGTAAATAATAGTTTTTAATAACAAATACGTATCTTCCTATATATTTTATATTTTACAAGTTTATTGTTGTTTTGTGATTTAAAGTATTTAGTTTTTAAAAATGAGAAAAAATTGGAAAAGACAGAGAAAAAGATTTTAAGTTTTGATGAGTTTTTAATTATTTTATGAATTTGAAATATTTTCAGCATTTATATTAATTTTTTAGCGGGCTTTCAAATAACTTATAGTTGTCTTGTCCCCTCAGTTTGCTAGGCAGGGAGTTCCAAAGACCAGCAGCATGAACGAAGAACTGTTGTTTAGAAATTCTATATTTAGAAGTTGGTATAATAAGAATGTGGCTTCTTTGTGAACATGTGTGGGGGTTTTCTTATGAATAATTTTAAACAGAAAAGTTAATGTTAGAAAATCAAGATATTTGTCAAACGTCATATTAAAAACACTCATAGCGTAAACAGAAACATGGTCGAAACGTCGCAATCCGTATATAAAATGAACAACGTTGTTAAACGCTACTTGAAGTCTGCGTTTGCTGGCGCTATCAATACAGCAAAAAAATTGGCCTACCGTAGAGCAAAATAGGAAAAACAAGAGTTTTGGCAATAGTCATTTTAGTTGATACATAAAGACAGCTTCCGGACAGATAAAGAAAGCGCAAGGTAGCGTAGATTCGGCCAATAGCACATGTCAAGTGGTTTTCCCATGATAGCGTCTGGTTGAAAACAACCCCTAGATTTTTCACTGTCGGAGCGTAATTTAACAATGTGCCATTTAGTTCTACGAGTGGTAAACTAGTTACATCAAGGACAGTTTTGCTAATGATAATTGCCTGGCATTTATTTGAATTTAGTTTAAGTTGATTTTCTCTAGCCCACACTACTATTCTCATTAGAACTTCATTTATTTCGAACGTTGCATTTTCTATCATACCAAGAGGATAACTCAAGTGAATTTGTGCATCATCAGCTTACATATGAATTTTGCTGTGCTTGAGTATCGATGGTAAGTCATTGTTAAATAGAGTAAACAAGAGTGGACCTAATATAGATCCTTGAGGGACACCTGTATCTGTAGGAAGAAAATTGGAAAGTTTGGAGTTGGCAAACACGGCCTGGCTTCTGTGGCTGAGGTACTGTGGAATTAGCGACAATGCTGACGACTCAAAATAGAAAAAGTTCTTTAGTTTATGCAAAAGTATTTTGTGTGAGACTATATCGAATGCTTTTGAAAAATCTAGCAAGACCAGCGTTGAAGAATGATTTTTATCTACTTGTTCTCGTACGTCATCGACTATTTTGAGAAGTGCTGTGGTACAACTGTGTTTTGCTGTGAAACTAGATTGCGAAGGAGTAATTAGTTGAAAGTTTTCTAAATAAGACGTGATCTGTTGACTTACAAGCTTTTCAAATGCTTTTGAGATAAATGGTAGAATAGATATTGGTCTGTATTCTTTTTGTTGTGAGGTAGATTTCTTAGGGATTGGAATAACTTTTGAAGTTTTCCATAGTTTTGGGTAACTTGACTTTGTTAAATTGTATTAAAAATGTGTCAGGAAGGGAGATATAAAACACAGAATTAATTTAACAAACTTAGGATGCATGTTGTCTAGTCCAATAGCTTCCGATTTGATATTATGTACAGCTTTAAAAACTTCCACTTCATAAACTCTCCTAAAGCTGAAGTTTTGCAGATTATCACTTCTTTTGGATATTGCGCTAGTTGAATCATCTGCACTTGAAGCAGATCCAACAAACTGTTTGTTGAGCTCATCGACGTCACAATCGTCTTTAATATTAATATTTTGTTTTGAGATGCCAAGTGATTTTTTGTTTTGCCACAATTTTTTGGACGACAGTTTGTGAAATTGTGAGCGAAAAATCGTCGTTTTGATTCTTAATCTTATCATTTACCTTGTTTCTCAAAGATTTGTATTCGAGAAACAGTTGCGGAAGCCTAAATCTTTTCCATCGTCTGAAAGCACAATTTCTTTCTACTATTACAATGTGCTGAGCATTTGTAAGTAACTATGATTCTATTGAAAAACAAAGAAAGACATACAAATGGTTGACTTTGGCTTATGATATGAGTAAGAAAGGATTGGTCGCATTGCTGGAAGATAAAATATTTTAATTTCTGATTCCAAATAAGGTTGTAATTGTAAAATATAGAAAGGGTTAATCGATGAGTGAATTCATAACAAAAATTTCCCGTTTCAATATTTTTCTTAATATGTTACTAAATGGATTTTGCTTATCATTTTGTATGACAAGTGTCTGCTAATCCTTTCGTTTTATGGCATGCAAATGTTTGGGTTAAGGTTTAGGTAGGTCCAAAATTAAAGGTCATCAATGAAATAGAAATAGCTATAAATATTAGGTATTTATGTCGTTGGCGGAATAAGTTTTAAAGATTTTTTTTTTTTCGGAATTATACACTACTAAAGAGTTTATCTGAGAAAAAGTGACCTAAATGTATCATAAAAAAACCGCAAATGCGATTTTTATCATTATTTTTTTATTATTATTTTTTATTCTATCATATCGAGCCCTTCCCGCCATTTTATCGTAAGCAACAAAAAGAAAGTTTTACAGGAAGAAGTTTTTTTTAATTTGTATCATAAGCATTCTAACGAGAAGTACCAAAGGTCACTCGCTTACAATAAAATTTATTTTCGCTGTAACTTGTAAAATACAGTGAAATCTCCCTTGGGCGGACAGCCATGGTGCAGAATTTTTTGTCCGCCTAAGGGAGTTGTCCGTTTAAGGGAAATCAAACGAAAACACCAAATTTTATGCTTTGAAATCTGTGATTCCTAAGCGCCTTGTAACTTCTGTTGCCTGTTGTGGAATTGCACTTCCAGATATTAGAAACCCTTTGTTTTGAGATGCATTGATCCACTCGAAAACATTTTTGTCAAGGCCGCTTGACGAAATAAATCTTTTCTTTTAAGATGAGTTGCATTATAGTTTGACTTCCATTCACTCAAAAGCTCATTCTTTTTTTTCAGTAGATCAGCAACTTAGGTTTTTCCTATTTTAAGTTCTGTTTCTTTTTCTCGTATGCTTTTTTATATTTTTGACTAGAGCTAATTAGTCTACTTTTACCTTGAAAATCAAAGTTCTCTTTTTTGGTGGCATCCTAAAACTTGTTTATATAAAATCTACATAGGTAAAAATAAGGAATTTAAAACTGCCTGAGCACTGATAAACTAAAATAAAAAAATAAACCCTTTTTTACAAAACATAAATGAGACAATGAGAGAATAAAAATACAAAAAGATCTAAATCTAAATCAGAAGATCAAATCAAATACACATTCAACAGTTACACAAAATTAACACACATAATAGAGTTTCTGGACCGACAGCTGGCACGTATGTATGTACATATTTTTCAAAGATTTTGATGCACGCTGTAAACTGCAATTTAAAAAAAATACCGCTGCCAAAGTTATCAGCGTGATGCAATGTTCAATCATGCTCTGGTGTACGTCTAAGAGAAAATATTTTTTCTTTCATACGTGAAATTTCTGTCCGCGTCCGTCCAAGAGAGTGTCCGCCTAAAGGAAACTGAAAACAATGAAACTTATATGGAGCAATTTCCGTGCAAAAAAATTTGTCCGTCTAAGGGAGGTGTCCGCCTAAAGGAGGTGTCCGCAAAGGGAGATTTCACTGTAGTTATAATGTAAAACTAAAAACGCAGGAAATTGGGAAACAATGTAAACTTTTGAATTCTATAAAAAAAACCATTTTGTATAAAATGTCGCTTACGATGATTTTGCGGAAAGGGCTTGATATGTTTTCACACGATTTATTGGGGAAAGTAGAGCACAGGATTCATTTGAAACGGAAATCAGTGAATATATTGCAACCGATACAAAAGATCCTGTCATTATTCTACAATAGTGGTTTGAACTTAAAAACATTTTTAAGCCCCTATATGAAGCCAGCAAAATATTAAATTGCATACCGGCTTAACCCGGAAACCGTAAATAATTTAATGGTTGCATACTCTAATTTAAAAACTAATAAAATTTGAAGTAATAGAAATTTTCAATGAATCTTTTTCGTTGCATTTTTGTCTTTTTTATATATTAATCATTATTTTGTTTTGGTTTTTTTACTTCTAATCTAGTTTTCTGTTTGCTTGTAATTTTTTGTTTGTATACCTATAAGAACCTGTACTATCATACTTTAAAGAATGAAATAAATTGTTTCCATATCTACTGCATATAAAAACCTTTTTTTTCATAAGAAAGAAAAGAAGAAAAAACTAAGCAATTAACTAAACGTATTTCTTGCCTGCACCTAGATTTTTATTTTACTTTAATTTTTACGCCATCAAACTACCCTTTTCTGTATGAACACATTGATTGCTTATGAACACACTGCTTGTTCGCAAACACATTGCTTGCTCATGAACTTATTGCTTGTTCATGGTCAAAATGCTTGTGAACACTTTGCTCATAAGCACTTTGCACACAAGCAGTTTAGTTCAATGTTTTTCATTTTGACTTGCAAGTAAGTCTATTTGCTTGGTTCGTTTGAAAATAGGGGTTGTTAAGAGCTGCTTAATTCACAAACAAAATTGTTCAAACTTACTTGCTTGTGGGTTGACACAGTTTGTTCAAACTCGCTTTTTTTTCTTCAAGTAAATACTCATTGTTCACAAGCAGACTTGGTTCATTTTAATCTCTGATGACGACATCAATAAATGACAAGTTTTGATATACCTACGTGATATTCCTTGCACAGGTAAGTGCTACGACATAAGCATTTGGTTGGCCTCAGACATGGAAGTATCCAAAATCGGGAGGCTTGCCTACATATGTAAGTACTTATAAATTTCTCAAATCTTTAATATTTTATTCATAACATACTGAGCTACGCCTTTTGAAAAAAAAATTTAAAATAATTTTTAAATGAGCAAGAATATTTAGTAGTGTTTTTGCTAAAGGTATATTGATGTACAAATAAAATAACAACATACACATATTATTGCATGCCTGTACTTACTTGGGGTTATGGTTGCTTGGCAATATATTCTGTGAATTCTCAAAGCCATTTTCTTTTGCGATTAGTTTGTCATATATCAAATCCGGGTGATTACACAGTTTTTTCAAGGTTGTAATGTCCGCCAGAGCAGAGAGAGTATTGCCGTCCTTTTCAACCAAAGTGCCTAGCAAATAAATATTAATGTTCACTTTGTAGAACCGTGTCGAAGCAAACTTTACCTGCCAAACTCCTGCGAACCTTGTCTGATTTCAAAAAATTTGTGTACAGTTCCAATTGAACTGCCGTCAACTTTGAACATATGACCATTTCAAACTTCACGGGCAAGTACTTGGTAAGTATCTGGTTTGTCCTACGAATAATACACTGATTTACAATACCAGTTAGCTCCTGTGTCTTCGCAAGAGCTTTCGTTCGTTCCGCATCGGAAGAGTCCGAGTTTTGACCCCGCAGTATAGGATTTTCATAAACCCTCTTGAAATCACTTGCTGAACCAAGAATATTGGGATTGACGAAATTTATCAAACTGAAGTATTCAGTTAAGTCGTTCTGAATTGGTGTACCAGAGAGTAAAACACGACGTTTTGTTTTTAGACCCATTAGAGCTTGATAGGTCTGATTTTCATTATTTTTAAGACGATGGCCTTCGTCGCATATTACAATTCCCACCTCGCAACGATTAAGTATGTTCGAATAAATACGAAACGTCTCATAGCTGATTAAAAGAACGGGTGTACCACAACGTTGATTAGTATTGGTTATGTACTGTTCGAGGTTCTTAGTTGTCTCTTCTTTGGACCCTCCATCTATGGAAAGGCAGTGCAAACGCCCATGTAACCATTTGTCAAACTCTTTTTCCCAATTTTTAACCAATGAACTGGGTGATACTATTATGGCTTTTGATATTGTTGGCTTGCATTCAGGGCTCTGTCGCAGTAATGTCCAAACGAGCGTCACACATTGCAGTGTTTTCCCTAACCTTATACATAATTTTCGATTAGAAAGAAACGTTTGAACTGATAACAGCACTTACCCCATCTCATCAGCCATGATGCACCCATTAAACTCTCCCTTATTACCTACCACACAATCATACATAAACTTGACACCTTCGCGTTGATGAGGGCGCAGAATATTACTAAGTAAGGGGTCAACAACAATGTGAACTAAAATTTTAGTGCTGTCTAATGTTAAACGTTCATGTTCGGAGTACTGTGGTGGCGTATATAAAACCAAGGCATTGCAAGCTAATGGATCATGGAGTGCCCTCCGGTTGGTCGTTCGTCGTATTCCCAAACATCGATTGCTATTGTAATCTGGTACATAGTCCGCAATGGGCACTTTAAAGGGACGTGCAAGTATCTTGGAAATTGCTTCTTCATAATCAGACTGGGATTGAGGAATGTGTGGAGTTGTGATATTTTCGTTGTTTTTGCATGTTCTTTTGCGTTTACTTTGGAATGGTGTCACAAAGCTGGTACAGCCGTTTTTTATAGGAATTTGACTTGGAGCCAAACTTCGACGCTAAAAATGGTGAAGAGCTAATAAATTGTGCAAGATTTTTTTGATTGCTAGATTCTACCATTATAACAAAAGTTGAAAAAAATAATCATTTATTTAAATTCGTGTTTAAAATATTTTTTAGTGTGTGAACTGTCAAAACAAAGCCAAACGCAGAGATAAGAAATTAAAAAAAAAAAAAAAAGAAAATAGAAAATTAAATAAGAAATAAGAAATTAAACTAGATGGCAAACCATTTGTTTACATTGTTGTTTTTGTAATCCATCATTTGTCTGTGAATAAGTGAGAGCTGAAAAAAAAATGGCGTAAATAAGGCTGTGTGTGAATTGGGTTAAAATTGGGTTAAATGGGTTAAAATATGACACTAGCGTGGTGAAAAAGATGGGATAAAATTTTAACCCATTTAGCCTGCTTGCGGAGCAGGCTAAAATGGGTTAAAATTTGACGTTTGTCAAGAAAGAGTGGTGTGTCTAGTTCTTGTTGCATTCATAACTTTTTTTTTGTCGAACAAACAGTAAACAAAGCAGAAAGTAGTTTTTAGCAGTATGGACGGCACACGAAAAATTGGACAACAAGAAATAATTACGTGAAAGCCTTACAATAAATGTAAGTTTCACCTTTTTTATCGGAAAACATATGTACATAATTATAAAAATAAAATTATTGTTTCTTAGGGTTTCCCGAAGAAAAACTAAAACTCATTCAAATCCGAATTGAGCAACAAATGCACACATGAATGTATCTATGCAAAATTATATTTTCAAACATACTTCAAGAATTTTTCATTGCGGTTCAATAGAATTAATTGATAAGACATTTAAATAAATAAAATTATTGTAAAACATTTCTTCAAATTGTTATTCATTTTGTAAACAGATCTCAAATCGATGATTTTTTTTGCTTGAAGTTGTTGTCAGTGCTGCAAAAACAAGTGTTCATACACCCATTATCAAAATATCCGTGATGGGAAATATTTTGACAAAATGCGTTACTATTGTTTCAACATATGAAAATAGTAGTACAAGAAAAAGAGAAAATAGGCTAAATGGAGATCTTAACACTTTTTGGAACGTAATATTAAATTTACATTCTTAAAGTTGCTTTATTTTAAGTAAAAAATAAATTAAATTCAATGATAAAATGGAATTTTGCAGGGAAATTTCTTTAACTATAAAGGAATTTAAGAGAAAATAGTGTTTCAAAAAAACCCTTTTAACCCAATTCACACAGCAAAAATTTAACATCTGAATCCACCGCAAAACAAATGTCAAAATTTAACCAAGGTGAGAAATTTTAACCCAATTCACACACAGCCTAACTTATGAAAGTGTTTGTGAGGTGAGTACATTTTCATTTGACGTTTAAGGCCGTGTGTGAATTGCGTTAAAATGTGTGTTAAAATTTAACCCGCGTTAAAATTTGACACTGATGAGGTGATTAAAATTGGTTAAAATTTATTGAGCTGTAGAGCAGGTTAAATTGTGTTAAAATTTGACGTTTCTAGGGATAGAGAAATTTGCTATCGCTTTTGCATTCAATTCAAACAACGAAATATGAATCAAAAAAAAAAAACGAAGGCAGGCTGGAAAACTATACATAATATTAGTTTGAAATCAATTAATTTATATAAATTCAATGCTTTTATGTTCTAGGGTTTCACGAAAAAAAAACTAATTGAATATTAGGATAAGTCTGGATGAAAAAAACAAGAATTAATACAAAATACTTTAAATTTGTCATTTTTCTAAACCAAATACTAGTGTCCGACCGAAGCTTCGGCTTCGGCTTCGGCTTCGGCCACATTCGGCTAAAAAATCTACAATCGGCTAAACCTTCGGCTTCGGCCAAAATATGCCGAAGTTTTGGCCGAAGCCGAAGGTTTAGTTTTTGGCTGTTGTGCGTTGTGGTAGGGGCTGAAAAAAAAATTCAGTTTTTCGTAGAACGTAGAACAGTGTTGAGTTATTTGTTGTTCTTTTCCTTAATTTCAATAAAATATTAATACTAGTTCAAATTGTTATTATTTTTGAAACGTTAATTTAATTTATCCCGTTAATTTGGTTACTGCATGCACACATTAGATTCGTTTTGAGCTTTACCCAGAGTTGACCCAGGTTTCCTTGAGAACTCTATGAGTCCTCAAAAAACACTAAACCACAAAATCATCACAAATCCCTGTCATTTGAATAAAAATATATGCCATTTAACAGCCCTCAACTCGCCCCAGAAGAAACCAAGGTCGAATCTTTTTATACCAAACCCAGTCCAACCCCAAGGCTCAAAAAACACTCAGTTTGACATTCAGGGCAAACTTAGGTTTTTCAAAAAACGCTTTGTGGCGACCACAGAGTGACGACCTCAAGTCTTCAACTAACGAACCTATTCTAGAAAAAAAATCATAATTTTTTTCATTTTTAGTCAATCTGGAACGAAAATTCTTCAAGTTATTGAAGCTTCGGCTTCGGCTTCGGCTTCGGCTACAAATCGACCTTCGGTCGGACACTACCAAATACGAATTTATTGTTTTGTTTCTTTTGAAATGTATGAAAGATATCAGCCATGAAAACTAATTTTCAGTGTTACTACACCGAATAAATCAATGAATCAAAATGGGAATTTTGTTTGAATATTTTTTATTGTTGTTTTAAAATACGACATTAGAATCGAGAACGATAAATAAAAAAGATTTTTTTCAGTTTCAGAGACTTTTTACTAACCCTGTTTTCTAAAAAATATGTTTTGTAAGAGAAATTATTTTTCCGTGAAAATAAAACCAATCTTTGTTCAGGGAAATTTCTTAAATTATCGAGGGACATTTTTTTAACCTACGCAGAAATCTTGGTTAAAATAATTGTTTTAACGCAATTCACACAGCAAATGGCTAAAGGAGGTGGTGCATATTTCTATGGAGCCTGGGCCCAGGGCGTACACCTATGAGACTAGTACCAAATGACAGCTTACGTTCAGCCCAATCAGTCTGCCAAATATTTTTGAATTCGGTCTTGGTGATTTTGAGATAATTAGACTTGAAGTTGAGCGCCGGAAATGGGAAAAATCTGACATTTCTGCAAATAATTACGTATATCTCGAAGAGTATAGCACGTAGGACAATGATTTAGGTATCATATGAAAGATCATATCTTCCATATCATATTAAATACATTTTTTGAAATGCCTTATATTTCGAAAAAACAGACCTAAAAGTTGTTTGAATAGAAACATTTTCGTTGACGTTTGCCAGCCAATATCTCGAAAAAATCAGTGATGACCTATATTTTTTTTTGCACCACTTTAATCCTTAATTGGTAAGCTTTAATTTGATATATAATTAAGGTATTATACATAAAGCATATCACGTACATTATAAACAATTCCAAAAAAAAATTAAACAAAAAATATGTTCCACAGCAAATGCATTTTTTTCATTGAATTTTTCGCAGTACCTACTCTATTTTTTACAAAACATAAAAGCAAAATACATATTAATGCTACAAATGAAAAAAAAAAATAATCTTCGCTTAGATCTATCAAAATACCATCCAAAAACAAATCTAAAAGAACTTGTTGCTAGGTACCAAGCTTAATTTTTAATTTTGGTGGGGGCATAATCCCCATTTATTCGGCTCAATACAAGCTATTACTTAATCTAACTTACAGACTAAAACTTAATAGCTAAAACTTAACTAGTTGGAGGGCTTAGGAGACGGAGCTTTAGGCAAGGAGTACTCATATTGAAGTCAAAACTAGAACAGTGCGAATTGACATTCCTCAGCATTCGGGAGATGGGTTCATTGGAGCCGTAGGAGGTTCGATGGGTGGGAAGATAGAAGAGACGGGGATTTCGTGTGTTACGAGGGTTAGTATTTAGAAAGATGGATTCGGTAAGGGCTGGACAGTCAATGGTACCTGTAAAGATTCGGTGAATGAAGAGAATGTCAAATATTTCTCTTCGATCTTTCAGCGTATTGAGGTTGAGGAGTTTGATTCGGTCTTGATAAGGAGGCAATATCAAAGGATTGCCCCAATTAAGACCACGAAGAGCAAATCGGAGGAAACGGCGTTGTATACTCTCAATTCTAGCAATGTGCACTTGTTGGAAAGGCGACCAGACTTGACAAGCGTATTCAAGAAGCGGACGAACAAATGAAATATAAAGGGAGCGGGTTACGTAGGGGTCTACAAATTCTTTGGACCATCGTTTCACGAAGCCAAGTGCTGAATTTGCCTTAAGGATTATATCGTCGATATGCTTGAGGAAATTCAGCTCACGGTCGCAAATAATCCCAAGGTCTCGAATCACCTCAACGGAGGAGATGATTTGATCGTTTAGCAGGTAGAGACGGGGAGGAGATTTGATGCGTTTACGTGAGAAGGTTATTGACTGGCACTTGGAAACATTTAGCTCCAGGCAGTTTTTGGAGCACCATATTGAAAAACTGTCGAGATCCTGTTGGAGGTGGGAAGAGTCTTCAGAAGAAGAAATGACCCGGTAAAACTTGGTATCGTCCGCGTACAGAGAGATAGAGGAGTGTTTGATGATCATTTCAATGTCGTTAATACTGAGAATGAAGAGGAGAGGGCCTAAATGGCTGCCTTGGGGAACACCGGATGTAGCTAGAAAGCGGCAGGATAAGGCGGATCTGAAACGAACACTGTAAAAACGGTTTTCTAAATAAGAAGAAATCCATCTCAACAGAATGGGTTCAAAGCCGAGGGTGGAAAGTTTAAAAAGAATAAGTTTGTGAGAGATTTTATCGAAAGCTTTACTAAAGTCAGTTGAAATTACATCGACCTCCTTTCCATTCTCCAAGGCTGAGAGGGAAAATGAGACAAAGTCAACGAGGTTTGTTGTTGTTGACCTGCCTTTGAGGAAACCGTTTTGTCTAGGGGAAATGAGAGATTTGCAACGAAAACTTAAGTTTTCATACAAAATGCTTTCGAAAATTTTGGGTATATGCGATAGTTTAGCGATGGGACGATAATTTTTCACGTCGCACCTAGGACCTTTTTTGTGTACAGGGGTTATAAACGCCGTTTTCCAAGCTTGGGGGAAAACTCCCAGGCATATGGACAAGTTAAAGATTTTTGAGAGAGGAAGGGAAAGATTGGAGGAGCATTTCTTAAGAAGTATGGCGGGTATACCATCGGGGCCAGGAATATACTCATCATTTAGATGATTTAACTTTTCTTCAATTAGATGGGAGTCAAAGAAACGTGGAAGGAAAGGATCAAAAGAAAAATTCGGTAAAAACGAGAAATACGCTGAGTCGGGAACAAAAGAATCATCCGTGAAAGACTGATTGAAGTAACTTGCGAAATAGTTTGCTACAGCGAGTGCATCGGATGAGGTTTCGTTATTGAAGGAAAGGGAGGAAGGGTACCCGTCAGATTTTCTTTTGTGGTTGACAAATTTATAAAACGACTTAGGGTCATTAATAATGTTAGATTTCATTTCGATTAAATAGCGTTGGTAAAGGGAGTTGAAAAGCTCACAGAAGTGCAAATAAGAACCAAGGTAAGCTGAATAGTCAGTAGGAGATCGAGTACGAAGGAAGATCGTCCACAATTTGTTCCTTTTATTTCTTAGAGTACGGAGCCTATGGTTATACCAAGGAGGTGAAGTAGAAGAAGTTTTAAGTCTAGAAAGTGGAACGAAGAGGGATATAGCATTATGTATTTCTCTGTAGAACGCGGATGTAGCATCTTCTACAGTTAGGTTATCAAAATTAAAGTGAGTTCTATTAAGATAATCATTAATTTTGCGGAAGTTTGCTTTGTGGAAATCGTATGAAGCTGGAGGTACGGGTGTGTTAGGTGGTTTAGAAGACTGGAGAAAAAATGAGAGAAGGAGAGGAGGGTGTAGGTTATCTATGGTTGAGAGAAGCAGGGGTGAAAGTGAGATTGAAGAATTAATGGGATCTGTTGTAAATACAAGGTCAAGTTGCCTACCCATATAGTTGGAAATTCCACTTACTTGGCAGAGGCAAGAGTCTGCAAGGCGATCAACGAACAGACATTCTTTGGCAGAGATGGGGCTAGAAGCAATGTAAAACGATTGGTCATCTGACAAAGTCCAGTTTAGATACGGCAAGTTGAAGTCACCGAAAATAAGGATCTCATCAAATGTCGTCAATCATTTTGACTGCAAATTCATAAGATTCGAGGGGTTGCGATGGTAAAATATAAAAGCAGATAATGTAAAGCGATTTATGAGGTAGTGTAATTTTGATTGAGACAAAGTCAAGGCTTGGGGAAGAGGATGTTGAGAGAAGAGATGAGTCGATTGAATTGATGACAGCTATCAGGACACCACGACAAGGAGTGTCATCTGTGTCACGGTCTTGATCGTCGTCTCGATAAACATTGAAAGTAGAAGGGAACAGTTCCTGGTTGTTAATGCTAGGGATAAGGTTAGTTTCAGTCAGGGCATAGACATCAAAAGGCAAAGCGTGGGATTGTTGAAGGACTGCACTTGTTTTTTAGCGAAGTCCTCTTACGTTTTGATAGTAAAAGGTAAGAGGTAGATTACTAACGAAAAAACTTGTCATGGTCAGCTCTACTACGTTGAAGGTGGGATATACGCTTTGAGTGAACATATTGACCAAAAGCTTCTAGATCATTAGCGACCTTTTCGGGGGACAGATTAAAAAGTTCATGGTATTTGATGTATAGTTTTTTAAGGGTGGGAGCATCAGTGGGGAGACCTTCCTGCTGAATAGAGACAATGACACTGGTTTTGGTTTTGCCTTCATAGCAGACTATGTCTGACTTATCATGAAGGTAAGCCAGGAAAATCCGAATGTTTTCGTATGTCTTTTTGTCTCTAAGTCTAGACAGGGCATACCGTGATTCAGTTGAATCAATAGATTGCTGGGTAAGATTGACTGTGGGAGGCAAAAGGGGGTCGAAACTGGAAGTTGAGGTGGACGGTGGTTCAGGTGTGCTAGGATTAATTATGTGGGAGCTAATAAAATTAGGGTATTTTGCTCCAGATGTAAGGTCGAAGCATGGGAAAGGTGAATTATACAGAGAAGAAGGTGTTGAGAGGGTTTGATTAGAGGGTAGAGATGTAAGGGGAGATGTGGGAGTTAAATTAAAAGAAGGAGGAGTTGTAATTGAAGGTTGAGAGGGATTAAGGGAATGGGGGGGGAAGGGCTGTGCCTTCTTTAATAAATTCGATAGAGAAATTTGGATTTTGCCAACCTTAAATACAGTTTGATCAAAAGGTGAAAACAACCATTGATATTAAGTTGGAATGTAGGCTTTAAAACGAGAAGATTTAAGTTTAAACATTTATCGATATTAATTTTGAAATGCAAGGAAAAGAAATTACGCAACCAGGAGACATTGGCAGTAGTTGGAGTATTATAGATAAATAAAGGTGTAAAAGAAGATGATTTATTCAATTTATTAATCCTATTCATCCATTCTGTATGAGTCCAGGTTGTGCCGAAATGATAGACTAAGGCAGGTTCGAAATTTACGTTTTCAGGCATTGATGAGGTAGAAGACGGAGCAGGAACGGGGCCAATAGTAGGAGTTGATTTTAATGAAATTGATGCTGAGTGAGGATGAAGATGTGAAGTTGATGATGTATAAATTGACGTCGGAATAGAAGATGTTGTACGGGCTGATGGGAAGATGACAGAAGTATTGGAGTTTGATGAAGTTCTAGCTGTTGTTGACGAAGTTAAAGATGTAGATGTGTTGATTGGAAGGGAAGTAGAAGAAACTGGTATGCTCGGAGATGGTAAGGAAAGTTCATCGGTGATGGAGGCAGAAAGCAGATTGAAGTTAGAGGATGAAGTATTGGTTGATGCTGTTAGAGATGCAGGATTATGAGATGATTCGATGATCTCAGCGAGGATGGAGGTGTTGTAGAGAATAGAGTTGTGTTGAGATTGTGCCGGAATGTCATCGATTTTACATGATGTGGTTCTGATTTCATCTATTATGTCATTAACAGAGGCACGAGTGAGAGCGAGTTCACAGCTAATGTCGGAAACGTTCGAGATTAGTGTGTGCAGAGTTGGAGTGATTGGACAGGAAGCAGGAGTGGTTGAGATCGAAGTACTCGTATTGTGAGATATCAGATCAAAATCAGACCGAAGAGATTGAATGAGCCAATGGATATTGTCAATGTGATAAGTTTTCATAACAGTCTCTATCGTAGAGCGCACTGCGTTGTTGATGTCATCAAAACGGCAATGAGTATGTTGGTCGTATGAGTTGCGGAGATTATTTCAAGATGAAATACTTTTTTCGATTGAAGATAGAGTTAAGAAACAGCGATTGCTAAACGTGTCAATTGCACCATTCAATAATTCTATACTCTTAGAGAATTCATCTAAGTGTTGAAGTTGGCTGAGAACATTTTTATGGAAGTTTTTATTGTCATTTATAATAGAGTTGGTTGAGTCACTGAGGCATTTCACAGCAAGGAGAACGTGAGAGAGAGAGATATTCTTACACTCGTCGCAAAGGAATACAAAAAAGTTAAGATAATCTTTGATATTGCCGCAAGATCTTTTACTGAGACCGGTGCATGGAGGGTGGTACGATTTATTGCAAATTCCACGACATGTCACTAATTCCGTGAATTTAGAATCGAGAAGGCAATTAACGGAGTCACAAGGGCTGATATTCATTGTTTATATGACGGATTTCAGTATTGTGGTGATTATAGAGTTCTGATGTAGATTTGTATGATTTGTAATGAATAATTAATAATTATACTGTTTTTGTTTTTAATTTTCTTTTTTTTTTTTTTTAGCTCAAGTTATATTTTTTGTTTTAAGTGTACGGAGTGATTAGTATTAATGTTCACAACCTAATGTAGTTGATACACAAACCACCTTAAACATACAAGTCCGCGACCGTTAGGCCTAATTCATTGATAACTGATTGTTGGCTTGTGAGTAAATAATGTAGTGATACAAAAACAAATAATTCACAGCATTGATGGATTATTTTGTGCCATTCAACTTGGGTTTTCAGCATATAACTGTTCAGGAAACATCAATTTATGAAAATGATCGTCCTTCTATAGTCATTTGCGATGGAACATATGTGTACCTTCAAAAAAGTTCAAACTACGGCTTCCACAAACAATCATACAGCCTACATAAGTATCGAAATCTGGTCAAGCCTTTTGTGATCACATGGTGTGATGGGTATATCCTGGACGTTATAGGACCTTATGCTGCAACTGTATCTGATGCTAACATAATGAAACATCTTTTCAGAGACGATTATGGCACGTTCAGGCAATACTTTAGACAAAATGATGTTTTATTTTGGACACAGGATTCAGAGACCCAATCCCACATCTGAAATCTCAAGGATATAAGGCTAACATGCCTGAGTCTCTTGCTGAAGGTAACTTTCAACTTACCACAGCGCAGGCTAATAGATCCAAGTGTGTAACTATGGTCAGATGGGTCGTTAAAGTAGTGAACGGACGATTTAAAAGGTATTTTAAACTATTTCGACAAGATTTTTCAATCTAGCTGCTGGTCATTTGATGGACGACTTCAAAGTTGCAACTGCACTTCTTAATAAGTTTCATCCAACCACTGAAGACAGTGCTGATGCGAACGTTCTGCTAGAACTGGCTTTGAATCGTTTGAATTCTCCAAATTATTTAGGTGCGTTTGTAAGAGAAAATAATCTTAACAGAACCAGAGCCATGTTCAGCCGCATCGATGGCAATATCCGGAATTTAAGTAATTTCCCACAACTCACTATTCAAGAACTTCGTTTGATATCATTGGAGAATTACCAAATTAACCAGGCTCGATCCTACTGTGGTGAACATTTCAAAGACCAGGGAACCTAAACCTATACCATCGAAGTCTGCGAAGATAGGATGCGAATTACCTCTACTGCTCTTCATAGTCTTATAGGCAACAATAACTTTTTATTGCGAGGGCGAATCAAATCCAGACATGTAAGTAGAAAAGTGTCTCTCACTTACATCTTGGTGAATAGCGATGCAAACGCAGCACATAGTTCGAACGCAATAAAAGCTTACTGTTGTAACTGTCTCGTTGGAATGAGGACTATTGGTTGTTGCGCTCCTGTCATGAACATTTTATGGTATTTGGGTTACGCAAGAGACCAGGAAGCAATAAATATAGCACAAGCTTTGTTTTTGGATGGTATTTTGATAGATCTAAGCGAAGATTAACTTTTTTTTTTCATTTGTAGCATTAATATGTATTTTGCTTTTATGTTTTGTAAAAAATAGAGTAGGTACTGCGAAAAATTCAATGAAAAAATGCATTTGCTGTGGAACATATTTTTTGTTTTTTTGGAATTGTTTATAATGTACGTGATATGCTTTATGTATAATAGCTTAATTATATATCAAATTAAAGCTTACCAATTAAGGATTAAAGTGGTGCAAAAAAAAATATAGGTCATCACTGATTTTTTCGAGATATTGGCTGGCAAACGTCAACGAAAATGTTTCTATTCAAACAACTTTTAGGTCTGTTTTTTCGAAATATAAGGCATTTCAAAAAATGTATTTAATATGATATGGAAGATATGATCTTTCATATGATACCTAAATCATTGTCCTACGTGCTATACTCTTCGAGATATACGTAATTATTTGCAGAAATGTCAGATTTTTCCCATTTCCGGCGCTCAACTTCAAGTCTAATTATCTCAAAATCACCAAGACCGAATTCAAAAATATTTGGCAGACTGATTGGGTTGAACGTAAGCTTTCATTTGGTACTAGTCTCATAGGTGTACGCTCTGGGCCCAAGTATGCACCACCAATAAATATATTTTTACTAGCGCAGTTCACACTGTTCAACTAGTTGGGCAGACTTGGTTTGATGCATAAGGGGTTTTTCTTTTTTAGTTAAGAACAGATAAGTGAAACATTGAAAACGTGAGAGTAATTCTTTTTTAGTTCAGCAACATCTGAACGCTCAAAATGCTTTTCTTTTCTCATCAGAACACTACGAGAGCGCACTCTACGTGCTCGAAATAAAATGACGGGGCATCTAGAGCAAGAGTCTGAGCGCAGCTCACTGAACACGCACAATTCAGAACACGTTCACGCTGTTCGTTCTCAGTTCAGTTCACTGTTCCGAACCGAAAAAGAAAAACCCCTATAGAGTAGTATAGAACAAAAGGGAAACCGCTTACTTCTCTTGCCACACAGTTTAAATTTGCTTATATTTGTTGCTTTTGTTACACAAAATTTATCTGTGAAGCAGAATACAAATTAGTATTAGTGAAATTACACATACACATATGTTCGAATATCAAATTGATGATTTGAAATCCATAAATTAAAAGGTGTCATCGAGTCAAAATTAGTTGTAATTTTACCATCGCCATCTATTTGTCATTTGTCATCGATTCAAAAGTTAGATACATTTATTTGCTATTTGGTAACACTTGAGTAATTATTTCCCTTTTTTGTAATGATCTTTTTGTCTCTCTCTAAAGAAAAGAGAATCTAATGTCGATTTCCTTTGCAAAAACAAAAGCACTCTAAAAAAGTGCTTTTTTTTCGTGCTCACTGGAACAGAAAAGACAAAATTCTTTTTTTATCATTGTATGTGTGCTATTTTTGACAACCAACTCTTTCCCTTTGTTTTGTTCTGCAATTTATATAGAAAGAATGTTTTCGAAACTTTATTAATAAATGCACTAGGAAGAAACCTCCTCATCCGAATAATTGTACACAACACGAAAAGAACAAAATTATTCACAGAATGACTTTCGATTTGTGTAAGGAATTTCAGAATTTCAAACACTTCTTCGTTAGAATCAGAACTAGATGACGACTCATATATATTTTGATAATTTCAGCTAAAACTGAGCGATCCATTTTCACAAAATAGTTTATTGTTTATTTTTATTATCTCTCTTTCACAGTCTTTTAACCAAAAATGCAAAATAATCAAACTGCAAACTGGTAAACGTCAAATGTTTTGTGTTGGTGTACGTGTAAATCTTGCCTCTGAATCGAGATTCGCAAAAGTGCTTTTTCGGGGCAAAAAAAAGTGATCTAGTGCCTCAATGTAACATATTTCGAGCGAAAAAGCACTTTTAAAAGTGCTTTTGTGTACCACTGGAAATCGACATAATAAATACGGCTGAAGATGTGAAACTCATTCTTGTCTGGTAGAGAGGGAAGACACCCAAGTGTTATGATGATGAACATGTTCATCTGCACCAGAGATAAGAAATTAATTAGATGGCAAACTTCACACACACATTGAAACTGCCTACAAGCTAAGCTGATTTACCGAAAATCACCTCTACTACTTTGAGTACAGCTTCCAGTCCACACACAAATTCTAACTACTACCACTTTGAGTACAGCAAATCTCACTACTACCACTTTGAGTACAGCTTCCACGTATTCACAGACAGAGGATGTTATTACGAAAACAATAATGTATACAAATGGTTGTTGCGGGGCAAGAGAAGTAAAGGATTGCCATCTAATTAATTTCTTTTCTCTGATCTGCACCAGAGATAAGAAATTAATTAGATGGCAAACTTCACACACACATTGAAACTGCCTACAAGCTGATTTACCGAAAATCACCTCTACTAATTTGAGTACAGCTTCCACTTTACACAAAGTCTCACTACTACCACTTTGAGTACAGCAAATTTCACTACTACCACTTTGAGTACAGCTTCCACGTATTCACAGACAGAGGATGTGATTACAAAAACAACAATGTAAACAAATGGTTGTTGCGGGGCAAGAGTGTTACGGTCACATGGAGGAAGGAAAACAAATAAAATAAGTACCTACCTACATACATATACACAAATAAATAAAATAAGATTAGGTAACTTCTTACAGGAGATTTTAGTTAGTAGATTGAGGGTTGTTTCATGTTCGGGGTAATATGGCAACTGCAAGAGCCGATGAGGTTTGCCTGAAGAAAAGAAGAAAAGTCAATGATGGTTCAAAAGAAAGTACAACCTGAACACTGGCTTTTCTTGCGTGGTCTTGAAATCAGACGTGCAAGATACAGCGCAGTGGTTGCCAAGGTTGAGGGGGTGGCTGGGAGCAGAGATTTCTTCGCCGAGTCATCAAGCGTGACTCGTTGTAAGTGAGACCTACTCTCAGCACCGCCTAAGAAATATGTAAACGCATGGTATACTTACCTGGCTGAACCACCGAGGTTTCTTGTGGGTGGAAGCTGGCCTGGGGGCGATTTGTTGATCTTTTGTGTTGTTTATTTTCCTTTCCTTGTGTTTTATTTTTGTCCCATTATCCCAGCCTCATATGGATATTTTTTATAGGTTTTTTTTGTGTTTTTTTTTGTGAACCGACACGAATACTAACCACGCGGACTTGCAAAACGTAAAAATTTTAAATTTCGAAAACTTTTTTTTGACAAATGTCGAGTAGCTAACAGCTGACTGTCGAAAATGAGGGTAAGGTAGATTGTTTGCGAAAGACATCTGGTGGTGGTTTTTATAGGTTTTTGTGTTATACATTAGTTTTGAATGTGTAATTTAGATTATTGTTTCATGGCCATCGAGGGTTATTGAACCAAAGAGTTGAGGAACGGTTACCACCAAAACTTGCGGTCGGCTTATGCAACCGTTAGTTTTGTTCTTTTTTTTAATGTAGTTCTAGTCTAAAATTTAATTTTTTTATACCTATATATACATAATATACTTTTGTTCATATATATTTTTTTTTTTTTTTATTATTCATTATTCATTTTGTTTTGGGAACTTTGAGGGGTGGTGAAAGACAACCAAAGGTGGTAATCAATTCCCTGATCTGTGCAGGTTGCTTTGCGTCGTCCTATTGGACTATATCCCCTTTGTAGAGCTCTATTTAGGCAGGTTCTAAAGTAGATCGTGGCGGAAGAAAAAGCTAGTGCCACAGTACCCACGGCTCAAGGTCGGCAACCTTCTTTGGGTGCAAAAACGCCCTGAAGAGTCGACTTAAACAAACTTCTATATAAGAAATCGAAAGTATTAATTTTTATAAGTATAATTGTTGATTTTATTGTTGTTTTTCAGTTTTTTTTTTTGGTAACTTTAACCAACTTATAGATTTTTTTTTTATTAATTGTTCTTCCTAGTTTTTTTATTTCGTATAGTTATATTGTTTTGTGTTCTTGGTATGTTTTAAAATTCAATTCAAACAATAAAAATGTACATCACGCTTTCAAGATGAAAAATTCAGTTCTTTTGATGGGTGACGAAAATCGCCCAATGGGAAATTAAATTCTTTTTCAGGGGGGTGAAAAGCGGAAGGTGAGTCGACGGCGATGACTAGGTCCCTGATGGCCTAATCATAATAGGGAAATCTTGGCAAAGACGGTCAGCAAGATTTCAGGTTGGGAGGGCACAGACCATGCTGCAACATCATCTGCAGCTATCTATTGAGGTGGAACGGTTGTCGCGTTCTTTTTGTGGTGGTGGTTAGTTTTTTTGTTCAAAGGCACAATTTATGTTTTTGATACGCGGTGAGGTACGGTGTGAAGGCAAGACTCCCCCCTATTTCCGGCGAGCTTAGTCGAGCAACGCGAGCGTGCCATGTCTTCATTCCGTGCAATCTTCCCTTTCCTCTCTTACGGTTAAGTGTCTTTCCTGTTCTTCTTCCAGTACCTCTGTTGTTTTCCTTATCCTACCTACCTTCCCGGCTACCATAGCTAACTTCCTACCCTACCTAATACCTACTGTGTGGATATCCTCATGTTGTTTTTATTTCGTTCCTTTACTTTGTCCATACCTTAGTATTTTCAATTTTCATTTCAATTTACAGGCACTTCCGTTTCCTTCCTTTTTCCATTTCCTATACCTTATACTCCCAAATTCCCCTCCCATTGCTTCGTATCAAGAGAAGTAAAGGTTTGCCATCTAATTAATTTTTTATCTCTGATCTGCACCCACAATTTTTCATCTGCAGCCATAATTTTATTCGTTTATCCTTTTAACTTTTGTGCTTTATAATCTTCATCCGTTTCGCTGTACTTTTCTACACTTCTGCAGTACCAGATGCATATAAATCCAGCATTAAACCTTGCCCAAACCAATGCGGTGAGTGCGTGCGATGCGATTGCGTTAAGTCAAATCCCTATGTAATCTTATGGACGTTTGACATAATGCATATGGATTTGACTTAACGCAATCGCATCGCACGCACTCACCGCATTGGTTTGGGCAAGGCTTTAAGCCTTCTGTTGAACTTCTTATTAGTGCGACTCTGAAAGAAGTGGTGCTGCAAACAAAGACAAAGTTTTCAACCAATAATTTAATAAAAAAAGTTAATAAGTAAAGCAACTCACCCCTTCAAATATATTTTTTTAATTCAAAAATTTCTTTCATTTTGTGTTTTGACACAATTCTTGGTTATTACTTCGCTAAACCACCTTCGTCGGTAGAATCACTTATTAGACGTCGTCAGTTAACAAAAAATTTCCTTTATTAATAGCAATTTCCACTTAGTCCATGGAATAAGGCTTAACCCTTCGCTACTCCACGATTATTAATACGGCTGTAATTGTTCATTCGAAATTTGTGTCAAATATCATAAATACGTTTAAAAATTAGAAATAATGTTCAAAAACAAATTTTTGTATGATTTTCTGCAGCTGTGTGTGACCGGGCTGCCAGCCGCTGCCTGCCTCTGCTACTGCCAGCCGCTGGCAGGAAGCGGCTGGTTGCCAGCGGTGATTAGAGAAGCCGGTACTGCCAGCCGCTGATCAGCTCCGAGTGACCACGAAATTCACCGCACTCGCTGTCAGCCGGCGAGTATTTAACAGCGGCTGGCAAAGGTGAACATATTCAACTTTTGACTGCTATCAGTGGCTGGTAAAATAGAAAAATTCTTCTACGTTCTGTTTAGTAAATTTTTCATTCAAAATTGGTGTCAAATATCATAAATAAGTTTAAAAATTGGAAACAAAATTCAAAAGCAGTTTTTGTATGCTTTTCAGTAACTGTTTGCTGAGCGAAGTTGTCGAGTAGCAGTCGATAGTGTGACCGGACTGCCAACCGCTGCCTGCCTCTGCTACTGCCAGCCGCTGGTAAGAAGCGGCTGCCAGGAAGCCCTGTGTGACCCGTTCTTAACCCCGGTTCCCACACGGCTGGCTGCCAGCGCCGAGTCGAGTATCCGCTCCTGCCAGCCATTGATCAGCTTTGTTTGAACACGAAATTCACCACACTCGCTGCTATCCTGCGAATAATTGGCAGTGGCTGGCAAAGTTGAACATGTTAAGCTTTTGCCAAAAGATGCAAAAAATATAATACAGGTTAAGCAGAGAGGAAGTACGCCGATCCCGGTTGCTGGAAACGTGTATCATATGCAACCCTCTCCAACAGGGAAAGCGGTTGTATGTGGTCGCGCCGGAAGCTTCTCAAACCTCATGTTTTGTAACAGAGCTTAGGCCTTATTAAGTTGCTTAGGCCCTTATTATGAGTAGCAAATCGACCGTTTGACCATGGAACAATCTTTCATTTGCCAAGCAAAACTGCAATTCCCTAACACTCTCTTAACTCTGGTTGTAGGCACACGACATCCATGGCGAAATGGATAAAGCACAACTACTGCGTGGACGTTCGACAACCATAAACATCCAAAATGATTTTTCTCTGGAATCACCTCAACAGCCTTGAGAAATGCTGTTCCAATTTAACAATTCAGAACCGCACTCACGAGAATCGTTGTTGCGAGAACAACGCGTTTGGCCTTGTAGCACTGTGGAGCTTTCGTGACAGCTTTTTAGGTTTCTATTTATTAATCATGACATCTGAAAAAAACTTAGCACATTGAAAACATTTAAATCGCGAAGAAAATCTTCCATATTTTTGTTTTAAGAAAAGTTTCTTTTTAGAAATTATATTACCAAAACAACAGATCAAAATTGACACCGATTTTCCCGAAACGTCAGAATGAGTTTTTAATTTGGATTTAAGAAAAATTTAAACGCCATTATTGGCATTTAAGTTGAGAGGGCTCTTAGCAAGGTTACTTAAATGTAAAATTTGATTATCGATACGAATTCGTTACTTAAGTGTAACTTAAAGGGCAATTCGATATAATCAATGATTTTTATAGATACGACTGCAAGATTTGGGATATCAATTAGCCAATCCAAGGGAGACCCAGCTATTCAATTGGCTGGGGCTCCACAGCATTGAGTGTATCGTCGATCTGCTGGCTACTGACAGGCCATCATATCCTCGAAGTGGCTCATATCTGGATCTATTGCTTTTAAGCACGGGTCACACACGACTGGTTTACAGCCGCTTCCTGCCAGCGCCAGCGGCTGGCAGTAGCAGAAGCAGGCAGCGGCTGGCAGACCGGTCACACACAGCTGCAGAAAATCATTCAAAAAATGGTTTTTGAACATTATTTCTAATTTTTAAACCTATTTATGATATTTGACACAAATTTCGAATGACCCTGCAGCTACACGATCAAGATATGGTAAGCCATCAGCCTACATATACTCTATGTCAAATTCCTGTTCGTGTTTCGGCTGTGACGTAGGCGACTTACAATTTGCCAGGCAAATGGCTTTCAATCGACATGTCATTATATATTTTCAAAATGGCACCTACAAGAAATTTTAAATTCAAAGTTTTTTTCCAGGCACTCTTTTCTCTTTTTGAGGGTATTTGACGAAGCTGTCAATTTCATGGCTACTGAAGGCTTTCAATATTAAATACCAGCTGGGTTTCAATTTCGAAAAATTTGATTGTATGTAAGTCCCTGTCCACACGTGTTATTCCAATAACGTTATATCGGTCGTTTCTGGGCAAAAGGGGTGAGGAAGAAAGAGGTTGGATGCGCAAAACGAAATCAGATTTATCTGCCTAAGCAGTACACTTGGCGTGTCCAGACGGGTTATACTCATAACGTTATGCTTTTTTTAATACACTTTCCAACACAAAATGGAGAACTTGTGCGAGGAATTATAACAACGTGTAGACACCTAGCGTTAACAGCATAACGTTATTGAAATAACCCGTCTGGACAGGCACTAAGAAAATTAAAATGTATTGTAAATGGCTTACCATATGTCCTTTCCGAATCGGAGTCTTTTAGAATAAAAACGCAACGAATTTATCATGAACTAATCGGTAGTTGGTTTGTTGGTTTATTCTCTACAAAAAATGACTATAAGAATTTGTTAATAACAATATTATTTTCCACTTACTCTTTTCGTGACTCCTTCAGTCGATTCCACAGACAAAATGAGGTCTCTTTGGAAAATTTTCCCTTTTTGGCGCTAAAGACTATTTTTACGCGGGACGTTTGACGTTTGTTTTACGTTCCATTTGCTCGATTTTCTTACATGTCAGCTCTGTTTGAGATTAGCTCTGTTTGTCTGTGGAATCGGCTGAGGTCAGGTTACACTTATTGTTCAATTCATTACTATATTTTACGACATCCCACCCCCCGTGAGGCGCTCTGGTTCAAAAGCCTCACCAACATCTAGAACAGCAATCTTAACTGCAGGCCGGCGAAATACACCTGTACTTGTCTTCACTTCTGCTACACGAATCTGTCCGTCTTGGCCAGGGAAAACTTTTGTTATTCTCCCACGAATCCATTGGCTTCTGGGTATGTTGGCATCACAAATAAGACATAAGTCTCCGACCTTGATTGGGTCCACACGCTGGAACCATTTGCATCTTCTTGTTAGAACTGGCAAGTATTCTCGGATCCACCTTTTCCAGAAACGATCCTTGAGTTGTTGACTGATACGCCATTGCCGTCTGAGACAGAGAGCTCGTTCATTGATCTGGCCTGGAGTTTGCGTGGAGTTGGGAACTCCCATCAAAAAGTGGTTGGGCGTCAAGGGGCTATCTTCATCGGTTGAAACTGGCAGGTGTGTTAACGGACGTCCATTGATAATATTTTCAGCTTCTATTAAAGCGCTTTGTAACGTCTCTAATCCTGGTGCAATTTCGCTTAGAGTATGTGAAAGAACTCTTTTCACGGACTGTACCAACCTCTCCCAACAGCCTCCTGCATGAGGATTTAGTGGACAGTTGAACAACCACTCGATGCCTTTGGACGAAAGTTCAGCTTTGATGGCTTCGTTGTCGAATATGTCTGCGCTCAACAGTTCCTTTTTCGCCCCAATGAAATTGGTGCCATTGTCACATCTAATACGTTTCGGAATCCCACGACGATTGACAAAATTGCGAATACATAGCACACAGGCGTCAGCCGAAAGATTTGCGGCTATTTCAAGGTGTACAGCTCGTACCGTCATGCACGTAAATAGTGCAACCCACCTCTTCTCTTTTCGTCGTCCAGTAGTGATGCATACTGGCCCGAAATAGTCGAGACCTGTATACGTAAAAGGCCTAACATATGGTGTGAGACGATCCTCTGGCAATTGCCCCATCAATGGCGGTTGAGGTTTAGAAGAACGAATTCGACATAGCAAACAGTTGCTTTTCGCCTTTTGAACAGCTGTTCGAATACTTGGCACCCAAAAACGTTGTCGAATCTGGTTGGCTATTGCGTCATCATTTTGGTGGTGTAAGCGGCAATGAAAATGGTCCACTATCAACTTGGTAAGGCGATGGTCCTTTGGCAGAATTATAGGACGTCTGGCAGTAAATGGTATGGTCGTGGCGGCGTCGATTCTTCCAAACACCCTCAGTAGACCGGCGTCGTCTATATATGGCGTTAATTTTAACAGATGGCTGGATTTTTCGACTGGCAGATTTTGTTTTAGCCGGGCTATATCATTTGCAAAGACTTCCCTTTGCGTCTGTAGGCATAAAACTAACTCGGCGGCTTCAAGTTCCTTGACACATAGCTCTCCAACTTCTGTGCATTTACCCAAACATGCATCTTTAAATCGTAGCACCCATGCCACACACCTCAGCAATCTTGAAAACTTCGAAAATCTTGACAAATCAACAATAATGTTACTCACCGCATTGGCATGTAGCAAAAACTTTGGCCGCACTTCGTCTTCACACGGCTGGTTGTTGTTAGCATCGAGCTGTAGAGGCCACTTCTCTTCAGGCAGTTGAAGAAACTCCGGACCCAAAACCCACTTACTTTGGACGTTGAACTTCGGTGGATATCTTGCTCGCGTTGCCTCATCAGCTGGGTTCAGCCTTGAAGGAACCCAACGCCATTGACTAACCTGGCTGCTTTCCAAAATTTCCGCAATGCGGAATCCCACGAATTGTTTGTACCGCCGGGGTTCCGATCTAATCCAGCTGATCACGTTTTTTGAATCGGTCCAAAAGATTCGGTTTTTGAACGATAGGTCATGGTTTTCCATAATGGCATTGCAAAGCCGTATGCCCAAGATCGCTGCGGATAATTCCAAACGTGGAATTGACATAAGCTTTTTAGGAGCACATTTCGTTTTGCCACATATAAATGATACTCGAACCCTGTTATCATACTCGATTCGAAGAAATGAAACTGCACTAAACGCCTCTTCACTGGCATCGACGAAAATGTGAAGAACGATGTCACCATTCAAAGTCAGGTAAGGATCATGGCATCTCGGCATCTTGAATTTATTTAACAACGGAAGTTCATCTTTCCATTGCTTCCACCGGTCGAAAACATCTTTGGGAATAGGTTCATCCCATCCCACAGCTTGCGCCCAGACTGCTCGTAATAGTAGTTTCATGTAGATGACGAAGTTGGCTACCATTCCAAATGGATCGAACACAGACATGACGATGCTCAAAAATTCCCTTTTTGTAGGGCATCTGTCGTTCTCCATCACATCTCGGTTAGCCCGATGAAACTTACATTGAAACTTAAAGATGTCTGCGGCAGGGTCCCAGCACATTCCCAGGATTTTCTCTGTTGCTGCCTCGATGTTCAAGTCCACTATTCTGTCCTGCTCAATCTCTTGGCATGAGATATTTTGCAGTACTTGCTTTGAGTTTGACGAAAAGTTTCGTAATTCAAAACCTTCTTCCCTATGTATCGAAATGACAGCGTTTGTCACCTCGATTGCTTCAGCTTCACTATCGAAGCTATCGACGTAATCGTCAACATAGTGGCGATCGATGATTGCCCTCGCTGCTTTGGGATGAGTGTCCAGGTATCTCGAGGCATTGAGATTCTTCACAAAGTTGGCTGAACACGGCGAACAACTAGCACCAAATATCATCGATGTCATCAGATAAACGTCAATTGGATCTTCTTTGTGCTCTCTCCACAGGAATCGCTGCGAGTTTTGGTCTTCTGGCTGAATACGAATCTGGTGAAACATCTCTCGAATGTCCCCTGATATGGCTATGGCTCTTAGGCGAAAGTTAAATAAGATCGCCATCATGGACTTCAGTTCATCTGGACCCTTTAGCAGAAGAGAATTCAAGGAGACGTCTTTCACTTTGGCGGCTGCGTCAAACACTAACCTCACTTTGTTTGGCTTATTCGGATTCCTTACACCGAAGTGAGGCAGGTACCAAGTCTTTGATGTGTTGTGGCTTGCTTCAGTCGTTGTCAGTTTTCTGGCATACCCTTTATCAACATAGCTCTTGATGATATTCTTATATTTCTCTGCATAGTCACGATCTTTCTCCAATTTACTTTCCAGGCTCCATAACCTTCGCTTCGCCATCTCGTAACTATCTGGTACATACGGGTTATCTTCCTTCCAAAGAAGTCCAGTGTGATAGCGACCATTGCATTTTGTTGTTGTAGCTGACAGTGTTTCCTTTGCTCTTTTGTCTGCAAGAGATACCAGCTGTTCTGTCGGTGCCTTAGCTCCAAAATTTTCCAAGGCGAAGTACTGTTCCACCGCCTTGTCCACCAGACTGTCCTGCTCTTGACTGCATTGGCTGCTATGAAGAACTACATCGTTCCTTGGTTCGGTGGCAGCTTCTGAAGACTTCCCATATACGACCCAGCCAAGTTTGGTTTTGGCCACGATTGGACCAGTTCCCATCAGCTGAAGAGTGCGCAATGGTGCACCCAAATGGCTATTGTCGAGTCCAATTAATATCTCTGGCTTGGCATCCTGATACTGGGCGAATGGTTTATTTTTCAGATGAGGATTCGACATCAGCAGTTCGTCCTTGTTGACTGTCTGAACCGGCAGGTTCAAATCGGTGACGGTCTGTATCCCTTGCATCCTATACTTCTTGGCAGCATCTTTGTCAGCACTAACATCGACATCCACAACGAATGATTCTGCTGCAATGGTCTCCTTTCCAAACCATTGGAGTTTCAATTTATTTTGGCGGCCATTTAAACACAACCGTCTGGCAAGATCCATACTCATTATGGATACCGAAGAACCCTCATCGAACAATGCATATGTAGTTATGACGATGTTGTTACTATATACTTTAACAGGCAACACACGAAACAGGATCTTAGCTTCAGAGTGTACGTGGCAACTAAGCAACTGTCTCGAACATCCTTCATCCACTATTGGCTTCAACGGCTCATGTAATAAAGGATGATGTATTCTGTTACACTCACCAATTCCACACTTCTTCTTGGCTCTGCATAAGCGAACGCTATGACCGTACTTTAGACAGCAAAAGCAAAGTCTATTCTTTTTGACGAACTCCCATCTTTCCGGGACGTCAAGTTTAACAAAAAGTTCGCACTCGGCAACTGGGTGCTGTTTCTTCTCACAATGGCGGCATTTGTTTCTGGCAGAAACATTTTGTTCGGATATGTGAAGAATTTTCGAACCCGACTTCTGTTCTACATGAGCTGGCGTCGGCAAAGAAGTCGATGTGACCAGGCAAACTAGTCTGGCAACCTCGGTCACCCACTCGGCGAAGTGATTGACTGTTGGATATGGCACAATACTAATGCTCCTTTGAGCCCATTCCAAACGTTTGCTCATAGGCAGCTTGGCTACCAGTTCATCTATGAGCGTTGGGTTTGCTAAATGTTGGTGCAAACCACTTGCTTCCAAAAACGTCGATAGATTTTGTACCGCTGTGGCAAAGGGTACTATCATTTCGATCTTTCCTTCCGAAATTTGCGATATCGCTCTTATTTTGGCTAACTGGCTTCGCAGCAAACATTCAGGACGTCCAAATCTAAGCTCAAGGGCGGCCATTACCTGATCGACACTATCAGGGTGGATGAGCAATGATTCCACTACCGTTCGAGCATCCTGCTTGACTGCTTTCTGTAAGCGAAGCAAATTTTCGATTTTCGAATATCCGTACAGTTGGGTGGTTTCTCGAAATGCAGTAGAAAACATCGGCCACTCTTCAGGTCTGCCAGTAAATGCAGGTAAGTCTTGAAGCTTGCGAATATGTCCAATGCTCATGTTTTCAGACTGCTGAGAAAAACAACTTTGAGGCAAATTCAGTGGCGACGTGAACGGTTGCACTGGCGTATACTGCTGTCTGATGGCTGACTGCGATGCACTAATCGGCGGCAAGAATGTTGGCACTGTATTTGTATAGGCTGGGCTCGGGGCTGTCGTTGCAGTTCGAAAGGGCTGCGATGGTTGGAACAAAGGCATTGTGTTCGTGCCATATACAATTGGTGCACTCATTACCATTGGCTCTGGCAAACTGACACTATTTGCCAAACTATATGTAGTGGCGGTGGCTGAAGACGTTGTCATTGTTTGCATCGTTGACGTATTGGCGACTTCTTGAACGGCAGCAGTTGTTGCAGTTGCAACAGATGTTGAATCGCTTGGGACTCGATTCAGAAGCTCCTGCAGGCGAATGCGTTCAGCTTTTTCTGTGGCAACATTGGACGTGACTATCTCCAGTTGTGAGCGCATCTCACTTATCTGCTTCATAAGTTCTTCCATCACACCTTTTGTTGCCAATTCCTCCGCTTCTATAGTGTCGACTATGGTGTTATCGTAGTCGCTTTCCGAATCGCTGTCCTCTACCAGTTCTTCTGGGACTATACTGAGTGTCTGCACTTCAGTTGAACCTGACGGCAACTTTCCTGTTGTTGTGCGCGGACTACGCCTTGGCTGGCTGCTCGACATACGTTTAATATAATTAAAACAATTGCGCTGGCTGCGCCTCATATACGTATGTTATAATTAAAACTATTTTATTGCGCTGGCTGCGCCTGACTATTCCTTTTTACAAGTTCAAGAAAAAATTATTATTACGCTGGCTGCACCTGACTATCTTCTTGTACAAAACTCCAAAAAAAAACTATTGCGCTGGCTGCGCTTGATGTTGTTTTGTACAAGTTCATGCAAACTATTTCGCTGGCTGCGATTGATCAACTTCTTGTGCAAAAAACTCCAGAAAACTATTGCGCTGGCTGCGCTTGATATTGTTTCGTACAAGTTCAAGAAAACTATCTCGCTGGCTGCGATTAATTAACTTGTACAAACTTCCAGATACTATTTCTTTTGCGCTGGCTGCGCTTGATATTCCTCATGTGCAAACACCAGAAAAAAAAAGCTCAAAACTATTGCGCTGGCCGCGCTTGGTATTCCCGGTTGATGCACAGAAAAGAAGAATAAAATTTGTCCTTTCCGAATCGGAGTCTTTTAGAATAAAAACGCAACGAATTTATCATGAACTAATCGGTAGTTGGTTTGTTGGTTTATTCTCTACAAAAAATGACTATAAGAATTTGTTAATAACAATATTATTTTCCACTTACTCTTTTCGTGACTCCTTCAGTCGATTCCACAGACAAAATGAGGTCTCTTTGGAAAATTTTCCCTTTTTGGCGCTAAAGACTATTTTTACGCGGGACGTTTGACGTTTGTTTTACGTTCCATTTGCTCGATTTTCTTACATGTCAGCTCTGTTTGAGATTAGCTCTGTTTGTCTGTGGAATCGGCTGAGGTCAGGTTACACTTATTGTTCAATTCATTACTATATTTTACGACACCATATCTTGATCGTGTAGCCCCCTGGTAAGATATTCAGCCGTATTGATAATCGCATAATAAACTCCGAACAACTTTAAAACACGCTTATTCATTGAATAAAACAAAAATCGTATTTATAATCATTTTTCGTCAGTGAATAAGGGCTGATTAGCTTAAACGCCAATATGCGTCTTTTAAGCATGTTTTAGCGCATAAATGTCATTTGATTTTGAGTATTGAGTTGTCATTCAGTATTTTATTTACAACTTTGAGAATTTTAAAAATAATTAAAATGGAAATATACATAATTTGGATGTAGCAAATATGTTTTCAATTGAAAAAAATATGCTGTGTTTTCCTTTTTTGTAAATTGCTTTCTTACAAGTTTTCCAGCTGGGAAGCGTTTTTGATTTTCCCATTTTGGGCAAAACAACAAGAAATTAAAGCCAAAGAATTGTATTTGTGTAAAGCTAAAGAAATAAAAGGAACAAATGTTTTTCCGGTGTTTGGTTTCGAGCAAATTGGCAAAGCAGGTTTGGCACTATAAAAAGTGTTTAATTGTTTAAATTTTTTACTTTTTTATTCCTGAAAAGGCAGTAGACATCGAATGATCGAATGTTCCATAACTAGGAAAGTATAAACAAAAACAAATTTCTGTTGTCAGTTCAACCATTGAGAAACAAAAATAGAGAGTTTCTTTATGATTTTGACATAAGGGATGAATAACTATAATGGGTGATGAAAAAGATTATAAATAAGGATTTTTTATTCACTGAATAATGTCTTAATAGGTTCTTATTCACTGCATAACTATTATGCGTTTTAAGCGTGTAATAGAAAATCTAATAAATACGGCTGATTATGTACAATATAATAAGTGATAAATAATAAAAAATGAATTTAAAACTAAAAAAACTAATCCATAGAGGAATAAAGAACAAGAGGGAAAACCATTACTTTTCTTGCCCCGCAACTTCAATTTATTTACATTATTGCTTTTGTAACACGAAAAGCATCTGTATTCAGCTGAATATAAAGTTGTGTCAGTGAATTTACTAACACTACTTTATTTTCGGATTTCAATTTATTTTTGAAATCCGAAAATAAAATGGTGTTTGAGTACTATTTCACTGTGAAATTTGTTGCATGCAATTTCTTCGAGTTCTTCTTTGTTCCGCCATCCTGTGTCGCAAGTGTTATTACACGATGAAATACAGATTCATAAAACTAGTTTCACATTTCTCTTTTCTAGTTATCTACTAGTGTTTGGTTGCTTCAAAACCTATTTTATTGGCAATTGAAATACAAAAAAGTCATTATTATTAGTATTATTATTTATTATTGAACCAAATGAAACAGAATAAACAAAATAACGAACAAGGACAAATAGAAACGTCAAAGCTGTTTCAGCAAAACCATAGTTCATGTGACACACGGTAGCATATTCCTCGCATTCAAAGCACCGGGACTTCGAAAACTACTGTCAGTTTTCGTCACTCTGTTTGGTCAAAAGTGCCAGAAGTTTCAGCTGACATTTAGCAGACAGTTAGATTTTTCAGACTTTCGAACATAGATTTTCAGATGGAAAAAAGCAGTCTGAAAATTCTTTAAAATAAAATCTAGCGGTCAAAACAAGGAAAACAACGTATTTGACAATCGGACTTTACTCGGGATTCTTGGATTAGTTTTTTGTTTTACTAGTTTTCGCTTAATTGTTGAATTGAAATTGATTATTATTGATGTTCGGATATTCTGTTTTGTAAATTGATATTGAAAGTGAATTTATCAGCAACGAAAATATATTTTTGAGGGGACATAACTTTATTTTTTTTTTATCAAAATTGATTGAAGAGAAGAAACTAACTATTGTAGAACCGAAAGGTGAGTCACAGTACAATTATATATATATAACACAGAGCCTAAAATTGCATTCACGAACTGACAGATTGAATATCGAAGATTCGAAACTGCTGTGAATGCGAGCAATTTATATCTCTGTTTTTCGAACTTTCGTTCTCTTTTGCACTTATGCAGCCGTATTTATTAGATTTCGCTAAAACACGCTTAAAATGCATATTAGTTATTCAGTGATTAAGAACTTATAACAGCCGTACTTATAATCGCATTTTAAACTCCGCGGAACTTTAAAACACGCTTAATCGTTGATTAAAACAAAAATCGTATTTATAATCATTTTTCGGCAGTGAATAAGGGCTGATTAGCTTAAACGCAGAAATGTGTGTTTTAAGCGTGTTTTAGCGTATAAATGTCATTTGATTTTGAGTATTGAGTTGTCATTCAGGGGTTTATTAACAACTTTGAGAATCTTAAAAATAACTAAAATGGAAGTGTACTCAAATTAAATTAACTTTATAAATAATTTGGATGTAATAAATGTGTTTTCAATTGACAGAAATATGCATTGTTTTCCTTTTTTGTAAATTGGTTTCTTACAAGTTTTCCAGTTCGGAAACGTTTTTGATTTTTACTTTTTGGAAAAAACAACAAAATTAAAGCCACAGAATAATAGAATATATACATATATATAGAACAACGTATATTGCGTGACCTACATTTCATCTTCCATATGTAAGTCCCTGTCCAGACGGGTTATGCCCATAACGTTATATCGGTCGTTTCCTAGGCAAAAGGGGTGAGGAAGAAAGAGGCTGGATGCGCAAAATGAAATTTGATTTATCTGCCTAAGTGCTAGACGGGTTATTTCAATAACGTTATGCTGTTAACGCTAGGTGTCTACACGTTGTTATACTTCCTCGCACAAGTTCTCCATTTTGTGTTGAAAAGTGTATTGAAAAAAGCATAACGTTATGAGCATAACCCGTCTGGACACCCCAAGTGTACTGCTTAGGCAGATAAATCTGATTTCGTTTTGCGCATCCAGCCTCTTTCTTCCTCACCCCTTTTGCCCAGAAACGACCGATATAACGTTATTGGAATAACACGTGTGGACAGGGACTAAGCAGTACACTTGGTGTGTCCAGACGGGTTATGCTCATAACGTTATGTTTTTTTCAATACAATTTCCAACACAAAATGGAGAATTTGTGTGAGGAATTATAACAACGTCTGGACACTGGTGTTAACAGCATAACGTTAACAGCATAACCCGTCTGGACAGGCACTAAGAAAATATAAACAAAAACAAATTTCTGTTGTCAGTTTTAACCATTGAGAAACCAAATAAGAGAGTTTCTTTATGAATTTGACATAAGGGATGATTAACTAGTATGGGCGAAAAAAATGATTATAAATAAGGATTTTTTTTCACTGATTAAAGTCTTAATAAATTCTTAATCACTGAATAACTAATATGCGTTTTAAGCGTGTTTTAGCGAAATCTAATAAATACGGCTGTAAGACTTTAATCAGTGAATAAAAAATCCTTATTTATAATCATTTTTTTCGCCCATAGGCATTGACATAATAATATGTCAATGCTGGAGAGTTCTAGATGAAATGTCATTCGATATAAATAGGCCGCCCGAGGCAACCAGATGTCAGTTTTGATTATAGAGTGACAATGTTAAGACTTAAGAGTGAGTTGATGTGATTATTGGTAGAGTTGAAATCGAATAAAGTAGATACTGAATAAAAGTGGTAGAATTAAATTGAAAGATAAAGTTTTATTTTTGCGAACGTTACATTGGTGTCAGAAGTGTAAATAAAACTTATTTGATAAAAAAAGACTAGGTAAGGTTAAAAAAAAAAAAAGTTAAATACAGCTAAAATGGGTAAGTTGTTGGAAGAGCTCAACTGCATTGAGCTTAAAAGTGAGTTAGGTAAGCGAAATCTTTCTATAGCGGGATCGAAAAATGAGCTCGTCCTGCGCTTGCGCAACTATTTGGAACAGCAAGGGGAAGACGTAAACACTTTTGCTTTTTAAACAGAAGTGGAGGAAGAGGAAGTAAGTGAAAGTGTAGATTTTTCTAGTATAATGAAGATTTTATTAGAACAAAAGACGGAACAGCAGAAGGTTCTGGAACAACTTGAAGCACAACGAAACGAGCAAAAGAAGCTGGTTGAAGAACAACGAAGCGAACAAAAGAAAGAACAACAGAATATTCTCGAAAGACTTGAGGCGCAACAGAATGTTTTAGAAGGTCAGAAAAACATTCTAGAAAGTAAATTGGGTAACATTGAGAAAAATGTATGTGCCCTTGACGAACGCGTTTGAAGTTGTGGAAAAACAGCTTTCTGTTGTTGAGAATCGTTTCGAAAGCCGATGCGATAAACAGTTCTCTGTTCTGACCAAGGAATTAGACCAGATCCGGAAAATGAAAATTCGATGATCTGCTGGAGAGTTTGCAAGGAAAGAGGAGATGAAACCACCAACATTTGATGGACAGTCTTCTTGGCCAGTTTACAAGAGACAATTTGAGGCAGCCGCGACAACAAATGGCTGGGATGACGAAGACAAGTACATAGCACTGACTCTTGCTCTTAGAGGTCCAGCAGCTGAATTACTTCAAACTGTTCCAGCTGGTAAGAGCGGCGATTTCAGCACTCTCGCGGCAGCTATAGATAAACGCTTTGGAGATAGCCACTTGAAAGAAATCTTCCGAGTCCAACTCAATAACAGAGTTCAGAAAAGGGGTGAAGGTCTACAGCAGCTCCAAGCAGACGTCGAAAGACTGGTTCACCTGGCATACCCGGATGTTGGAGAAGAAATCATCAACCAGCTTGCTGTTGAGTCCTTCGTTCGTGCCATTTCGGATATAAATCTTCAGAGGTCTGTGCGAACTGCTAGAACACGTACTCTTTCTGAAACTTTAGCATTTGCATTGACAATTGAAGCGGCAGAACAGGCTTCTCATGGAGTACATCGACTTAGAGAAGCGATAGTCGAAGAATGCTCGTGCCAAAGAGCTGAAATACAAAAGAACCAGCGGAGCGGACCAGTAAGATGTCACAGCGTGAATGCCGACTACCACGTTTTCCCATCAGGGAAACGAGTAAGAACCAGCTTCGAGGGGCAGAGGCTGGTTTCTTGTATCGATGGCCCCAGAACCACCATCCAGGTCTCTCAGACCAAACGAGACAACAAAAGTCTGACTGTGGAGACTACTATTAACGGGAAAAAAAATGTGGCTACCATCGACACCGGTGCCACAGCCTCCATAGTACGTCGAGACCTGGTTAAAATGACGTGGCTTCATAATACCAATAGCTACCGTCTAAGAACCGCAACGGGAGAAGCAGCAAGAGTATATGATGATCCGACTGGCCTATCTAGTGTTTACTCATCAATTCCTGGTGGCAGATATATGTGACGAGTGCATTATTGGAATCAACTTTATGAAACAGCACGGAGTTATTTTGGATATCGGTATTCAAGTTTTGAAATACCAAAATAAAGAAATTTTTAATGACCTATTCAAATGAAAGTACGTCAACACTGAGGACTGTCATCACGGAAGATCTGATTCTGCCTCCTTCTTCTGAAGTGTTCCTTTGGACAAAACTGGAAGGTGAGTTTGGAAGCCTTCGATACCTCATGGTGGAACCAAGCCCAGAGTGTTCCTCCCAAAGCGTCATCATTGGGAAAACACTGGTAGCACCGAAAAACAAAATGGTCCCCGTACGATTACTAAACACCAGACCGTACGATGTAAAGTTGAAGAAAGGAGAAGTCGTTGGACGTTGCGAATCGGTTGCAGCAATTACAAAGATCACAGACGAAGCCCTGAGAAAAACTATAACTCGGGAGGAGCTCAAAACCATCAGAGCTAAAATACTGAATTCATCCAACCATGATCACCAACAAACAAGGATGGCTGAAAGTCTCCTATAAGAGTACACTGATATCTTCGCATCGCAAAAGGAGCAATATGGTAGGACACAGTTGGTGCAGCATCGCATCAACACAGGAGATGCAAGACCGATTCGTCAACCCGCAAGACGCCTTCCACTGGCCAAACAAGGTGAGGTTGAGGAAATGATAACAACAATGAAGAAGGACGGTCTTATCGAAAATTCCAAAAGTCCTTGGGAGTCACCAGTGGTGCTAGTGAAAAAGAGAGACGGAAGCACTCGTTTTTGTGTGGACTACCGAAGGCTGAATGATGTGACTAAGAAGGACAGCTATCCCCTGCCGAGAATCAGTGATACCCTGGATGCCATGGACGGGGCCCAGTGGTTCTCGACGCTGGACTTGAAGAGCGGATATTGCCAAGTTGACATCCACCCTGATGAAGACTGATCCTGAAAAATTGGCCAACACCACAGGACAAACATCAACTCCGAAGCTTTCTTGGTCTTGCCACATATTACCGACTATTTGTTAAGAATTTAGCTGGAGTTGCAAAGGGTTTGCCTCAGCTCACCGAAAAAGGGAAGCAGTTCAAATGGTCAGGTGAGTGTGAGAAACCTTTCCAGGAACTCAAACACCGTCTCTGTAACGCTCCAGTGCTGGCACATCCAACACCGACGCAGATGCAAGCAACGTTGGAATCGGGGCGGTACTATCCAAAGTGCATGATGGCGAGGAGAAAGTGGTGGCATATTACAGTAAGGTCCTCTCGAAGCCCGAAAGAAACTACTGCGTGACCAGAAGGGAACTGCTAGCTCTTATCTTGGCAACAAAGCACTTCCATAAATACATCTATGGACAGAAATTCCTTCTACGGACAGACCATGGTGCTCTGAACTGGCTGTTGAACTTCAAAATCCAGAAGGTCAAGTCGCAAGGTGGATAGAAAGACTGCAGACTTATGATTACCAGATTCCACACCGCAGAGGAAAGCTGCACTCAAACGCCGACGCATTATCCCGAAGACCTTGCAAAGTGGATTGCAAGCATTGTAGGCAGCAAGAAGACAAAGAAAAAATTACCGCTCGGCGACTAAGAGCTGACCCAATAAGCGGATGGAGCAATGAGGAAGTGAGGACTGCTCAACAGGAGGATCCAGATATCGAACCCATTCTCGCATGGAAAGAAAATAAAGAGAAACCTGAATGGGGAGACATTTCTGACAGGAGTCCAGTTCTCAAAGCCTATTGGGCACAGTGGGACTCACTGTATGTGCAAGAAGGTGTCCTCAGGCGAAGATGGGAGTCCGCTGACGGTAAATCATATGTGATGCAGCTGATCGTACCGCAATCGAAAGTCAGTGAAGTTCTTCGGGAGATGCACGACGGACCTTCTGGAGGTCACCTGGGAGTTAACAAAACACTGGAGAAGGTGCGACATCGGTTCTACTGGTAACATGCTAGAGATGACGTGGAGAAGTGGTGCCGAACATGTGACAAGTGGGCTGCAACCAAAGGACCTGGTAGGTAGTTTCAGGGTAAGATGCATCAGTACAACGTTGGATCACCTTTTGAGAGGATTGCAGTAGATGTGGCTGGGCCTTTTCCAGAGACCAACGCTGGAAACAAGTACATTCTGGTTGTAATGGACTATTTTAGCAAGTGGCCTGAGGCGTATGCCATCCCAAATCAAGAAGCCAAAACGGTGGTCGACCAGATTGTGTTTAACTGGGTGAGCAGTTTTGGCGTGCCTATGGAACTCCATTCCGACCAACGGAGGAACTTTGAGTCAAACATCTTCCAAGGAGTGTGCGGACTACTCGGCATTAAGAAGACGAGAACCACACCGCTTCATCCACAATATGGTTGAAAGATTCAACCGGACCTTGAAAGAACACCTCACCAAGGTCATAGGCGACTACCAAAGAGACTGGGATAGGCACGTACCGTTATTCCTGATGGCCTGTAGAAGTGCAGTACATAGTTCGACAGGACAAACACCATCTGACATCCTGTTCGGGAAAACCATGCGGCTGCCCAGCGAACTTAAAGTTGGATGCCCCACAGAGGAGCCACAGGACACGAACGAGTATGTGGATGACCTCAAGGAGAGACTCGCTGACATCCATAAAAGAACAAGGGAACGGATGAAAACCTACAGCGACCAGATGAACTGGACACAAAAGCGACAACGGCAGGATTCCAAGCAGGAGATCGTGTGTGGCTTTATAATCCTCATCGTCAAAAGGGATTGTCACCAAAACTTCAGCAGAACTGGGAAGGTCCTTATACTGTTGTCACGAGGATTAACGACGTGGTTTACCGCATCCAAAGAGGACTAAGAGGCAAGTTAAAAGTAGTTCATTGTGACCGGCTGCATCGATGTAGTGGCGAGGCTGCAGATGGAATTATTCGGGACGAACAATCTTAAGGAGGGGGCAGTGTAACGCGAACCCAACATTTAATACCGATTTTCTAATCGGAAACCATCAACCGAAAACACAAGCGGCAGCACTAGTGTAAGTGTAGAAATATACCAGGAGAGAAAATGTTTGACAGGAGTGGAGAGTGAAGACCATGTGGAAATTACTGGAGAGTTCCAGATGAAATGTCATTCGATATAAATAGGCCACCCGAGGCAACCAGATGTCAGTTTTGATTAAAGAGTGATAATGTTAAGACTTAAGAGTGAGTTAATGTAATTATTAGTAGAGTTGAAATCGAATAAAGTAGATACTGAATAAAAGTGGTAGAATTAAATTGAAAGGTAATGGTGGATTTACTTGCACCTGCAAGTGCAGATGAAATTCGGATAAAGACACAAGATGTAAAATTCATACTTGTCTGATGGAGAGGGAACGCACCATCTGCACTTCCTTAGTTATGGCTGCAAATGGAAATTTATGGGTGCAGATGAACATGTTCATCTGCAACCACAATTTTTCATCCGCAGCCATAATCCTTTTCGTCTCTCTTTTTAACTTTTGTGCTTTGTAATCTTCATCCGTCTCGCTTTATTTTTCTGCACTTCTACAGTTGCAGATGCATGTAAACCCAGGATAAAGTTTTATTTTTGCGAACTAAGCGCACGCTACAGATTCGGTAACAAAAATTAATGGATATACGATTCGGAAACACAAATTAATGGATATACGCACATCAATATCAAGGCATACCGGTGGAGTGAGAATGTACATAAGAAAAGGTATAAAATACTCAATTAAAAATGTAAGTAAACTTGAATATGTAACATGGTTCTTAAAAGTTAAAATTTCTATTCAAAATGAAAAATGGTCAATTGGGGTAGTATACAGGTCTCCAAGCTCTACAGTGAATGAATTTTTAGAAGCCTATTCAAATTGGTATGCGCAGTGTTTTGAAAGTGATAGAAATTGTATTATTATGGGAGATTTTAATATAGACTATTTAGTGGAAGATTATAATAAATCTAAAATGGATGACATTGTAACTGACCAAGGACTGTGTCAAGTAGTTAAGGAACCAACCAGAATAACAGAAACCTCAAAAACGCTTATAGATTACGTTTTAACGGAAATTAGTTTGTGCAATAGAATAAAGGTAAAAACTGACTGTAACTGTAAAATATCAGACCATGAAACTATTAAAATCGAAATAAACAATATTTTTACAAATTTCTTAAACGAATAAAAGAAAGAAGAAATAAATTGATTAATTTTTGTTTTATTATTAGAAATTTAGAGGATTCTAGCCAAATTCAGTATCTCTTTTTAAGATGGCGAACTACTCGTCTTGGAGCCAAAGAATACAATGAATTGCAAAAACGTGTTCTTCTTTTTGTGACAATTCTGATGGTTGACAGTTGACAGACGTCTAGTTGACGTGTCTTTCCAGTTGCTCTTTCCAGTTGCTTAAGGTGGAAACATCATCATTTAGTTAAGGTCGTAACACATTTAGTTAAGGTCGTAACAATATTAAACCTGTGGAGCCCCAAAGAAAAAAGTGCAAAGTGTTTAAATATTCTAAAGAAACTTTTGACAGTGCATTAGAAAAAGTTGGATTTTCAAACTTATTTTATATTAATAATAGTGAAGATCTTTTTCAAATGTTCGACATTAAAATAAGGAGTTGTATTGATAAAATGACAGTTGAAAAATACATAAAAAGGAAAGGCGAGTGTAAATGGTTTACGGCAGAATTGAATGATCTAAAATTGGAAAAGACAAGAGCATACAGAATCTCATCTCTAACTGGTACAGATGATAGCTGGACAAGATACAAGCTTTTATGCAGAGCCTACAAACAAAAAATTAAAGAAACGAAAAATTCATACATTTATGGACAAATCGAAAGCAGAGCGGGTGATCAAAAAGGAATATGGAAAATGTTAAAAACATTCATTTTAAAGGAAGACATCGAGAAAACGTACCCGAGCGTACAGTTTGGAAGTGAAATAGCAGAACCCCCAGTAAAAATAGCCAATAAATTTAATAACTACTTTGTAGAAAGCGTTTGTGATATTAATGAATCTATTCCTTTTGTGCAATATGTACCTCCTGTGACAAGCATAGCTTCTAGATTTAGATTTAAATTCTGTGATGAACGATCTATCTGTGATATATTAAAAAAGTGCAATAATAAAAAAGACATATATGGGATAAATAGAGATATAATTTACAATTCAATAGAAGTAATAGGTCCAGTCCTTCTAAAAATAATAAATGCGTTGCTACTTGATGGAATTTTCCCAAGTGGTTGGAAAGAATCTACAATCGTGCCGGTAGAAAAGGTAAAAGGCACTGTGAATAGTGAAAACTTTCGTCCAATTAACATGTTGCCTATGTTCGAAAAAGTGTTAGAACGTGTATTTTCTGAACAGCTTACAGAATACATTGAAAATAATAAGTTATTGCTTGAGGAACAGTCGGGTTTTAGAAGTGATCATTCTTGCGAAATAGCATTAAACAGTATAATTTTTGAATGGAGGAAAAATATTGATAAAGGCCAAGGAATTATAGCTGTGTTCCTTGACTTTAAACGCGCTTTCGAAACCATTGATCGTGAAATTCTGCTGGCAAAATTAAATTCATACGGGATCAAAGACACAGAATTTAAATGGTTCCGTTCTTACCTAACTTTGTGGTACCCGTGGTGCGATGGTTAGCATGTCCATCTGCTAACCCAGAGGTTAGAGGTTCGAATCCCAGCAGGGGCAAAAAAATTTTTCCCGGGTATCGCCTTTCGCGAGGAATTGGCAAGTCCTCCGTTAGTAAATTCATTGCCATGAAAAGCGCTTTCTCAATTAGCCGTTCGGATCTGGCATAAAATTGTAGGTCCCCTCCATTCCCTCACAAGGTATGGTTGTGAGAAATGCGCTAGGCCCAGGGGATCCTCGCTCTGTAGCGCCACCCTATTTATTTATTTTTTTTTTTTCTTACCTAACTGGAAGAAGCCAAAAAACTAAGTTCGGTGATAAAATACCTGAATCTGTACATGTCAATTTAGGTGTCAGGGTTCTCTATTGGGTGTTGTTTTGTTTTTACTGTACATTAATGACATAAAAAATGTTTTGAAATCTTGCAAAGTCGTATTATTTGCTAATGACACTTTAATATATATTTGCGGAAAAAATGTAAATGATATGTGTAGAAAAATAAATGCGGATCTGAAGAATATTGGAATGTGGCTAAGTGCGAACAAACTGAGTCTTAATGTGAATAAAACAAAGTGCATGAAACTTAATTTATGTGATCCTATTTCAGTGCTAATAAATGACTGTCAAATTGAATGTGTTGAAAACATTAAGTATCTAGGGGTAATAATAGACACTGATCTTAAATTCAAAGACCATGCCAAATATATATGCGCCGAAATTTCAAAAAAAGGTAGGCTTTTTAAAACGTATAAGATCTGTTCTTAATATGGGAAACGCAATCATGATGTACAATGCCATAGTGCTGCCTCATTTCTTGTATTGTTCAACAATACTATTTGGATGTCAAAACCAGATAAAACAACGATTACAGTTATTGCAAAACAAAGCGATGAGATGTATACTTAAATGCAGCAGATATACTATACACCTATACAACATATGCTTGAAGCACTTAAGTGGATGAATGTGGAGCAGAATATTACCTACTCAGCAATGATATTTATTTTTAAAATGAAGAACGGAATGATGCCATCATATCTAGAAGACAACATCGCTATGGTTTCGGAATTGCAACCGTACAACTTAAGGAACATTCAAGACTTCAGACCAGTTAGATGCAACAGAAGCAGTACCAGAAATTAATTGATGTATGCAGGCCTAAATTTCTTTAACAGCTTACCACATGAAATAAAAAATGAAAAAAGATTAAACCCTTTTAAGCGAAAACTAAAATCTTTTTTGTATGATAACCATTAACGTCAAAACAACAAATTTTAAATCTTAAATTACACAATATTTAACTAATACACTGTTTAATTGAGACCAAAATTTTGTAAGAATAGTCAAAATATTGTAACGTGCGCTTAGTTCGCAAAATATAACTTCACTTTTCAATTTATTTCTACCACTTTTATTCAGTATCTATACTTTATTCGATCTCAACTCGACTTTTGGACTATCACTTGTTCATAACAATTCACTCTTAACTTTATCACTCTATAATCAAAGCTGACTGCTCGTTGCGTCAGCGGCCTATTTATATAGAACAACACTTATCTAGAGCGTTCCAGTTTCTTCTCCATGGTTTCCACATTTGCTGTCAAGCATCTCTACACTCACACACACTGGCTTACAAGCAATGCCTGTCATTTATACCATTCCATTATAGTGTTGCCAGTTGTGTTTTCGGTTAAACGTTTTCGGTTAGGAAATTGGTATAATTGTTGGGTGTTCATTACACTGCCCCCTCCTTAAGATTGTTCGTCCCGAATAATTCCATCTGCAGCCTCACCACTATATCGATGCAGCCGGTCACAATGAACTACTTTTAACTTGCCTCTTAATCCTCTTTGGATGCGGTAAACCACGTCGTTAATCCTCGTGACAACAGTATAAGGACCTTCCCAGTTCTGCTGAAGTTTCGGTGACAATCCCTTTTGACGATTAGGATTATATAGCCACACACGATCTCCTGCTTGGAATCCTGCCGTTGTCGCTTTTGTGTCGTACCGTGTCTTCATCCGGTCGCTGTAGGTTTACATCCGTTCCCTTGTTCTTTTATGGATGTCAGCGAGTCTCTCCTTGAGGTCATCCACATACTCGTTCGTGTCCTGTGGCTCCTCTGTGGGGCATCCAAATTTAAGTTCGCTGGGCAGCCGCATGGTTTTCCCGAACAGGATGTCAGATGGTGTTTGTCCTGTCGAGCTATGTACTGCACTTCTATAAGCCATCAGGAATAGCGGTACGTGCCTATCCCAGTCTATTTGGTAGTCGCCTATGACCTTGGTGAGGTGTTCTTTCAAGGTCCGGTTGAATCTTTCAACCATCCCATCAGATTGTGGATGAAGCGGTGTGGTTCTCGTCTTCTTGATGCCAAGTAGTCCGCACACTCCTTGGAAGATGTCTGACTCGAAGTTCCTCCGTTGGTCGGAATGGAGTTCCATAGGTACGCCAAACCTACTTACCCAGTTAAACCCAATCTGGTCGACCACCGTTTTGGCTTCTTGATTTGGGATGACTTACGCCTCAGGCCATTTGCTAAAATAGTCCATTACAACCAGAATGTACTTGTTTCCAGCGTTGGTCTCTGGAAAAGGCCCAGCCACATCTACTGCAATCCTCTCAAAAGGCGATCCAACGTTGTACTGATGCATCTTACCTTGAATCTTCCTACCAGGTCCTTTGGTTGCAGCACACTTGTCACATGTTCGGCACCACTTCTCCACATCATCTCTAGCATGTAGCATGATTTACCGTCAGCGGACTCCCATCTTCGCCTGAGGACACCTTCTTGCACATATAGTGAGTCCCACTGTGCCCAATAGGCTTTGAGAACTGGACTCCTGTCAGAACTGTCTCCCCATTCAGGTTTCTCTTTATTTTCTTTCCATGCGAGAATGGGTTCGATATCTGGATCCTCCTGTTGAGCAGTCCTCACTTCCTCATTGCTCCATCCGCTTATTGGGTCAGCTCTTAGTCGCCGAGCGATTTTTTTCTTTGTCTTCTTGCCGCCTACAATACTTGCAATCCACTTTGCAAGGTCTTCGGGATAATGCGTCGGCGTTTGAGTGCAGCTTTCCTCTGCGGTGTAGAATCTGGTAATCATTAGTCTGCAGTCTTTCTATCCACCTTGCGACTTGACTTTCTGGATTTTTGAAGTTCAACATCCAGTTCAGAGCACCATGGTCTGTCCGCAGAAGGAATTTCTGTCCATAGATGTACTTATGGAAGTGCTTTGTTGCCAAGATAAGAGCTAGCAGTTCCCTTCTGGTCACGCAGTAGTTTCTTTCAGGCTTCGAGAGGACCTTACTGTAATATGCCACCACTTTCTCTTCGCCATCATGCACTTGGGATAGTACCGCCCCGATTCCAACGTTGCTTGCATCTGCGTCGATGATGAATGTTTTGCCAGGTGTTGGATGTGCCAGCACTGGAGCGTTACAGAGGCGGTATTTGAGTTCCTGAAAAGATTTTTCACACTCACCTGACCATTTGAACTGCTTCACTTTTTCGGTGAGCTGATGCAAACTTTTTGCAACTCCAGCAAAGTTCTTAACAAAACGTCGGTAATATGTGGCAAGACCAAGAAAGCTTCGGAGTTGATGTTTGTCCTGTGGTGTTGGCCAATTTTTGACGGAGTCAACTTTTTCAGGATCAGTCTTCACTCCTTGGGAAGAGATGATGTGTCCCAAATACTTAACTTCGGTTTTGAAAAGTGCATATTTTTCTGGATTCAGTTTGAGGTTAGCCTCTCGAAGTCTCTGAAACACGGCTTTTAGATTCTTGCAATGTTTGTCAATTGTTTTCCCGTAAACAATGACATCGTCCAAGTAGACAAGGCCCGCTTTCCACGTCAGTCCTTGAAGAACGCACTCCATCAAACGCTCGAATGTTGCCGGAGCGTTATATAGCCCAGACGGCATAACTTTAAACAGCCAGAGCCCATTACCTGTAGAAAACGCCGTCTTTTCCCGATCATCAGGGTGGATGTCAACTTGCCAATATCCACTCTTCAAGTCCAGCGTCGAAAACCACTGGGCTCCCTCCATAGCATCCAGGGTATCACTGATTCTCGGCAGGGGATAGCTGTCCTTTTTAGTCACATCATTCAGCCTTCGGTAGTCCACACAAAAACCAGTGCTTCTGTCTTTCTTTTTCACTAGCACCACTGGTGAAGCCCAAGGACTTTTGGAATTTTCAATAAGACCGTCCTTCTTCATTGCTGTTGATATCTTGGTTGTTGATATTGTAACGTGCGCTTAGTTCGCAAAATAAAACTTCACTATTCAATTTATTTCTACCCTTTATTTAGTATCAATACTTTATTCGAACTCAACTCGACTATTGGACTATCACTGGTTAACAACATTTCACTCTTAACTTTATCACTCTATAATCAAAACTGACTGCTCGTTGCGTCAGCGGTCCTATTTATATAGAACAACACTCTTCTAGAGCGTTCCAGTTTCTTCTCCATGGTTTCCACAGTTGCTGTCAAAAATCTCTACACTCACACACACTGGCTTACAAGAAATGTTTGTCATTTTATACCATTCCATTATAGTGTTGCCAGTTGTGTTTTCGGTTAAACGTTTTCGATTAGGAAATTGGTATAAATGTTGGGTGTTCATTACACTGCCCCCTCCTTAAGATTGTTCGTCCCGAATAATTCCATCTGCAGCCTCGCCACTATATCGATACAGCCGGTCACAATGAACTACTTTTAACTTGCCTCTTAATCCTCTTTGGATGCGGTAAACCACGTCGTTAATCCTCGTGACAACAGTATAAGGTCCTTCCCAGTTCTGCTGAAGTTTCGGTGACAATCCCTTTTGACGATGAGGATTATAAAGCCACACACGATCTCCTGCTTGGAATCCTGCCGTTGGCACTTTTGTGTCGTACCGTGTCTTCATCCGGTCGCTGTAGGTTTTCATCCGTTCCCTTGTTCTTTTATGGATGTCAGCGAGTCTCTCCTTGAGGTCATCCACATACTCGTTCGTGTCCTGTGGCTCCTCTGTGGGGCATCCAAATTTAAGTTCGCTGGGCAGCCGCATGGTTTTCCCGAACAGGATGTCAGATGGTGTTTGTCCTGTCGAGCTATGTACTGCACTTCTATAGGCCATTAGGAATAGCGGTACGTGCCTATCCCAGTCTCTTTGGTAGTCGCCTACGACCTTAGTGAGGTGTTCTTTCAAGGTCCGGTTGAATCTTTCAACCATCCCATCAGATTGTGGATGAAGCGGTGTGGTTCTGGTCTTCTTGATGCCAAGTAGTCCGCACACTCCTTGGAAGATGTTTGACTCGAAGTTCCTCCGTTGGTCGGAATGGATTTCCATAGGTACGCCAAACCTACTTACCCAGTTAAACACAATTTGGTCGACCACCGTTTTGGCTTCTTGATTTGGGATGGCATACGCCTCAGGCCATTTGCTAAAATAGTCCATTACAACCAGAATGTACTTGTTTCCAGCGTTGGTTTCTGGAAAAGGCCCAGCCACATCTACTGCAATCCTCTCAAAAGGTGATCCAACGTTGTACTGATGCATCTTACCTTGAATCTTCCTACCAGGTCCTTTGGTTGCAGCACACTTGTCACATGTTCGGCACCACTTCTCCACGTCATCTCTAGCGTGTAACCAGTAGAACCGATGTCGCACCTTCTCCAGTGTTTTGTTGACTCCCACGTGGCCTCCAGAAGGTCCGTCGTGCATCTCCCGAAGAACTTCACTGACTTTCGATTGCGGTACGATCAGCTGCATCACATATGGCTTACCGTCAGCGGATTCCCATCTTCGCCTGAGGACACCTTCTTGCACATATAGTGAGTCCCACTGTGCCCAATAGGCTTTGAGAACTGGACTCCTGTCAGAAATGTCTCCCCATTCAGGTTTCTCTTCATTTTCTTTCCATGCGAGAATGGGTACGATATCTGGATCCTCCTGTTGAGCGGTCCTCACCTCTCATTGCTCCATCCGCATATGAGGTCAGCTCTTAGTCGCTGAGTGGTAATATTTTCTTTGTTTTCTTGTCGCCTACAATGCTTGCAATCCTCTTTGCAAGGTCTTCGGGACAATGCGTCAGCGTTTGAGTGCAACTTTCCTCTGCGGTGTTGAATCTGGTAATCATAAGTCTGCAGTCTTTCTATCCACCTTGCGACTTGACCTTCTGGATTTTTGAAGTTCAACAGCCAGTTCAGAGCACCATGGTCTGTCCGCAGAAGGAATTTCTGTCCATAGATGTACTTATGGAAGTGCTTTTTTGCCAAGATAAGAGCTAGCAGTTCCCTTCTGGTCACGCAGTAGTTTCTTTTAGGCTTCGAGAGGACCTTACTGTAATATGCCACCACTTTCTCTTCGCCATCATGCACTTGGGATAGTACCGCCCCGATTCCAACGTTGCTTGCATCTGCGTCGATGATGAATGTTTTGCCAGGTGTTGGATGTGCCAGCACTGGAGCGTTACAGAGGCGGTATTTGAGTTCCTGAAAAGATTTTTCACACTCACCTGACCATTTGAACTGCTTCCCTTTTTCGGTGAGCCGGTGCAAACTTTTTGCAACTCCAGCAAAGTTCTTAACAAAACGTCGGTAATATGTGGCAAGACCAAGAAAGCTTCGGAGTTGATGTTTGTCCTGTGGTGTTGGCCAATTTTTGACGGAGTCAACTTTTTCAGGATCAGTCTTCACTCCTTGGGAAGAGATGATGTGTCCCAAATACTTCTTCGGTTTTGAAAAGTGCACATTTTTCTGGATTCAGTTTAAGGTTAGCCTCTCGAAGTCTCTGAAACACGGCTTTTAGGTTCTTGCAATGTTGGTCAAATGATTTCCCGTAAACAATGACATCGTCCAAGTAGACAAGGCCCGCTTTCCACGTCAGTCCTTGAAGAACGCACTCCATCAAACGCTCGAATGTTGCCGGAGCGTTGCATTGCCCAAACGGCATAACTTTAAACTGCCAGAGCCCATTACCTGTAGAAAACGCCGTCTTTTCCCGATCATCAGGGTGGATGTTAACTTGCCAATATCCACTTTTCAAGTCCAGCGTCGAAAACCACTGGGCTCCCTCCATGGCATCCAGGGTATCACTGATTCTCGGCAGAGGATAGCTGTCCTTGTTTGTCACATCGTTCAGCCTTCGGTAGTCCACACAAAAACGAGTGCTTCCGTCTTTCTTTTTCACTAGCACCACTGGTGAAGCCCAACTACTTTTGGAATTTTCAATAAGACCGTCCTTCTTCATTGCTGTTATCATTTCCTCAACCTCACCTTGTTTGGCCAGTGGAAGGCGTCTTGCGGGTTGACGAATCGGTCTTGCATCTCCTGTGTTGATGCGATGCTGCACCAACTGTGTCCTACCAAATTTCCCCCTTGTCCGATGCGAAGATGTCAGTGTACTCTTGTAGGAGATTTTCAGACATCCTTGTTTGTTGGTGATCAAGGTTGGATGAATTCAGTATTCTAGCTTTGATGGTCTGCGGAGCTCCTCCGGAGTTATAGTTTTTCTCGGGGCTTCATCAGTGATCTTCGTAATTGCTGCAACCGATTCGCAACGTCCAACGACTTCTCCTTTCTTCAACTTTACATCGTACGGTCTGGTGTTTAGTAATCGTACGGGGACCATTTTGTTTTTCGGTGCTACCAGAGTTTTCCCAATGATGTCGCTTTGGGAGGAACACTCTGGGTCTGGTTCCACCATGAGGTATCGAAGGCTTCCAAACTCACCTTCAAGTTTTGTCCAAACGAACACTTCAGAAGAAGGAGGCAGGATCAGATCTTCCGTGATGACAGTCCTCAGTGTTGACGTATTTTCATTCGAATAGATCATTGGAATTTCTTTATTTTGGTACTTCAAAACTTGATTACCGATATCCAAAATAACTCCGTGCTGTTTCATAAAGTCGATTCCAATGATGCACTCGTCACATATATCTGCCACCTGGAATTGATGAGTAAAGACTAGATCAGCCAGTCGGATTTTAAGACAAACTTCTCCATATACTCTTGCTGCTTCTCCCGTTGCGGTTCTTAGACGGTAGCTATTGGTGTTATGAAGCCACGTCGTCTTTACCAGGTCTCGACGTACTATGGAGGCTGTGGCACCGGTGTCGATGGTAGCCACATGTTTGGTCCCGTTAATAGTAGTCTCCACAGTCAGACTTTTGTTGTCTCGTTTGGTCTGTGAGACCTGGATGGTGGTTCTGGGGCCATCGGTACAAGAAACCCACCTCTGCCCCTCGAAGTTGGACTGATAGGCAACGCTGGTGTTGTTGTTACCTTGCTCTAGGTTGGATCTCTTGCTTCCACAATGTTGACAAGCGGCTTTATTTGGTGGTAGTCGGCATTGACGCTGTAAGTGCCCGGTCTTGTTGCAATTCCAACATCTTGCTAGTCCGCTCCGCTGGTTCTTTTGTATTTCAGCTCTTTGGCACGAGCATTCTTCGACTATCGCTTCTCTAAGTCGATGTACTCCAGGAGAAGCCTGTTCTGCTGCTTCAATTGTCAATGCGAATGCTAAAGTTTCGGAAGGAGTACGTGTTCTAGCAGTTCGCACAGACCTCTGAAGATATATATCCGAAATGGCACGGACGAAGGACTCAACAGCAAGCTGGTTGATGATTTCTTCTCCAGCATCCGGGTATGCCAGGTGAACCAGTCTTTCGACGTCTGCTTGGAGCTGCTGTAGACTTTCACCCCTTTTCGGGACTCTGTTATTGAGTTGGACTCGGAAGACTTCTTTCAAGTGGCTATCTACAAAGCGTTTATCTATAGCTGCCACGAGAGAACTGAAATCGCCGCTCTTACCAGCTGGAACTGTTTGAAGTAATTCAGCTGCTGGTCCTCTAAGAGCAAGAGTCAGTGCTATGTACTTGTCATCGTCATCCCAGCCATTTGTTGTCGCGGCTGCCTCAAATTGTCTCTTGTAGACTGGCCAAGAAGACTGTCCATCAAATGTTGGGGGTTTCATCTCCTTTTTCTTTGCAAACTCCCCAGCAGACTCTTGAATTTTTATTTTCCGAATCTGGTCCAATTCCTTGGTCAGAACAGAGAACACATCGGGTTTCTACGATTTCGAAACGATTCTCTACAACAGAAAGCTGTTTCTCCACACCTTCAACGCGTTCGTCTAGGGCACATACATTTTTCTCAATGTTACCCAGTTTACCTTCTAGAATGTTTTTCTGACCTTCCAAAACATTCTGTTGCGCCTCAAGTCTTTCGAGAATATTCTGTTGTTCCTTCTTTTGCTCGTTTCGTTGCTCTTCAATCAGCTTCTTTTGTTCGTTTCGTTGTGCTTCCAGTTGTTCGAGAACATTCTGCTGTTCCTTCTTTTGATCGTTTCGTTGCTCTTCCAGACGTCCGAGAATATTCTGCTGTTGCTTGTTTTGTTCTAATAAAATCTTCATTATACTAGAAAAACCTACACTTTCATTTACTTCCTATTCTTCTACTTCTATTTCAAAAACAAAAGTGTTTATGTCTTTCCCTTGCTGTTCCAAATAGTTACACAAGCGCAGGACGAGCTCATTTTTCGATCCTGCTCTAGAAAGATTTCGCTTACCTAACTCACTTTTAAGCTCAATGCAGTTGAGCTCTTCTAACAACTTACCCATTTTCACTGTATATAATTATTATTGTTTTTTTTTACACTTTACTAGTCAAATAAGTTTTATTTACACTTCTGACACCAATGTAACGTGCGCTTAGTTCGCAAAATAAAACTTCACTTTTCAATTTATTTCTAGCCTTTATTTAGTATCTATACTTTATTCGAACTCAACTCGACTATTGGACTATCACTGGTTAACAACATTTCACTCTTAACTTTATCACTCTATAATCAAAACTGACTGCTCGTTGCGTCAGCGGTCCTATTTATATAGAACAACACTCTTCTAGAGCGTTCCAGTTTCTTCTCCATGGTTTCCACAGTTGCTGTCAAAAATCTCTACACTCACACACACTCACTTACAAAAAATGCCTGTCATTTTATACCATTCCATTATAGTGCTGCCAGTTGTGTTTTCGGTTAAACGTTTTCGACTAGGAAATTGGTATAAATGTTGGGTGTTCATTACAATATTGAGGTTCTCTATAAACTTGAAGGGGTTGAGGATTGCGAGGATTATGAAGTAATTGTGGATAAAATTCGCGTCTAGGCGCAGGAATTGGGGTTGGGGTTGGGGTTGGGTTTAAATTTCTTCTTGGAGGAACCGGTGGTGATGGCTGAGGAAATGTTTTTCGGATAGAATGTTGAGAATTGTTAGCATGTTGGGTTCGGAAGTCCACATTCTGCAATTTCAAACAAAGGTGAAGGGCCTGTGGAAGGTCCGCAGGTTCACGGATGCTTAAGAGCCTGGGGAGGTTACCCTTAAGCCCTCTGACAAAAGTGTCTAGAGCCTTATCTCTATAACACTGTGTCATGTTATTTAGGGATTCCTGATTCATATTCATTGATCCAAGTTTACTTAGGATAAGTGAAAGGTGGTGATAGACTATTTGATAGAATTCGGGTATGGAGTTATGTCCTTGTACCAAAGTCGTCATTTGGTATTCCAAGGTTCCCAAGTCCCTTTTACCCGCATAGTGTAATGTTAAACATTTGGATATTTTTTCCCAGTTTAACGGGGTGTTATAGGACTCAAGTGCTATGTCCGCGTGTCCTGATATTTTATTTCGAATAACTGACAAAATGCCGTAATATTTGGGGGTGCCCTTGAGATGTGCATAGATCGTGAGTATTCGCTCAACACTCTTCTTCCATGAGTTGAACTCTTCCGGTTGTCCAGTGAATACCACATCCGGAATTTTGTCCATATCTGTTAGGTTCGCATCATTCAGAATGTTGATGGGTTGATCGATATCATTATTTATGTCAGATGCAGGGTTCATTATCGAATTGAAAATCTGACGTCCTTGTAAATGCAGAGTTTCTGCAACTAATCTAGTAATTGTCTGTACCATTTCGTCATTAATTATTTGATTAGGTGGAGGAGGTTGTTCGTGCGGAATTTCTAAGCGCGGTGGCCTTATTAAATTATTAGGATTTGCCATTTTTAAATTAAATTATAGACACAGGTGGAGACGATAATTTGCAGATAATTAAGGATAGAGCGACAAGAATTTCTGTTTGTGTATTGTTTTCTTCAATATGTTGTTTCACTTTAATGTGTTATAAGCAAATAAAATTATTTGGTTCTAAATGTTATCAAACTATTAATTTTTCTTAAGATTTTCTTGCTAATTTGGTAGTTTATAATTCAATTCTTAAATTTTTATAGAATTGTTTTTCTTTTCAAAAAGAAAAGCTCAAAATTTAAAGTCTCTTTTTACTTTAGATTTTCTTATGTATTTAATATTTTTATAACTGGTTTCTATATTTTAATGAACTATATTTTCAAGTATGTTTTTTTTTTTTCAAAAAATTATTTAGATTTCACTTTTGATTGTATTTTTTATAACAATATCATTATTCAAAAGGACTTACAGCAAAAAAAAACATAACTGCTTTCATTTTTTTGTTGTGGTTTGTGTGTCCAGGGTGTCGGGACTGCTCTAATCGGCGGCAAGGCGGCTTTCAACTACAGCTGTGTTGATTCCTGTTTAGTCCCTTTTTTTTAGGACTTACTGAGGGGCTTCTTCTTTGTAAATTCCTTTGCACTTTCACAATTGTCTTTTAGTAAACGGGTATTTACTTTATCTATGCCTATGTGGTGTGGAAACGGGCAGTTCCTCATCGAGGGCAATTAAAAAAAATTCATCGTCTGTGGCGGAGTGCTAAAAAAGAAGAGTTTGCATTTACACAACAATTTTAAATATGAATTGGGGATTACTTACAATTTGCAATGACGATGTTGATTTGGTCGATCGCAATACCTTGTTTGACTCCAAAAACAGCATAGGGCGAAAATACTTCCAAGTGATAGGAGCTGTCTCACTTGTGCCCTGCCCTGACTTCTTCTTACGCTGTTTGTCGAGGTTAGCATTAAAGGTTATTCGAAGGTTAGCCCACTTTCCCTTGCAATTGTTTGCCGACATATTAACGGCGTCGGCGACCTCCTGCCAAAGCAATTCTTTTGGCAATTAATATTGGGCACACCCAACATCCCACAAACTTCGCCTCATCTCAATTTCATGTATCAATTTGAGGATGTATTCGTGGGACCATTCCGTTTCAACCTTCTTTCGGTAACATTTTTTCTTTTTTCGGCTAGCGGTGAACAGGTAACTGGTACCTCCACAATGGGCTCAAAATGTGCAGCACTTTCTTCAATATTTTTAGAATCCATCACTAAAAATATTTTCACGTATTTAAACACAATTTCTATAAAAAGCAAAAATCACCTTTAATTTTTCAACGAGTTTTGCAGTTGAAAATCCAATTTTCTATGAAAAGCAAAATTCACCTTTAAAATTTCAACGAGTTTTGTAGTTGACAATTCAATTCTACAGACAATTCAAGTGTTTTTTTTTTTCTTGTATCCTTCTCAGATTTGTCTGCCAATTAATAAATTTGAAAATGTTCCTCAAACTGGGTCTGCAAATTTATTTATTGCCAGACATTTGCAGAAGCGTCAGAAATTGAACAAAATTTGTGTACACACGATTGCCACATTTGCAAATTAAGTTGTCTTCAAAATGATGATGAACAAATTTTTCTGCAAAAAAATTTGGTGTGTACACGGTTGTCAGCTTGCGTGTACACGATTGCCAGATATCTGCAAACTAATTAGCAGATATTTGTCTACAAATTAGCAGCCAAATAGTTTTTCTGCAAATTAATTTGGTGTGTGCACGATTGTCAGCCATTCGAGACAAATTTTTCACTGACAGTTCTGGCAATATTTGCAGATCAAGCAATCGTGTACACTTAGCTTTATCTCTGCTGCAAGTGCAGATGAAAATCGGAAAAAGACACAAGATGTAAAATTCATACTTGTCTGAGTCCCCTATTATACGATGTCTCACGAGACATGTCTCATTTTTGACGTTCCTTTTAAATTTCCATCCCGTGAGACAATCACTATTACATGTTCAATTTTAAAGGCTCACGTCTCAAATTTGACAATTCTTCATTTCTCTTTCAATCCTTTTCTTGTTGTCACTTTATAAATTTCAAAGTTTTATTTTTCTCTAAATAACCCTGCAGCTACACGATCAAGATATGGTAAGCCATCAGCCTACATATATACTATGTCAAATTCCTGTTCGCGTTTCGGCTGTGACGTAGGCGACTTACAACTACCCAGGCAAATGGCTTTCAATCGACATGTCATTATATATTTTCAAAATGGCACCCACAAGAAATTTGAAATTCAAAGTTTTTTTGCAGGCACTCTTTTCTCTTTTTGAGGGTATTTGACGAAGCTGTCAATTTCATGGCTACTGAAACTGCTTCTCGGGTGGCTTTCAATATTCCATACCAGTAACATATGGTAAGCCATTTACAATACATTCGAACTTTCTTACATACACAACCAAACTTTTCGAAGTTGAAACCCAACTGGTATGGAATATTGAAAGCCACCCGAGAAGCAGTTTCAGTAGCCATGAAATTGACAGCTTCGTCAAATACCCTCAAAACATTGACATAATAGATATGGACTGCCAGTACCCAACTTCACGTCGGTCCCACTTGATGCCTAGCGCCTGTGAAAGGTTAGCGGCATTTGTTGGTACTAAAATTTGACATTACGCTGTCATCTCTTTGTCAACTTTTTTCATTAAAAAAAAGAAGATAGCAGAATGAGTATTCTAATTTCTAAAGATAATAAATTTGTTTCCGGTCTTGGAGCTTAGCTCGAAGCTGATATAGTTAAAAAAAAAACCAGTCACAAGAAGACATCGATAAACTAGGGGTACGTATCAAGTGGCGTTCTGAAAGTTAAGCCATTAATGAGTGTTTTGTTTTGTAGGTGCGTTTTAGTTAAGCCACATCCATACATTAGTGGAGGGTATGTGCAAGTTGGAACTACGATTACATACACCATTAACAGTCTCTGAATTCTGGAGGTGGTGGTGGATGTGTTTCAACGTGCATTAGAGAGGTGGTTGACTCTGGATCAAAGTTCAGAATAACTATTGCCATGACTCGATCAGCAACACAGACTTCAGCAACATCAACAGGGAATCAAAAAGCGCGTGAATATTGGGGCACAGTTGATGAGTTTCAAATCACTCAACAGCCAACACCGACTACGCAGCCAGCGAAGATTTTGCCGACCAATTCAGCAGAGGCAGTTGAGATCCTACTTGTGTTCTCAGGCTCCGTCAACTGCGTCATTAAATGTTTTCGTAAAATCACATTTTTGTACTTTCTTTTTGTTAGATTATAAAAAATTTTGTTTCTCTTGTAAAGATGTAGAGCCATGAACTGTCACAAACAGTTCTGGTCAGTTCGTTGATGAAATTCTACAAAGACATCGAAACGACTGGACAAAGTACTGAATTTTGCGATAAGGCGAGTTACAACCTTCTGGTTACTCCTTTTTATTTTTTCTTGAAACTAATACGATTCTGTTTTCAGGTATAAGTAATTTATTTAAATCTAGGTGGGAGAGTCCAATACATTGGCAGGTGATGATAACTGAATCTAAATCCGGCAAACAATTTGCAAAGTTCGTCAACATGTTAATGAATGACACATCTTTCTTGTTGAACGAGTGCTTGGAAAATCTTAAGCGAATTATGAATTCATCAAACACAGGTTGGTTTAGTATATAATTACTTACTCATCTTGCTGTTTTCGTTTGTGAAAAATTAAAAATACTTAAAGATTCTCATGATGAACGAGGCTGCTTGGGCTGTACTGGGATCAGAACTACAACAGAGTCGGTTATCACAGTTGTCTACAGACGAGAGGCAGTGCCGATCGTATCTTACCCTTGCCAAAGAAACTGTTGAAATGTTCCACTATTTAACAGTAAGTTGCATTAAAATGTTTGATAGTGTTCTTACTACTATTGCCAATCTAATTTGCAGGACGACATTAAGGAGCACTTTATGCGGGCTGAACGAGTTGACCGGCTTAACTCAATGTTGAATTTCAATCTTCAACAACTATACATGTATCATAGTTTTACTTTATACTTTCCAAGAAGTAGACACTGACAGCCTTATTTATAAACCAATAATAGGGAGTGAATAGCGCTATGTTCCTCTTATAATATCTCTGAACAGAAAAACGTATTTATAAAACTTTTTGAACGTAACATAGGCTGAACGCCGATTTAGGTAGTATAGTGACTGAATAAATTTGTGTCTTCGCTATTTTGAAATGACAGGGGACTGTTAGTACGCCGGCGGATACATAGATGGCTTTCAGAGACCGGTTTGTTTTCGATAGTGAAGAACACCTGTGTATTACCGCTCAATGCTATAAATTATATTATAGATTATAGATAGGTAAGATATACATATCATAACTATAATGGTTTATAAATAAGAATTTATTCAACGTGCTATTCACTACATAACTATTCATGCGTTCAGAGCTATTTAAGGAAATCTAATAAATACGGCTGTGAAAGTTTGTAAAAATCATTTCTTCAATTAAGCTTCATTGAAAAGTAAGAAAGTTATTTCTTATATACCATGTATGGGCTGGGCATGGAAATACTCAGAGTTCGTGTTCCTCGTCATTCGATAAGGATAAGGAAATTATTGCAAGACAACTCGATGCGATCACATATTATCCACATCCGACATGGTTGTTACTCAACGCTGAAGGAACGCGATTTACTGCAAAGAAGCATGAAGCTTCAGTGAAGTTTGCAGAGGAGCGTAACCTCGCACCATAAAATACTTTACTTTGTGTTTATTGTACCATATTTTATATATCAATATAAACAAAAATTTGTTTCTTAAACAGCAAGGAATCTATTTCTCATGTAATTAATTACCTTAAAAAAAAGCAAAATAGATTGCGTAGAACTCGTTCAGTTTTCGGTTTTTTATTTTGAAATAAATTGTTGAATTTAATTTTTAAAAAATGTCCAAAGTGCAATGATTTAAAAGTTTGGAATCCAGCTAAATACGGCTGGTAGCCCCGAAGACTCCTTGGCCAAATTTTTGACATTTATTTACATTTCGATAATTTCTTATTTTCACCCCTCGCATTATCTTTATGTGTTGCTTAGTTCTTCCAACTTTTCCAACTTGTCATTCACTGTTAGGGTTTTGAGGTTCTCTATGAGGATTTTGAGGCATATGGATTCCTTTATAAAAAAAAGAAAACATTGAGAATTTTTCATAAATAAAAATCAACCAACAAACATACCCCGTCTAGTAACGTTTCGCAGACACTTTCCAGAAGAAGCCCGGGTTGGGGAAAGGTTATATTGTCTACTTGGAAACAGGAATGACTTCGATCGAAAAAGTAGACCTCATTTTTTCCGTTGATAAGCATCATGTCCCTATTACCATCGGCTTTCCAAAACCCCCATGTATGGTTTAATGCCAAGAAATTTTTAATTTTGTTTGTCCATGGTCTTAATGAAGCCGAATATTATCTCAGGTGGAAACATAAAATCCAAAGGCATTTGGTCATTGAATTTATTGCTAACCCGGGGGCTACACGATCAAGATATGGTAAGCCATTTACAATACAATTAAATTTTCTTACACTTACAATCAAATTTTTCGAAACTGAAACCCAGCTGGTATGGAATATTGAAAGCCACCAGAGAAGCAGTTTCAGTAGCCATGAAATTGACAGCTTCGTCAAATATCCTCAAAAAGAGAAAAGAGTGCCAGGAAAAAAACTTTGAATTTCAAATTTCTTGTGGGTGCCATTTTGAAAATATATAATGACATGTCGATTGAAAGCCATTTGCCTGGGAAGTTGTAAGTCGCCTACGTCACAGCCGAAACGCGAACAGGAATTTGACATAGTATGTATGTAGGCTGATGGCTTACCATATCTTGATCGTGTAGCTGCAGGGTAAAGCAACATAGCAAAAACGAATATGGGAAAAGAGAAACGTCAATATGAGACTGCTAAAAATCGGCAAGGTACTCATCGGGAATTTTTTTGTGCATCTCATTTCCTCACATCTCCTTTCTTTTTCGCACTCATGTGAGACTGGGCTCGTGAGACATCATGTAATAGGGAACTGATAGAGAGGAAATGCACCATCTGCACTTCCTTAGTTATGGTTGCAGATGAAAAATTATGGTGGATTGACATGCATCTGCAAGTGCAGATGAAAAACGGAAAAAGACACAAGATGTAAAATTCATACTTGTCTGATAGAGAGGGAACGCACCATCTGCTCTTCCTTAGTTATGGTTGCAGATGAAAAATTATGGGTGCAGATGAATATGTTCATCTGCGCCCATAATTTTTCATCTGCAACCATAATCCTATTCGTCTCTCTTTTTAACTTTTGTGTTTCATAATCTTCATCCGTCCCGCTTTACGTTTCTGCACTTCTGCAGTTGCAGATGCATATAAACCCAGCATTATGGCTGCAGATGAACATGTTCATCTGCAACCATAATTTTTCATATTCAACCATAATTCTTCGACTAACTACTCTCACGGTCAGTTGATTAATCTTCACTATGTCTAAAGTATGTGCAAAGTGCGATCAAATTATAAAACGCTCCAAAGAAGTTAAATACGTTAAGTGTGAATATTTCTGCGGTCGTTTTTTCCATAAAGATTGCGTTGAGATTAGTGACAACGATTTTGCGATCATTTCTGATAAAAGATTATTCTGGAAATGTAATTCCTGTCAAAGTATAAATCTTTCTCAGTTTATTAACGGTTTCAATGCCCTCACTGATACTGTCAATGATCTCAAAAAAGAGTTCTCTTCTTTTAAAGTTTCGCAGTTAAATTCCCCACCCCGTAAAGTAGCGGAGAAAATCATGCCGGACCCCTTACCGAATCAAATTAACAATAATAATGATTTAAACCGCGAAAACAATGATCGGCCTTTAACTGATAAAACTGAAGTTGAAAAAAGTCTAAACAACAACCCTTTATTAGATAGTAACATTCCTGGACCTTCTGACATTAATTCAATTAATTCCGAGTTCGTTGTAAAACCAAAAAATAAAAGAGAAGTGAAGATAATCGGCACCGACAAATCATCAAATCTTAGTGCATTACCAAAATTAAAGTGGCTTCATCTATCTCGCTTCTCCAACTCAACAACTACTGAAGACATTATTAAATTTTTATCATCAAAGACGAACATTCCTCCTGAGTCATTTAAATGCTTTATGTTGGTAAAAAAGGATACGAATGTTTCTGAATTAAAATTTGTTACATTTAAACTAAGTGTTTCACAAGAACATTTATCAACAGTCATGGATTCTTCAATTTGGCCCATTCATGTTCAAGTAAAATATTTTTTAGCTCTGAACAAAAAAGAGAATACGCAAAATATACCACCGAAGCCTCCGTGTCTCTTAGGCCAAACCTAATCTCCCAATCATCGTCATCATCTTCGTCATCACCAACACCATCTACAATCACACCGATTTTAATAAGATCTACTCTCTCAGCTTCACCACACACATTGTCACCTTCAACATCAACACTTTCATCGCCGTCGACGTCACCACAGCCACCTCCACTATCATCAAGAGTAAATTCCCACAGCATGAATACTTTACCCTCAACTAACGCTTCTCATTTGCCTTCGCATAATTTCTTTGGTTACTACCAAAACATTGGTGGAATGCGCACAAAAATGCAACAATTATTGCTGTCGTCATCTTCTGAGCAATATGATTTCTATGCATTCACTGAGACGTGGTTAACTGAGAACCATAACAATGCAGAGATTTTTAGTAATCATCAATACTCTGTTTTTCGTAAAGACAGATGTTCTCTTGCAACTGGACTTGAAAGAGGTGGAGGAGTATTGCTCGCAGTAAGATCTATATATGCATGTACTGAAATGTCATTGCCAACATATAATATTTCATCTTTTGACATTGATCAAATTATTGTCAAGATATCATTAGATTGCAAAAAAGATATTTTTATAATTTTGAGTTATATACCGCCAAAGAGCCAACTAGAGTTATATATAGATCACATTAATAACTGTATTCATTATATTTCAATGATTAATAGTAATCAAAACGTAATTTTAGTAGGTGATTTTAACTTGCCGAATATAAATTGGATATTTGACTCTGATGAAGGTCTTCTTGTTCCTTTTAATTTAATTAGTGAATGTGATTCTTTTGTTATTGATTCCCTTTATTCAGTTAATTTGGTTCAAATGAATAATTGTAAAAATAGATTACAAAGAACACTCGATTTATTATTTGTTGATAAAGACTTAAATTTATCCGTAAATAGATCTATTTGCCCTATATTTCGTAATACAGAACATCACATTGCTTTGACTTTTGATTTTAAGATACTTAACTTTTTCAAACCAACAATGCCATTTAAATATAAATATAATTTCAACAAAGCTAATTTCAATGATATTGCGAGTTATATTAATAATTTACCATTGCCTTCAACATTGATCCAATCATATGAACTATCAAGTTTTTACGACAGTTTTCTTAGTTCTCTTAAAACTGCTATCGATCTATTTGTGCCCAAAACTAAAATTAATAATACCTCTAAACCTCCTTGGTTCAATAAACGTCTGATTAATTTAAATAATAAAAAAAATAAAGCGTATAAATTATTACGTAAGTTTCCATCTGATGCCAGTTTGCGTAGTATTTACAATGATATCGAAAAAAGTTTCAGTGTTCTTAATAAATTTTTATATAAACAATATATTTATTCAATGGAATCCAAGTTAAAAGACAACAGCAAATGTTTTTGGACTTTCATTAAAAATAAAAAAAAAAATCTAATGGTATTCCTAAAAATATGCAATATCTAGGTTTGACTTTAACTAGTTTGCCAACCATCTGTGATGCGTTTGCAAAATTTTTTAAATCAAATTATATTGATTCAAATAATGTTTTTAGCACTTCTCTAAGTCCGTCCATAAATAATTTAAGCCTAGGCCACTTAAATATTGACGAATTAGAAGTAGAAATGGCTCTATCTGGTCTAAATGAAGATTCCAACTCCGGTCCTGATGAAATTCCACCAATTTTATTAAAAAAATGTGCAACTGCCATCTCAAGACTTTTATGTTTTATATTTAATTGCTCTATAACATATGGTGAATTTCTGCCCGAATGGAAAACGTCCTTCGTTATTCCTATTCACAAAACTGGATCTAAACAAGAAATAACTAATTATCGTCCTATTAGTAAACTGTCTTCAATACCTAAAGTATTTGAAAAAATAGTTTGCGATAAATTGAAATTTTTATTAAAAGAAACAATATCCCCTTTTCAACATGGGTTTGTATCAGGGAGATCTACTTCCACCAACCTAACCATTTTCACTAATTTTATTCTTAATTCCTTGGAAATGGGTCACCAAGTCGACGTTATCTATACAGACTTTGCAAAGGCGTTTGATAGGGTGCATCATAAAATTCTATTAAAAAAATTAGAATACATAGGTTTTCATTCAAACCTGCTTAAATGGATGTCAAGCTATCTGATAGGACGCAGTCAACATGTTTCAATTGATTCGATTATATCCAATCCTTTTTCGGTAACTTCCGGCGTTCCACAAGGTAGTCATTTAGGTCCAATTCTGTTCCTTATTTTTATTAATGACTTACCTAGTGTCCTTAAAAACTCGATGCCTCTTATGTTTGCAGATGATTTAAAATTCTTTAGATGTTGTAATGAACACCCAACATTTATACCAATTTCCTAATCGAAAACGTTTAACCGAAAACACAACTGGCAACACTATAATGGAATGGTATAAAATGACAGGCATTGTTTGTAAGCCAGTGTGTGTGAGTGTAGAGATGCTTGACAGCAAATGTGGAAACCATGGAGAAGAAACTGGAACGCTCTAGATGAGTGTTGTTCTATATAAATAGGACCGCTGACGCAACGAGCAGTCAGTTCTGATTATAGAGTGATAAAGTTAAGAGTGAATTGTTGTGAACAAGTGATAGTCCAAAAGTCGAGTTGAGTTCAAATAAAGTATTGATACTGAATAAAAGTGGTAGAAATAAATTGAAAAGTGAAGTTTTATTTTGCGAACTAAGCGCACGTTACATTGGTGTCAGAAGTGTAAATAAAACTTATTTGACTAATAAAGTGTAAAAAAAAAAAAAAAAAAAGTAAAAAGAAAAATAATAATTATATAAAGTGAAAATGGGTAAGTTGTTAGAAGAGCTCAACTGCATTGAGCTTAAAAGTGAGTTAGGTAAGCGAAATCTTTCTAGAGCGGGATCGAAAAATGAGCTCGTCCTGCGCTTGCACAATTATTTGGAACAGCAAGGGGAAGACGTTAACACTTTTGTTTTTGAAACAGAAGTGGAGGAAGAGAAAGTAAGTGAAAGTGTAGATTTATCTAGTATAATGAAGCTATTATTAGAACAAAAGAAACTGACTGAAGAACAACGAAACGAGCAAAAGAAGGAACAGCAGAATGTTCTCGAACAACTGGAAGCACAACGAAACGAACAAAAGAAGCTGATTGAAGAGCAACGAAACGAGCAAAAGAAGGAACAACAGAATATTCTCGAAAGACTTGAGGCGCAACAGAATGTTTTGGAAGGTCAGAAAAACATTCTAGAAAGCAAATTGGGTAACATTGAGAAAAATGTTTGTGGCCTAGAAAAACGCATTGAATGTGTTGAGAAACGATTTTCCAAGCTTGAGAGTCAATGCAAAAGTCAGCTTGTCACTTTGGAGAAACGAATCGAAAACATGGCTAAGGAACTAGACCAGATGCGGAAAATGGAGCTACGGAAAACTTGTGGAGATTGTCTAAAGCCAAGAGAAGTACAACCACCAACATTCGATGGACAGTCGTCTTGGTCAGTTTACAAGAGACAATTCGAGGCAGCTGTGACAGCAAATGGCTGGGTTGACGAAGACAAATACACAGCACTGACTCTTGCTCTTAGAGGACCAGCAGCTGAATTACTTCAAACTGTTCCAGCTGGTAAGAGCAACGATTTCAGTTCTCTCGTGGCAGCTATAGATAAACGCTTTGGTGATAGCCACTTGAAAGAAGTCTTCCGAGTCCAACTCAATAACAGAGTTCAGAAAAGGGGTGAAAGTCTACAGCAGCTCCAATCAGACGTCGAAAGACTGGTTCACCTGGCATACCCGGATGCTGGAGAAGAAATCATCAACCATCTGGCTGTTGAGTCCTTCGTTCGTGCCATTTCTGACAAACATCTTCAGAGATCTGTGCGAACTGCTAGAACACGAACTCTTTCTGAAACTCTAGAGTTTGCATTAATGATGGAAGCATCTGAGCAAGCTTCTCAAATGGTACATTGTCAAAGAGAAGCCATATTCGAGGCTGAATCATGCCCAGGAGTTAAGCTACAAAGGAACCAGCGGAACGGACTCGCCAGATGTTGGAATTGTAATAAGACGGGGCACTTACAGCGACAATGCCGGTTTCCACCAATTAAAACTGAAACTTCTTGTCGACGTTGTGAAGTCCAAGAAAATCAATCCGTGAGCTGTAGAGTAAGACCGCAGACTTATCAATACCGAATTGGACATCAGGTAGAAAACCCCCAATGGAATTGCTGGGGGAAAGTAGAGACCAAGACTCAGCGGAAGAGAATGGAACCCATATTCGGATGGAACAAGGAAGAATTGAGGTCTGCTCAAACGAAGGATCCAGACATCGGACCGATTCTCAAATGGAAAGAGAACAACACGAAACCTGACTGGGACGACATTTCTGACCAAAGCCCTGTTGTCAAAGCCTATTGGGCACAGTGGGATTCGCTTCGCGTGCAAGAAGGAGTACTCCAGCGCAAATGGGAATCTCCTGACGGTAAATCTTTTGTAATGCAGCTTATTGTTCCTCAATCGAAAATCAAGGAGGTTTTACAAAAGATGCATAGAAGCCCTACAGGAAGCCACCTGGGAGTCAACAAGACGCTGGAGAACGTGCGAAAACGCTTTTACTGGCTGCATGTTAGAGGTGACGTGGAGAAGTGGTTCCGAAATTGTTATGTCTGTGATTCAAACATAGAGGTGGGTAGGCTTACAGATAGACCTAATAGAACAGGGACATGGGTCACAGTGTATGGCGACCGGATGAAGACCCGGTACGACACAAAAGCGACAAGGGCAGGATTCCAAGCAGGAGATCGTGTGTGGCTTTATAATCCTCATCGTCAAAAGGGATTGTCACCGAAACTTCAGCAGAACTGGGAAGGTCCTTATACTGTTGTCACGAGGATTAACGACGTGGTTTACCGCATCCAAAGAGGATTAAGAGGCAAGTTAAAAGTAGTTCATTGTGACCGGCTGCATCGATATAGTGGCGAGGCTGCAGATGGAATTATTCGGGACGAACAATCTTAAGGAGGGGGCAGTGTAATGAACACCCAACATTTATACCAATTTCCTAATCGAAAACGTTTAACCGAAAACACAACTGGCAACACTATAATGGAATGGTATAAAATGACAGGCATTGTTTGTAAGCCAGTGTGTGTGAGTGTAGAGATGCTTGACAGCAAATGTGGAAACCATGGAGAAGAAACTGGAACGCTCTAGATGAGTGTTGTTCTATATAAATAGGACCGCTGACGCAACGAGCAGTCAGTTCTGATTATAGAGTGATAAAGTTAAGAGTGAATTGTTGTGAACAAGTGATAGTCCAAAAGTCGAGTTGAGTTCAAATAAAGTATTGATACTGAATAAAAGTGGTAGAAATAAATTGAAAAGTGAAGTTTTATTTTGCGAACTAAGCGCACGTTACAATGTATTGAAAATTTAACAGACTGCAGGCTTCTCCATAATGATATTTTAAATCTTATCAATTGGTGCAATACAAACCAATTAGCTCTAAATATATCTAAATGTCAGTGTTTTTCGTTTACACGTCGTATGTTAACTATCATTTACGATTATAGCATCCAAAACCACGTTCTAGATAGAGTTTCTGTGAAAAAAGATCTTGGAGTCATTTTTGACTATAAGCTTAACTTTATTCATCATATTGAATTCGTAGTGAATAAAGCCAATTCTATGTTGGGATTTGTCTCACGAAATTCTTTTGATCTAAGTGACCCTTACGCTCTTAAAGCCTTATACGTGGCGTATGTTAGGTCAATCCTTGAATATTGCTGCGTAGTATGGAACCCTCAGTACAACGTTCATATTAAAAGAATTGAAAATGTTCAAAAAAAATTTACAAGATTTGTAGTAAACAAATTAAGGTGGAACATTGAAATGCCTTCATATAATGTAAGATGTCAGCTTATTGGTATTCAGAGTTTAGAAAACCGCCGTAAGATGTTCGCAATAAATTTTATCAATGACATTTTATCTTATCATATTGATTGTCCTTCTTTGTTATCGCTAATAGATTTATATGCTCCTTCACGAGAACTAAGAAGCCGTCCCCTTCTCCGAGAAAATACTCATAGAGTCAATTATGCTTTCAATGAACCCATTACTCGCAGTGTCAGGGAGATTAATAATGTGTCTAATAGCATTGATTTCAATTTTCATTTGAGTAGAAACTCTTTTAAAAATATGTTAAGTCTGCACTTTTTAACTAATTGAATTATGTAACGTTATAGTATATATAGCTTTATCTTGTTTCTAGTTATTTTGCCTATTTCGTAAGTCTATTTGAGATTGTAAACTCTAATTGATTGTTAAATAAATAAATAAATAAAATTCTATTCGTCTCTCTATTTAACTTGTGTATTGTATAATCTTCATCCGTCCCGCTTTACTTTTCTGCACTTCCGCAGTTGTAGATGCATGTAAACCCAGCATTAATTTCACTTCTTGTGTCTACTTCCTTTTTTCATCTGCACTTGCAGATGCATGTAAGTCCCCCATAATGCTGGGTTTACATGCATCTGCAACTGCGGAAGTGCAGAAAAGTAAAGCGAGACGGATGAAGATTACAAAGCACAAAAGTTAAAAAGAGAGACAAATAGGATTATGGTTGCAGATGAAAAATTATGGTTGCAGATGAACATGTTCATCTGCACCCATAATTTTTCATCTGCAACCATAACTAGAAAGTTCGTTCCCTCTCTATCAGACAAGTATGAATTTTACATCTTGTGTCTTTTTCCGATTTTCATCTGCACTTGCAGATGCATGTAAGTCCACCATAAGGTTTCCTCTCAACTTTTTTTATAACTACGTCCTATTTTTTAATTCACAATTATTTCCTACTGAACTGAAATTAACCGTCTGCCTCAATTTCGAATTTGCTCACACCACTACAAATTTCGAAGTAGAATTTCTTATGTAGAAAATTTTCTAAAATGGCCGTTCAAGTGAAGTCCATATCTAGATGAGTATAGTCACAGTTTTGACAAAAAAACTACAAACAATGAATAATAAAATATAAAAATTAGAGAAAAGTGTTTTCAAAACAAACAAATTCAGTTAATTTATAAACACTAATAGGAATTTCATTAAAAACAAATGAACCATCATATTCATTACCGAAGTAAAACCTGCGGTGTATGAGTGAATCTTATGTGTACGTACGTGTCGTAGCCTCCTAGTATACCAGCCATATACCAGCGGACCAGCGTACGTTCGAAAAAATTTTCGCCACTTATGACAAAATGGCGTCGAAGACGAAAAAGTTGAAAGGCCACTGAAAATTTTGCTTTGTTGGAGATTTTTAAATTTTCAAATTTTAATACATTTATAGTGCTAAAAACTGAACAAAAACAAGTGGAAAATTATAAGAAAATTGTGTACTATCAATTCCATTGATTTATTTTGAATGATTGATGTCTGCGATACGAAAAATTGAATTTTTTCAATTATATCATGAGCCAGGTGAGTTTATTTGCTTAAAAAATTGCTAATAATTTATTTAAAATAAATAATAGTAAGTTTTTTTGATTGGTGATGTTATTGAAATTCAATTAGCTTTTAAAAAAATTACTGGGTGTGGTTAATATATGGTATTTTCGGGTCTTTACAAAAGCCACCTTCTGGAGCTGATTGTTGGAGTATTTGGATAAATATAGCTTAATAAAGGGTTATCCTTAGTTGTTTCATTGTTTTTTCGACGGAATTACATTCTGAATGATTTTCTCTGTCCGTAGGTATTTGATTTTTGAAAATCAATTAGGGACCCTTTTTTGCAATTTTAACTTAAAATCTTACTATAATTCGTCTTTTCTGTTTAATTCCCGCCAAAACAAGGTCCTTTTTAACGTTTTTATACATTTTTTGACCAAGTTTGTTGATTGCGTAACAGGGTTTTCTAAGTGCGTAGTTCAGTTGAAATCTACGATCTTTTATGATGTTTTTCCATGAATTTTACATAAAAAAACCGCCTTCAAGACTTTGTTCTGATTAGAGCCTTGTGTTATTGTTTATTTAAAGGAAAATAATGAACCCTTCAATAGAGTTGGATTGGAAGAAAATGATGATAACCGTGAAAACAACAATTTGTCGGCGACTAGCAGCTCCTCTGGATCAGAAAGGTGGGTTATTTTGGCCAGATACGGCGAGTTTTGGTTAGTTCTGACTGGCTTTTGTGTGTTATGCCCTTCATAGTGATTCAGATAGTTCGTCGTCAAGTTCAGGAGCTTCAAGTGATCGTAGTTCGCAAAGAAGAACGTCTCCATTGCCTGCAAAAACCCTAAAAGACGGTGTTGGAGTTACTGATCCGCCAACAAATTCCTTAACCAACGACGTGGGACCATCTCAACACGAGGATGATACTAAAACCAATGGGTTCTCTGATGACGAAGACGACGATGACGACTCAGAAGAAGAAAACGCAGCGGTGAATGGTGAGAAGGACACGTCGCATTCCAATGAAACAGATGAAGAAGATAAAGAGAGTGAAGACGATGCCGACAATGCCAGCGATAGAGATCACAATGGCCATGACGATGCCAATGAGACTTCTGCTTCGGAAAAATCAGATGAGAAGTCATCTTCAGAACAGTCTAGCAGTGTAAGATCACTTGTAAGGCATGTACAAATCTTATTATTTAGTTATTTAATGTTTAGGAACAAGAAGAGGAGGACTATCGTCCAAAAAAGCCAGCAAGAATAGCGAGGAAACCTACAGCACATTATGTGCCTTCAAAGAAACCCAAAAAGAAGAAGCAAAAGTATAACACTACTTCAGTTTTTTAATATACATTTTGCTAAAAAGAGTTTTTTATATACTCTAGTTGGGAATCTGAAAGTAGTGAAACTGATGACGACAGTGATCGAAGCTGTGGTAAGAGGACCACCAACAACAATCGTAAGCAGAAGCGGAAAAAGTCTCACTACTCGACAGATGACAGTGAAGATGATGCTAAAAGGTGAGTTCTACCAGTAAATTTCGTTATTTTTTAGATTTTTGTTGTTTCTAAGCAGAAGTTTGCTGGGTTTTTTAGGTTTTTTTTTAGTTTCTATCAGGTAAGTTAACTGTTCATATTTTAATTACATAAGCACTGAATTGATCGCGGCCTTAAGTTTTTTTTTTTTAAACAAGTGAAGTAAATAGTAAACGCAAGTGTTTTGATTAAGACGAATACATTCCTTGTTTTTTTTATATTTTCTTTAATGAGGGATCCAAATTCAAATGGTAGTATTTTCTTAATAAATAACAGTTCTCGAAAAATGCAAACATTAAAAAAATGTTTAAAGTCTTCTGCGGATCTTGTATTCATTTCGGGATCAACTTCAACAATTACAACGGGATCAACAGGGCTAAGCGCATCATCCAAATTGGCAACAGAAACTGTGCGTGCGATATTTTATTTATTATACAAAATTGTAAATTTTTTTTATAAATACAACTGAAGAAGTTAATTAAAATTGTTTTTAGGGGTTCAAAGAATGGTAAGTCGTTTAATAATATAAATATGTATAATGTAAATCCAACTACATACTTAAGTGCTTTTCTGCACGAAATGATAATTTTGTTTTTTTTTTATTATATACATATTTTTCTAAACTCAGTAGCGTAGTTTTGGCTTTAATTAATATCTTTAGGTTTAATTCAAGCTCCCACCTGGGACCTCGGGTAATACTAGGTTCAGTTTTCAAATGTTATCGGGGGTTATCACTTTTTTTTCTAAAGTATTTCACTCCTTAAATCTATTTTCCTCAACATTTGAAATTCGTTTACAGCAATTTAACCGACTGGAAGTGATTGATAACGGTCAAGTTAAAAGTGCTTTCCATGGAATTGTAATTACTTTCGGATTGCTCGCGAAAGGATATAGCCGTAGAAAAAAAAATTGATGTTTCTGTGATTCGAACCTCGTACTCCCATGTAACTGGCAGAACAAATTGTAGATTAGAGTGTTAGATCTCTTACTCTCAGTCTCGAATTGAATTTGAAAATTAATTTGTCGGGTGAAATTTTGGTTTGCGAATGTTTTTATTATTTTTGTTTATGCAATTACTAAATCACAAAAAGACACCCTTTTACAATATACTTAAAAAATATCAGTTATAATTTATTTGTGTGTTCAGTGGTAAAGTGCATTGCTGAGCTGAATATTGGGTTGATATTGTTGCGACAAAAATACACCTAATATTAATTAAACTCTTTCTTAATTTTTTAAAAATTAGTAAGAAAGTATCTTTTATTTTGTTTACTTTCTCAAAAATTAAGAAAGATTTTCTCGTTCGGTTTTCTGTGTTTGACTCAAGAGCATTGACTATTTAAAAAAACTGTTACCCATCTGTTAATTCCAAGAGGCTCCAGGACATTAAGTTAGGCACAAGTGCTTTTTGTTATGTATCGTGTGACAATTATAAGAGTGTGAAACTTGGATATTTAAAATTTTTAATTGTTTGTTTTAAAAACATTTTTTTCAAAACGTGTTTTTTCAAATTGGCGTGTAGCGATAGATTTGAAAAAATGAAAAAGAGAATTTTTTGTAATTGAATTCTTTTCTATTCACTGAATACAATTGGTTTTCATTATTGTGATAGGAAGTATTAGGGCTGTTTTTTTGGGAGGCTGTCCGGTACCTTGTATTGTAAATCCAAAAAAACGGTTCGCGTTTTATGTTTGGTGGTTGGTATCCGTGACGAGTTGTCAAACATAAACAAACAAAATAGCGGTGTTCACAAAAGTATGAAAGTATTTTCTTGTGGTTTTTTTTCTCTGTTTACACGCTTGGGTTCAGTTCACTTGAGAGTGAATGAGAACAAGTGCGAAAAACTTTTAAATGTCGGTAATCCGCTAAAATACATTACTTAGAAGTTTAAAAGTTCAAAACTTATATTTTAAAAGTGTCTTAAGAAACTAGACACAAGCGGATACTTATCTGTATAAGAATCAACTTCCGCTTCATGGTATATATGTATAAAGAATAGTAAACTCGATTTCCCATTTACTAATTCTTTGGACCGAGGCCACGGGGAGGCGCAATGGTCACTTCCTTATAAATGTAAAAGCACATTTGAGCTGTGACCGAAGTCGTATGGTGGCGCTACACGCTAAAAACGAAATCGAGTTTACTATTCCTTGTATATACAATGGTTATTAATTGTAGATTAAATAATTCTGGAACAGATGGCGCTTTTGTTGTTATTAATCATAGATTGCATAAATCTGGAACAGATGGCACCTTAAGCGAATTTCTTTACAGAGAACTGTAAAACATTGTCCCTTGCACCTCACAGATGGTCACCTACAGCAACGCGTATCTGGGTCTGCTAGTAATCAATAAATAAATCTATTTTAAGATAAGACGTAGTAAATGCTATTGAAAAAAAATGTCAACATTCACCGAAAAATGTGTTAAGGAACTATGCAAAAAGGAACAAAAAAATAGTTTAACAGAGCTTTTCGTTTCTTTTACGATATATTATTATATACCTATGAACCTGCAAATTAAAAAATCACAATCAATAAATTTCTACAATTCAAAAATCGTTACCAAAATTCTTTTCTATTCTATTCTATTCTTGTAAATTTTTCATTTCCATTCACTTGTGAACACCCCCTTTTTCTGTTGTTCGAGATACATGAAAGTCTCATCGAAAAACTTATTCGGTATCGAAAAATCTATCCCTTGTAAGATTTACTCATCCTTTTATCCCCTGTATCTTTTGTTGTTTTTGCTTTACATGTATTTACAATACAAGGTACCGGACATCTTCCCAAAAAAACAGGCCTATTGTTTTTTTTTTAGTAAAAGAGTAAAAATTATGTAAATTACGGTATTTTTTACTTCAAACATGTGTAGAAACTAAAATTTTTATTTCTACTCAATTTAATTATATTCACTTAATTATAAAGTACATATATAAAAATCTTACAAAATTGCCACCTGAGGATTGCACGCCACTAAAGGTTTTCGGCCGTAACGCCCTGTCGTCAAATAGACGTAACTTGTTTATTCACGATCAAAAGCACTTGTAAAAATTCTATATCTTCCTCAAAATATGAATAAAAAGATGTCAAAACTCCACTATTACTTAATTTTTTTTTCTGTTAAAAAAAAATCCCAAAAAAGGCTTCAAATATGCCTTCTAAATGAGGTGCCCCCCCTTAAGGAAAAATTTTGTACAAATGTTGTCTTTAACTTGATTACTCAAAAACTGTTAAATAGATTAACTTAATCTAAAATGCTAATTAAAGAACAAAGTATTAGCTTTCAAAAATAATATTTTTAATTATTAAATAGGGGAGATAGACCCCCATACGATTTTTTTTTCTTGTCTTATGCCACCCAACCTAGCCGTCCTGGGGCTAGGGATGTTGGAAATGGAAAGATATATCGATATATATCGTATCGATATATATCAAAAAAAATATCAAGTATCGATATATCGAATCAGAAAAATATCGATATATCGATATATCGATATATTTTAAATAATGAAATGTGCGACCTTAAAAATGAGAAAAAATAAAAAAAAGTAGTAAGAAAAACAAACAAAGAATTAATTTTTTTTCTGTATTTTTATTGATTAAACCAATATTTTTCAACCCCAGTGCCCAGTGATCAATGAACGTTGCATGAATTTTATGGGTTGTTCCTGTAAAACAAAACTAACAGCGTATAGAAAAGAGTTTTCCAACTATGAGAAATGTATGCAAGGTATATTAGTTACATTATACAGGAAAAAGCCCATAAAATTCATGTACCTATTCATTGACCACTTAGGTTACAAATCCTTTTTATTTGTGTTCGATATTTTGGTTTATTATTGTACACTGTGAAATTATCAAAACTCACAAAATGATTTGCTAAGTGGTGAATGAAAGGTTGCACACATTTTATGGGTATTTTCCTGTCTAAGATAATATAGTGAAAGGCATAGAAAAGTTTTTTTTTTGCAATAAATTTGGTATGTTTGCAGGTTAGTTTCTAGTACCCGAAAAAAGTATCGTTTTTTATACCTTTTCGATACATGAATATTTTTATCGATATATCGATATATCGGTGAAAAAAATATCGTCGATATATATCGATATATCGAACGAAATATATCGATATTTTTTTATATCGATATATTTTTTACATCCCTGCTGGGGCCAAAACCATTCGAAAATGAAAATTTTCTTTCGACAACAAAGTAACTAACGAATTTCAATCACTCACTGTAAAGGCAATGGTTGTTGGTTGTGTTGAGTGGTTCCAATTTTCAATTAGTCAATATATTGTGTAATGAACTATTAGGAAGCCAAGTTAAGTTTATTCCATACAATAAATAAAATGTAAAATTTTATCACGGTACACAGTGATTAATTAGGAAAAAAATTTCACACAAAACAAAAACAGTTGGAAGTGATGGTGGAGTTTGCTCATCCAAATTTAGCTGAGGAACTTTTAAACAACTCGGACGTCAAGTAAACTCTTTCAACAATTTGTGCGACTGAAAACATGTTAGTTTTTATGTTTTCAGTCGCACAAATAATAGTTAAAAACTGAAATAAATCTTTGACACGCATAAAATTCTGGCATACATTTATATCGCGTATAATTTTCCGCTCAACCCATTCTTTTCTGTTTTTTGCATGCCGAAAACATTTTAGTTTTTATTAAATAATAAAAATGCCTTGTTTGAAACCTAATTGATGTCTTGGTTGCAACTTCCAACTTTCTTAGATGTTTTTTACTTTGTTTGATTTGACAGATCTCATGAGAAATATGAAATACTTAAAAAATCTATTCCGTAAATGGAAATTGTACTAAGCAATTTCTGTTCGATTTGAAAGTTTTACGGGGTACGAATTCATATACGGATCGAAAATCACTTTCGAATAGGATCGACTTTCGAAACGAAATACAGAGTAGGGCCCCTGAACTTTTATCGCATCTTTGCAAAACAACCTGTATACTTTACATTATCATGATTATAACACTCACATGATGTCTGTTTAAATTAAATGGAAAAGCTTGATGTTTATTAGCCCGTCGTAAGATACTCGGACTATAAATGTGGAAAAGAAGCATCATAGATGCCTTGTACTGAATGTTTCGCCACGAAGTTTGTTACTATTGACAAAACTAATTTTTAAATATCTTCCAAAACACATTACGAAAATGTTTTTTTTTTTTTTTTTGGTATTCTAAGTTTTTACGACTTGCCTTGGGGTAGGGTGATTGCCAATAATACAAAACAAAAAGTGTTTATTTATACTGGGGCGGTATCTTTGACGCTATTGGGCAAATAGTTTTGACCAGATTTCGAAATGGCAGTTATTTGTTATTATGCACCTCCTCTTTCATTTTTTCAATCCATACAGTGAGGTAGCATTTTGTGTCTTGCTGTGTCTTCATGCAGGTGCTATACGCTTTCATCCGTTTAGTGGTCCTTTTATGTCAACGAGTCTCTTTGAAGTCGTCCACATAACATTTGTACCCTGAGCGGGCATCCAAATATTTGAAATCGCTGGGCAGCCCCGTATGGTTTTCCCGATGGTGTTTGTTATGTCGAGCTTTTCACCGCACTTCTTTAGGCCATCAAGAATAGCGGCACTTGCCTATCGCCTACGACCTTGGTAAGGTGTTCTTTCAATATCAGTTTGCATCTTTCAACCTTGCAATCAGATTGTGGATGAGGCGGTTTTGTTCTCGTTTAGATGTTCGTCGTGATATACAGTGGTGGCCAAAATAATAAGAGTGGAGTGAATGTTTTCTTCACAATAGAATCTATGCCTTAAACCTTTTTAATTGGAGCAAAATATATACATATATGTATACGAATTTTCTTTGACCTGACTGTTAAACATTTCCAGTGCTACCAAATATTAATAATGGTCACTTGCAATGTACCGTTAGTTTTACATACTTAGAAATGTCAGATTTGCAATGGTCAAAAATATAAGAATGCTGTGTAGAATTGCATTATTTCTGGTCTTTTTCACTTCCGATCGCAATTTAATTATTAAATTTACCGTTAGACTTGTGTTTAAGTGTTTAAAACTCATTAATTTTTTAAATAATAGGACGCGGAAAGCATTGCTCTGAGGAAGAACGCCGTTTGATCCTCCAACTAGGAGATCGAGGCAAAACATTCAGTTTTATTCAAGATGTTCTTCACCGATCTCAATGTGTTGTTGCTATAGTGCTAAAGCAGCGAGGTCAACCAACAAATTTCACCGAAAAAAGAGTACGCCCAAAAAAACAACAACTTTGCTGGACAGAAGGATTGTAAGAGAGGTTCTTAAAAATCCTTTTGCAACATCTAGCGGTAAAAAAGCAGATCTATCATTGGATATCAGCTCATGCACGATCCGCAGACGTTTGCAGGATAAAAATTTACTTGGGCGAAGGTTCCGTTACTTAGTTCTAAGAATATAAAGCAGCGTATACGATTTGCAAAAGTAAATCCTTCACAATCGGCTTACGGAAATTGGCAAAATGTTTTTTTTTAGTGATGAAACCAAGATAAATTTATTTGGTTCTGATGGCAGAACTTATGTTAGAAAGAGGCCCAATGAAGAGCTGATGGAAGAGGTAATGGAACAAATTGGTTTCACTCTTATTATTTTGGCCACCACTGTATGTTTGACTCGAAACTTCTCTCTTGGTCTGAATGGAGTTCCATAGGTACGCCGAACCTGCTCAACCAGTTAAACACAATTTTTTCGACCATTGTTTTGGCTTATTGATTTGGGATAGCGTTTTGGGGATAATACGTCGTCGGTGTCTGAGTGTTGAATCTGGTAGTCATATGTGTGCAGTCTTTCTATTCACCTTGTGGCTTGACCCTCTGGATTTTTAAAGTACAATAGGCTATTCAGAGCGCTGTTGTCTGTTCGCAGAAGAAATGTTGTCCATAGATATACTTAAATGCAGTAGTTTCTTTCGGGTTTCGAGAGAAACTGGAGAGTACTATGCCGATTCCAACATTGCTTGCATCTGCTTCGATGATGAAATTTTTCCAGGTGTTGAATATGTCAGCGCTGGAGCACTACAGAGGCGCTATTTGAGCTCCTGGAAAGCTTTCTCACAGTCACCTGACTATTTGAACTGCTTTCTTTTTTCTCTTCGCAACTCTAAACAAAGCGTGGGGTCGGTAGTGGCAAGATAGCTCGGAGCTGATGTTAGTGCTGTGGTGTTGGCCAATTTTCCAAATACTTCGTTTTTGAAAAGTGCTTTTTTCCAAATTCAGTTTTATTTCTTGCAATATTGATAAAATGTTTTTCCGTAAACAAGTAGACAAAGGCAAGCTTCCACGTCAGTCCTCGAAGAACGCACTCCATTAAACGCTCGAATGCCAGAGCCCGTTGCGTGTAGAGAACATTGTCTTTTCCCGATCCTCATGATGTAAGTCAACTTGTCAATATCCACTCTTCAAGTGCAACGTTGAGAAGCCCTGCATGGCATCCAAAGTATCGCTGATTCTCGCCAGAGGTTAGCTGTCCTTCTTAGTCATATTATTCAAAAATGATGCGAAGTCAAATAGAATTGCAGTTATACATTATGATCAGACTTTGAGCCGTCTGTAAATATGATGGAACTCCGTAAACAAGTAGACAAAGGCAAGCTTCCACGTCAGTCCTCGAAGAACGCACTCCATTAAACGCTCGAATGCCAGAGCCCGTTGCGTGTAGAGAACATTGTCTTTTCCCGATCCTCATGATGTAAGTCAACTTGTCAATATCCACTCTTCAAGTGCAACGTTGAGAAGCCCTCCATGGCATCCAAAGTATCGCTGATTCTCGCCAGAGGTTAGCTGTCCTTCTTAGTCATATTATTCAAAAATGATGCGAAGTCAAATAGAATTGCAGTTATACATTATGATCAGACTTTGAGCCGTCTGTAAATATGATGGAACTCCATCCCAACAATTTATGGTTAGTCGTAGTTTCCAGAAAACATCTTGCCGACAATGTTTGTGTCGTGGTCGTGGTCAAGTTTGTTTGTGTCGTTTTGTGAGGCCGATTGGAATGTCTGTTTATTTTGCTACATAAATGAATTTTTTGAAAGTTGAAGGCACACGTTTTGTTCTTTTCGCATTCAAGTCTGCTGCTATGTCCTTGTTTATAATTGAATTATATGAAAAGGTAGTTTTTGGGCCGAGCTTTTTTGGCGAGGATGCTTTTAATCCTCTTGTTTTCGTTCAAGAGTTGGAAGCCCAGTATGCTGGTGGCTGCTTGATTGTAGGCGGGTTTTAGCAGTGGTTTTTTGACATTTTCCGTATATGTATACCTAAGCTACAGTCAATTTTGCTTAAAATTAGAGTTCTTATAATGTTACAAAGTACATATTTCAATGTGGACATTTAATTTTTTGTTTGATAAAATAAAAAGTTCATTTTGTTCAAAATTAGACATAATATCTTATTAAGTTATTTATTTGTTCAATATGTTATGCTTATGATATTGTCTGAATTAATTCATAATTTCATAGAACACCAGATTAAGATATCATTTAATACATTGGATAGTTAAATTTTGACTTGATTAAGATGGTTCATCTTCTCAAATGCACTTATGTTTTGTTATAAATATCACAGATAGAGGGGGACCTTGATGGATATCATTCTGAAGTGAAAGGGAGGAGGAAAATGTGCTGTGGACTTTTGCCGATGACGATTAGATAGATACAATTAAACATCTTTGGGCCAATTCCCAATGTATTCCCCATGTAATATTCCAGTGTATGACGCAGAAAAGAGGGGCACGATTAGTCGTAGGATGTGTAGGTACCTTCGTTACAGCTTATACAAAGAAATCCTGTTGCACTGATCGTTTTGTGGAGGCATGTAGCACTCTTTCCGTTAATGCAGCGTTTTTTTTTTTGTGTGTTCTAATTTTGGACACAGTAAACACCTCATAGTTATTAATTTTGTCGAAAAAAGGGTGTCTTTTTACATACACATTAATTAGGAAAATCACGCAAAATAATGAAAAAAATTAAATTAAATATTCCAAAAAACGAAAATCTAAAAAGCCATTCTTTTGCAGCTGCTAATACATATAAACCCTTTAGTCAAAATCGTTGGACCGGTTTTTTCAAAAAACGGTTTTTTATTTTGCACTTAAAAAAAAAAAGGTTTTTTAAGATCTTGCTTGAAGTTGTTTTGACAAAAAAATTGAAAGAAATAAGAGATGTGGTTTTGAAGTTATTTCAAATAACCAATTTTTTTTTAAATTGTAAAAATTTTAAAAACTAAAATTTTTCAAAAATTGGTATGCAATCTTTCTTAAACAACCTACGACTTCTTAAATACAAAATTTCGTCAAAATCGTGTGAGCCATTAACGAGGAAGTCGGTTTTGAAAAAAACGGTACTATGGGAGGTACTGTTTTTATAATTTTTCCAAATTTTTTTTTTTACATCATCTAAAATTAATCCTCCACACAAAATTTTATCGAAATCGAAATAAGTATTATCATATCGGTTGTATGACAGGTACCGTTATTTGAAGACCTAGAGACTCAATTCCAAAAACCCCTCTGTAGGCTGCCCCACAGACCCTAACTGCAAATTTTGAAGAAAATCGGTCCATCGGCTCAGGCTGTAGATCCATATACGGACAGACAGACACACAGACAGAATTGCATGACCCTCTTTTTTGGTATTCTCTTCGTAATGTCATGTTTAATTGTTATCTCAAATTTTTTTTCTGCACGATTACAAAAATTGCCTTATAGTATCTATAATCACCAATAAAAATTTAACATTTTCCAATTTTTGAGTTTTTTTAAAGGCATTTCTTTCTGGTCTCAGATATAGGTATGGATATTTTTAAATGATGTATCAGAGAACTTTCTAGGTCTAAAATTCAAAGAAATATGATCGTGATCTCTTTTATACTGGTCGTACATTTATTCTTATTTTGTTGAAAAAAACATTGTTTTACTCGACCGAAAGGTATTTTATACAAAAAATTACATTTTATTTATATGTACGTATTTCTTTTTCAACTTAAGAACACATGTATGTGTATAACCATGCTGCTTCTATATAAAATTGGAAGTGCTACACAAAGTGTCCTCATCTGCAATCTCGGCTACTTGCCGAATTGACTCCCATAAATTCTTTATAAAATATTGAGCAAGCAATTTGTAGTTTTCAGCAACCACAGCTTCCATAGCATCCTGTAGTGCAACCACCATATTTTAAAGCAAGATCTCTGGTACAGGAGGTGGTACCGTGCGAATCGGAATCAATCCACAATTAGAATTTTCCCAACAGAGGATTTTAGTGGTTTTTGTGCCACTGTTGGGTTTGGAAAAAAATTTTCAAACCAAACTGTTTGATGGCATTGCGTGTTGTTGGTGGTATTTGTGCCAGGGAAAAATTTGTACTTTTTGATAATTTGCAAAAATGATGGAAACGACAGTTGCGTAGGGTCTGGTTCAACTTTGTCTCATGGGTCATTCCAGCGAAACCGACACAGTACGCATAAAAAATAAGTTACTTATTTTTTCAATCATTTCATTTCATAAGAATGTATAATGTTCTATTCTCCAGATATGGATTTACATATCTGGAGAATAGAACATTATACATTCTTATGAAATGAAATGATTGCTTAGGTAAAATTAAATAATTCAAAAGAGCTGATTTAAAGTAAATACAAAAACAAATTTTATATTTCTCATACACTTGTATGCTCAAATATTACTCGTCCCACCCGTTACAAAAGTACTGTCCCAGCCGTCACAAGCATTAAAAAGCAAATTATTTTTGTTTTACGAGTGTACGAAAGTACAATGTTCTTTTTGATTATTTAATGTTAAACTAAAGAATGAATGAAATATTAGTAAATATTGATTCGTAAATCGAACAATGCTTATATTCAAAATAGAATCCACAAAATATTTATATGTCAAACTAATGTAAACAAAAACGTAGAATTTGTTCTTTTGACCTTTGGATCAAGTAAATAATGTAATACAAGCGAAACACACAACCGAATTATAACGATACCAAAGTGGACGTGTTTCCTTTTTTTCTTAAGAGTTTAATTTTCCTTAAGTTATTTTTTTCCCTAGTTTTTTTATAATCTAAACAAAACCTAGACAGAAACAACGAGTTATTTGCGTAAATTTTACTAATACCTAATCTGTACAATATCAGGAACTATATAAAATTAGGTTCTTTAACAAAAGTTTCATAATTTCTTACCTATTGCGAATGGTTTAAGTCAACTTGCAAAGGAGAGGTAATTTGATGTCCCACCCTACACTTCGTTTGATATTGTTCTGGCAAAAGTGATAAAGTGATTAGAAAATATATATATATTATGTATATATGTATATATATAAAATACCTCTCTCTATGAAGTAAAATAATGTTTTTTGCAACAAAAAAGAATAAATGTACCATTTAGTGGAGTGCCGTTAGACATAAAAATGGCAAAACCTAGCAATCCAAGACAAGTCAATGGATTTTCATGAAATTTTCGGAGATGTGTTTTAAATAGCGTATGGAAAAAAGTTAAAAAAAATTTTAGTTTGAGTTCACTTTATGAATTGTTTCTGAGAAATCAAACCTCAAGTCAAAATTTTGAAAAATGAAAATATTTTTTTTCTTAGTTAATTTTATTTTACAAAATTTTGCATTATTAAGGGCCATTTTTTCTTGCAATAATCAATGTTTTTATTAATTTTTACTCAAAAGCAAAAAACGAACGAAAAAATCTTTCTTGGTCTTTAAGAAATTAAATAAAAAACGAGAGGTACTTTTTCCCGGAAAACAGAATGTTAATTTTCAGCTGATTGAACTTTATTCTCGGAAGTGAAACCTGAAAAAAAAATTTTTGGTATTTTGCCAAATTGACAAAATTGACCAAAGAGATCAAAATTAGTTAAATTAGCGGTTCGAAGTTTTTTTTAAGAGCAGAGCATGCTGATGTGGTGTTCTTTTTTTAAATAAGAATTAATGCGTCTCTTATTGATATCTTTTTGTCTGCATAGTGAATGCACGTAGATAAATTCGGAGTGTTTATTTGGCAAAAAAAATTTTTTTTGGTTTCAGCAACTCATTTGACCGGAATCATTGTTTTATTTTATTTTTACTAAATAAATGATTCAATTTCATCAAAATTCAAAGTAAATAACAAATCTTTAATCATTTTGTTATAAGTAGTAAGTCGAAGCGCCTCTCTTATTAATAAGGGAAATTTATTGAAAATATTAGAAGCTGTATATGTGTAAAAATGAGTGAAATGGGTTTTATAAACAAAAAGTACATTAACTAGACTCATATTGTTTATATGTAGATTATACATTTGAAATTTGATAGCTTCTGCTAGGAATATTTCCACTTTGTTTGAAAAATTCTCTTAAGACTTTAAAAACATATAAATGTCTCATTGGTAGAATTTGCAAATCCAGCTTTAACAGCCAACCTAGTTTTATAATTCTTATCAAATGCTTCTGTGATATAAATAGAGTCAGAAAACTATTAGCATACGAACCACCCCAACTAGTTACATATATCGTATTGCAGCTTCGAATTTGCAAGACCATAATAAATAAATTTTTAGAAATTTTTGGGAGCAAAAAGATTTTAGCAAATACATTTTTCGTGTGACCAATAAAATATAGGTTTTGGTCATTTGAATATGATCTTTCCAGTTGAGGTTGTAGTCGATTAATACTCCTGAGTACTTAAACTGTTGAACTGTTTCAATTGTAAAGCAATTTATGCCACACTTGTCAATAGGTAAAGGAAACTGTTTACAGTAATGGGCATGGAACCGCAAATTAAAGTCATAGAAACTATTTATATATAATTCAAAACTCATCAGTTTTGTTTTTTCACTTATAATTAATTTGTGATAAATAAACCAACTCCTTAAGATTTCAATATCTTTTTCAATACCTACTTAGAATACTGTCAAATAAAGTACCTGATGAGTATGTTAACATTATGTATGTCGTCAACAAAAGCAGTAGAAATACTATTTAACTTAAGTTTGAAAATGGATTTTATATAAATCAAAAAAAGCAAAGGGCCGAGCACAGATCCCTGAGGAACACCGTTCTTAAGCAGCCTTAATTCACTAAATATTCCATTAGTGTTGACTCTTTGTTTAAGCAAATCGAAAAAACTACATACAACGAAAACCTGCATTATAAAGTTTTGTAAGCAGAAGATCGTGGTTGACTAGATCGAAGGCTTTGGCCATATCTAAAAACAAACCCATAGTTGTTTTTTGCTATTTAAACTTCCATAAACTCCCCACAACTTTAAAATAGAATCTTCTGTAGACAAACCTGATCTAAAACCAAATTGATTGTTACAGAAAAAATTAAACTTTTCCAAGAAGGACACAATACGAACCTTAAGTAGTTTCTCAAAAATGTTCGTAAAAGTTGAAAGGAGTGATGGGTGATATGAGCCTAAAATTAGACATACGTTTTCTATTTCCTTTTTTAAAAAGTGGTATTACTTCAGCACATTCGAGATGATCTGGAAAGCAACCTCGACAACATACCAAGCAACATTTTTTAATAAGTGGCCAGATACTCAATCACTAGTATATATATGTATGTTTCATTTGCTAAATATATTGAGAAACGGATGAGGATGGTTTAGGACACATATCTCCGATTTACACCCTCTAATTTAATAGCACTGCGGTTTTTTCCCCCTAAAATTATCCCATAGACCGATTGCAATAAAAACCCATCCTTTTTTGATTTCCTTAGGAAGTAGACTAGAGTCGCGTTTCCATTTGCAAGAAAACTTCTGCAAGAAATGTCTGAGAGTCTGCGCGACAGTGACTTGCAAGTGGAAACTGCGAAGCAAGTTCGATCGCGACACCTTGCATAACTTCTTGCGAGTATGTGATGGTAGTGCAATAAATTGTAGGTTTAAACAGGTTTGCATTGACTCGCGACAGTTCTTGCAGCTTACCGAAATAGTTTCGTATATATCGCGGCTAATTGGTCAAAAAAGAGTACGTGAATTGTCTCGCGAAGAAATAATGCGGTCAATTAAACGTTACGAGTGTAATCCGTATTTATGGACTGTTTATGGATGTTAAAAATCTTAGCGTCAGGAGGAGTATATCCTTCGTTGATATTGAATCACGGAATCGAGTGTCCTGCTTTTTTAAAATAGGGCCCACTTTTAATAACAAAACTTCCAAATAAACTGGGGTCATCCAAGTGAGATTGAGATATTGTTGAGCGTCTTCTATGTTTAGTTCGTTTAGTAAATTATAGAAATTGTAATTTTTCACCTAAAACTCATATAAACATATACATTTATATAAAGGATTCCAGTGTTAAAGAAAGTTTTGTTCTATATTATGATGTTGAATGAAAAGAAAAATTTGACAGATCGCTTTGTGATAATTGGTCTCTCTCACACAACTGTATTCGGTCTTTGCCAGAAACCGAATGTCACTATTTATACGTTTAGGTGCTTTGTCTGTAATTTTCGTAATAGCTGCGAAAGATTTAAACTGTCCAACGACATCTCCTTTCTTTAACCTTACATCGTATGGTTTGTTGTTCAGTATTCGTACGGAGTCCATGTTGTTTTTCGGAGCTACAAATGTTTTCCCAATGGTGACGTTTTGGCAGGAACACTTAGGGCCTGGTTCCACCATGAGGTATCGAAGGCATCCAAACTCACTTTCCAGTTTTGTCAAAACGAACACTTCAGAAAAAGGAGGCTGAGTCCATGATGACAGTCCTCTGTGTCGAGGTACTTTCGTATCCATAGGCAATGGGAATCTCTTTAGTTTGGTACTTCAAAGCTATTGATTACCGGTGTCCAAAATAACACCGTGTTGTTTTATAAAGTCGATTCCAATGATGTACTCGTCATATATCTGAAACCAGGAACTGTGATGAGGGAACACTAAATCGCTGAATCTTAAGAATAGTTAGCTTTCTAAACAACTGCATCGGCGTGCGGTTTGAAACGCATCAGTTCGTTGAAGTTGGCTCCTAGATATTTGACCTGCTTCTCTGGCGTGAGCTGTGTTCCGTCAAAAAGGTTTGCATCCTTTGTAGTGTTCTAAGAGCTTCCCTGTGGTCTTCAACCCTACGAGCTGCAATCACGGGTGACAATGAGTTCGAATAAGTCAAGGATCCGTCCGCAAAAAGAAGGTTGGTGGCGTTTTGATGGAATTTAAACAAGAAATACTTTTATGTATTTTATTAAATAGTTTCTTCGTAGTTTTTTTTATTTTTATTTTAGTTTTTTACGATGTCACAGAGTAGATTGAGCAAAAATGAAAGACAACTGTCAAATAGAGTGTGAGATGCTAGTGTTATTAGACGTAAAATTCAAAATTCCATTTAACACCCTTCCTGAATTTAAGCTCTAACAAAGTGGAAGTATTTAAAATTCTTTACAATATACATTTAATTAAAAAAAAATTCATTCAAAACTAATACAATTTAGGAAAGTAGATTATATGAACACATACCAAGTTGAGTTCTTAAAAGTTGAAACTTTTCTTTGGATAAAGCTTTTGTGAGTATGTCTGCATACTGCTCACAAGTATTAACAAATTCTAGTATAATAATCTTGTGTTGGTATTTTTCTTTGATAAAGTAATGTTTAATTTATAATATGCTTACATCTTTTATGAAAGTTAATATTTATAATGACACTAATAGCACTTTGATTGTCCAAATAAAGATACATTGATTTTTGTTTGTATTGATTAATATCACTTAAAAATTGCTTGATCCACATTGTTTCTTTGGTAGCAGCACAGGCTGCCATGAATTCAGCCTCTGTTGTAGACAGAGCAACTGTTTGCTGTCTTTGACTGGACCAAGTTACAGCCGCCCCATTCCTAACAAACACATAACCAGTGACTGAACGTCTCGTATCCAGATCATTTGCATAGTCTGCGTCGCTTTAACCAGTGATTTCAGCTGTTTGGTCAGTTCGTGTGTAGCATAGCCCGAAGTCTTTTGTATCTTTCAAGTACATATTTGAAAATCCTCTTGACTGCGTTCCAATAGATGGTGTTATAACAATTGAGAAATGGACTGACTAGACTCACAGCAAATATTGTATCAGGTCGACTTACGATGGCTAAATGCATCAAGGAGCCAACTGCTTCTCTGTAGGGGATATCTTTATCAGCTTCTTCTTCTACTTTATGTAGCATGTGAGGATCTACAAGTGAGGATCTACAAGTACACTGTTGGGATGAGAGTCAGTCATATTAAATTTGTTCTATATATTTAGTTTGATGTATAAATTTAAATATACGTTTGTTGAATTGATCTATTTGCATTCCCACAAAATTTTTAGGTTCAGTTATTATTTTTATATCAAAAATGAATTTAAAGTTCTTCAGTTATAGCCCTGTTCACACTGTACAATTAGTTGGACAGACTTCGTTTGATGGAAGTTGGATGGTCTGATGTAGTTTGCGTTCACACTTATCAAGCTTGTCGTCCAACTTTATGTCACATACCCTTCCACTCCATCCAACTTCTAGATTTTCAAAAATTTTTGAAAACCATCCAACAAGTTGGAAGGGTTCACACCATCAAGCATTGGTCGTTCAAGCCCAAGTATGTCCAACTAATTGTACAGTGTGAACAGGGTTATTTCTTTTAGTGTTTGTTCATTTAAAGAAAATAACAGTCAGTCATCTACATATAAGCATAAATAACAATTCCTTTTACTGGTATTACAAATATATACGCATTGATCAGCTATTGACAAAACCAAACTTCTTTAAAACAGAATCAAACTTACTGTTCCAGCATCGTGGAGCTTGTTTCAATCCATAGAGGGATTTATTCAGTTTGCAAACCATATTTTCTGTATGGCCAAATCCTTCTGGTGGTGTCATAAATATGGTATCTTCCAGTTCTCCATAAAAAAATGCTGTTTTTACATCCAGCTGTATTATTTTGAGATTATTTTGTACAGCCACAGAAAGTAACAGGCGAAACAGAATCATATCTGACCGTTGGTGCAAATGTTGCCTGTTAGTCAATGCCCTTGGTTTGAGCATATCCTTTTGCACATAGGCGTGATTTATACCTTAGTCCTAAATTGGAATTAAAAATCAAACGTTAACTATTAACATCATTGTTGATAGTTGACAACTTGACTTCACAAGTTTACCTTAGTCCTGTTGGCTCCTCCTTAATTCGAAACACCCATTTACATATTAGCTTGGCATTTCTAGGTTTTTCAACCAATGTCCACGTACTATTTTTCTGATGAGCATTTAGTTCCTCTTCAATAGACTTTTTCCATTTTTCTTCTTTATATGTCATAGGAACATCTGCAGGGTAGCTTTCGTGTTCACACAAGTAAATTTTTCCTTTTATATCATCTGGTTTTACATCTTCAACCCTGTTCTTCATAGGTCTCAAAGTCATGTTGCTAACTGGAGGAGAGTCTATACTGATGTCCGGTGTATACTCACTGCCTGAAGTAGATTGATTTTCACATACAGTATCATATGCATTTACTCTGGAATCTGTATCTTCTGTATCAGTGGTAATATTCTCTTCACTGCTACTATTATTTCTTGTAGAATTCTTCTCTGACAGTTCTACCAGAACATAATCCCTTTTAACAGTAGTTTCAAGAAACGTAGCATCTCTGCTTTTTATCACTTTTCTAGATTTTTGTGTCATGAATCTATATCCTTTAGTGTGGTCACAATATCCGATGAAGATCATTTTCTGTGCCTTAGGGTCCCACTTCTTACGTTTCTCCTGCGGTAAATAAACCATAGCTTCACAACCAAATATTCGCATATGTTTCACATTTGGCTTTTGTCCGGACCACATCCCTTCAGGTGTTTTAAATGATAGGGACTTGGTTGGTGAACAATTTATTACATAAGCAGCGGTATGAACTGCATCAGCCCAAAGTTGTTTTGGCAAATTGGCGTTGATTAGCATACATTTGCTCTTTTTATAAGACTTCTATTTATACGTTCTGCAGTCCCGTTTTGTTGTGGTGTGGACGGTGTTGTTGACTGGTGAATGATACCTGCACCTTTTAAGTATTGAGAGAATTTCTTGTTGACATTTTCCAAACCATTATCAGTCCGAAGAGTTTTTATATGTGTACTGAGTTGGTTTTCTAATTCATGTCTAAATTCTTTGAATTTTTCTAGTGCATCTGACTTGTTCCGAAGAAAATACACATAAATTTTCTTTGAGTAGTCATCAAGAAAAGTTACAAAATATTTGGCACCACCTAGCGTTTGTGTTTCCATAGGACCACATATATCCGAGTGGACCAATTCAAGCAGACCACTTGATTTGTTTCCTTGACTTTTAAAAGGTAGTCTTGCCTGTTTCCCTTCTTTACAGGTGATGCATGTCAAATTTTCTGATTGTGCTGAGAAAATTACATGTTCAGTATTTTCGGACATTTTCTTTAAGCTGTTAAAATTTAGGTGTCCCATTCGTTGGTGCCATAAGAAGATATCTTTTTCTTCAACATCAGACATGCATGCACAGTCTCCTCCGGCCATGTTCAACCGGTACATGTTGTTGATTATACTAGCTGTAGCTACTATTTGACCTTTTTTGTTCATAATAATACAACCATTTTTGTCAAATCTTACTTGGCCCCCACTGCGAATAATCTGACTCACTGATAGTAAATTGGTTGCGAGTTCTGGAACACATAACACATTTTTAAACAGTACTCTGTTTTCTTGACCTTTCTCAATGTATATATTTATACTCACTTGGCCTGAGCAGTGCACTGATAATACTTTGTTGTCTGCTACTCTTATATTCTTTATAACTGAAGTAGTTACATTTAAGAGAAAATTTTTATCTTTGACCATATGCGAGGATGCACCCGAGTCTACATACCAAGCATCACATGTGTAGTTGTCGCTATGAATACAGCAGCATATTATGATGATGACTTGATTTTTGTGATGCTACTTTAGATTTAGATTTGCATTCTGGGCTTTTGTGCCCATACTTATTGCATGTATAACACCGTGGCCCTTTTGACTGCTTTTTAAAATTTCTCTGAAACCTCTTATTAACAGCGAATGCTTTGGTCTCATTTTCAGATAGTTTGACATCTTGTAATAACTTGGCTTTGACAGAATCGGAAGAAATTTTCATGCCCGAGCTTTCTATAGCTATTATCATTGGCTGATAAGATTCTGGTAGACCAGAGAGCAGCAGTGTGCCTTGCCACTCATCGTCAACCTTAAAACCAATATTGCTTATGAGTCGTGTTCATAATTTTGCTTACATATTCTTCTACATTTTGACATTCTGTTTTCAAACTGAAAGCCAAAACCAAGCTCAGTGACGTATTACAGAGATCACGCAGCAGACCAACTCGGCGTGTCAGCCCAGAGTCGTCGTTTGCTGATGACCGCCAAGTTCCGTAGTTTTCACGACCAGATAGCTTTTCTATGAGTGCAAGTTGATTATTTTTTGCCATTTTCGATTACTTCACTCAGTTTATGCTCGAACACCTTGCAAAAAAATATTGAAACGCAAAAGAATTGTTGCTGTTTTTGTGGTTATACGAGTATGAATATAAAGAGTATTTTATTCCTGTTTTCAATTATAGATTTCGCACTATCTTTATTTATGAGCTTCTCTGGGCCCATAACCTGATGGAATTTAAACAAGAAATACTTTTATGTATTTTATTAAATAGTTTTATTTTAGGATAAAGTTGAAAAACACACAGCCACTACGATGTCACAGAGTAGAGTGAGCAAAAATGAAAGACAACTGTCAAATAGAGTGTGTGATGCTAGTGTTGCTAGAAAATTCAAAATTACATTTAACACGTTTTCTGGTTGTGGTTGATCTGAGGGGAAGATGCTATACAGGAAAGGTCCTAGCTTCGATCCTTGAGGAACCCCTGCTCGGATGGGTGGGGTTGATGACATAGTTCTGTCTACTTGCAAATAAAAGGATGGAATCAAGAAAATAAAATAAAATTTTAGTTAAAGTATGTATCTGTAGAGCTTAAAATGGTTAGTTTATGGATAAGTCCGACCATCCAGAAACTATTGAATGCTTTCTCAACGTTCAAAAATCATCCAACTGTTGTTTGGTGGTTATTAAGCTACCTTATAGCTTTCCCTTGATGCTTCAAGAGTGAATGAAGAGTGGAGTGCCTCTCCTGAATCGAAACTGCATATTCGGAATGATGCTGTTGCAAATTGTCTTGAGTCTTCGAAGAACCAGATCCTCCAGAATTTTGATGACGCTGCTGAGTAGGGTTACAGGCTAAACAGGCCAGGGTTGCAAAAGCTTAAGCTTATTTATAGCTTAAGTCTGGCTTTAATTCACAAGCTAGTTTGTGGGTTATGAATAAAAAAATATTCAATTTATATATAAGCTAGTTTGTGAATTATGAATTGGAAAGTATTCAATACATAAGCTAGTTTGTGAATTATGAATTGAAAAGTATTCAATTCATGCATGGCTCTTCTGATTTTCGGATTAAAAACGAAAACAGAAATTGAATCCGTATTGATTGAAAAAGTGTGTTCGAATTTCCGGACGGATTTACTACTGATTTTATATCATAATGGATCTGTCTACTATTTTATGTCGATTTCCTTTCACCCATTTGCAGTCGACTGCTGTCGCTACTAAATTCGATTCTTTTTGGGTATTTTTTTGTTATGAATGTGTGTGTGTCCAACTGACTGATGAAGAAAAACAAGCACCAAAGAACAAAACAACTACATTCATATTGTTAAGCACACATTTTTTTTTTTTTTTTTTTTTTCAGTCATCGACTAACTCTCGAAAAGATAGGATCGTTCTCAAAGTTAACTGTGATTTTTCTCTGCTAAGTGCAAAAACCGGTTTCTCCATTTAAACCGTATTCTCCCCTTCTCTCTACCTTTTACTACCACGAGTGTATTAGTGAGTTAAAGAATATAAAACAAAATGGCCCACGGGTCAAACTTGATAGGTGGTCGATTTGGGCTCCTCGACCCAGATCCCGACCCTAATTATCAACCCAACAAAAGAACAAAACTTAACACTTCAACGAATTATCCCCTACTCCCATCCAATCCCAACTTAAAAAATCCGCGTTTTGTAGTGATGTTCCCCAAAACAAGCGAAAAACCCATAACAGCCCTAAGTCCATTCCTGCTTAAAAAGGCAATCGATGCCATCAGCAAAGACTACAAAAACATTTCCCAACTTCGCGATGGAAGTCTTTTGATTTTTGTCAACTCCCAAAAAACTACTCAATCCTTCCTCAAAGCTAAAGACCTAGCTGGTGGCTGTCCAGTAACAGTTAAATTGCACGAAAGATTAAACCAATCCAAGGGCATAGCTTACGCTCCCTGCCTCATAAACCTTGCCGAAACAGAAATAGTGAGCAAAATGCAATCCCAGGAGTCTTAGATGTCTACAAATTTGTAAAAAAAAAGACGATGAAGGTAAACAAAAACCAAGTGGCTTAGTATTATTTACATTCGACCTCTTCCAACCTCCAAAAACTGTCGATATCGGCTTTTACACTGCCAAAGTAACGAATACATCCCGAACCCAATGCGGTGCCGAAACTGCCAATTACTTGGTCACACGACAAAACGTTGTAACGGTAGTGCCAAATGCGACTCATGCAATCTCCCACCCCACACACCACAAGCTTGCAACCGCACAATGTGCGCTAATTGCTGCCTCCCCCACTCCTCATCATCCAATTCATGCCCCTCCTACCAGCAAGCGAAAGAAATTATTAAAATAAAAACGCAGAAAAAATGTACAATGGCAGAGGCCAAACGCATTTACAATCAGCAAAACGCAATGGGCCCCTCGCAACTTGTGGTAAGTTTTGCAGATAAAACCAAAAACACAAAACAAACAAATTCTCAACAGCAAGATCAAGCATCAAACAACAAAAAAAAAAAAAACAACAAAAAAAAAACCTCACTCATATCATCATCAAAAACCACGAATACTAAAAAATTAGATCTCACTCCACAGCACTCTGTATCAAACGTACTCACCCAATCCGCTATTTTAACATCTAATACACAAGCATCTTCCACACCTCTTTCCAATCCTAACACTAATAAACCTTCTCCCGCTAACACTCTTTCAAAATCCAACACACTTCCCCATTCCTCACAATATCTATCAACCCATACCAATCCTATCGAGCATAACACTACCACAAACAAAAATCCTTTCCCAACTCCAACTACTCCTAATCAATATAAAACCACTACACAACACACTCATTCCCCAATATTAGCTGTTAACCAATCATTATTGGATAACAATGATTACTATATGAAAGATATGAACACTGATGATGGCGGACAATAAAAAAAAACCTACTAACCAAAAACCTGACTCTGCTGCACAGATGATGCTGTATCGATCGGTCTCAATACTGAACAACCCAATCCAACCAACACAATTTCTTCTAATCAAACAAATAGTCAAAGCAAAATTACAGCAGTTAACCCTATAAGAACTAGAAATAAAAAAAATCTAAATTCTTTTCAGACTCAAAATTATCTTAAAGTTCTCCAGTGGAACATGCAAGGTTATTTTAATAACTTAGACGAGCTTTGTTTACTTATCAAAGAAAGATCACCATGCATTTTATGTCTCCAAGAGACACATGTTTCATTCCAATATACGCCAACTATCCCGAAACCTCACTCGGGTACTTTTGTAACTCACCTCAAAATGTAACCAATAAACAAGGCATAGCTCTCCTTATCAAAAAAAAAAACATTCCGCATACACAGATCAACATTCAGCCCTATCACAGATTCCATCGTAGAAAACTTCCACACGGAAAGCTAAGTTACGATCTACGAAAATTTGTGATCACAAAATACGAATGGAATCGAAGAAAGCATTTCCAGTTGCCACACTAAATACCGCCATGCTGGTTATCGAAATCAGCTGTTTTACACCAAATGTGCAAGATCATTCGCATTTTTCTGCAAAACACAACTTTTTTCGTATATAAGGACGACGATTTTACATTCCACTTGGATTTGGTGATGCTGAATCTACGAATTTCGAAATTCGTTCCACTCCGAATGGATTATGTGATATTAACATCGGGAAACTTAGACTTTTATCGATTACGATGGAATCTGTGATAAGGCTGATTAACTCAACCATTCTAACACTTGCCATACAAATTAATTTAAAATTTAAATTCACGGTTCTTTCGATTTATATCTTACCTAAACAAATTTTTTCTCGTGCTGATCTTGAGAACATTGTAAACCAAATACATACACCTATTTTGCATTGCGGAGATGTAAACTCATGGAGTGTTTTATGGGGCTCTCCAGTCTCAAACCAACGTGGCATTATAATCGAAGACTTCTTACTCAACTCCGGTCTTACACTGCTTAATGACGGCTCCCCAACACATTTTTCAACGCATAACTCCTTCACACATATCGATATATCACCTATCCTCTTCCGTCTCACATCCTGGTTCACATTAGATGACCTGCATAATAGTGACCACTTCCCTATAATAATACAGATAAAAACAAACTCCAGCAATTCTAAAACATTTCGCATACCAAAATTTAAAACCGATTTGGCTAATTGGCATCGCTACCAAATATTTACAGAAAAGCATTTAAAACACAGAGCCCCATCTTCAAATGTAAACAAAGAATCAGCCACTTTGCAAAAAGCCATTCGCTACGCAGCCAAACTATCAATTCCTCAAAACTCACCGCACCGTACTACCAAAACGGTTCCCTGGTGGAACTCCACTCTAAAAAAACTGAGAGATGAAAAGATGAGACTCTGGTGGCAGTTTAAGAAACACCCTTTGGTAACCTTATTGAATACAAAAAATTAAACGCTCGTTTTAGAAAAGAAATGAAAGGTAGCAAGAGAAAATCTTTAGCTGAACTCACGTCAGCAATCAATCCCAGCCTCCTGTCAGTAAAATCTGGCATAACATCCGATGCCTTATTGGCAACTACTCTCCACACTTAATTAAATGTCTCGAAACCCCTACTGGTCCAATTGTTTCGACTGCAGACATAAGTAACTTCTTTGCACATTCTTGGTCCATCCTCGCAAGCGATAACAATTTTTCACCGTCCTTCAATGAAATGAAAATTAACAGCCTTTCAAATACTCCTCCTCAAATTGCCGGCAACACAGCGACTAAACAAATTGAAACCTATATTACGCTTTTAGAATTGGAAAGTAACCTAAAAGCTTTAAAAGGAAAAACTCCCAGCAAAGACCGAATCTCTTATCCCATAATCTACCACCTAGCGTCAAATCCAGACTTCTAACCTTATATAATGAAGTTCTTAACACCGGCATCATCCCACAAACTTGGAAAACAGCAGATATCATCCCCTTGTCAAAACCAAACAAACCAATAGATTCAATAGAAGGCTACCGACCTATTTCTCTCATCCCATGCACTTCCAAAGTTCTAGAAAAAATTGTCGCAAAACGACTTTATTGGTTCCTAGAAACTAAAAAATTGGCTAACACAAACCAAGCTGCCTTCAAACCTAATAGAGGGTGTTATGACTCTTTATTTCCTATTTCTCTCATCCCATGCACTTCCAAAGTTCTAGAAAAAATTGTCGCAAAACGACTTTATTGGTTCCTAGAAACTAAAAAATTGGCTAACACAAACCAAGCTGCCTTCAAACCTAATAGAGGGTGTTATGACTCTTTATTTCCTATTTCTCTCATCCCATGCACTTCCAAAGTTCTAGAAAAAATTGTCGCAAAACGACTTTATTGGTTCCTAGAAACTAAAAAATTGGCTAACACAAACCAAGCTGCCTTCAAACCTAATAGAGGGTGTTATGACTCTTTATTACATATAGACCACTACGTATCAAACGCCCTATCCTCGCGTTACCATGTTACAATTCTATCACGACTTCATGAAAGCTTTCGATAGAATAGGAATACATTTAATATTGGACAAACTCATCAACTGGGGCGTTGGACCCAAAATATATGGTTTTATAAAGTCGTTTCTACTAAACAGAAAAATGTCCGCAAAAGCCAATGGCTATTTTTCTTCTATCTACCCTCTTAACAATGGAATACCACAAGGATCGCCTTTATCGGTGGTGTTGTTTCTAATTGCTTTTAACGATATTAGCAATATTATCGATGAATTCAATCTTCTAGACCATTGCATCTACGCTGATGACCTCTACATCTTATGTAAACATAATGATACAGCGAAAACTAAAATTCTTCTTTCAAAGGTTATCAAAGATATCGAAAGTTGGGGCAACAACTCGGGCGCTAAGCTTTCGCTCAACAAATGTAAAATTCTCCATATATGTCGTAAGCAAACTTGCCCTAAACTCGAACTAGTCATAAACAATGTAAATATTGCAAATGTAGAAAACTTAGATATCTTAGGTTTAAGATTTAATCATAAGCTTAATTGGAAACCACATTGCATAAAACTAAAAAAGAGCCTAGCCACTAGATGTAACATTATTAACTACCATAGTTGATTTATTGACCAATTTTTAGATATATAAGTGAAGTGGAAATCTGTTTTTCCGTCGGCTTTTTTGGTCACATTGAATTTTGTAATGAAACAATGAAGTTACATTAACTTTCCCAACGTTTCGGCAGGGGTTGCTGCCTTCTTCAGGGGAACTTTATTTGAACAAAAAGAAAACAATAGAAACATTACATATTCTCAACAACAACAACAACATGAATAGAAAACAAGACACACAAAACATTTCGGCCGTTTATTGTTCACTCCTGTCCTAAATTTCTCTGTCTAAGTTAGTACAGACTAAACTTCACTATCAGAAGTAGCTTGTTAAATTTTTCAATGATTTAATATGTATATCATTTTTTTCCTTTTTGTTTATTTCTTCTTTTTTATATAAGTGAGTGTACTTATTGTCATTTTGTTAACAACTAATGTTTACATATTTTTGTTTTTTTGTTCAAATAAAGTTCCCCTGAAGAAGGCAGCAACCCCTGCCGAAACGTTGGGAAAGTTAATGTAACTTCATTGTTTCATTACAAAATTCAATGTGACCAAAAAAGCCGACGGAAAAACAGATTTCCACTTCACTTATATTATTAACTACCTTTCAAATAATAAACTTAATGTTCATATCAACACCTTATGTAATATTACTAAAGCTCTAGTTTTAAGTAAAATAGATTATGGTTTCTCTATTTATGGTAAATGTCCAAAGACCACACTAAATATACTCAAATCAACTTACCACCAATCTGCAAGAAGATCTATAAATGCATACCGCACAACCAGGATCAACAACATCATGGTAGAAGCTGGCCTTCCCACTTTGGAACAGCGACAGTCAGAAAGCCTCTTAAGAATCTTACCAAAACTTGTGTTCTCGTACGACTCCATCATCGACAGGGACATAAACACAACGAGTAGCTTAAAAATGAAAAAACGTCTTCCATCTACAATCATTTTAGCTCTAAATAAAGCCAAGGAATTAGGTCTTCCTTTTAAACGCGTCAAGGGTAACAAAGCAAATCGCCCCCCTGCAACATAAATCAAAAGTCCTTTGAACTTAAACTAACAGAATTCAACAAGGATAACACCAATAAAAGAGTTTATTTCTCTGAATTTACAGAAATAATGGAAAAACTCAAATACGAAGGTTGGACCCCCCTATTCACAGACGGATCAAAATCAGCTCACAACACCTCTTTTGCCATAACTGAAGAGAATGGCACATTGCTAAAGACAGGTACCTTATGGGAATACTCATCAGTCTTCACCGCTGAGGCCTTTGCCATTCAAGAAGCTGCCAAAATATCCACGCAACTAAACTCAAGAATAGTGATATGCACCGATAGTGTATCAACTCTCAACGCTATCAGCAATTCCAACCACAAAAGCAGTCTGATCAATAATATTCGCAACATTCTTATAAAAAATCCCAAACATATCAAACTTATGTGGGTACCCAGCCATACTGGCATATCAGGCAACGAGCACGCCGACAAAGCTGCAAAGTCTTGCCACAGATCACCTGTTTTCACATTTGACATATTTTAAAAGAAAGACCTCCAAAGATACATCGACCAAATTATAAAAAAAACATCATTTTTGACTGGAGTACCTACGAAAATCACTACGCAAAAATCAACACTGAGCGAGTCACCCCCATCTACCCATCTACCATATCCAGAACAACAATCTCAAACTTTATTCGTCTTCGGTTAGGCCACACTACCTTAACTCACCAACACATTTTAAGGAAAGAGAACCCACCAATTTGTCCGGTATGCAACAACATCATAAATTTATCACACTTGCTTGGTTTTTCAACATGTAGTAATTTAAAAAAAATCAACTCCACCTTATCCCATAGTCAAAATATCTATTCATTTTTAAATATGTACTATAAACATCGAAAATATTGTAAAGATAGACAAATACCTCAAAACAAACAAATTAGTTATCTAAAGTTATGAAACATTATTTCTCCATTTTCAGCTGAAAACCTTTGTTGCTAGTGCTCTTTTAAACTATTAACATACAATTTGTAATTTTATGTCAATAAATAATAATAATAATAATAATATTTTTTTTTTTTCACCAAATGTTTTCCAAATTCACAACTAAATACAAAACAGTCCTGCTTCCTTTAATTATTTTCACAAGCTGATGTTTTTGTTTGCCGTTTTCGATCTGTCAAAATTGTTGTGTGTGTGAAAATCAGTGTGCAAATCCGTCTCAAAAAAGAGATCGACTGCAGTCGATTTTTTTCCTAGTAAAAGAATTCCTTTGAAAAAAAAATTGATTGCAGTAAATTTTTTTTTTAAAGGGATTCGACATTAGAATAAGTGTTTTTCATAATTCATCAACCAAATGCGATTCTGTTAACAAGGTGATGAGAGAATTGGAAACGTTCGAATTCGAAATTGAAGTCTGCTAAAATTGTAAAACGGGAGGATATGATATCCGAACAGAAAAAAATTGATAACATTTTTGTTTTGGTTTCATGCGGACGCCTTGATCTCAAACACATTTGTATTAGAATAGAACAATAGTTTTGCGAATACGAACCAATTTGGCATGTAAATTAAAGTTAATCCGACTTCCGCTCAGTAATAGGACATTCCAGAGTTACAATTATTTGAACAGACTAGTCTGAACGACCAATGTTGAATGGATCCGTTTTTAATTGTTTACCTTTTTTGTTGAACAGATATATACAATTGGTTCTTAATTCTTAGATAACTTAACAATGAGATATATATTTATGTCTTGTTGTCACAGAAGTAGGTCCCTTCTGAACAATATGTTGTTTTACCATTATAATTGATTAAAATTATTGTCTGTGAAAACTAGAAAAAAAAAAACAAAAAAATGTTTACAAAGTTGACTTTGAGTAATCTGGTGTTGTTCAGATCCGGTTGTCTTTAGTTGAATGGTTCCGACAAATCTGATAAGTCTAAATGCAAACTATATCATCATCCAACATCCATCATACTCATTCGTTCTTTAGAATTACAAAGAAGAAGGAATTTCGGACAATCGAACACCTTTATTGGCGAATTACGTAACCGCATCCATATCGAAATTTTTGTATACATAGCGGTTTCTGATTCAAACGTTGAAAAGTCATAAGGTAATCTCATCAAAGAAGATCGGTATTGTAATGTTTAATTTAAAGTTTTTAGCGTCTCCTTTAGTGTTCAAACTATTTTGAAAAGATACATTTATATTGAAAAAATGTCGCTCTTTAAGATTAAATTAAAATAAAGCACAATTCTTTGATCATAGAATTTGAATTTAATTTGCAGATTTGGAACTCGCAGATCTGCGGCAGCCGTTAGTTACAAAGAAGCAAGTGAAGATGATAAAACCGATTCCGAAGACTTATTAGAGGTGGATTACGGCGATGATACCATTCAGGCCACCGAAGCCGACATCGAAGAGGAAAAATGTGAAACTATCGAAAGGATAGTAGCAAAGAGAATCGGAAAGAAGGGCGTCACAGGAAATACAACCACAATCTATGCCATCGAAGAGAACGGTGACCCTAATGAAAATGTGAACGAAGATGACACTGAAAACACAGAAGTGCAATATTATATAAAATGGAAAGGTTGGTCATATATCCACAATACATGGGAGTCGGAGTACTCCCTGCGCGAACAAAAAGTCAAAGGCATGAAAAAGCTAGATAATTTTATAAAACGCGAACAAGACATTGACTATTGGCGAAAATACGCTGGACCTGAAGACATTGATTACTTTGAGTGTCAACTAGAACTGCAAAATGATCTCCTTAAGAGCTATAACCACATCGATAGGATAATTGCAAAAAATGAAAAATCAGATGGAAGCTGTGAATACCTGTGCAAGTGGCAATCATTGCCGTATTCTGAGGCAACGTGGGAGGACGCTAGCTTAGTTATGAAAAAGTGGCAAAAAACCGCTAAGGAGTTCACAGATCGTGAGCTTTCTAAGTGTTCTCCATCACGACACTGTAAAGTGTTGAAAAACCGCCCAAAGTTTTATAAAATGAAGTCCCAACCAGACTATTTGGCAGATGGCTTAATACTTAGAGACTATCAGATGGACGGTGTAAATTGGCTGATTCACTCATGGTGCAAAGAGAACTCTGTGATTCTAGCCGATGAAATGGGTCTTGGAAAGACTATTCAGACGATATGTTTTCTCTACTCTCTATTCAAAGGACATCATCTTTATGGTCCATTTTTGTGTGTTGTTCCGCTAAGTACGATGACAGCGTGGCAACGAGAATTCGTTCTCTGGGGACCAGACATGAACGTGGTCACTTATCTCGGCGATGTTAAATCAAGAGAGATGATTCGTCAGTACGAATGGTCATTTGATGGGTCAAAAAGACTAAAGTTCAACACAATCCTAACCACATATGAGATTGTCCTTAAGGACAAAGCATTTTTAGGAAGTCTTCAGTGGGCGGCTCTGCTAGTTGACGAGGCGCATCGTTTAAAAAATGACGACTCGTTGTTGTACAAAAGCCTGAAAGAGTTCGATACGAACCACCGTCTGCTGATCACGGGCACTCCGCTGCAAAATTCTCTTAAGGAGCTTTGGGCACTACTGCATTTCATTATGCCACAGAAATTTGACACGTGGGAAAACTTTGAAATTGAACACGGAAACGCTGCAGATAAGGGCTATACAAAACTACACCAACAGTTAGAACCCTTTATCTTGCGAAGAGTAAAGAAAGACGTGGAGAAGAGCTTACCTGCAAAAGTTGAACAAATTTTGCGTGTAGAAATGACATCCGTTCAAAAACAATACTACAAGTGGATACTTACGAAAAATTTCAATGCCCTGCGCAAGGGAACCAAAGGTTCCACAAGTACCTTTTTAAATATTGTCATTGAGCTGAAGAAGTGTTGCAACCATGCAGCGCTCATACGTCCTTCCGAGTTCGAGCTCGCTGGAATGATGCAAGATGAAGCATTGCAAACTCTTTTAAAGGGATCAGGCAAATTGGTTCTGCTCGACAAACTGCTGTGTCGCTTGAAGGAAACAGGTCACAGGGTGTTGATTTTTTCGCAGATGGTTCGGATGCTGGACATTTTGGCCGACTACTTACAAAAGAGGCATTTTTCATTCCAACGTCTAGACGGTAGTATTAAAGGCGAAATTCGACGTCAAGCACTCGACCACTTCAATGCGGAGAACAGCACCGACTTCTGCTTTCTCTTGTCAACCAGAGCTGGTGGATTGGGCATAAACTTAGCCACCGCTGACACTGTGATTATTTTTGATTCCGATTGGAATCCTCAGAACGATTTGCAAGCTCAAGCTAGAGCTCATCGAATTGGTCAAAAGAATCAGGTTAACATATATCGGCTGGTCACAGCGCGGTCCGTGGAAGAAAACATTGTAGAAAGAGCCAAACAGAAAATGGTTCTGGATCATTTAGTTATCCAGCGGATGGATACGACAGGTAGAACAGTCTTAGATAAAAACAGTTCTTCAACAAGTACTCCATTCAACAAGGACGACTTGTCTGCGATTTTAAAATTTGGCGCTGAGGAGCTGTTCAAAGACGAGCAAGAGAACGATGATGATTTAGTTTGTGATATTGATGAAATTTTACGTCGTGCTGAGACACGCAACGAAGATCCAGAGATGCCGGGTGACGATCTATTGTCAGCATTTAAGGTAGCCAGTATTGTGGCATTTGAGGAAGACACTGACCCAACGCCTGTTGATGCCAGTACAGACGCGAACAACGAAGATACGAAAGACTGGGATGACATTATTCCCGAGGACTTCCGTAACACAATCCAGAGTGAGGAGCGGAATAAAGAAATGGAAGACTTGTATTTACCTCCTCGTCGAAAGACGGCTATGAACGCTGGTGAAACACCACGACAACGGAAGAACAGCAAAAAGGAGGATTCCGAAACAGACGAAGGAAGTGATGCAAGTGGGGATGATCGGCCTAAAAAGAGAGGACGTCCACCTGTAAAAGAAAAGATTCAAGGGTTCACCGACGCAGAGCTACGGCGTTTTATCAAAAGCTACAAAAAGTTCCCATCGCCTCTCGAAAGACTAGAGGTAATAGCATGTGATGCTGAACTCCAAGAGAAACCTTTAGCTGAGCTAAAGCGAATAGGTCAAATGTTACATGATCGATGTGTACAGTTTCTTGAGGAACACAAAGACGTCGAAGTTTCAAAAAGTGTACCAGGTGAAGAAGTGATAAAGAAAAAGAGTCGAGCGACGTTCTCACTGAAATTTGGAGGAGTTTCTTTTAACGCTAAAACGTTGCTGTCTTGCGAAGAAGAGCTTAAGCCACTAAATAACATAATCCCGGTTGCGGCTCAAGAACGTCTTTCGTGGCAATTGGAAGTTAAGACAAGGCCGGCGAATTTTGATGTAGAATGGGCTGTTGAAGAAGATTCAAAGCTTTTATGTGGAATATATCAGTATGGGATAGGCTCTTGGGAAGCTATGAAGATGGATCCAACGTTAAACCTCACAGAAAAAATTTTGCCGAATGACACAAAGAAACCTCAAGCGAAGCATTTACAATCGAGAGCTGAGTACCTACTGAAAATAATAAAGAAAAATGTAGAGCTCAAAAAAGGAGTTCAGCGGCAGAAACGAACAAGAAAGCCGAAAGAGACAAAATCAGACGTAAAAAAGTCAAGCTCAGAGTCAAATGCGACTGAAGATGTATCGTTGAGTGGTGCCCTTGATGTCGATAAAAAGACAAAGACTAAGGAACCGGTAGATATAACAGAAGCTGCAGATTCAGCGGCAGGTAAAACGCCGGTTTTGGCCACAGACGATACTCCAAAAAAATCGAAAACAAAACGCGCAGGAAAAGAGCAGAAAAAATCTAAAAAGAAAGATTCCGAGAACAAGCCGATGCACTTCACTGCGAACAATGAACCCCGAGCACTAGAAGTGCTTGGTGATCTAGATCCTAACATCTTCAATGAATGCAAAGAGAAGATGCGACCAGTGAAGAAGGCCCTTAAAGCTCTTGATAGGCCAGATTCAACACTGTCTAACCAGGAGCAGGTTAATAATACGCGAGAATGTTTGCTTAGCATAGGCAAACAAATTGACGTGTGTTTAAACGAATACAAAGATCCGGATAAGATTAAGGAGTGGCGAAGTAATTTGTGGTACTTTGTGTCGAAATTTACAGAATTTGATGCAAAAAAACTATTTAAACTGTACAAGCATGCGTTGAAGTTAATTGAGGACAGTAGCAAAAAGAAGAAAACAACAAGTAGTACCGTAGGCGGCGCATCGAAAGAGCAGGAACAGAATGGATTAACTAAAACAAAGAGTCCGAAGTCGGCCAGCAAAAGAAAGAAGAAGGAAAAAGAAAAGGATATTGCAGCTGCCGCAAAAGTAAATGCAAAAGAGAAGAAAAATCGTGCAGCTGCAGAGGCGGCAGTGGCATCTGCAATTGCGCTAAGTACTTCGTTGAATCAAGAAGACTCGCCACCTAAACGGAAACGAGGAGATAGTGAAGGAGATTTAAAGAACTTTAAGCGGGCCAACAACGAAGGAAGGTGAGAAAAGGTTTTTATTTTTTACTTTTTAAAGAGAGCGTAAAGTTGCAGCTGTTTTTAGCACTCTCGAAAAAGTAACGTGTTGGGAATCAATAAAATATTAAAAATCTTCACTTTCAGAAATAGAGAAAGTGGGGAAAAGGATGATCGAAAGAAGCGTGAAGAATTCTTTGGAGGCCTCAACAATCCCGAAACGCCAAATCGTGATAGAAGGAATTCTATTACATCTCCCCCAACACCCAACAGTCGCACACATCCGGGCGCAAACCAACGAATGCCTGGAGGATACCCAGATGGTCGAACAACCTCACCCTTTGTGGAGTCCGAACGATGGAATCATAGAGAAAGGTGGATAATATGTTAATTTGTGTTTTTTTTATAATTTAAATTTTGCTCCTTCTTTTTCAGATACGGTGGAGGAAGCGTGGATTTTAAAAGAAGTAGTAGTGACCGTTACGATGGTTATGGTGGCAGAAGTAGTCATGGGCACGGCTACCATAGAGACCATAGAGATCGTGATAGGGATCGTGAAAGAAGACCGGAGAAAAGACGGTCAGTTTACTTTTTTGTTTGTAAAACTTTTAATGCATGAGTTTTTTGGTTTTTCCCGAGGGGTATATTTTTGCAACTATATTAAGGGGTTATAAACAGTTAGAATTTTCAAAAAATCGATTTTTTTTTTTTATTTTCTTAATGTACATACATATATTTAAGAATAAACTCAGATTTCAAATTTAAAATCGTTCCGGTGAATATTTTCGAAGTTACACCCAAATTTGAAAAAGAAATTGTATCCAATGTAAAGTGCTTTTCATACTTTAAATGCGTTTTTCTCAAAATGGTGTTTACAAAGTCGGTGACCAACATTACTCGAAAACCTATAAACCGATTAGTCTCAAATTTTAACACGAGCTTTTTAAATATATTTTTTTGTAATTAATCGAAGATTATTTCTCACCGATAAATACATTTTTTTTTTCCTTATAAGCAATTTAAGACCGAAATTTTGGTTAAAAATCGATTTTTTATTTTGTGAAGCCGCCATTTTGTCAAAAAAATTTAAAATTTAATTTGCTTATTCCTTCGACTAATTACTAGATTTAACATTACTTTAACGAAAACTGTTTGGTTTTTTAATTTCGGAATATCCAGTTCAGAGATACAGTGGTCACCGCAAAACGTCTTTTTTGAGAAGAGCTTCCGGAGATCAGCTGTAGCTCCTTTCCAAATAAATATTTTTACTAATACTTAGTCTTAAAATACAGTTAAAAGACACCATAATATGTGTACAAATTTTTAGATCAATAAATTTGAAAGTTTTCTCAGAAAAGATTCTGGAAAATTCGCTTTTTTTCGGCTTTTCAACTGTATAACCCCTCAAAGCCTACAAAGCGCAATAAAATATAGTAGACACAATTATTAAAGCTACATTAAAACTTTAAATACGTCAATCATATAACTTTACTTGTAATACGCGTCCTCGATGGTATGAATTGACTTAACTACGTCAGTTGTCAAAAACATAAGTCATATGAAACGACGATCTTTTCGCGTACATCCAATTTTTATACACGTCAACTTGTGAGACCTCTCAAGGTTTTTTCTATTAAAAAAAAAAAGACTGGTTGACGAATTATGCAAACAAACCAAAAACGAGCCAGAAACAAAAATCTCACCGTGATTTGACAAGCTTTAAGTTTTGCCTATCCAATAAAAACCCATTTGCTTCTTAAAAAAAAAGAAAACCTAAAAATAAACAAGTGTACCTTACCTCTGGCGAAAATTTATGAACAGCTCCTAAATAAAAAACAGAGTTGTAAGCTCTTTGCTGTGTCTTTGTTTTAACTGGCTCATTTTTATTATGTGTCGATTTCCATTGATACACAAAAGCACTTTTAAAACCGTTGTCCGATCATTGGGCCACTGATCCCTTTTTTTTACCCTAAAAAAGCACTTTTGTTAATCTCGATTCATCAAAACATTTGACGTACACCAGTTAGAAGTTTGAAATGAGAAAAATTAATAGTGAATTATTTAATTGGAAATATATTTGCTGCTTTGAACAAGAGGGATTGTATTTACGCAAATATTTGAGTTTTTGTAAAAATATTTGTTTTGTAAAAGAACACAATTGAAAACTGGACGTAAATTAGCACACATCAGTGGTGAAAAAACTACTTTTGTCTTGTCCCTTAAATTGGGAATCGATAAAAACACTTTTTAAAAGTACTTTGCTGATCTCAACGAAAATCAACACTTTTAGAGGTTAAGTAAAATGATAACTAAAAACAAACACACAAGTTCCGAACTTGATTTCATAAAAATGCTTGCGATTGGAATGTGCTCTCATTAATCTGATGATTATTCTCTCTAAACGCAATTTGAATCAATATTTTCAGTTATCGTTATCTTCCTATTCTTCTATGTACTTTGAACACTCGTAGCATCTGTTACAAGATCTGATTCGGGTTGAAAAAGCAAAAAGGAGCAGAGCAGAGGAACCATTTTTAAGCAAATAAAACACAATGGCTTAATATTTCAAATGTTGTATTTTATTTAATATTGCAGAGAGGACCGTTTTATTTTGCGCAACTTCCTTTTTAATTGGCGAAACTTGTTCTCGATTCTCAATAAAAACGTTTTAAGATATATCCCTTTTTAAGAGTCAAGAAAATAAATTAATGAACAAAATACAAGACACCAATTGTCAATTCAAAAGAGTTCACACATGCATGCACTTTAGACACAGATAGATTCATGTGACTTCTCAGCGAACAACTTTGCTGACAAATTATTTTCTAAGTGCCTCCTGAGTGACCGCAAATTTCCTTTTATTGGTCTATATCTCTCTGATCTAATTCATATTCGATCATGTAGGGGTAACCCTGGATTACAATCTCAATTGGGAACCATATCTAGACAAAGCCATATCAAAAAAACTAATGCTTTTTGGGCTTGTTCTAAACTCTGTTAAAAATGGAGACTTACCTGCCGCGCATCGCAAGCGTGCCAGGTCCCTTCGTCACGACACTTCCTTTTCCCTTCCTTTTCCGATTTCCGTTTCCTTCCTTTGCTTTTCGCTTTTTCCTTATCCTCTTATCTTTCCTCTTCCCGCTTTCCTGCTTTTGATTGTTTTATCTCTCCCATCCTAATGTCATCCTTCTGTCAAGTTTCCTTTCTTTTCTTTTCCCTTTTCTTTTATCCTTTCCTTTCCCATATTCCTTTCCTACATTATATTTTTGCCCTACCTATTCCAATCCACTACCTATCCAAATCCCTTCCTTCCTCCAACTACCTTTTCCCAAACTTCCTACCCCTCCATATTACAAATTTTAACATTATGTGCAAGCGACAAAACGGACTTCGTGTTTGCCACATTAATGCACAAAGTCTAGTAAACAAAATTGATGAGTTCCGATTTGTATTTGAAAATAGTTTGATGGATGTCATTTGTGTGTCTGAGACTTGGATGAGTTCTAGTATGAATGAGAATTTATTTAAAATACACGGTTTTAAACCACCATATCGTGCTGACCGCCATAAAAGAGTTGGTGGTGGTTCTGCAATATACATAAAAAGCCACATTAAGTCTCGGGTGTTGTTTAGTTCATCTGACTCGCATCCTTACGAATACGTTTTTATAGAGGCTTTCAGCGGCGAACAAAAAACAATCATTGGAACCATTTATGCTCCTCCTAATACTGCCAACCATATTAATATCTCTGAAGTTATTGAGCAAATTAGTGACCTTACACCAAAAATTGTAGTGTGTGGAGATTTTAATATTAACTTGCTCAACAATTCGTATAGTGCTTGCCTAAATGAATATATGAATGCTTTGAATTTATCCTTCACAAACACATCAGCAGCTACTCATTTTATCCCACATAGAACACCGTCTTTGTTAGATGTAGTATTAGTCAGTGACCATAGTCTTTTAAAATATTATCAACAGCTGTCTGCTCCTGCTTTTTCGCACCATGATCTTGTTTTCTGTATTTTAGATGTGAATGTAAACACTGTGCCAAATCTTTCGTTCGAGTATCGTGATTTTCGGAATATCAATGTGCTAAATCTTCTTAATGAATGCAGCCTTTTAAGTTGGCAAAGTATATATACTACCCCTGACACTAATGAGCAAGTCTGTATATTTAATAATAACATTCGATACTTATTCGATAAATATGTGCCGTTAAAAACTCGAACAATTAGAGACCGCAACCAACCCTGGATGTCAAGTTCCATTATGAATGTTATGAAACAAAGAGACTCTGTCTATCGTCGATGGAAAAGGTTTGGCTGTGCAGACATGTTAATTCAATTTAAAGAGCTCAGAAACCAGACAAGCCAGATGATTAGACGTTCAAAGTACAATTTTTATAAAAATCAGTTTAATTCAGACAAGTCGTTTAGGCTCAATGATAACATTAATGTCGAAGATCTAAATACTAATTTTATAAACGAAATGACTATTTCAACAAACCCTGATGTCCTGCTGATGTTTCTTCGAATAATTCTGAAGATAGTTTTTCATTGTCTGTGGTGGATCCTATATGTGTTGGAAAAACAATTTTTTCTATTAAATCTAAAAGCACTGGCCTAGATAATATCCATCCTGACTTTATTAAAATACTTCTTCCTATAATACTTTCCCACATTACCCACATTTTTAACCATATCATTACAACTTCAAACTACCCAAATTTATGGAAAACAGCTAAAATTATCCCAATTTTAAAAAGTGGTAAGACAAATGAGTACCGTCCCATCGCAGTGCTTCCATTTCTTTCTAAAGCCTTTGAATCCTTAATAAGCGGCCAAATAAAAGCTCACATTGAAAACAAAAAACTTATATGTCCTCTTCAATCTGGCTTCCGATCAGGACACAGCTGTATAACGGCTCTGTTGAAGGTATCGGATGATATTCGAATAGCTATTGAGAACAATCAATTGACCATCCTAACGTTACTTGACTTTTCTAAAGCCTTTGATTCTGTTATTCCCTCTATTTTATGTAGTAAACTTGCAAACCTGTTCAACTTTTCCAACTCTTCTACTAAACTAGTATTGTCCTACCTTACCAGTCGTACGCCAGCCGTTTTCAATAATAATCAGTTATCGTCACTCCGTCCCGTAACGATTGGCGTCCCTCAGGGATCAATTCTTGGTCCTCTTCTATTTTCCATGTTTATTAATGATCTACCGTCTGTTTTATCCCATTGTAAATATCATATATACGCCGACGATGTCCAACTTTATTATAGCTTTCCATTAGGTCTTGAAGTGGATGGAACTACGAAGATTAATGATGACTTATCTGCTATTGCCAATTGGTCTATTCTAAATAGATTAACTTTGAATCCAACAAAAACCAAAGCAATGCCTATATTCAAACGCGAGCTCAATCCTGATGAGATTCCACCCATTTTTCTGAGAGGGGTGCAAGTTGAATATGTCACCAAAATAAAAAATCTTGGAATCATCTTCAATACCAGATTATCTTGGAATGATCATATAACTTGTATAGTATCGAAAATATATGCCTCCTTGCGTGGTCTTTCAATGAGTAGACATTTTCTACCAATAAACATTAAGATGAAGTTAGCAAAAGCGCTTTTAGTTCCGATTTTGACATATGGTTGTGAAATTTTCTCATATATGGACTCTTTCTCATTTCGTAGACTTAATGTGGCTTTTAATTCTATTGCCCGGTATGTATTTAACCTCCGTAGATACGATCATATTTCCTTTGAAGCTCGCCATATTCTAGGATGTACTTTAGAAAGCTACTTCAAATACAAATGCTGCACCTTCTTAGCTAATCTTATATACAGAAAACAGCCTAAATATCTATTTGATAAACTAACAGTGAATAGATCCAATCGCTATATATCGTTGAGACCTCTTATGCACACTTGTTTAATTTCGCGAAGACAATTTTTCATTCATGCTATTTGCTTATGGAATCACTTGCCTATTATAACTAGGTCCTATGTTGACCTCAATAAACTGCCCTCTGCAATATTCTCTTTTTTCCCCAATCAAAACTGAAATTTCTCTAATGGATAAATAATACTACAATGCATTATAAACATGTTTCTTTTATATCTTTTATATTTTGCAAGCTTTAAAGTATTTGAAATTTTCCTACATGTATTCACTTGTTTTAAAATCTTTAATTATCCTTCCTGTGTACTTAAACTTATGTTTTTTTTTCAACTATTAACTTAATATTCACTCTATCCACAACTAAACCTGTATGTATTCTATAAGAATTTATAATTCTCAAATGTACAGAGATACTTACATCAATAAATACTAAAATACTAAAAAAATACTATTATATCACACCCATCATAACCTATGCTTCGCTGGTCTGGTGGCAAAAAACAGACCAAGTTTATGCCCGCAAAGCTTTGCAAAAGCTACAAAGATTAGCCTGTGTAGGTATCACAAGTGCAATGCGCACCTGCCCAACTTTAGCGCTAGAAAATTTATTAAATTGTCCTCCACTACACCAAAGAGTAAAGAAGACCGCCTCACTTAGCGGACTAAAGCTTTGGCCCTTATTGCGAGTGTCGTTTGGCTGTCGATTGTCGGATAGTCGAACAGCGAAAATGAAATTTGGTATTGCGTATTCTTATCGTTCGATACTTTCAATTTTGAGTTCGGTCGTTATCGTCTGTATTTTTGCGTTCGAATATCACTGAAACTAACTAAAATGTCAAGTTATAGGATTTATTCACAAATGAAATGAAATTAATGAAAGCTTTCGACCCTTGTCGCATCGAATGTTAGGCGACACTCGCAATAAGGGCCTTTATCTCATAAACAACTTCAGTGTAGAAAACTTACAGGAACATATATAAGTATTCTGCAGGTGCTCTCTCTTCGGACTTTATGCCTAGACGCAAAATGTTAGACTATCCCTTCGAAGTACAGCAACTATCTTTCAAGCAGAGGTAATATCTGTGTTAGAGAATGCATTAGAAGAAACCTTCGAAGATCACGCTCTTACATTCAGGCAGCCCTTAAGGACTTGTCCTCAATCAAAATCGAATCCAAACTAGTTTGGAACTGCCTGACATGTCTCTCAATTAGCCACCCAAAATAAAATAAATCTTTACTGGGTGCCTGGACATCAAGATTTACAGGGCTACGAAAAGGCTAACTGGCTAGCTAGACTTGGCTCTCAATCCCAATTGAAAGGCCCGGAATCCTATTGTAGTCTTCCAATCAGGAGCATAAAACATGACTCGTTACTTGGGAACGGCAGAACATGATCCACACCTCTAACAACTCTATCTACTGGCCACCGCCGCGCCGGTCAAAATTATTTATCGACTTATATCAAAAACGTATGAAAGAAATTCTTGTCATGAGCAAACGTGACGCAAAGTTCCTTACGAACTTCTTCACTGGTCACTGCTCTCTAAAATAAAATAAAAAATAAATAGGGTGGCGCAACAGAGCGAGGAGCCCCTGGGCCTAGCGCATTTCTCACAACCATGCCTTGTGAGGGAATGGAGGGGACCTACAATTTTCTGCCGGTTCCGAACGGCTAATCGAGAAAGCGCTTTTCATGGCAATGAATACTAACGGAGGACTTGCCAATTCCTCGCGAAAGGCGATACCCGTGGAAAAAACATTTTTGCCTCTGTTGGGATTCGAACTCGAACCTCTGGATTAACAGGCGGACATGCTATCCATCACACCACGGGTACCACCTGCTCTCTAAAATATCACCTTAAAAACATGGACCAAGATGACAACTTCTGTCTCTGAGAATGAGATTGAATGCCCTGCCATAGCCAGTTCCAGGCTAAAACTTTTCCAAAAAGGATTCACTAGTCCCCTTGAAATTAGAAATACCTCTTCGAATATTCTTAGGTTCTTACACGACCTCAACTTCGAATGAACAACTTTACACTTTACGTTTTTAAACCAAAGGGAACAGCAAAAAAGATCTTTCAGGTCGACGTGCTAATTTTTTATCGTCCTATCTAGTTAAAAAAAGTGCTAAACTTTTGCCAGAAATATTTTTTTTTTTAAAGCGTTAACAATTTTGAAAGAGTGGCAATTGTTGTTTTTGGGAATAGCCGTGATAAGATGTGCTTGGCGCCGCAATCTAATAATGAATTTGGCTTAATTATGCCAAAATAAAACGATAATGTTGAATACAATTTTTCGATATTTCGCTTTGTTTTCGAGATATCGATACTAACCGCCCTTCTATGGTTGTTAGCTATCAATCAATTGATGCACGATAAGTATTATCAATCAATTGATAAATTTATAAAATGCATGTCAGTTGATAAATTTTCTTCCGTTGTGAACATTGTGCTCGTACTTAGTGTGACACTCCCCACATCTAGGTATAAGGCGACCATTTTAATTTGCACATTTAACTTCAAAACCAAATTTATAAAGAATTTTTGCTATGCGGCTCAAAAGAAAAATACTTCACAGTATAGCCCTTATGCTAGTCAACCACGTACCTGTGTATAGGTTCATGTAAAATAAACTAAAAAAATGTTTATCAATGACGAGCTTGTGATTGACTGAAAAATTGATGGATAACAAAAATTTTGATAACCATAACACCGAACTAGCAACCAGAGATGTGCACAATAGATGTTTAAAAAGCATTTCATTCACATCTAATCAAAAGTTCTGGTGGTTGTTATCCGTAATACCACTTAACCATTGATAAACTACAAAATTCATCAAGTATCGTATTGATATTTGATAACCATAATAAAACAGTAAGTCGAAAAATTCGTTTGCTTTGTATGTGTAATTATTGGGTAGCGCCGCAATCTGAAAATGAATTTAGCTTTATTAGGCCAAAATAACAAGAAAATGTAAAATAAAATTTTCCTTTTCAAAATATTTATGCTTGAAGTAAAATTTTTATTTTTTATTTTTTTGGCTTCAAGTATCAAAATGTTAAAACGAAGCGAAGAATCGAAAAATGTTATTCAATATTTTCGATTTATTTAGGCATAATTAAGCTAAATGCCTTGCTAAATTGCGGCGCTTATAAAAAATTAGCATATGTAAAGAAAACATTTTTTTTTACTTAAAATATCGATATCTTGGAAAAGAAGTGAGATGTGGAAAAAAAAGTTTTAACACTTTTGTATTATTTTGGCCTAATTAAGTCAAATTCATTAGGCGTGTTTTTTTCACAAGACTGTTATATACATAACATCATTTTACATGCAAAGCAAAAACAACATCCCCGACAACCAATGTTATGGATAAAAGGATGGTTACAGGCCGCCTCCACTTGCAAGAATTTTCGTTATGTCGACTCGACTTGACATCAAAGACACAAATCAACGTTAGCGTGACTGGGCAAATAATGTTATGACATTTCATTTTGTACTCGAACCTCATCGATGGTGGATGCAGAATTTTGAAAACGGAATGAAAGCAGACAGGAATTTTTACATTGAAATTTTTTATTTTTATTTTTAAATTTTCCAATCAGTCATAATTGTATTACTGTATTGCAAACTCGAAAAAAAAAAAAAAATGTTGAGAAAAACTTTTTTTAGGTTGTAATATGAGCTACCGATACGAACCGACACTGATGAAAGACGAAAAATTATGAGAAAAAATTACATTTTCCACTAACACGCACAAAAAACTTGCATCTGTCAAATTTGATGTCAAGCTGACTCTGTCAAGACAAAATCGAAGACATGACCCGCCTCCACGTAACATTTGATGTTAAGTCGAGCCGACATAACGAAAATTCTTGCAGGTGGAGGCGGCCTGTTAAGATTTGGTCGGGGATAGATTTTTGACGTTTAGTCGAGTATCGAATGAGTTTTTCGACTTTTCAGTTTTTAATGTTGGTGCGTCTAGAGACTTTCATGTATCTCGAACAAAAGCAAAATGGGTGGCAAAGGGTCTGTTCACAAATGTGTAACTGAATAAAATCATATGCCCACTCTTACACTCCGCAATTTAGTTGCAGAAAATTTTAGATATTTAGAATTTCATTGATTTCAAGAGTTAGATTTGTAAATGTATATTAAGATACATAAAACAACGTTATAGCAATTAAAAAGGGTCTGTTTAGTGACTGAAAGCACATTTTGCATATATCTTTTCACATTTTTGTGTGAATGTTAACATTTTTTCCAAAGCTAATTGTTAAGTATGCCATAAAAATGGTTGTACTTTCCTATTATTAATAGTTTATTTCGTTTGAAACAAGTAACAAAATATTTTTTCCAACTCACATCTAAATCACAATCTCATATAAACTCAACCCCAGCATGTAAACAGAGTCAAGAGAAATTCTTTGTTACCTTTGTGAACGGACCTATTTTTGACGTTTCTAAACTAACAAAAAACAGACAAAAAAAATTGTTTACCTGCATTAGTTTCACTACGGAACATTCTTATTTTCCACTCTATACAATTGCTTTAGGTTTTTAACAAACAGTTTTTGCGTTTTTGTGCGAATTTGGCAAAAAGAAATCATTTGTTGCCTTTTATTAGTTTGACAACTGATCGAGAACACCAACCCACAAATAAAAAAAAAACGAAGCGTTTTTTTTGGATATCATGTTATGTACATAACATCCTTGTGAAAAAAACACGCCTATTGTTAGATTGCGGTGCCAGGGATATCGTACTATCATGAAAGTAGAAAACAACGATTTTTTGGTGTTATAAACACGTAAGTTTATACAGGGTGTTCCGTACTTCGTGTATTATCCTTTTTGGTGTGATTCTTGGTCATATTCTAAGAAAAGCTCGTTTCTCAACTTTGGCATCACTTTTTGACAATTTAAATAAGGCTAACTTTGGTGTACCCTGACCTGTGTTAAATTCGATATATCTGTCAATACTGATGATAGAGACCTAACCTTAAACTTTATTTTTTGTAGAAATAACAGCCTTTAAGACTGTATTTTAGTTGAGCTTCCATAGCTTTAGGGTTGCCAGATTTTCATTTTTTAAGTGGTGTTCAAATTTTCTTCTCGAAACAAAGTTTTGACTTTGAGGTTATTTTTTTTCAGAAAATGCCCAATAAACATAGAGTTTCTTTATTTTTTTTTTACAGATGAACAAAACAATTATAAAAAAAACTTATGAATAAGTGCACTCAAAAACCTATATACAGCTATGGACAAAGAAATAGCACACTCATTCATTTTCTTATGAAAACTGCATTTATTTTTTCCTTTTGAACTTAAATATTTTATTTCCTATTTAATGACATGAAGTGACTTCTAAGGATTAATAATAATTAGTAATAGTGAATTATTTCTTTACAATTCAATTTTTAAAAATATATTTTGCAGTGATGATCAAATTTCTTGTGGACAAGAAAATAGCACACTTACCTATTATCGTAAAAAAAAAATAATTTTTAGTGAAAATATTTATTTTTTCATAAATTTTGGTATTACCAAGTTAGTTCTTAGTTGGTTGACCACGATTTTTTTAAAGTTGCTTGGCACCTCCTTGGTAAGCTTTCATCTAACGCCTGGCATCTACTTTCCGGGATAGAGTACCAAGCTTCTTTGATTCCGGCCCAAAGATCGTTTGAATTTTTAAATTTTGTCTGCCCAATTTTGACTTTAACATCATTCCATAAGTGTTCTATGGGATTAAGACCGGGACTTTGAGCTGGCCAGATTAGGACATCGATTTGTTCATCCACGAACCAAGCTTTTACTTTATTTGATGCGTGTTTGGGGTCATTGTCATGCATGAATATCCACTTAATTGGCATGAACTCAAAGGAATATGGTTCCATTGTATTCTTCAGTATAGCAAGATAAGCGAATTTATCCATTTTGACATCAATCCTCACCAATGGTCCCACCCCATGCCAGGACAACGCACCCAGACCATTAAATTTCCCACTCCATGTTTCACCGCCTTTAAAGTATACTTAGGATTGTACGCTTCGCACTTAGGACGATGCAAAAATTGCGGTACTTTTTAGGCTTGATAGACTGCATTTGTTTATCAAATCTACATGCCCGAAAAAAAAGAAACATCACAACCATTTCACATAACGGAAATTTTGAATTTATGATTTTTCTTTATAGTGTGCTATTTCTTTGTCCATAGCTGTATTTTATGATACTTGAAAAAATACAAAACGGGTAAAATTTAAAAAAAAAAATAAAAAAAGTTTTTAGCTTTGAGGTTTGTTTGAATAAAACAATAATATGGGCACTTTTAATAGTTTTTTATGCATTTTATACAAATACAATTATAACAAGTTCTTAAAGTACCCTCCTTCGTTTTGAATGCATGCCAGAGCCCGTTTTTGGATTTCATTGTGGATGTTTGATCTCGATAACTCTTGTCTTACTTGTAGTTTTGTGATCTTTGAAACTGTATTTAAATTGGACTCCTATAGGCTTAGGGCTGCCAAATTTTCAGTAAGGATGAAGTTCCTGGTATCTTCGTTGTGCTCTTCTTGAATTTCCATTGCAAAACTCGTATATGAAAAAAATTCTGTTTGGCACTTTGAGCACTTGTTATAATTGTATTTGTATAAAATACATAAAAAAATACTAAAAGCGGCCATATTATTATTTTATTAAAATAAACCTCAAAGCTAAATTTTTTTTTTTTTAATTTAATAACCCATTTTACATTTTTTCAAGTATCATAAAATGTATGGGTTTTTGAGTGCACTTATTTATGAGTTTTTTTTTATTATTGTTTTGTTCATCTGTAAAAAATAAAGAAACTCTATATTTATCAGGCATTTTCTGCAAAAAATGACCTCAAAGTCAAAACTTTGTTTCGGGAAGAAAAATTGAACACCACTTAAAATTGAAAATCTGGCAACCCTAAACCTATGGAAGCTCAACTTAATTAAAAAAAAAATTAAGTCTAAGATTAGGTCTCTATCATCTGTATTGACTGAGATATCGAATTTAACACAGGTCAGGGTACACCAAAGTTAACCTTTTTTTTTTTAATTGTCAAAAAGTGATGTCAAAGTTGAGAAATGCGCTTTACTGTACAACAATTTTTGGCTCTTCTTTCCTTCTCCGCTACGGGACTTGGAGGTTGAAACTTTTTTTACAGGTTGGGGGGCGTCTAAATAGATTATATATATAAATAAATTATTATTAGTTTTGTGGTTAGAAAATTAAACTTTTTGTGGTTAGAAATTCATAAAAAAGTTTCATTTTCTAACCACAAAAATCCCACTTGCACTTTTATTAATTAAAAATTTCCCACTCAAAAATACCGTCTGGTATCACTTAAACAAGTAATGTCAAAGCAAGTCAAAGTAAACATTTATAAATAATTAAAAATGTTAAATTAAGTGATTTCTCCGCAATAAAATAGTGAAATGTATATATAAGAAGTGTTGTTTTATTCGGTAGTGTTTGTTTTCATTCAATTTTTATGATTTTAAGGAGAAAAAAAAATCAAAAGTGAGGTTAAAAACGAAAAATTAAAAAAATTATTTTACGATTTAGGGGGTGAACTCACAAGTAACTTTTGAAATTTGTTCTATAGAAACGCCCCCCCAACCTGTAAAAAAAATTTCAACCCCCCAGTCCCGTAGCGGAGAAGGAAAGCGGCCCCCAATTTTTTTCTTAGAATATGACCTAGAATCACACCCCAAAGGATAATACACGAAGTACGGAACACCATGTATATTAACCCCCAAATTCGTCTATTCTTAAAACAAATTCGATTTAAACTCATTTTTACTCTTACACAAAGAATCACTTTAAACTGATCAAAATTACTTATCGCACAAAACTACTACTTCTGCCACTTTATTTTTCTGGTCTACAGGCATGTTAAATTTGAAGTGGCGAAAGGAAAGGCAATCGATATTTTTACCATTCATCTTTCCGTAGATATTTCAGAATACAGTTGAAAAAAAAAACTCAAAATTCAAAAAGTTAGCAGCTGAAAACAAGGTACCTATATCAAAAATTGGCACTCAACCATACCGCAATCTAGGAATTTGAACAGTAAAAAAAATATTGTGACTTTACCGTTGTAACTAAAAAAATTAGATTTTTTCACAAAATAGTCGGCCCTATTGTGGTAACCGTCGGAGCGGAATTCTCTCCGATCGGATATATTTTGCTTCGTGGTAGTTCTCCGATAAGTTTTTGTTGCGGAGATTTTAGTTTTAGGAATGCAATGCATTGCCGCATTTGTGAAAAATTTCTTACGTTCACAACTACTTCGAAGCTAAATTGAATCTCCGAAAAAATATGCGTTGCGGAGAAAACTCCGCTCCGACGGTTACCACGATAGGGCCGAGTAACTGCCTGAAAAAAAAAATTATTTTTTGTATAACTTTGATTTTTGGAATTAGTAGACTTGATAAATCGCGGGTGTACTTTTAAAAAAGGCAGTTATAAGAAAAACGCGTCTGAGACGTTATATTGTATTATATCAAGTGATATTTTAAACTTACATTTGATTAATTTGTCATCCCTGCCATCCCTTGAAGAAAAACAATTTTTCGATTTTTCTGTTTTTGTTCTAGTACTTAAAAAGACTTTTATCTAATTATTCTAACCGTAGTTTCTTTTATTTTTCAGATATCCACAACCCCATCCACCTTCTCAAATGAACTATGCTGGTCATTATGGTATGCCACCAAATTATTATGGCATGCCAAACGGTGGTGTTCCTCAACCTGCTCCACCTCCACACGGCTATCGAGAAAATAGATACCCGCAAGTTAACGATTGGCCGCGAGACGGCCGAATGGTCGACTACCCACCAGATTATCGTCGGGGAAGCGGCATTAGTAACAGTGGTGGTGAATACGACCGACGACAGCCACCAACATAATCACAATTGCCCACATTCTTTAAACCGTTAACCATCCCCTCAAAGGCACACAATCATACTCATACCATTTACATTGTTACGATTCATGTATACAACACAAAAATTGAAAGCAGTTCCAAATTGGAATTTCATTATTTAATTAAAATTTATTTAATTTTTAAGTCTAAAAGACAGACACTCCTTTCCTGTGTGCCTGTTATGAGCATAGGTAATATTTAAGTTATGTAAAAAAGAAATGGCCGTTTAAAATGTTTTGCGGTTTTACAAAGTGAATACTAACGGTAGTCTGAGTATAAAATTAAATTGAACAAAAAATAACTATCACACATTATTTATAAACTAAAACATAATAAAAGTATTAGCTTTTAAATAAACCTTTTAGTGTTAGTATTTAAACTATTTAATTTTTAACGATAAAAGTATGCCCCTGTTTTCTTTCATCCAAGACTAAATTCATATTTTTCTTAAATTTCGTTTACATTTCTTCTGTACATATATATATGCATTTCTTCAATAAACAAATACAAATACTTTAATGTATAGAGGTAAAAATTATAAACAACATAAATATAACAAGAATCAAATTTCTGAAGAATCTACTATTTCCTTTTGTATTTAAATACATATTTCTATAAACAAAGTAAGCATAGCATAGCATTGCATATTGTTTATTGATTACCAACCATTGTTAGTCGGGCAAACCTAACTGCCTATTCAATTAGTTTTTGGGGGTATGTTTATGTATAGAGAAAATAAGATAAATATAAATTTAGAAGTAGGTAATTATATAAGGTCTGTAAATAGAACTAAATAGTAATTAAATTAATTTAGCTCTGGAATTACAAAAAAGTAATAATGATAAATATTAACAACAAAAAATATTACACATAATTATAATTATTTCTATTTAATTTTTAAAACTGTTTGCTATGATTTTGTGTAAAATATATTGAAATAAAAAAATATAAAAAATAACTTAATAAAAATTTATATTATAAAGCTAATTTTTGCATAATTCATTATTTCTGAATTCTGAGTCAACTTTGAAATATGCAAGAGTGGTTTTTAGACCCATTCCCTGTGAGTATGGGTCGGACGGACCTGTGAAATGAAACAGATCATTGGTAACAAAATAATACGAAAATCCAATGAAAGATGGGAATGCCTAGACTCCTGTGTTACTTCCAGGAAACTATGGCCGAAATATGATAAGAAAGAATCTGGAAAGCTGCTATCATTGAATAGACCTTCACTGCGAATGCTTGTCAGTATCATAACTGGACATAACCTACTAGGTTATCACAAAAAGAAAATGGGTCCTTGCACCGATGACCTATGCAGAGGATGCAATGGCGAAGACGAACACGAAGACACAAGTCACTTCCTTTGTCAATGCCCAGCACTCTGTCATACTAGGAAAAAATTTCTAGGAAATTACTTTCTAAATGAACTAGAAGAATTATCAGACGCTCCAAAAAGCAGTCTGTTAAACTTCACCAAGGCCACAAAATGGTTAAATACCGAACAGACATAAAATCATAGGTTTCTAGGACGTTACAATACGTCAGGGTATCACAATGGATCTACATTGATCTAAGTGTGACGGAATTAAGATCAACCGTCAGCCCATTTTACCTAACCCTAACCCCTAACCATGGGTCGGACGACTTATCGAGAAAGAGCTTTCCATGACGGTCAACTTATTGCGGTAGGCACTTTAGTAAAAAGCTAGAGGCCAGATTTCGTAACTTTCTTAGACGATATCATTCAATTGTTGGCAAAACGGCAGTACCTTGCCTCGGTATATATATTTTTGTATGTTGTTCTTGCCTTTAAAAATGCACATTTAAACTCACTCGTTTAACCAAATACTTGCATGCTGGTAATCCGATACGGCTTTGGTAGCTGTGTGCGTGTGTGTGTGTTTATTTTTTTTATTTTTGTGAACAAGTGAAAATTGCGTGGAAAAAGTTGAGGCTTGTTAGAGCTTTATTCCATTGTTCTATAGGGCTGGGATTCGTTGACGTGAGAAAGGGTTCAGTTTTTGATGAAAATTAATGCTGGTCTTACGTGCATCTCTTAGTACAGAAGTGTAGAAAAGTAAAGCCTGACGCATATAGATGATAAAGCACAGAAGTTAAAAAGAGAAACTCGATATCGCTTTTCGAAGCTTTTGCTTTTGTTGACAGCTTTGGATTCAAAAAAGAAATGCTTTTGTCTCAATAATTTTTTTCTTTTTTCCCTAATTTAACAATTTTGTTTACTATTTTTCTAATTTTAATAATTTTCAATTTAGATATACTGGCACCACAACGAAAAAAATTAACATGTTCTACCGCACCTATAATTTTTCATCTGCATCCTATAACTAAGGAAGTGCCGCCGTCTGCACTTGGTGTCTTCCCTCTCTATCACGACAAGTATGAATTTTATATCTTGTGTATATTTGTATTGTAACGTGCGCTTAGTTCGCAATAATAAAACTTCACCTTCAATTTAATTCTACCACTCTTAATTATGGTTATGAAGAAATGATCAATTGTATTTTAAATTAATTTTTGATTGTTTTTATTGTGCTTTTATTCGATACATATCTACTTTATTCGATTTCAACTCTACCAATAATCACTCACTCTTAACATTATCACTCTATAATCAAAACTGACTTTTTGTTTGCGTCAGCGGCCTATTTATATAAAATAACATTACATCTAGATCGTTCCACTTTGTTCTACATTTTAGACCATTGCAGTATTTAGCTGTCAAGCATTTCCCCTTCTGGTATATTTCTACACATTATAGTGTTGCCGCTTGTGTTTTCGGTTGGGAAATTGGTATTAAATGTTGGGTGAGGGTGTGCATTACACTGCCCCCTCCTTAAGATTGTTCGTCCCGAATAATTCCATCTGCAGCCTCGCCACTATATCGATGCAGCCGGTCACAATGAACTTTTAGCTACTTGCTTTGGGAAATGAGCACACACACACAATTTGTTGTCAAATTTGTAACTTTATTTATAAGTAATAAATTATAGATTTGGAAAATCGAAACAATTGAGTCAGTCACTTGAAAATAAGGAATTTACGGAAAACACTACTTAACACTTGAAGGTTGCAAAACAGAGTGAGTATTTTTCCGTTGGGAAGTTATTTGAATTTCTTCCCAGTCTGTTTGCTGACATCTAGTGGTGGTGTTCAAAACTGGTACAACTAGCAATTCGCCGTAAGTCGCCGCCACATAACTCCCCCTTCAGTGACGAAGTTACGATGATTTAAATGTAGATGTCAAACAAAATTTACTTTTCGTTTTGTTTTCTCATCAGCTGTTCTGTGAATTTTATTTTTATTTTCAGGATGAACATTTTTGGAAGTCGAAATTTCTGAAGAAGACGATTGACTATGGATGGATGTGGATGTAGATGGAACGTTTTCAAGAAGAATATGCGCAGGTTTTAGGCGATCAATGGAAACATTGATTGTTCTTCCGTTTGCTTTGATGGTATACAGCTTCTCAGTGATTCTTTTCATTACAGGATGCGGGCCAGTGTATGGTTGCTGCAATGGTTTTTTGACGGCATCACATCGCAAGAAGACATGTGAGCATGTTTGGAGGTCGGACGGAACAAAAATTTTGTTGTTCGCATGGTTGGACGTTCCTGTTGGCCGAAGTCTTCTCATCGTCTCTCGATGTTTGTCAAGGAAAATCTGTGGGTTAGAAAAAGTTTCGTTACTTACAAAGAACTCACCAGGAACTCGCAGATTTTTTCCATAAAGCATCTCTGATGCTGAGGCTTTGATGTCGTCTTTGTAAGCCGTCCTCAATCCCAACAGAACTGTTGGAAGAGCATCAACCCAGTTGGTTTTCTCATGACACATGAGAGCAGCTTTCAGAGAACGATGCCAACGTTCGACGAGACCATTAGATGCCGGATGATATGGCGATGTCCTGATTCGTGTTGTTCCACACATGTTGGTCAGTTCGTTGAACAGTGATGATTCGAACTGAGTGCCTTGGTCCGTGGTTAGTTTGTTGCCGAAAGGTGTAAGGAAGGGATTCAAATTTTTGTCAGTTCTTTCTATAGATGATAGGTTTGATCGTTATTTGGATAGGAAAGGGAGAAAAAGTTTTGAATTGCGACGGTGATAGGGATCAGTTATAAGGGACGAATGAAAGCTGAGATCAATCCCGGAATCGACAAAAATAATTTAAAAAGGAAGGGAAGGGGGGATAGATTACTAGAAGAGACTGGCATGCTTGCATTATGCTCGGCTTGAGCTCGCCGGATGGGGAGGTTCTTGTCTCCACTAGTATTCTTTTACCTTTCGCACAAAACATAAAACATGGCGGAGAACCAAACAACATAAAAAAAAAGGAATTATTGCCACCAGAAAATGCCAATTTCACCGATAGCTGCCGCCACTACACTGATACGCGCTGGCGATGGTTTAAGCGCGCTATTTCCCACCCCACCTGGAATTTCCCTGACACATCCATCGAAAATTCCCCTTTATTTATTACATCTCGGATACCAACTTACCTCATTGCACCCAAAGAAACGACTTTCCTCCTTTCTCGCCTCCTTAGTATATGTCGCTTAGCACATCTTTAGGAATTTTGGGTCTCGCTGGCAATTCTTGACTAATTGAGATCTTTTCTCATCACTCATAAATGGGATAAATTTCCCCTCCTTTTTTTTTTATTATTACTTTTTTTTATTCTAAGAGTTACCATTTGCGCTCATCTGCAGCGACGAAGCAAGGCAAACGCTTATAATTTTCATGCAACCAAGATGAATGCTTCTAATAAGAAAAGTTCTCCGTCGGATTTGAGCCTGGCTTCCTTAGCTTCGAGTATCTATTACTCCGATGGATACACCTAGGTTTAATTTAAATTCAAATTCAAAAACCTCCTATAACGAGCTCGGTTTAGGGGACGGTTATTTTGTAGGGTTTTATCATGTCTTGACTTAGCTTATCCTACGCTCCGGAAGCAAAACTTAAACCCCTATAGCTATGCAGGAGAAAAGTCACTAATCAATCAACGACCAAAAAAAAAAATACCGGGAATACCTCAGTCTGTCACTGCAGATATTTAAACCGACTATATTGGTATCTTACAATAAAAAATCGAAAAAAAATATTCAAGTCGGTAATGTGTCTCAAATGGATACAAAAAAAAACTTTACCAACTTATCAAAAAAAAAAACAAGTTTTTAATAAAAAAAAAACCAAAATGAATAAGAATAAATATATATATATATAAAACAAAGAATTTTATGGTATCAAAAATTGCCTGGATCCTATCCTTGGATGGTGGGGGCAGTCAACGAGCGCTTGCAGGGATGACGGAACTTGCACTCGTCGGTTTTGCGAATCAGGACAATCCAATGTGATTGAACGCACTTCCCTTTATTTTGGCACTCTTTTTTTTTTTGTGTTAAATTGTCTTACAACGCGACACTCCAACCGCAATATCGTTTCATTCAAACCGCAAAAATCGAATTTTATTACTTTAATACATTTCAGTTCAACATTTAGAATTTACTTCGAATATATGTCATTTACACATACTTTGTTAGAATAGACCGTAGTCTCACTCAACAATGTTTGGATCTTATCTACAAGAATGCTAGTACCCAACTGACTAATCTTTTCTCTTATTTTCTTCTTCACCCACAATTCCTCTAATCTCAACCAGGCTAATCCACCTGATCACCTCACAATCATCCCATCCTCCTGTTATATTGCAATAGTTGTTAAAAAAAAAACGATCGACTGATGATCATGAGACTTTCTCTTCAGTCGATTTCTTTTAACTTCTCATCCTTGAATCACTCTCTCAGTTTCTCTCAACTTCCACTCAAACGATGATTTGGCGACCCTATAGCCTTTTCTTAGTACCCATTATTCGTTTACTCTGCTACATTAATTTTGAGCAACTTGGGCTAAACGGCTCGATGACATTTCTTACTTTGACAATTGACAGATCGGGACTTGGTATGTTGTAAACAAATAAAAACCAAGAAACTTTATTATTGTTGTGCCTAAAAAAATTAACTTTTTTTTTTTTCCTTTCTATTTTAGGTATTCAGGAAGTTTGGCGAATAGGAAAGTGAACAGTGAAGGAAGGTTCCTGATGAGGTAATAGGTAAGTTTATGCAACAAAAAAAATTCAAGTAGCTAACATAAATGTTTATATTATAGGTGTCCATAACAAACCACTGGACTGGAAGGAGGATCGTTCAACGACTAGGACAGTGGAAGGACAACGACACCAATATTTATATAAGTATGTATTATTAGATGTAAGTGATGATATTTTGTAAGAAACATATGTTGCAATAAACGCTGCACGCTTCGCAGTCAAAAAGAATAAGGATCAGACACTTTTTTTTCTGCTATGGCATTTGCTGTGGTGTTCAAATTATTTTATGGAACAGGAGCATTGGGGTTAGGCTTAATAATCCTAGTTGTTGTGGGGAAGAACCCTCGAAAGCCGGGCTACTGACTTGCGCTCACAAGGAACGTGAACGTATCACATACAGGTTCAGGTAAGTAGTTATATTCTCGATTATCTCCTTTTTGACAAACAAAAGCTGCGGATCAATAGGCATACTGCTCAGTGAGGGCGATAGATCAGCAATCGTTTTGCTAAGATTCTTTGCCACTGTGATGCTAGATGATATTTGGCCACCAAAAGACTTGCTGCTTTCAGTCTCAGTGGCTAAATTCATTGGAAGTATTTGCTGCCCAAGCAGCTGACTATTGTCATAAGAGGCAGGAGAATGCTGCAAATGCGATTGTGTTGGGGGTCTTGACTGTGACGAATTGGGTGAATCTGGAATTTCTTGTTTGATTGCAAGCGCACTAAGAAGAACGTCGTCACTGGGTCTCGCTGGTTCGTTCAATGACCCTAAAGAAGAAGCACGTTGTGTAGTGCTAGATTCAGAAAAACTTGAACCCTTGCGTTTTTTCTTCCGACGTTTCTTACGCGGACCAGAATCAGCATAAACTCGCTTCCTTTTAGCGTCTCGCTGTAATAGTTTTTTCTGTAGCAAAACTCGTGAGCTGCCAGCTCCTCCACCAGCGGCATATTCATTTAGACTAATGTGTTCAGCCAAGTATTTGATGTTCTGCAAACTTTGAGGGTAGCCATCATAATTCCTATGGTCTGGTGGATGCTGAGAAAAATAGTTTGGTTGGTTGATACCTGCATTTTGATTTAAGTGTTCAATGGGTTTGAAGCTATTTAGGGGTTGGTTTGGTTGAACGGGTATGTTCGGAAGCAAATTGGAAACAGGAGGTGGTTGTGATTATTGTTGAGGGTGAAAATAATTACGTTGCGGTTGTGGTTGCTGTTGGGATTGATGGTGGCTAGGTTGTTTTGGTTGCCTATGATTCACTGGCTTTCTGAAAGAGGATGTATTTGAATGTGGTTTAATTGCATTTTCTAATGGACGTGGCTGTTGTACCAATGGACGCGTAGTTGAGTTGATTTCTCCTAAGAAGTCAACGAAATTATCTTTAATAACTTTTTTAATGCTTTCTGAAATATCTGATTTCATAGAATCGGCGTAAGAGGAAAAAGCGTTCACAATAGCTAAGTTGACGTACGCTTTTAGTTCGTTTGGTATATTTTCAGCTTGGTTTACGGCGTTGTTACGAACATTGTCGTTGGTCGGTATCTCTTGATTACGAATAGTTAGAATACTATTATCAAGTTTGTCCGACGCTCTGTTTGCATGACTGAGACTACTGTATGAAGGAGTGGTAATGGAATCTATTGACCCATACGATCCATATCCAGTACCTGATATATTAAGCAGAGGAGATTGATGTTGCGCGCTGCCTGTAGGAGGCAAGTGTTGAACTTGTGGGGCTGAACTAATATTTAAGAGATTTAATTCCCTATTTTCTAGAGAACCTTGAATGTTTTGAGCCATTAAACTAGCTGCTCCTTGGGCTGTCGCTTGACCTTCTGAAGGCGGGACTACCCCTAATTGGGTTTTGTGCAGCACGTCTGACTTGGAATGTGGTGTTTTTGTTGTCGATGGAGGACTATGCTGTACCAATGCATTACGACTATTAAGCGGTCGTTGCTGTTCGTTAGGGTTCAAACGACTTGACGCCCTGGTAATTTTTTTCTTTGCACCCGTTTGGGTATTCTGACCGTTATTGTTTTTCTCCATTTGAAAGAAAAATATTAAACCACGTTGAAAAAAAATCAAAAAAAAAAACAAAACTAATGTAGGTGGAAAACTGAACAAAGGAAAGGAATGTATAGTAAACAAAATTATTATTAAAAAATTATTTTTTTTTTTTTTTTTTTTTTTTTTTTTTTTTTTTTTTTTTTGTAATGTTAGAAAATTTTATGATTGATCATTAGAATCAACAAAAAAAAAACAAAGAATATAAACTTGAAAAGCTTAGGAACAAAATAAGGAACAAAAACAAACGCTTGCGCTTTATCAACTTAACTTCACCCACGATTTAAGGGCTTTGAAGCTTGGAAGGGCAAAAGGTTTGGAAACAAAAAAAAAATGTAATTTTTTGAAACTTCGCCTGTGGGCTTCAAAAGGAACTAACATTTGAACTAAATAGATAGTTACGTTCAATAGCTAACTATGAACAAACAAAAAAAAACTAAAGTCTTACTAAAAAAAAATCAAACGAATGGTATTTGTTATTATTTTAATAAGTATAATTTTTTTTTTTTTTTTGAAAAATTAAGGGATACTTACTTAATTTTACTTATAAGTAAAAGAAAAAAAAGTAATGTGAACTCAAACACAACAAAAAAAATAAGGAACGAAAAATTGTTAAGCAAAAGAGAATACTTCTTGTTGCTTACAAAAAAAAATAGTTGGTGTTAAACAAAACGGAAGTTAAGAAAACGAAAAAAAATTAAGAATTTAGCACAAAACGTGTGAAACGTATTCAACAAAAAAAAATTTTATAGATTGAATTTTAGGTTTTCAACCTAGACCAAAAAAAAACAAATCTGGACCTTTTCCAAAAGGACAAGATTTCGAATTGAAATTCAAAAAAAAACGATGATTCAAGTTGTCATGAAGCAAAAAAAAACAAAAGAAAAGACAACTAAATCGAAAATTAACAAAAAAAAATATTATAAGTAATCAACAATAATGAGCTGAGTTTGTTTAGGTTTGGTGTATATCTATAATATTGTGGAGGCGATCAAGAGGATTTTCTTGGGCGCTTTTATGTTGGCGACGATGAGGCGGTTGTGGATATCCGAGATTTAAGAATTATACTTTTATTATTATACTTAGGGGTGAAAAAAAACAATAGGAAAAAATTTACGAAAAATCACGGTATTCTCGTCGCAATTGAGCACTGGTTAAGAAACTCTTGGTTCAAGTCATACGTGAAACCGTGATGGCTGATAATTTATAGAAAACACCATAGAAAACGCTGCGTCGCAAATGTGTCAGTATGTTAATGAACTTTCTGACCCATGACTTACGCTGTGATTGCTTGGTGGGTAATGAGGGATGATACGAATACACAAAAAAAAATTAGGGCAACACGTGCGGGCGCCATTTGTTGCCGAAAGGTGTAAGGAAGGGATTCAAATTTTTGTCAGTTCTTTCTATAGATGATAGGTTTGATCGTTATTTGGATAGGAAAGGGAGAAAAAGTTTTGAATTGGGACGGTGATAGGGATCAGTTATAAGGGACGAATGAAAGCTGAGATCAATCCCGGAATCGACAAAAATAATTTAAAAAGGAAGGGAAGGGGGGATAGATTACTAGAAGAGACTGGCATGCTTGCATTATGCTCGGCTTGAGCTCGCCGGATGGGGAGGTTCTTGTCTCCACTAGTATTCTTTTACCTTTCGCACAAAACATAAAACATGGCGGAGAACCAAACAACATAAAAAAAAAGGAATTATTGCCACCAGAAAATGCCAATTTCACCGATAGCTGCCGCCACTACACTGATACGCGCTGGCGATGGTTTAAGCGCGCTATTTCCCACCCCACCTGGAATTTCCCTGACACATCCATCGAAAATTCCCCTTTATTTATTACATCTCGGATACCAACTTACCTCATTGCACCCAAAGAAACGACTTTCCTCCTTTCTCGCCTCCTTAGTATATGTCGCTTAGCACATCTTTAGGAATTTTGGGTCTCGCTGGCAATTCTTGACTAATTGAGATCTTTTCTCATCACTCATAAATGGGATAAATTTCCCCTCCTTTTTTTTTTATTATTACTTTTTTTTATTCTAAGAGTTACCATTTGCGCTCATCTGCAGCGACGAAGCAAGGCAAACGCTTATAATTTTCATGCAACCAAGATGAATGCTTCTAATAAGAAAAGTTCTCCGTCGGATTAGAGCCTGGCTTCCTTAGCTTCGAGTATCTATTACTCCGATGGATACACCTAGGTTTAATTTAAATTCAAATTCAAAAACCTCCTATAACGAGCTCGGTTTAGGGGACGGTTATTTTGTAGGGTTTTATCATGTCTTGACTTAGCTTATCCTACGCTCCGGAAGCAAAACTTAAACCCCTATAGCTATGCAGGAGAAAAGTCACTAATCAATCAACGACCAAAAAAAAAATACCGGGAATACCTCAGTCTGTCACTGCAGATATTTAAACCGACTATATTGGTATCTTACAATAAAAAATCGAAAAAAAATATTCAAGTCGGTAATGTGTCTCAAATGGATACAAAAAAAAACTTTACCAACTTATCAAAAAAAAAAAACAAGTTTTTAATAAAAAAAAAAATAATAAAAAAAATGAATAAGATTAAATATATATATATATAAAACAAAGAATTTTATGGTATCAAAAATTGCCTGGATCCTATCCTTGGATGGTGGGGGCAGTCAACGAGCGCTTGCAGGGATGACGGAACTTGCACTCGTCGGTTTTGCGAATCAGGACAATCCAATGTGATTGAACGCACTTCCCTTTATTTTGGCACTCTTTTTTTTTTGTGTTAAATTGTCTTACAACGCGACACTCCAACCGCAATATCGTTTCATTCAAACCGCAAAAATCGAATTTTATTACTTTAATACATTTCAGTTCAACATTTAGAATTTACTTCGAATATATGTCATTTACACATACTTTGTTAGAATAGACCGTAGTCTCACTCAACAATGTTTGGATCTTAATTTCTGATCTTATCTACAAGAATGCTAGTACCCAACTGACTAATCTTTTCTCTTATTTTCTTCTTCACCCACAATTCCTCTAATCTCAACCAGGCTAATCCACCTGATCACCTCACAATCATCCCATCCTCCTGTTATATTGCAATAGTTGTTAAAAAAAAAAACCATCGACTGATGATCATGAGACTTTCTCTTCAGTCGATTTCTTTTAACTTCTCATCCTTGAATCACTCTCTCAGTTTCTCTCAACTTCCACTCAAACGATGATTTGGCGACCCTATAGCCTTTTTTTAGTACCCATTATTCGTTTACTCTGCTACATTAATTTTGAGCAACTTGGGCTAAACGGCTCGATGACATTTCTTACTTTGACAATTGACAGATCGGGACTTGGTATGTTGTAAACAAATAAAAACCAAGAAACTTTATTATTGTTGTGCCTAAAAAAATTAACTTTTTTTTTTTCCTTTCTATTTTAGGTATTCAGGAAGTTTGGCGAATAGGAAAGTGAAGGAAGGTTCCTGATGAGGTAATAGGTAAGTTTATGCAACAAAAAAAATTCAAGTAGCTAACATAAATGTTTATATTATAGGTGTCCATAACAAGTTGCTCTGGTGAACCAAACCGTGCAACCCAGTTAGTGTAGAATGCACTTGCCACTGTTTCAGCTGTCATGTCCTGTATGGGTATTGCCTCGGGCCATCGACTGAACCTATCAATCATGGTAAGACAATACCTGTAGCCCTTGCAGAGTGGCAAAACGATGATGTCGATGTGAACATGCTGGAATCGTTGCTCCGGAACTGTGATGGAATCTGGTAATGGGTGCGTATGTCTGTTGACTTTCGACCGTTGACATTGGATGCACGTACGTGACCATTCCAGTGCATCCTTTTTGATGTTCGGCCACACATACTTTTGTCTTAACTGTAGACTTGTTGTTCGTCCACTTGGGTGTGCGAGGCCGTGAACAGAATCAAAAGCCTTCTGACGAAGTGACGCTGGTATGTATGGTCGAATGATGTTGTGGTTGACGTCACAATAAATCTTCACATCAGGTTCCAATGCTAGCTTGTTCAGCTTCAATGCAGACTTTTTGTTTTTCAGTAGCTCTTGAAGCTCTGCATCCAGTAACTGAGACAAGTGTAGCTCCCTTAAGTCGAATTGCACTGGCGTGGTTATGGTGTTGACACGCGACAGTGCATCAGCTACAGCATTTTCTTCACCTGGCAGGTAAGTGATGTCCGTGGTGAATTGGGATATGTAATCCAGATGTCTCAAGCGACGTTGAGCTGCCTTGTCCGAATGCTGCTGGAAAGCGTAGATAAGTGGTTTGTGGTCGGTTTGGATCGTGAAAGGTTGACCATCCAGAATGTGTTTAAAGAATCGTACAGCAAGATATATCGCTAGAAGCTCTCGATCATATGTGCTGTAACGACTCAGAGGTTTGGATAGTTTGCACGAGAAGAGACCGATCGGTTGAAACTCGTTCTCACACACTTGTTCCAGCTTGGCACCAACAGCAACGTCCGATGCATCTGTTGTCAAGAAAAGTTTTGCTTTTGGGTTGAGGTGGTTGAGCAAAACGGCTTTCTTGACGTTGTCCTTGCAGAGTTCGAAGGCTTTTTCTGCGGAAGAGGTCCATGCAACTGGTCGCTTGTCGTTCTTCCTGGAGTCCTTGATGAGCTCATTCAGTGGTACTTGGATGTGAGCACAATTTGGAATGTAGCGACGGTAGTAATTCACTATTCCAAGGAAACGACGAAGCTCGACGATGGTTGTTGGCTTCGAATAGTTTGCGATGGCCTCGATCCGATCTTCTGGTGGTCTACAGCCGTCTTTGTTGATCGAGTGGCCTAGGTAGGTAACTTGAGACTTACCGAAGACGCACTTTTTGATGTTGAGGATCAAGTTATGCTCCTGTAGACGTTGTAGCACCTGTCGAACGTGTTGCTGATGTTGCTCTTGGGATTCGGAAGCAATCAGGATGTCATCGATGTAGCAGAATGCGAAGTCCAGCCCACGTAGTACCATGTCCATGAACCTTTGGAATGTTTGAGTGGCGTTTTTCAGTCCGAAAGGCATGACTAAAAATTCAAACAGTCCAAATGGTGTCGTCACCGCGGTTTTTTGGACATCCTCAGGTGACATCGGGATCTGATAGTATGCCTTATCAAGATCCAGGATTGAGAACCAGCTTTTGTTGTTGAGCTGTTCTGTAAAATCCATGATGTGAGGAATCGGGTAACTATCTGGTTGTGTCTTCGCATTGAGACGACGGTAGTCACCACAGCATCGCCATCCACCAGTCTTCTTCTCCACCAAATGAATTGGACTTGCCCAAGGACTACTGGACGTTCGACAGTAGCCTTTTTTTACGAAGTCTTCGAAGTCCGCTTTGGCCTGCTTCAGTTTGTCACCGGAAAGTCTTCGTGGTCGTTCTGCAACCGGTTGACCTGTTGTGATGATGCAGTGTTGAACGGAGTTGACTTTGGCTTCTGGCTTGAAAATCTTTGACTTGGTGTTGTCGTTGGTCGAAAGAAATTCTTTGACGAGACTGACGTATGGTTCCGGGCCACTAATAGTCAATAGTTTTGACGGATTTGTGGCATCAATCTCGGCAGGTACGGCTAGTGATGTCACTTTGTCAACGACACGCTTGGATTTCAGGTCGATGACTAGCCCGTAATGTGCCAGAGGGTCAGCTCCAATGATGGCAGTTTTCACATCAGCGATGATGAAAGGCCAGGTTATTGCTCGACGGAGTCCCAGATTCAATGTTAGCGTTTTCTCTCCATAGGTGTGGATCGGCGAGTTGTTTGCTGCCAGAAGAGTTGTTTCCGCTTTGTTGTTTCGGCAGTTAGCGGAACGTGGCAAAACACAAATCGAGGAACCCGAGTCGAGAAGGAATTTTTGGTTGGTGTTTTTGTCGTACACGTAAGGGCGGCATTCCTTGTTGACTCTGATGCTGTTGACGACCGCCTTAGTAGTCAACAGCTTGTTTAGTTTTTTTGGAACTTGCACGGTTCCTTGCACTTCCGAGCCTCTTTGCCGTATCTTTTGTGGAAGAAGCAGATATCAGCATCTTTGGAACTTCCTCGTGAGCTGGAGTTTTTGCCTTTTGAAGGATGAGGAGATCTACTTCGGCTTTTGTTGGTCGAACCATGTGACAGCAGTTTCTGCATTTGTTGAGTCAGTGTAGCCAAAGATGACTCGATGGTGAGAAGCCTGGTATTGACGTCAGTGGGGTGCTTCTGCTCCTTGTGCACTTCACACACTTCACTGGATGCCATATTATCCACAATTTTGTCCGCGATGTCCGCTAGTGCCGTAAGGTTGACGTCTTGGCTAGCGGAGAGGATTCCGCGAACGTTGTTGGGCATCCTGGACATCCAGATAGTGGAAAGCATCTCGTCTGGAACATTGTCACCAGCTAGTCTTCGAATTTCCCTCAGCAGACTTGATGGTCGTTTATCGCCTAGCTCTAAGGACGTCATTAGCCGATTTAGTTGCCTCTCTTTGGACTCAGTGAACCTTACAATTATTTGCGTTTTCAAGGCTGAGTACTTCTCACTTGCCGGTGGTTTTTGGACGAGGTCTGATACCTCAGTCAGTACCTCCGGGTCTAGAGACGCAACTATAGCACTAAATCGGCTGCTATCCGAAATGATGCGGTGGTTGTGAAACTGCGCTTCCACCTGAATGAACCACAGCGCAGGAAGGTTCTTCCAGAACGGCGGTATCTTTATGTGCCAAAGTGCAGCAATTTCCAGCATTTCTGCTGGTGGTTCGTCTGCCTGATACCCGTTTCGGAAACCGTCAGGTGGAGGTGGGGAAGCTGCAAATTCTGCCGCGTATTGCTCGTCCTCAGCCATTATGTTGTGCACAGAAAAAAAAAATTACAAATGAAAGAAACTTACGTGCTGTTTTTGTTTGTCTATACGTATGTGCACTTTCCACGATCACATCGGGGTCACCAATTTAGCTACTTGCTTTGGGAAATGAGCACACACACACAATTTGTTGTCAAATTTGTAACTTTATTTATAAGTAATCAATCATAGATTTGGAAAATGGAAACAATTGAGTCAGTCACTTGAAAATAAGGAATTTACGGAAAACACTACTTAACACTTGAAGGTTGCAAAACAGAGTGAGTATTTTTCCGTTGGGAAGTTATTTGAATTTCTTCCCAGTCTGTTTGCTGACATCTAGTGGTGGTGTTCAAAACTGGTACAACTAGCAATTCGCCGTAAGTCGCCCCCACAAACTATTTTTAACTTTCCTCTTAGTCCTCTTTGGATGCGGTAAACCACTTCGTTAATCCTCGTGACAACAGTATAAGGACCTTCCCAATTTTGCTGAAGTTTCGGTGACAATCCCTTTTGAAGATGAGGATTATAAAGCCACACACGATCTCCTGCTTGGAATCCTGCCCTTATCGCTTTTGTGTCGTAGCGTGTCTTCATCTGGTCGCTATAGGCTTCGGTTCTATAGATCTGTGCCCTTGTTCTTTTATGGATGTCAGCGAGTCTCTCCTTTAGGTCGTCCACATACTCGTTTGTGTCCTGTGGCTCCTCTGTCGGGCATCCAAATCCAAGTTCGCTGGGCAGCCGCATGGTTTTCCCGAACAGGATTCCAAATGGTGTTCGTCCTGTCGAGCTATGTACCGCACTTCTACAGGCCATCAGGAATAGGGGTACGTGCCTATCCCAATCTTTTTGGTAGTCGCCTACGACCTTGGTGAGGTGTTCTTTCAAGGTCCGGTTGAATCTTTCAACCATCCCATCAGATTGTGGATGAAGCGGTGTGGTTCTCGTCTTCTTAATGCCAAGTAGTTCGCACACTCCTTGGAAGATGTTTGACTCGAAGTTCCTCCCTTGGTCGGAATGGAGCTCCATAGGCACGCCAAACCTGCTCACTCAGTTAAACACAATCTGGTCGACCACCGTTTTGGCTTCTTGATTTGGGATGGCATACGCCTCAGGCCATTTGCTAAAATAATCCATTACAACCAGAATGTACTTGTTTCCAGCGTTGGTCTCTGGAAAAGGCCCAGCCACATCTACTGCAATCCTCTCAAAAGGCGATCCAACGCTGTACTGATGCATCTTACCTTGAATCTTTCTACCAGGTCCTTTGTTTGCAGCACACTTGTCACATGTTCGGCACCATTTCTTCACATCATCTCTAGCATGCAACCAATACCCAGTAGAACCGATGTCGCACCTTCTCCAGTGTTTTGTTAACTCCCAGGTGGCCTCCCGAAGGTCCGTCATGCATCTCCCGAAGAACTTCACTGACTTTCGATTGCGGTACGATCAGCTGCATCACATACGATTTACCGTCAGCGGATTCCCATCTTCGCCTGAGGACACCTTCTTGCACATTTAGAGAGCCCCACTGTGCCCAATAGGCTTTGAGAACTGGGCTCCTGTCAGAAAAGTCTCCCCATTCAGGTTTCTCTTCATTTTCCTTCCATGCGAGAATGGGTTCGATATCTGGATCCTCCTGTTGAGCATTCCTCACTTCCTCATTGCTCCATCCGCATATGGGGTCAGCTCTCAGTCGCTGAGCGGTAATATTTTCTTTGTCTTCTTGCCGCCTACAATAGGCGTGTTTTTCACAAGACTGTTATATACATAACATCATTTTACATGCAAAGCAAAAACAACATCCCCGACAACCGATGTTATGGATAAAAGGATGGTTAAGATTTGGTCGGGGATAGGTTTTTGACGTTTAGTCGAGTATCGAATGAGTTTTTCGACTTTTCATTTTTTAATGTTGGTGCGTCTAGAGACTTTCATGTATCTCGAACAAAAGCAAAATGGGTGACAAAGTGTCTGTTCACAAATGTGTAACTGAATAAAATCGTATGCCCACTCTTACACTCCGCAATTTAGTTGCTGAAATTTTTTTTTTATTTTTAATTAATTAAATTAATTTTATTGATTTCAAGAGTAAGATTTGTAAATTTATGTAAAGATACATAAAACAACGTAATAGCAATTAAAAAAGATCTGTTTAGTGACTGAAAGAACTTTTTGCATATTTCTTTTTACATTTTTCACTGAATGTTGACATTTTTTTCAAAGGTAGTTGTTAAGTATGCCATAAAAACGGTTTTATATTTTTTATTATTAATAGTGTAACGTGCGCTTAGTTCGCAAAATAAAACTTCACTTTTCAATTTATTTCTACCACTTTTATTCAGTATCTATACTTTATTCGATCTCAACTCGACTTTTGGACTATCACTTGTTCCTAACAATTCACTCTTAACTTTATCACTCTATAATCAAAACTGACTGCTCGTTGCGTCAGCGGCCTATTTATATAGAACAACACTCATCTAGAGCGTTCCAATTTCTTCTCCATGGTTTCCACATTTGCTGTCAAGCATCTCTACACTCACACACACTGGCTTACAAGCAATGCCTGTCATTTACACCATTCCATTATAGTGTTGCCAGTTGTGTTTTCGGTTAAACGTTTTCGATTAGGAAATTGGTAAAAATGTTGGGTGTTAATTACACTGCCCCCTCCTTAAGATTGTTCGTCCCGAATAATTCCATCTGCAGCCTCGCCACTATATCGATGCAGCCGGTCACAATGAACTACTTTTAACTTGACTCTTAATCCTCTTTGGATGCGGTAAACCACGTCGTTAATCCTCGTGACAACAGTATAAGGACCTTCCCAATTTTGCTGAAGTTTCGGTGACAATCCCTTTTGACGATGAGGATTATAAAGCCACACACGATCTCCTGCTTGGAATCCTGCCGTTGTCGCTTTTGTGTCGTACCGTGTCTTCATCTGGTCGCTGTAGGTTTGCATCCGTTCCCTTGTTCTTTTATGGATGTCAGCGAGTCTCTCCTTGAGGTCATCCACATACTCGTTCGTGTCCTGTGGCTCCTCTGTGGGGCATCCAAATTTAAGTTCGCTGGGCAGCCGCATGGTTTTCCCGAACAGGATGTCAGATGGTGTTTGTCCTGTCGAGCTATGTACTGCACTTCTATAGGCCATCAGGAATAGCGGTACGTGCCTATCCCAGTCTCTTTGGTAGTCGCCTACGACCTTGGTGAGGTTTGTTTGCAGCACACTTGTCACATGTTCGGCACCACTTCTCCACTCTAGCATGTAACCAGTAGAACCGATGTCGCACCTTCTCCAGTGTTTTGTTAACTCCCAGGTGGCCTCCAGAAGGTCCGTCATGCATCTCCCGAAGAACTTCACTTACTTTCGATTGCGGCACGATCAGCTGCATCACATATGATTTACCGTCAGCGGCCTCCCATCTTCGCCTGAGGACACCTTCTTGCACATATAGTGAGTCCCACTGTGCCCAATAGGCTTTGAGAACTGGACTCCTGTCAGAAATGTCTCCCCATTCAGGTTTCTCTTCATTTTCTTTCCATGCGAGAATGGGTTCGATATCTGGATCCTCCTGTTGAGCGGTCCTCACTTCCTCATTGCTCCATCCGCATATGGGGTCAGCTCTTAGTCGCTGAGCGGTAATATTTTCTTTGTTTTCTTGTCGCCTACAATGCTTGCAATCCTATTTGCAAGGTCTTCGGGACAATGCGTCGGCGTTTGAGTGCAGCTTTCCTCTGCGGTGTTGAATCTGGTAATCATAAGTCTGCAGTCTTTCTATCCACCTTGCGACTTGACCTTCCGGATTTTTGAAGTTCAACAGCCAGTTCAGAGCACCATGGTCTGTCCGCAGAAGGAATTTCTGTCCATTAATGTACTTATGGAAGTGCTTTGTTGCCAAGATAAGAGCTAGCAGTTCCCTTCTGGTCACGCAGTAGTTTCTTGCAGGCTTTGAGAGGACCTTACTGTAATATGCCACCACTTTCTCTTCGCCATCATGCACTTGGGATAGTACCGCCCCGATTCCAACGTTGCTTGCATCTGCGTCGATGATGAATGTTTTGCCAGATGTTGGATGTGCCAGCACTGGAGCGTTACAGAGGCGGTATTTGAGTTCCTGAAAAGATTTTTCACACTCACCTGACCATTTGAACTGCTTCCCTTTTTCGGTGAGCTGACTGACACTTTTTGCAACTCCAGCAAAGTTCTTAACAAAACGTCGGTAATATGTGGCAAGACCAAGAAAGCTTCGGAGTTGATGTTTGTCCTGTGGTGTTGGCCAATTTTTGACGGGGTCAACTTTTTCAGGATCAGTCTTCACTCCTTGGGAAGAGATGATGTGTCCCAAATACTTAACTTCGGTTTTGAAAAGTGCACATTTTTCTGGATTCAGTTTAAGGTTAGCCTCTCGAAGTCTCTGAAACACGGCTTTTAGATTCTTGTAAACAATGACATCGTCCAAGTAGACAAGGCACGCTTTCCACGTCAGTCCTTGAAGAACGCACTCCATCAAACGCTCGAATGTTGCCGGAGCGTTGCATAGCCCAAACGGCATAACTTTAAACTACCAGAGCCCATTACCAGTAGAAAACGCCTTCTTTTCCCGATCATCAGGGTGGATGTCAACTTGCCAATATCCACTCTTTAAGTCCAGCGTCGAAAACCACTGGGCTCCCTCCATAGCATCCAGGGTATCACTGATTCTCGGCAGGGGATAGCTGTCCTTTTTATTCACATCATTCAGCCTTCGGTAGTCCACACAAAAACGAGTGCTTTCGTCTTTCTTTTTCACTAGCAACACTGGTGAAGCCCAAGGACTTTTGGAATTTTCAATAAGACCGTCCTTCTTCATTGCTGTTATCATTTCCTCAACCTCACCTTGTTTGGCCAGTGGAAGGCATCTTGCGGGTTGACGAATCAGTCTTGCATCTCCTGTGTTGATGCGATGCTGCACCAACTGTGTCCTACCATATTGTCCCTTTAGCGATGCGAAGATGTCAGTGTACTCTTGTAGGAGATTTTCAACCATCCTTGTTTGTTGGTGATCAAGGTTGGATGAATACAGTATTTTAGCTCTGATGGTTTTGAGCTCCTCCGGAGTTATAGTTTTTCTCGGGGCTTCGTCTGTGATCTTCGTAATTGCTGCAACCGATTCGCAACGTCCAACGACTTCTCCTTTCTTCAACCTTACATCGTACGGTCTGGTGTTTAGTAATCGTACGGGGACCATTTTGTTTTTCGGTGCTACTAGTGTTTTCCCAATGATGACGCTTTGGGAGGAACACTCTGGGTCTGGTTCCACCATTAGGTATCGAAGGCTTCCAAACTCACCTTCCAGTTTGGTCCAAACGAACACTTCAGAAGAAGGAGGCAGAATCAGATCTTCCGTGATGACAGTCCTCAGTGTTGACGTATTTTCATTCGAATAGGTCATTGGAATTTCTTTATTTTGGTATTTCAAAACTTGATTACCGATATCCAAAATAACTCCGTGCTGTTTCATAAAGTCGATTCCAGTGATGCACTCGTCACATATATCTGCCACCAGGAATTGATGAGTAAACACTAGATTGGACAGTCGGATCTTAAGACACACTTCTTTATATACTCTTGCTGCTTCTCCCGTTGCGGTTCTTAGACGGTAGCTATTGGTGTTATGAAGCCACGTCGTCTTTACCAGGTCTCGACGTACTATGGAGGCTGTGGCATCGGTGTCGATGGTAGCCACATGTTTGTTCCCGTTAATAGTAGTCTCCACAGTCAGACTTTTGTTGTCTCGTTTGGTCTGAGAGACCTGGATGGTGGTTCTGGGGCCATCGATACAAGAAACCAGCCTCTGCCTCTCGAAGTTGGTTCTTACCTGATGGGAAACCGGCTGATAGACAACGCTGGTGTTGTTGTTACCTTCCTCTGCGTTGGATCTCTTGCTTCCACAATGTTGACAACCGGCTTTATTTGGTGGTAGTCGGCATTGACGCTGTAAGTGCCCGGTCTTGTTGCAGTTCCAACATCTTGCTAGTCCACTCCGCTGGTTCTTTTGTATTTCAGCTCTTTGGCACGAGCATTCTTCGACTATGGCTTCTCTAATTCGATGAACTCCATAAGAAGCCTGTTCTGCTGCTTCAATTGTCAATGCGAATGCTAAAGTTTCAGAAAGAGTACGTGTTCTAGCAGTTCGCACAGACCTCTGAAGATTTATATCCGAAATGGCACGAACGAAGGACTCAACAGCAAGCTGGTTGATGATTTCTTCTCCAGCATCCGGGTATGCCAGGTGAACCAGTCTTTCGACGTCTGCTTGCAGCTGCTGTAGACTTTCACCCCTTTTCTGAACTCTGTTATTGAGTTGGACTCGGAAGACTTCTTTAAAGTGGCTATCTCCAAAGCGTTTATCTATGGCTGCCACGAGAGAGCTGAAATCGCCGCTCTTACCAGCTGGAACAGTTTGAAGTAATTCAGCTGCTGGACCTCTAAGAGCAAGAGTCAGTGCTATGTACTTGTCTTCGTCAGCACAGCTATTTGTTGTCGCGGCTGCCTCAAATTGTCTCTTGTAAACTGGCCAAGAAGACTGTCCATCAAATGTTGGGGGTTTCATCTCCTCTTTCCTTGCAAACTCTCCAGCAGATTCTCGAATTTTGATTTTCCAGATCTGGTCTAATTCCTTGGACAGAACAGAGAACTGTTTATCGCATCGGCTTTCCAAACGATTCTCTACAACAGAAAGCTGTTTTTCCATACCTTCAACGCGTTCGTCTGGGGCACATACATTTTTCTCAATATTACCCAATTTGCCTTGTAGAATGTTTTTCTGACCTTCCAAAACATTCTGTTGCGCCTCAAGTCATTCGAGAATATTCTGTTGTTCGTTTCGTTGTGTTTCCAGTTGTTCGAGAACATTGTGCTGTTCCTTCTTTTGCTCGTTTCGTTGTGCTTCAAGTTGTTCCAGAACATTCTGCTGTTCCTTCTCTTGCTAATTTCGTTGCTCTTCCAGCTTCTTTTGTTGTACTTCTAGTCGTTCAAGAACATTCTGCTGTTCCTTCTTTTGCTCGTTTCGCTGTTCTAACAAAAGTTTCACCATACTAGAAAAATCTACACTTTCACTTACTTCCTCTTCTTCCACTTCTGTTTCAAAAACAAAAGTGTTTACGTCTTCCCCTTGCTGTACCAAATAGTTGCGCAAGCGCAGGACGAGCTCATTTTTCGATCCCGCTCTAGAAAGATTTCGCTTACCTAACTCACTCTTGAGCTCAATGTAATTGAGCTCTTCCAACAACTTACCCATTTTCACTGTATTTAACTTTTTTTTTTTTTACACTTTACTTGTCTTTTTTTTCTTTGTCAAATAAGTTTTATTTACACTTCTGACACCAATGTTACGTGCGCTTAGTTCGCAAAATAAAACTTCACTTTTCAATTTATTTCTACCACTTTTATTCAGTATCTATACTTTATTCGATCTCAACTCGACTTTTGGACTATCACTTGTTCCTAACAATTCACTCTTAACTTTATCACTCTATAATCAAAACTGACTGCTCGTTGCGTCAGCGGCCTATTTATATAGAACAACACTCATCTAGAGCGTTCCAGTTTCTTCTCCATGGTTTCCACATTTGCTGTCAAGCATCTCTACACTCATACACACTGGCTTACAAGCAATGCCTGTCATTTATACCATTCCATTATAGTGTTGCCAGTTATGTTTTCGGTTAAACGTTTTCGATTAGGAAATTGGTTTAAATGTTGGGTGTTCATTACAATAGTTTAATTCGTTTGAAACAAGTCATCGCCCTAAAATTGGGTTGCCGTAAACGCCAAAACTCGTTTTTTGAGTTTGATATGGAGTCTTATGTTTTCGAGGGTGCCCTTTTCAAATTTTTCATCCTCTTTGCTATATCTCTTTCCATTGCGGAGATATTCGGAATGGTTTTGACTTATATGCACCGAAATCATTAAATTCAGGTATTATTTTGACGTAAACGCCAAATTTTGGCATTTACGTCAAAATTTCCATACAATTTTCCAAAATTTTATTGCAAGAATTGTTTTGACGTACGTTCTTTATCTTCCAACGTACGCCGTAAAAGGAAAAAATATTTTTTAGTATTGTTTTGACTTATGTGTATACAAAACGATGACTTAGATATGCACGTATGTACCAGGGGTGTTGCAGATATTCGCATCCGCATCCGCAATCGCGGATTATTCGCATTGATTTCAACATCTGCATCCGCATCCGCATCCGCATCAATTTATGCGGAGTTTATGCGGATGTGATTCAAAGTTTTTTTACTTACTATCTGCACACAGTTAAAAAGCAAAGAGAAACTATTCGGTTTTTTCATTTTTTCCAATGAACGCAATAACGTATTACAGAAATCCATTTGAAAAAAAAAAAAACATAGCTAGTGAGTGTTGTTTTCATACTAAGAGTCGACAAGAAAATATGGCAAATACCAACACACACTGAAGCGAAATTATTTTTTCTTCTTGTCGATTTCTGTTTCTGTTCGGTGTGTTTTGCGTCTGACTCTCCCACGAAGTCACCAAATTCAAAAAAATCAAAAAAACAGAAAAAAGATTCAGAACCAGGAACTTCCGGGTTGTGTAACAAGGCTTGCTTTAAAAGCGATATGGCGATGATGCTAAATTCATCGAGTGAAGATGATGGTGAAGCAGAATCTGACAACGCAAGTCCCGAAACGCTTCTTCGAAGAGAGATAGCTACTTATCGTAATAAAAAAAGACTGGATTTGGATAATAATCCCCTCGATTGGTGGAAAACTAATTAAACAGATCTTAAAACACTCTCCAAAACTGCACGCAGGTATTTGTCACCTCCACCTACTAGTGTTCCCAGCGAACAGCTGTTTAGTGGAGCTGGTTTAATCTACGATCCATTAAGAAACAGATTGGAGTCTGAGAAGTCTGCAATATTATTATTTATCAAATATAATTCACCTATTTTTAATTTTAATTACTAAACCATTTTCTTATTCAGTAACACAATGAAGTACAATACATTTTTATTTTTATTTTTAAATAAAAAAAATTTAAAATTGATAAATTTTCATTCATTTATGTATTTAAAATGATATATATTTCGCAAATTCTAAGATCCGCATCCGCATCCGCATCCGCGGATATTAGTTTCCTAAAATCTGCATCCGCATCCGCATCCGCGGATGTCAAAATTTGCACATCCGTAACAACCCTGGTATGTACGTCACTAAATAAAAAAAAATGTTTTCTTAATTTGGCGTATACGTGCATAGGTTTTACTCTGAACGTAGAAAAGTATAAATAAAAAAGTATAATAAATAATAAAGATAAACTTTTCTTAAATACTCTCTCAATAAACTATTATTTTAACCCCACCCGAAAAAATACAGGAAATTCATAAACACATAAAAAGCTTCCCCACAGTAGAGTCATTACTGTAGGGCAAGGTCCGATCGAAAATATTTGGAATCTAACTTAAATATCTCAAAGATGTACTCTTTGTATCAGGAGACGACGAATGAACCTAAAGAAAATCCTACTAGTAAAGAAATTACAGATTATGATGGTCGAAAGGGACTAAAATCGAAATGACTTGGAGCCAAAAAATTAAAGAGTTTGCTTTGATTTTCAAAGCGTTTTTTCGCTTCCGAAGGGAAACGCTTCTTCTTTTTACTACAAACGAAAACTAAGTGTTTTTAAACTGACTTCAAAACTTTGCTCCGCTGACAAAAAACAAATTATAACAGACTGTGCTCTATTGAGTGAAGTGCAAAGTGGTCGTTCTGGTAATGATATAGCCAGTGCTCTGATAAAAATACTAGAGCACGTCATGACAGAACATCCTCTAGTCTAGTCTCTAGTGGAAACACTAACATAATGGAGTGATTCTTGTGTCCCCCAAAACAAAAATAAAATCATGTCTACAGCCCTTAATACTTTTCTGCACAAGTCACCGAGCTAAAAAACGATTTTTCACCACATTTTTTTGTATTTTCTTCTCAATAACTTCTTTTCATTTCGAATATTCTATAGCTAATAGATTTTGTTCAGTTTTTTATTATTATTAGATTGCCGTATGCACATTTTTTGGCGTACGTGTATGAGTTTACAAAATCTTTTTGATTTGGTGGCGTATACGTCAAACCTACTTTTTTAGTAAATTGTAAATATTTTAAAAACAAAAAGTATTTCATCCCATCTTCCTGCGTTTTTGAAAGAAGATTTCCATATAGATATTGTGCAAAAATATCAAAAAATCATAGCGGTTGGTTTTCGAATAGTTGGCTGCCAAACCTTTAAATCCAATTTCCCAAGAACTTAAAAATGGCGTATACGGCAACACAATATTAGGGCGACGATAGTAACAAAATATTTTTTCCAACTCACATATAAATCACAATCTCATATGTATTCAACCCCAGCATGTAAACAGAGTCAAAAACACACAATATAAATTCCTTGTTACTTCGAACAATAGTTGCAATGGGGGAGTATAATTGTGTTATATATTTTCAATGTACAGCTCTTCGTTATATTTGTTCTTATCCTTGAGAGGAGCCCAATCTTTTGTGATGTTTTAGAACACAACTTTGCAACATGAACGTCAAATTTCAGGTTATTGTCAATGATTACACCCAGATATTTTATTTAATTCACACACTCAAGTTCTTCACTATTCATTTTGATACTTGCACTTAAATTTTGGCATTTATACACATACACTTAGTCTTTCGAATGTTTACCATAAGTTTGTTCATGCACAGCCAATTACACATTGCATCGAGATCTTGCTGAAGTACAGACTCACACTCATTGAAATTGTTTCCACTCATATAAACTAGAGTATCATCCGCAAATAAACACATTTTAGAGCTAGTCAAAGAATTTCCAATGTCATTAATATACAGGGTGCGACAAAAGTATGGAAACACCTGGAAATATGGCAGGGTTCAAGATCAAATTCAAGGTTACCATCGGATTCCTCGTCGAAAAATACGTCGGATATGGGGTCTTTGATTTTTTTTAACGAATATTCTGCGATATTTCCAAGGGTTTCACACCAATGTTTTCATTTTTCACGTATTCTTTATTTCAAGCGCTGAATTAAAACTGAATTGAATGCTTAAGCTTTTTAAAAAAGAATAAAACTTTATTAAATTCAAGAATAAAAATATTACCGAGATCTCTTATGAGATCTTACCCGCTCGGTGTCAGACTTAAGATTAATTTTACAATCTTCTTAATACTATGTCATCTCCAATTGAGTATGGTATTTATCTTATATCTATGAACAGACAATGATCGTGAGACAATATCGATCTTGTCCGTCGGATGTTTATGTTTATTTTAATAACTTTAAGAAGGTGTCGTATGACAAAGAAATGTGATGACTGATGAGTCCGCATATCGTTAACTCCCCTCTTACCCTGGAAGTGATCGTCCCGATCGCTCTTCTATTGCTTTCCTGGTTTCTTGTAAACATTTCAATGATGTCATTTCAAATATTTTTCGGTTTTCTTTTTCCTGTCTCAACTTGTAAATTTTCAATAATTTAATAACAATATAGATGCTAAGTACTAGAACAATATTCAAAGTTATACCATACAATATTGGATGTTCTTTAATATCTTTAATATAAGGTCTTATGAGGTCAATGTTGGTAAATTTAAGCTTTTCGTCACTTGATTCTAAATATTTCAAAATGTTTAATTCAATTGGTGAATTTAATTTCATATGTTTCAAAATTTCTGTTCTTTTATTTTCATATCTCTTAGAATTAATAGTTACATTGTTCTTAAAATGAATAAGATATATACCTATGTATATTTTTTCATTTATTGTGGTTTTTCCACTTACAAAAATAATACCGTCTTTAATTATTTTGACCTCTGGATTTTTTTCTTTTATTTTGTGACAATCGGCTTTCTTATTATTTAACAAATTTGTTAGGCAATTACTTTCATTATTTACTTTACAATATATGTCATTTAATTCTTTAATGCAATTTGCCATTTTATATTTTTCTTTATATAACACAACTTGATTGGGTAATGATAGTTTTCCATCACCAACATTTATACTTTCAACAATATATTTTTTATTTATTTCCTTAACTAGTGGGTATTCAATATAAATTAAAATTAAATCTTTATTCTGAACTATCTTAAAGTCGGATGCATCTAACACATCAGCTATAGAAACTGGTAAAGTTTCAGTATTGATTATTTTATTCAAATCATTCATATTTAAAACTACAGTATTCAAAATTTCATTCTTACTCAGATTAATGGCATTTATTATTTCACGTAAGTCCTCTATTATCAGTCGTAATACTAAATCGTCCTCTTTGTCTATTTCGTTATCTTCTGCTGCTAGTTTCTCTATAGCCTTAAATATCTGTGAGTTGGTCTGGTATTGTTTATTATTAGATTCTATTAACTCTTGCAACTTTGTTTCAATTCTAACTTTGTCGTCGTGATCTGGACTTCCGGATATCCATTTCCATAATGTGCCAATTTCATTAATACCTCTTTTGGATCTATTTCTTATCGTTAATTGCTCTAGCAATCTGTCTGCTGTTTCTAGATTTCTAAGTTCTAACTTGGTCAGTCGAGTATTTTTTCCTTTTATGTTATTCAAAATGTCCCTGTAATATGTCAAGTTAATTACATGATACAATTCTCCTGTATCTTCGTATAATGCAGCAGGTCCGTCCTCTATTAGAATGTATTCCTCTGAACTATAATTAGTTATCTGCACTTGTGCAGATGTTGTGGCTAGTAATGCCAAAAATCTCAAAACTGTACTTACATACATCTGAAATTTAATACAAATAAAATTTTTATTTCTTTATGTTGTCTTTATGTATAATCCTGTCTTTACTGTCAACTACAACCCTTCCTCTATCCTCTTTAACAATTCGCTTTTTAAATAAAGGTTTAACTTTACCTTTCCTACGTGTTGATTTTTCGTGTATCTTTTGTCCTGGCCTAAACTCAATTTCAGTTCTATTTTTATTGAAATAAGAAAGATCTTTATCTTGTTTTGTTTTCAATACATCTGTAAGAGATTTAAACTTTTCAAAGTTATGGAAAACCTCTAATGGTTGTTGATTCGTTACTGAGTGAATAGACTCATTATATTTCTTTACTACAAATGGCATAATAAATTTTGTGTCTGCATGAATTTCTGTTTTCGTAATGCGTATTAGTTCTGTTAGTGTGCTATGTACTCTTTCAATCATTCCGTTGGTTTTACTATGATTCGGAGCTACCTTTTCGTGTTTGACTCCAAATTTTTCTAATTCTAATTCTGCCGTCGGAGTACAGAATGTTCTCTCATTCTCTGTTACCAAAACTTCTACTTTCCCAAACACTGGTAGTGTTTCAATCAGTTTTTCCTTAGCGTCTATTTTACTGTCGATATGTCTAACTATAAAAAATTTTGAAAAAGAGTCTATCATAGTCAAAAATTGATCGTTGTCAATGTAGTATATGTCTGCATGTATGCGTTCCCCCCCTTTCTTTGGAATTGGAGCCTCTCCAATCTTATATCTAACAGGATGTCTGTCATATTTGTTTTCCTTACAAACAGAACAGTCTTTCGCATAATCAAGTAATTGTTTAAAACATTCGAGCCAGTAACATTTAGCTGAAATTTGTTTAAAATTTTCTCTAGAGTGTCTATGTGCTCTATTATGTTCCTCTTTCATAATTGTTATTTGCATGTCTTTGTCTGTTATATCTTCTACAAGATTTGAAACGTACGCAAACTGTGTTGTTGGGTATTCGTTTAGTAATTTGTCTTTAATCTTAAATAGAGTCTCTTCTGTTGAATATATTGCGTTTATTCCCTTCCTAATTATTTCTTTCAATTTAGTAAAAACGTCATCATCTTTGTATTTAATAGTATGCCTCCAATATCCTTTATGAATTTGTTCACTATTTATATTATTGGAATCTCCTTCTTCTATAATTAATTGATTTCTAAATCGATTGATTATTCCACCTAACCTTCTAATTTCTTCTCTTGAGCTGCTGTGAGTACTATGTACTGTAGCTAAATCTTCACTATTTTCCATTATATTTATTTCTTGACGACTAAATGCATCTGCTACAACATTTTCCTTACCTGGTTTATAATTTATTATTGGTGCATATTCTTCTATAAATGCTTTCCATCTCTTCAATTTTATATTAGGGTTTTTATCAGATACAGCAAAGCTCAATGGTTGATGGTCCGTGTATATGCGGATTCCAGTTTGACCATATAGATAATTTCTCAAGTTTTTTAGACTCCATACTATTGCTAACAATTCCTTTTCATTGGTAGCATAATTTTGTTCAGTTTCAGATAACGTCCTACTTACAAAGGTTAATGGCTTATTGTCTTGGCTTAGTACTGCACCTATGGCTGAGTTACTTGCATCAGTTGTTAAATCAAATGGTTTATCGAAATCCGGTTGATTTAACGCAACTTCTTCTGTAAGCTTATCCTTTAATACCTGAAACGCTTTTTTGCCTTCTGAATCTAATTCAATATTTATCCTCTTACTATTTATTTTTTCGTTTCCCCGTAAATACTTTGTTAACCCTTTGCTTATCATTGCATAATTTCGGATAAATTTCCTATAATAACCTGATAGTCCAAGAAAACTTCTCAATTGACGTAAAGTCTGTGGTTCGGGATATTCCCTAATTGTTTTTACTTTATCTGGATGGGTTTTTATATGGTTGTAGGATACAACATATCCTAAGAAGTCCACCTGTTCCATGAAGTACTTACTCTTCTCACTGCTAATTCTCATGTTAGCTTCTGAAAGTGCTTTAATTATTATTTCAATGTGATGTAAGTGTTCATCATGTGTTCCTGAAAATATTATAACGTCATCTAGATAAACATGACAGAATTTCCCGATGTATTCTCGGAGAATGTCATCCATAGCTCTTTGAAATATGGCTGGAGCGTTTTTAAGCCCGAATGGCATACGATTGAATTCGTATTTCCCGTTGTTGACTGAAAATGCAGTCTTTGGTCTATCTTTTTCATTAACAAGGATTTGATGAAATCCTGATTGATCTTATATCACACTTACGCCAAATGTCAGAGTTGACCACACTTGCCTTCGAATTCCAGTAATGAGACAAATGTTAAAGTTGACCACACTTGCATGCGAATTCCAGTTCAACAAAAAACTCCTTCCTTTTGATTTTCTGTATTTTATATGTTTATTTGCACGTAGTGATTGTTTTCTTTGTTTTTTAGGTTTTACTTTACTTTATTTTGAAAAAAAATGAAATGCCAAGAAGATAAAATTTGTAAATTTAGAAAATAAAAATGCAAATGGCAGATGGCCCAAGTAAAAATTTAATTTAACTTGTTGTGTGTCTGGTGGTTGGACAGATAATGCCGTCCCGTCGCTATGCGACGAACCACTTTTCAGGCAAAAATGTAATAGATTTATCCATTGAGTAAATTATTTTAGAGGGCGAACTATGGTCGCCTAGATTTTTGAGTTAGGCAGTGTTCACACTGGAGTCGTATGAACATTACCGCCCCCCTTGGCGAGATACGCCAAAAAAAAAAATTAATACTGAAAATAAAGTAAGTGAAATTTGATTAATTGGCAATTTAGTTAATAGGCAATAGGCACAGTTTTACTATGGGTCGGACTATTTCTCCGTTTTGGGTCTTTAGTGTTGCAACTCTGACTCGACCATCGGAACCCGGGTGTATATTTATAACACGGCCTAGACGCCATTCGGTGGATGGCAGATTTTCGTTTTTAATGACGACCAAATCATCAACTTTAATATCGGTTTGAGGTGTTTTCCATTTATGTCGTTGATGTAGCTCCTTGAGGTATTCATCCCTCCATCTGTGGCAGAACTGTTGTTGGAGGCATTTTACTTTTTCCCACCGATTGATTAGCGATAAATTTGCATCGGCCAGATTCGGTTCCGGAAAAGATAAAAGCGGACCGCCGCGTAAAAAATGCCCCGGCGTCAATGCCAACAGATCAGAAGGATCTGTGGACATGGACGATATTGGACGCGAGTTCAAACATGCTTCGATACGTGCTAAAACCGTTGCAAATTCTTCGAACGTAAATTTGGCCTTGGTCCCCAGCCCTCTTAAATGGCTTTTGAAACTTTTAACGCCGGCTTCCCATAGACCTCCCATGTGAGGTGCCCCTGGCGGAATAAAATTCCATTTCAAACCCTGAACGCCATACTTAAGGCTCGTTTCTTTGGGAATGGTGCCTACAAACTTCTTAAACTCCTTGCGTAAAATTGCATCGGCACCTGTAAAGTTTGTTCCATTGTCGGAAAACACTTCTTTAGGTAAACCTCGTCTAGAGGTGAATCTGGCAAAGGCCGCGAGGAACGCTTCAGATGACAAATCACTTGCCGCTTCAAGGTGAATTGCCTTGGTGGAAAAGCAGACAAACACACATGCATACCCTTTGGTCATACGACAATTCCGTGCATTGAAACTCTTGATGGTGAAGGGACCCGCGAAGTCGATTCCAGTAAATGTGAACGGTGGAGAAAAGGTAACTCTTTCGGGCGGTAGGGCAGCCATCATCTGCTTGCTTAAGTCTCTTTTGTTGGTCGCGCATATGGTGCAACGACGGATGCAAGACTTAACCAGAATTTGGAGTCTTGGTACCCAGAAACTTTGTCGTGTTAGTCGCACCATTAAAGAGTTTCCACCGTGCATAGAAATCTCATGAATGAATTGAACCAGGAGGCAAGCAAAACGGGATTCAAAGGGTAGTATTATAGGGTGACGTTCATTGTACGAAATGTCTGAGTTCGAAAGTCGCCCATTGACTCTAAGAAGCTTGTTGGAATCCAAAAATGGATTAAAGGACAAAATAGAACTTTTCGTTGACACTGGCTTGCCAGCTGCAAGCAGAGAATATTCTGTCGAAAAGTGAGCTTCTTGAGCCAATCGGATTAGACGAATTTTTACAAACTCCATTTCTGGTTGCGAGATGTCACGAGACTTGTATTTGCTGGGCTGTTGCTTTGAGACCGACCCGAAGAAGCGAAAAACATAGCACAATACACGCATAGCGCGGGATAACGTCGAAAAACGGTCAAGAACATCTTCTGGTTCTTGCTGAGCTACCAATGAGTGGGTGTTTTGCCCAGAATCGTCGAGAGAAATGCCTGTTAGTCCCACTAGAGGACTCTGAAAATTTGGCTGGACCACTAACGAGGAAACCTCTTTCTGCTCTAGATCTTCAGTACGTGGAGCGTCGGGTAATGCCACCGGCCATTGAGAGGCTGGTTCACAGAGCCATGGTGGGCCCTGCCACCACATACGATTCTGCTTCAGATCGGATGGCATTACACCTCGAGTGGCCAAGTCCGCGGGATTTTCGGCAGATCTGACGTGCTTCCAAACTGCGTTGCCGACATTGTCCTGTATTTCACTGGTACGGTTTGCAACAAAGGTTTTCCAAACGCACGGAGGTTTTTTGAGCCAGGCCAAAACTATGGATGAGTCTGTCCACAAAAAGATTTGATATGTCTGAACTGGAAAATTGGGTAAGTAAAATTTTATCATTTTTGAAAGCAAAAGTGCTCCACACAGCTCCAGACGCGGTAAAGAGACCGTCTTTAGAGGGGCAACTTTGGACTTAGCACACATCAAGTAGGAGGATGCTTCTCCATTAGGGTGACTTGCGCGTATATAAAGCGCTGCCGCATATGCTTTCTCGGAAGAGTCACAGAAGCCATGAAACTGAATTTCCACAGTGGGCGAGTATTCAACCCAACGTGGGATTTCTATAACCTGTATTTCAGGTAATGACTCTGCAAACTCTTTCCAAGTGGCAAATGATTCCGGGCTGATACGCTCGTCCCACTCAGTGTGCTCAGCCCAAATGCGTTGCATCAATGTTTTGGCGATTATCACTACGGGGGCCAACCACCCCGCAGGATCGAAAATTTCAATTTCAATTTCAATTTCAATTTTCAATTTATTTCATAATGGTGTACAAATAAGACTGAGTCTTTTATAGTACCTTAAGACAGGACTTGCAAGTATAAGTTGAGTTATTTAAATAAGTAACAATAATAGTACATATACAATATTTTAACAAAAAAAAAACTAGATAATATTTACAAAATGATTTTAATTTTTTTTTTTTTTTTTTTTTTTTTTTTTTTTTTTTTTTTTTTTTTTTTTTTTTTTTTTTTTTTTGATTTTTTTGATTTTAGGTAAGAAGAACTTTATTAAACTAAGATTAAATATTTTATTTTCAATTTACTGTTTGCATGTTTAATGAATTAAAATAGTTGAATATTGCTTTTTTAAACTGTAAGATTCCTACTATTTGTTTTAAGCTTACTGGCAAGGAGTTCCAGAGTTTGCTGGTGTATACATAAAATAGTCTAGAAGAGTTCAAATAAGTGCATAAAGGTGTAATAAGATTCAGAGTTCGGGCAGATTGTGAAAACTGTAACTTTTCAAATAAATATAGCGGCGTTTTTCTTTGAATTATTTTGTGTAAGAATATACAACATCTCGTATTTAGAAACTGTTCAAAAGTACAGCCAAGGACTAGTTGATGGTATTGAGAGACATGGTCAAACCTACGCAGACTAAAAATATACCGAATTATATTATTAAAAGCAACTAGCAATTTATGAAAAGAACGAGAATCAAGCTTAGCGTAAACCACTGAAGCATACTCTATGATGGGCAAAAGCAATGATTTGCTAATTTTCAGTTTGGTTTCAGTAGGTGTTAGGTATGAAAACATATTCAATTTTCGAAGACCACCATAGATACGGCCAATAGAGGTATTAATATGATCGTTTGCTGAAATGGAACGATTGATTTTAAAACCAAGGCTTGTAACAACATTTTTAAGCTCAATTTGGAATCGAGATACGAGCAATTTGAGAGAAGACCTCTCTTTTGGTCGGATTTGTCGACAGTGGAATGCGTTGCGTGGTGAAGTAAAAATTGTCTTCTTTGGCATTCCATCGTACCCCTAGTGTTTTTGTGGTGCTGTCAGCATCGAGCTTCAAGAAACTTTCGTTCAGCACATGTTCTGGTGGCAAATGGTTAAGTAAGCTAGACGAATTTGCGGTCCACTTACGTAGTGGAAACCCAGCTGAGTTAAGCAACGCTATAAGTTCGATTTGTGCCTGTTTAGCCGAACTGAGAGAATGACCACCAGATAGAACATCGTCGACATAGAACTCCGATTGAACGATTCTAGACGCTAGGGGATACACGGTTCTGCCTTCTTTTGCCAGTTGCAAGAGCGTGCGGATGGCCAGATATGGAGCACAATTGACACCAAAAGTGACGGTCTGAAGTTCAAAGTCTTCGATCTCGGACTCTGGCGAACTGCGAAAGAGGATTCGTTGAAATGGAGTATCTCTAGGGTCGACCAAGATTTGGCGGTACATTTTTTCAATGTCCGCATTAAAGACAAATTTATAAAATCTCCAGCGGAGAATGAGAGATGGTAAATCTTGCTGCAATATGGGCCCTGGATACAACAAATCGTTTAGACTTACCCCATTCGACGACGATTGAGACGCATTAAAAACAACCCTCACTTTGGTGGTCGTGCTTTCAGGCTTTATGACCGCATGATGTGGCAGATAGAACGAGTTTACTTGACCTCTGGAAATCTTTTTGACCGGAGGCGCTTTCCGCATATGGCCGAGGGCGAGGTATTCCGAAATGACGCTTGAATATTGAGACTTGAGCTCCGCCTTCATGGCTAACGATCTTTCGACTCTAGAGAACTGCCTTAGTGCGATGTGTCTAGAGAACCCTAACTTGCCCTTTGACGATTGTGCCTTGAACGGCAAACGAACAACATACCTCCCATCCGAACGTCTCGAAGTTGTGTTTTTATAAAGTTCGTCACAGTAGCAGTCTTCTGTTGACCGAATGACTGTGGACGGCAGTTCCTCGAGCTCCCAAAATTTTCGTAGCTGAGTATCCAGATTGGAAGTACTCGAACTGTTCGATACTACGAATGTATTGAACGATTGGAACGACTCCGGAACTGGTCCGGACAGTACCCAGCCGAACATTGTGTTCTGAGCCACGAGGGAATCTGCGATAAGTTGGAGACCGTTCCTTATGATCGATGGGTATAAATCCGCACCGATCAGCAGATCGACCTGGGACGATTTATTAAACGTGGGATCAGCCAGTTTGAGGCCGCCACAAAGGTTAGGATCGATGATACTAAACGATGAACTTGGCAGATTGTTCGTCAATGATCGAAGCACAATTGCCTGGGCAGAAATGGTGATCTGGGCTTCGTCTAAGCACGTGATTGCAAACGCACAGAGTTTTTTCGACGTTATGGCGAGATTACCACTGATTCCGGAAATGGTTGTATTCTTATCCGTTACGGGCAAGTTCAAACGCTTTTGTACTGCCTCTGAGATAAAGGATATTTCGGAACCAGGGTCGATGAGAGCGCGAACTATGTGTTTGGATTCTTTGCCAACAATGCAAACTAGTGCCGTTGCAAGCAATATTTTCTTGGGAGCGCCGACATGAAAGTTTTGAAACGACGCTTGAGGCACGAATGGAAGTGACGACGCCGATATTTGAGGAGCTGTTGTTGCACTAGGGAGATTAGTGGACTGTATTTTATTTCCGTTTTCGTTAGCGTTGAGGTGCAACAGTGAGTGATGCCGTTTTTTGCAGTGGCTACAAGAATATTTGCTCGTACAAGCGACCTTTGTATGACTCGCGCTTAAACAGTTGTTGCACAGTTTGTGCTGCCGTACCGTTTGGATTCTCGTTGGGATCGACATTGCCGAAAATTTGGCACACTCATAAATGGAGTGCGCAGCCGCACAGATTTTGCATTTCCCCCCCCCCTGTTTTGGCAAGGTAAGTGTTGACTCTATTATTGTTTCGAACATTCGTCTCCTTTTTGGGTAGTCTATTAAGCCCTGTGCCTTTTGTCGACGTGGTGTCCGAAATGGACTCCAGCACCTGAAAGCGAGACGTTAAGAACGAGTCTAATTGCTGCCAGGTTGGAACCTTCGTCGGGTCCTCCAGGGATTGTTCCCAAAGGGTCAAGGTAGTTTTGGGCAGTCTACTTGAACACGCAAAGACGAGAATCGGATCCCAGTTTTGTGTTATAACCTTATGCGCTTGCAACGTTGATACCGAATCATTTACAGTACTCTGAAGGGCTCGGATCAATTTGGCCGACTCTTCATGTACTGTTGGCAAGTTAAAGATATTTTTTACCTGATTGTTGACTAAGATCCGAGTATTTTCATACGTAGCCCGCAACGCTTCCCAGGCTAGAGAAAAGCTGGCATTGGTTAGCGGAAATTGGCTGACAATCCGATAAGCCTCGTCTTTGGTTTTGGCTCTAAGGTGGAAGAGTTTTTCTACTTCACCCAACTGGGGGTGTTTAATGTAGACTGCCTCAAACATATCTCGGAAAACCGGCCAGGAGATATAATCCCCCTTGAAGACCTCCGTCTCACATGGAGGTAATTTGAGGTGACGAGGAGCGAATGTTGGATCAGCTATCGAATTTTTGCCAGTACCCTCAGGTTTCAGTCGTGCTTCGTGATCTAGGAAAAGTGCTGAGCATGCCACATAACTTTCGTTGCACAGTTTATACTTGGTTTCTATGGCTTCAAGGTCTACTGCTGCTTCTCTTGTCTTTGGGCCGCCTTTTATGTATAGGGCATAGGTTTCTTTGACTCCGAGCCACAGTTCCCTTAACTCTGACTTTCTGACTGCGAGAGCGGACAGTGTGTGCCCGTGATCCGGCACCTCTCTCGCCGCTTGGTGAAACTTGACCAATTGATCAGTCGCGAAAATGAAGTCTTCCATCAAAGCCATCACAAAGTGCGTTTAAAATTGTATAAATGACAAGGAAGCGACACGAAACCAAGAAGATTTTAAAACTAACTCGTGGCTTACAGCACTCAAAACCCGCAGACTCTCAAAAAAGGTCAAGATTTAAATTTAAAAATTTCAAAAATCAAAATTTGGAAGCACAAGAATTTTCAAAAGGCTTGAAAGATTCTACTGGGGGCCAACCACCCCGGCTTGAATACACCGATACGAACGGTGTATGTGGCACGAACGAAAGGCAAAAATTTCCAAAGAAGCCAAAATTTAAAAACGTACGAATCTTCAAAAGGCTTGAAAGATTCTAAAAATTTCAAAAAAAAATTAAAATTTTAAAGCTCAAGAATCTTCAACAGGCTTGAAAGATTCTACTGGGGGCCAACCACCCCGGCTTGGATACACCGTTACGAACGGTGGGTGCGGCACGAACGAGAGTAAAATTTCAAAAGTAAAAATTTTAAAGTGCGCGAATCTTCAAAAGGTTTGAAAGATTCTAAAAATTTCAAAAAAAAATTAAAATTTTAAAGCTCAAGAATCTTCAACAGGCTTGAAAGATTCTACTGGGGGCCAACCACCCCAGCTTGGATACACCGTTACGAACGATGTGTGCTGCACGAACGAGAGAGAGGGAAAAAAATCCCAAAGAAGCCAAAAATTAAAAAACGCACGAATCTTCAAAAGGCTTGAAAGATTCTAAAATTTCAAAAAAAAATTAAAATTTTAAAGCTCAAGAATCTTCAACAGGCTTGAAAGATTCTACTGGGGGCCAACCACCCCGGCTTGAATACACCGATACGAACGGTGTATGTGGCACGAACGAAAGGCAAAAATTTCCAAAGAAGCCAAAATTTAAAAACGTACGAATCTTCAAAAGGCTTGAAAGATTCTAAAAATTTCAAAAAAAAATTAAAATTTTAAAGCTCAAGAATCTTCAACAGGCTTGAAAGATTCTACTGGGGGCCAACCACCCCGGCTTGGATACACCGTTACGAACGGTGGGTGCGGCACGAACGAGAGTAAAATTTCAAAAGTAAAAATTTTAAAGTGCGCGAATCTTCAAAAGGTTTGAAAGATTCTAAAAATTTCAAAAAAAAATTAAAATTTTAAAGCTCAAGAATCTTCAACAGGCTTGAAAGATTCTACTGGGGGCCAACCACCCCGGCTTGGATACACCGTTACGAACGATGTGTGCTGCACGAACGAGAGAGAGGGAAAAAAATCCCAAAGAAGCCAAAAATTAAAAAACGCACGAATCTTCAAAAGGCTTGAAAGATTCTAAAATTTCAAAAAAAAATTAAAATTTTAAAGCTCAAGAATCTTCAACAGGCTTGAAAGATTCTACTGGGGGCCAACCACCCCGGCTTGGATACACCGTTACGAACGATGTGTGCTGCACGAACGAGAGAGAGGGAAAAAAATCCCAAAGAAGCCAAAAATTAAAAAACGCACGAATCTTCAAAAGGCTTGAAAGATTCTAAAATTTCAAAAAAAATTAAAATTTTTAAAAAAAAATTAAAATTTAAAAAAAAATTAAAATTTTAAAGCTCAAGAATCTTCAACAGGCTTGAAAGATTCTACTGGGGGCCAACCACCCCGGCTTGGATACACCGTTACGAACGATGTGTGCTGCACGAACGAGAGAGAGGGAAAAAAATCCCAAAGAAGCCAAAAATTAAAAAACGCACGAATCTTCAAAAGGCTTGAAAGATTCTAAAATTTCAAAAAAAAATTAAAATTTTAAAGCTCAAGAATCTTCAACAGGCTTGAAAGATTCTACTGGGGGCCAACCACCCCGGCTTGGATACACCGTTACGAACGATGTGTGCTGCACGAACGAGAGAGAGGGAAAAAAATCCCAAAGAAGCCAAAAATTAAAAAACGCACGAATCTTCAAAAGGCTTGAAAGATTCTAAAATTTCAAAAAAAATTAAAATTTTAAAAAAAAATTAAAATTTAAAAAAAAATTAAAATTTTAAAGCTCAAGAATCTTCAACAGGCTTGAAAGATTCTACTGGGGGCCAACCACCCCGGCTTGGATACACCGTTACGAACGATGTGTGCTGCACGAACGAGAGAGTGGGAAAAAAATCCCAAAGAAGCCAAAAATTAAAAAACGCACGAATCTTCAAAAGGCTTGAAGGATTCTAAAATTTCAAAAAAAATTAAAATTTAAAAAAAAAAATTAAAATTTAAAAAAAAATTAAAATTTTAAAGCTCAAGAATCTTCAACAGGCTTGAAAGATTCTACTGGGGGCCAACCACCCCGGCTTAGATACACCGTTACGAACGATGTGTGCTGCACGAACGAGAGAGTGGGAAAAAAATCCCAAAGAAGCCAAAAATTAAAAAACGCACGAATCTTCAAAAGGCTTGAAGGATTCTAAAAATTTCAAAAAAAGTTAAAATTTTAAAGCGCAAGAATCTTCAAAAGGCTTGAAGTATTCTAAAAATTTCAAAAAAAAGTTAAAATTTTAAAGCGCAAGAATCTTCAACAGGCTTGATAGATTCTACTGGGGGCCAACCACCCCGGCTTGAATACACCGTAACGAACGAGAGAAAAAATTTCAAAAGTAAAAATTTTAAAGTGCAAGAATCTTCAAAAGGCTTGAAGTATTCTACAAATTTCAAAAAGTTAAAAATTTAAAGCTCAAGAATCTTCAACAGGCTTGAAAGATTCTACTGGGGGCCAACCACCCCGGCTTGGATACACCGTTACGAACGGTGTGTGCGGCACGAACGAGAAAAAAAAGAATCTTCAAAAGGCTTGAAGGATTCTAAAAATTTCAACGCGATAAAAAACGCCGACTCCTTCAACGAGGAAGACAGTCTATTAAAATTTCCTATAAAACCAAAAAAAAAGAACTGGGGAACACAACCAAATCGCGCTTATTGAAGTTGCTTGAAAATTTCAAAAGATGAACGAAAGTCAAACTACCGAGTTGGAAAGATGAATATCTCAAAACCGCTTCAACCAACACGAAATATGTATATGCCGATATATATATAAAAAAAAAAAAAAACGGAATGACGTGTTTGCCGGTCAAAGTGCAACACAGAGGTACCAAAAAAAAATAAAAATTTTGTTTAAATGGGACTAAAAAATTGCCAATTAAAAAACTTTCACTCACCCTTTACAAATTTGGTTGAAAACTTTTAGGTTGCTTCCTCGATGGCTGGTCATGGTAAGGTCCAGTGATGATCCAAATGATGAACTTTGTTCCTTCACAGCGTGGGCAACGTGCCGGGTTGGCAGCGTGTGGCGTTTTTCGGCAACAAAATGGCCGAACAGCGTGGGCAGCGTGCCGGGTTCTTGTGCCTTTTGTAGGTGCCGAGTTTTTGCTGTCGTGGGCAGCGTGCGGTGATTTTCGGCAACAAAATGGCCGAACAGCGTGGGCAGCGTGCCGGGTTCTTGTGCCCTTGCTAGCGTGCCGAGTTTTTGATGTCGTGGGCAGCGTGTTGGGATTTTCGCCAGCAAAATGGCCGAACAGCGTGGGCAGCGTGCCGATTTTTTGGCGTGGGCAACGTGTGGTGGCGTCGATGGCGTTTGGCAGCGTGTGGTGCTGGCCGCGTGTGTTGTCAGCAATCCGGCTCGAAGGACCAAATGATCTTATATCACACTTACGCCAAATGTCAGAGTTGACCACACTTGCCTTCGAATTCCAGTAATGAGACAAATGTTAAAGTTGACCACACTTGCATGCGAATTCCAGTTCAACAAAAAACTCCTTCCTTTTGATTTTCTGTATTTTATATGTTTATTTGCACGTAGTGATTGTTTTCTTTGTTTTTTAGGTTTTACTTTACTTTATTTTGAAAAAAAATGAAATGCCAAGAAGATAAAATTTGTAAATTTAGAAAATAAAAATGCAAATGGCAGATGGCCCAAGTAAAAATTTAATTTAACTTGTTGTGTGTCTGGTGGTTGGACAGATAATGCCGTCCCGTCGCTATGCGACGAACCACTTTTCAGGCAAAAATGTAATAGATTTATCCATTGAGTAAATTATTTTAGAGGGCGAACTATGGTCGCCTAGATTTTTGAGTTAGGCAGTGTTCACACTGGAGTCGTATGAACACTGATTGTAAATCTAAAGTAGAGAAATATTTTGACTTGCCTAAATTAGATAAAATTACTGAGGTTTCTGCCATGGGATATTTATCAGACTTCGTAAAAGAATTTAATTTTTTGTAATCAATGACCATTCGTAGTTTCCTTGTGCCATCTTCATTGAAACCTTTTTTATCTACCACCCAAACTGGACTGTTATACGCGCTTCGGCTTGGTTTTATAATATCATTTTCTAATAAATTTTGTATTTCCTTATTAATAAACGCGGAAGCAGATTGCGGATATGGGTATGCTCTTTGCCAAACTGGTTCTTCATTTACAGTTTTTATACTACATTTAACGTTTGTACTATACGGTAAGTAGTTTGGTCTTTCCGTAAAAATTCCCTGATATTTCCTTAAAATTTCCTTCAGTCTTTCCTGGTATTCCACCTGCATATGGGTGTTTATTTGAAGACTGTTAACTAATTTATCATTATATATTAGAGGTACTTTGCCTCCGTTGAATTCCAAAAAACTGTCTGCTATATTTATTTTACAATTAGATTGTCTTAACGTATTTATGCCTATTATAGCATCATAGTCTTTTAATTCTTCTAGCTCATAAAAAATTTCCCAATTTCCAAATATGTTTATATCCTGGTACGTATCTATGATACTACTACCATGAACACTTTTTACTTTATTACTTGTCTTCAATTTCTTACACTTATTTTTATCTGGTCTAACATAATTATGTGTCGCACCTGTATCTATTAATATTTTATATACTTGACCTGTCGTTTTATTTGTTCGTATAATTGTAGGCAGGTCGTACCTCATTCTAAAAAAGAATCCCTTTCATTAAGATGATTTATTCTTGGTGTTTTTGCTAAAGGCTGCTGATTGCTATTAGGCCTATCTCGTTTAAACGGATTGTTGTTGTTGCGAATTTCATTATTAAATCTCTGGTCCCTATATTGATTTAAAGGTACGTTTCTCTGGAAATTATTATTTCTCTCCGGTCTGAAATTACCGCTTCCCTGATCTATCCTCTGTTGCTGTTCGTTATTCCAAATTCTTTGTTGTGGAGCTACATGGTGTCTCTGTGACGAATTCGCAAATGGTCTTTGAAAATTTTGGAAATTCGTTGGCCTTGGTGGTAAAATACCAAAAGATCTGTTTTGTACCTGTTGATTCTGATTCATAAATCTCGTATTTTGATTCATTTGAATCTCTTGTGCTCTAGCTAGAGCATTTGGGATATCCCCTGGGTTTAGTGCGAACATCAAGTTGCTCATTGGCTGGTTGAGCCCAGTAATAAAAACCCTTAGTGCATTCTGTCTTGCCACTTCCAGTAGAACTCTTGTTTCTGCCGTTTTTGGCCCATAACTCATCATAGTTTTGTTTGTTATTAAAGTCAATAATCTGTTAACTTGGTCACAAAATTCCTCTAAAGTCTGTCTTCCCTGTCTTGCGTTAGTAAGTTCTGTCTGTAACATGTGAATCGGTCTCTTGTCCTCGTATGTTACATCTAATCTCGCTATTATTGCACTGGGATGAAGTGGAGTCCCGTGTGATGTTAATACATCGTTTGCTTTTCCTACAATTTTGTTTCTTAGAATATTCACCGCTGTGAAATAACTTGTACTACCTATACAGTGTTCGTATGCCTGCATGCAATGCACTGCTGATGTGCGCCAACTAATGTAACTGTCACCATCGAATTTCTGTAGGCTTTTAACTAGATCTAATCCTTCCTTTGTATCATTTGACGGATCTATTTCTATATCCTTATATGGAACTATATTATCCGTGGGTAACAGTCTACCCAAAGCTGTTGTTAACTCCGTTATTCTTATTTGTAGATCCCTAGTCTGCTCAGTGACCGCCATAGCAATCATTCCCCCTACCTGCTCTACCGTTAGTGCCATTTTTTTTTATCTTGTTATTATAATTAAAAAATTTAAATTTGCCTAATTTAGGTATTTGTACGTGTATATAAATATATATTTCGTAATATAAAAAAAAGAATACACTTATAAAAATGTCACTTGTGTTACTTCGTTGCTCTTTGTTCCTCGTTCTAATTGATTATCCTCTGCACGGCTTCTAGTAGGTTGTTTTTCTCTTCAGCTTAGTTTTTTTTTTTTTTTTTCAACACTTTTTATCTAGTTTCGGCTAGATAGCAACCTTTCGCAATGTTTGTTAATAATTTTTATTTTCAGTTTATTTTTTTTTTATTTTTCAACACTTTTTATCTAGTTTCGGCTAGATAGCAACCTTTCGCAATATTTGTTAATAATAATTTTTTTCTCAGTTTAATTTCAATCTTTCTTTTTTTTTTTTTTTGCAATTAATTATTTAATCCACTTCAACACATTTTTTCTTTCTTCCTTCTATTTTGTTTTGTATTTTCCGCTAATAACTTTTTTTTTTTAATTTCACTCCTTCTTTTGTTTTGCAATTAATTATTTAATTCACATTCAATAATTTTTTTTCTTCAGTTTAATTTCACTCTTTCTTTTGTTTTGCAATTAATTATTTAATTCACATTCAATAATTTTTTTCTTCAGTTTAATTTCACTCTTTCTTTTGTTTTGCACTTAATTATTTAATTCACGCAAACACATTTTTTTTCTTTCTTCTTTCTTTTTTGTTTTGGATTTTCCGCTAATAATAATTTTTTTTTTTTTTTTACTCTTTCTTTGTTTTGCAATTAATTTATTTAATTCACTTCAACACATTTTCTTCTCTTTTTGTTTTTCCCGCTTCTAAATTTTCTTTAATTTCACTCTTTCTTTCTATTATATTCACTTCAACACAATTTTTTTTCTTCTCTTTTTGTTTTGAATTTTCCGCTAATAATAATTTTTTTTTTTTCACTCTTTCTTTTGTTTTGCAATTAATTTATTTAATTCACTTCAACACATTTTCTTCTCTTTTTGTTTTGAATTTTCCGCTCTATGAGCGTATGTCTTCTGATCTTTTTTCACTTCACTTGCCTCCCAGTGTTTTATGTTGGGTAGGTCTTTTTTTTGTTTACCGGTTCACTTGCGATAGATAAAACTATCTTTTCCTCTTTTACGGAATTTTCACTTTACGCGAAACAAGTGTCCCTGCTCGGGCGCCAATTAAAACTGAATTGAATGCTTAAGCTTTTTAAAAAAGAATAAAACTTTATTAAATTCAAGAATAAAAATATTACCGAGATCTCTTATGAGATCTTACCCGCTCGGTGTCAGACTTAAGATTAATTTTACAATCTTCTTAATACTATGTCATCTCCAATTGAGTATGGTATTTATCTTATATCTATGAACAGACAATGATCGTGAGACAATATCGATCTTGTCCGTCGGATGTTTATGTTTATTTTAATAACTTTAAGAGGGTGTCGTATGACAAAGAAATGTGATGACTGATGAGTCCGCATATCGTTAACTCGCTGCACCTCTAATAATATCATTAAAAAAAATAAAATACATGATTTTTCGTAAAATTTTGCGCTCTTTCCATCCAAAAATGGGGGTTTCCATTTGAAAAATCGATTTTTGGGTCGCTGGGGCTTTAAGGTAACGTCCAAGGTCAAATTCAAGGTCTTCATCGGATTCTTCGTAGAAAAATACGTCGGATATAGGGTCTTTGGTTTTTTTTAACGCATATTCTGTCATATTTCCAGGTGTTTCCATACTTTTGTCGCACCCAGTATAATAACAAAAGAAAAACACCCAGCACTGAACCTTGTGGAACACCAACAGAAATCTGCTCTGTATTTGAATAAATATCCGTCACCCTTACTCTTTGCATTCTGTCAGCCAAGTAGCTCTTGAACCAACAAAGTTCATTACTGCGCACACCATATTTGAAAAGTTTCTTTATCAAAATTTCTCTATCTATTGTTTCAAACGCTCGCTTGAGATCTAGAAAGACAGCCAAGATAGTGTTTCTGCTTTCTATTTCCTTTTTCCATTCATTAATTACAAAAGAAATGGAGGTTTCGCAGAAGTGTGCCTGCCGAAAGCCAGATTGCTCTGCACAGATGAGTTTCCTTTCTTCAATAAATTTGGTAAGCTGTGAGCAGACTACAACCTCTAAAATGTTCTCATATTATATGGGCAACATATTGATTGGCCTCCACTCTTCAGAAATCTCTGCATTTTTAACCTTTTCTACTGGAACAACATCAGCATCTTTCCAGCTTTGTGGAAACAATCCATTTTGAAGCGACGAGTTAATTATTTTTAGGAGCGGAATTATATTACAATTTAAACCATAACCGTCATTTTTCATATTCATTGATGTAACTATTGTTTCAAGCATGCTAGCATTAATTTCTTGAAATTGAAAAAGCTCTTCACACGGTGTATTTTCAGAATATGGTAAATATGGCTATTGGAATATTATTATTTATGTCAATTACACTTTCTACGTTTGCAACTTCTAAATCATCATTTAGAGTAATACCGTTAATTTCTAATTTATTCCGTTAACTTTTTTGCTCTTTAAAAATAAGATTATGATTTTTCATTGTTTTCCACAGACCCTTTTGATCACCCGCTTTTTCAATAAGTTTCGATTCAATATATTTTCTTTTTGATTTGATGCATTCATTTTAATAAACATTCCTCGCGATTTTGTATTTTTTCCAGTCTTCCGATGCAGTTATACACGGCTCTACCATATAAACGAGTTTTTTCAGATTTTAAATAAACCAACTCATTGCCATACCATTCTGCGCACTTTTCATTTAATTTTATAGTTTTTGTCAGCCTAAGCAACGAATTTTTTACCGAACTCTCAAATTTCATAGCGTAATTATTTGAGTCTTCGCTTGTTATACTAGAAAAACTATTTTTAAACTCACTGATGAAATGTTCCTTATCATACTTGACATATTTTATTTTATTTGGTTTATATTGCATGGACTGATTTATATTTATTTTAATCCATAAAGATTCATGATCCGAGATCTTCGAATCAATTCGCACATTTACATCTCCATATACCGTAACGTCAGTCAGCACATAATCAATCAAAGTTTTAGAATTGGGTGTTTCCTAGTTGGTTCTTTCCCGATTAGATGAAGCCCAAACTGATTAACATGATTCAACTCATAATTATTTACATTTAGGTAGTCTATATTAAAATCACCTGCTATGAACAAGTAATCGTTTTCGCTAATATTACTAGGTATCGACACACATGATTTCAAATATCAAAAAATTCAATCACACTAAGAGTTGCAGATCTATACAGCACAATAATGTTCCATACTTTCTTTTTAATTGTTATTTTTACCGACAAAATCCAAATTTTTTCCCGATCACTAAAGAGTCTTTATAACATGATTTGAGTTCATTCTTAACATATTTTGACACGCCACCAGTATGTCGAGTACTAGACAGGCAATCATATCGTCTATAACCAGGTATGAACACTTCACAACCAGATATAGCGTCTGTGAGGTGCGTTTCAGTTAACAAAATGAAATCAAATACTCTTTTGTGTAATTAGGTGCGTTTTTTTGCACGCGTATATACGCTTGTTAAAATTTTTGCATGTTAAAAACAACAACAAAATAAGCGAATAGCGAGGATAAACATCTACGTTTATTTCTGAAGCAAATATAAACTGGGAGTGCTACCAAGGTGTGGAAGATGAATTTTTGGAAATGTCAAAAAATTTTTTCAAAATTCATTCGTTTGACAGAGCAACTAAAAACAAATTCCGATGTTTTTTTTCTCATTTGTCACTTCCAGTTGTCGAATTCGTTACAATAATCTCTGTTATATGGTATTGTAATGAACACCCTACATTTATACCAATTTCCTAATCGAAAACGTTCAACCTAAAACACAACTGGCAACACTATAATGGAATTGTATAAAATGACAGGCATTGCTTATAAGCCAGTGTGTGTGAGTGTAGAGATTTTCGACAGCAAATGTGGAAACCATGGAGAAGAAACTGGAACGCCCTAGATGAGTGTTGTTCTATATAAATAGGACCGCTAACGCAACGAGCAGTCAGTTTTTGATTATAGAGTGATAAAGTTAAGAGTGAATTGTTAGGAACAAGTGATAGTCCAAAAGTCGAGTTGAGATCGAATAAAGTATAGATACTGAATAAAGTGGTAGAAATAAAATAAAAGTGAAGTTTTATTTTGCGAACTAAGCGCACGTTACAGTATTTATTTTCATAAAATCACATAAAAATCACACTGTTGCATCAAAAGCTACATTTTTTTAGAATCCTGTTTCCAATTGCTCGCTTAAACTGCAGCTATAGCCTCACAACGCCACCCAGAACCAGACTGAGTCCGGGTCAAAATTTCTAGAGGAATGCTAGCACTCCTAGCAGCAATGCGTCTTTCATGTCTCCCTGAATAACGTACACTCGTGATTAAATTCTCCCCGTTGCAAAAGGACTCAAACAAAAGGTAAACTTCAATGTTGTGAATTCTAAGATTTTTCATAAGTTAGAACCTTTTTCACAGAGAAATGTCCAAGCAATGACGTGAGTAGTTCTATCAACCTGGGCTCAATGCATTCGATCTGGAACAACTGGAGCAACTGTTGCAATACTGCCGTAAATTTGTCAAAGACGTCTATTTTTTAGACTGGACAACAATGAGTTGCTAACTAGGTCCACAAGGAACTCCTAGACCAATATTTTAAAATTCAACAATCTAATCGTGAAGTTGAAAAAAAATTTAGTTTCCGTAAATAAAAGACCATACTTGTCGTGTGGTTTGCAGTTAAAAGATCTTTTCTTGTTTTTATTTATAGAACATTTTTCTTTATAATAAATGGTTGTTATGATATTCCAAACGTTTATTCTTCGTCAAGGCCACTGACGGAACCCGAACCCCTGGGCGAGCCACTTTTAGATCGCGACCGGAATCCCGATTTGACTTGGAGCCACTACGTGAACGTGATCGACTTACTAACCTAGATTGCGATCGCGAACCTGAGCGGCTGGATCGTGATCCCGAACAAAAAATTTCAAGCTCTGAAACTAGATCCACCAATGGTGATGGCATAGGTCGATCTGGTCGGAACATATGTGTATATTCTTTGGTGGATGAATCCTGTACATCAATGTTCACGCTGAGCGTTCCCCCGAACTCATATCCTTTGAAAGAATTAGCGATAAATATTTATAAACACGAAACACGAAAAAAAAAATCTTTAAGGCATCTAGAATGTCAGCACCGTATGCATTGTTTCCTCCTACTTCTCTTTGTGGCTTTAAAAAAAGTCTGCAAAAAATATCATCTATGAAAATCTTTTAATAACTGAAATTAAGTTTATTTGCTACGAGTGGGACAAACCTTTCTTGATTCTTCAACGCTATCTCATAAGAAGCATTTCCAGCTTCGTTGTTCAACGAGTAAAGCACTATGAATATTTTGCCAATTGCTTTCACCTTTCCTGGATCAGTGATGAATCTTTCAAACATTCTAGATGTAGCTAGAGCTTGTTGAACTTTCTTGGTGTCAGTTGTGAATGAATTGAAGGCGATCACCTTCGAACATTCAATTAAGTTTCGCGCATCCCATTCGTTTTGGGAATGATAATGACCCGATTCGTAGCCAGCTCAGAAATAAACAACACTGACTTCTTGTCTGTTTCTTAAAATAAAAAAGAGCAACTATAGAAAATAAATTATCACAAATTTTATAATTTACCTTCATGCTGTTTTTCCACAACTGCCTGCTGCGGCTGCCATTGTAGTGCGTAGTACAAACAGCTGTTAAATAAAAATTTGTCATTTATGTCACATACGGGCAAACTGTTTCTACACTTAAATCAACATTTTCAGTGTCCTTTAACATTTTTTAAAGGTCAATGGCGGACAGAAAGGGATCACTTCTTATTTTTCTTAAAAGAAACCACCCACCTCTATCGCAAATTTTTGTTTTGCTTTCAACACTTTTTGGTTTATTTTCTATTCGACCTTCCCGAAACCGTTTTATTACACTAAACACCATAGATTTACTTTTTTATCAACTTCACTTATTTTGCGAACGGATTTTCCTTTTTGGTAATTGAAAATCACTTTGTGTACTTTGTGTTATTTCGTGGTGGATTTCAAAATTAGGCACGATTTATGTTTTGATGCGAGGCGAGGTACAGTAGAGGAGGCAAGACCCACCCACATCCGGCGAGCTAAGCCGTGCTCAGCAAGCGTGCCAGGTCTCCTCTCTGTGCATTCCTTCCCCTTCCCACATTTCCCCTCCTATCGTTTATTCCTACCTTTCCCATCCTTGTTTTGTTCTCTTTCCTTTCCTGTTTCATAGTTGTTTTCCTGGTTGTTTCCTTTTCCGTTCCTGAGTATGTTTGATTCCTAAATCCTACCTTACCATAAATCCCACCTTACACTATCCAAATTCCTATCCTAATTCCTTATCCCCTCCTTTTGCCTGTCTGCATCAAATGGCCATTTGATGCGAGGCAAAAGGAGAGGATTAAGGGTAAGGAAGGTTTGGATTTCAGGAAGGAAACAGGAAATTGGATCGGAAGGAAATGAATATGGTGGGTATGTTGGGATAGGAAATTTTGAAAGAAGGAAACGGTAGGTAAGGATAGGAAACCGGAGGGACAAGGAAAAAGGAACACCGCTGGAATAACACAAAACAGGGAAGGTAAGTGAAGGGAATTTTACATTAGGAGAAGGAAAGGTAGGGAAAGAGGATGTGAACGAAAAGAAGGGTAAGGAAAGGGACAGAATTTGATTGAAGAAAGGCACTTCAAAGGTTGTTTGCCTTGACATTTCGATTTTTTTTTTAATGCTATCACAATGAAAGCTCTACAAAAACTGCAACTAAATAATATAGATAACGTGGCAACTACAGCTAGTTTTCTTAGAAAACAGCAGGTGTCCCACATTGAGTGTGACCTGCATTGAAAAAAAAAAATACTAGACAGATCATTTTCATTTCGGGGTTGTTTTTTGATATTTTTTTTTTTATTTTATAATAATTTGAGGTCAATATAAAGCAATAAAAATAAAAATTATTATTTAAAAAAGTGAGCAACTCTGCATTTTTTTTCGTAAAGAAGTTTATTGAAGATTTTATTTCTTAGGTGTCCCACTTTGAGTGTGAGTGACGTATGTATTACTAAGCTCTTTTTACAACTGCACATTTCACTCTATCTCTTTCACCTTCATTATCACACATGATTTCAACTACTCCGTTGTTTCTTGAAGTTATATCGCTAATAATAGGGTTCGATGTGTCAACATGATTTTTCAAATCTTCCTTTGTTTTTATTTTCACTTTGCTTTACTTTAGGTTTTAATACGACCGGCGGACACTTTTGCAACAGACCCGCATATGTTCCTGGCTTTTCCACACTTTTTTGTTGACATTCACCATAGCTTAGTGCATTTTGTTTCTCAATCATACTGTTTACTAATTTTTCTTGTTTTGCGGCACTTTCTTTGTTAGCATTCACTGATTTTAAAATTTCTTGTAGCGATTTCTCAATTACACTTTTACTGTCCAAGCAATCATCGCAAACAAAGACAATATTTTTCTTTGACCTTATGACATTTAAATCATATTCAGCCAAGCCCGTACACTTTTCATGAAATACAGCTTCACAAAAAACCACTACATTCAATTTTAGTTTTTTTTTCCCGAGAATTCATCGGTACACTTTTTGCAACACTCTTCCATAGTATCGCGATCGCGATTTTTCAGCCTCTCTCGATATACAGCCTCGATTCTATGAGATTTCGTTATTTGGTAAGCATATTCAAGAATATGTAACGATTTAGTACCCAAGGAGCTGAAAAGCTCTCTAGACCAGCGTTTGATTCGCCCAAGAATTATTCTTTGATAACGAATAGATGAAACTGTTAGAACCACTATGCTCAAAAACATTACTAGCTTTAATTTATTACGGTCTGGTGCACTCAAAACTACAATATAGTTAGTTAAGCTGGAGTGGTTTATATGCAAGTACTTTAAAACCGTTTTTGACTGCACAGAAGCACCTTATTAGGATAATTTATTAAGATTAATTTGCAACAAAATTCACCTCACAGAAAGCTGGCCCTTATACAAGGAGCTGCTAGTTTTACCTATAAGACACCCTTACGTCTTTAAAGTGCTTAAAGAATTTTATAAGCAGAGTGGTAACATTCCAAGCAGAAATTCGGATATTTACAATTTACGAGTAAATCGTTTGCATCTCGCTTCCGTACCCACAGTTACAAAAACACATTTCTCGAATTTTTATACCGTAACAGCACTGCGATCTTTTAATAAGTTACTATTTTTAATCAGAACAACAGAAAATTTCAATTCATATTTAATTAAAATAAAAGCCAGGATTTTCACAAAAAATAAAATAAATAGGGTGGCGCAACAGAGCGAGGAGCCCTTGGGCCTAGCGCTTTTCTCACAACCATGCCTTGAGAGGAAAATGGAGGGGACCTACAATTTTCTGCCGGTTCCGAACGGCTAATCGAGAAAGCGCTTTTCATGGCAATGAATACTAACGGAGGACTTGCCAATTCCTCCGAAAGGCGATACCCGTGGAAAAAACATTTTTGCCTCTGTTGGGATTCGAACTCGAACCTCTGGATTAACAGGATTTTCACAATCGATCTAAAAAATATTGAAAATTATTATTAAGCTCATGTTAATTGTTCACTTCTAAATGTACCTGCTAAGCTGATGATTATAATGTTTGCTAAGTAATAATAATTATCAATAACAAACAAATTGTTTACTATTTCATTTCTTCTCACTTACTTACTTACTTACTTACTTAGGTGGGCATTACAGTTCGGGGTGAACCTGGGCCTCAACCAACATCCTTCTATAACGACTTCGATTTCGGGCGAGCTCTCTCCAGTTTCGCACTCCAAGTCGGTTGAGGTCTTCACCCACTTGATTGCTTCACCTTAGACGAGGTCTTCCCCTTCCGCGATTTTCCTGCAATGTGCTTTCGAACACCCGACGAGCCGGAGCGTTTGGGTCCATCCGCTCTACATGGCCCAACCATCGTAGCCTCGCGATGAGTACTCTTCTGGCTATGCCTATGTCGCGGTACAGCTCATACAGCTCGTTGTTGTATCTTCTTCTCCACACATTGTTTTCGCATACGGGACCAAAGATCATTCGGAGAATTTTTCTTTCGAAACGACAAATAAGCGAAAACTTGTAGAACAAAAAAATAACCCAAGAATACCGAGTAAAGTTCGATTGTCATATATGCTATTTTCCTTGTTTTGACAAGTAAAATCTGAAGTTCAGATTTTCAGACAAGATTTTCCATCTGAAAATCTATGTTCGAAAATCTGAAAATCTAAATGTCATCTGAATTGTCATCTGAAAATCTGGAACTTTTTACAAGGGAAAAGTGACAGAATCTTAAGTCAAGATTTTCGAAGATAGGTGCCAGGAACGCGGCCATTCTCCGTTTGATCTCCGCACTGATGTTGTTGTCCGTGTCTACAGCGTTTCTTAGGTAGACGAAGTCCTGTACTACCTCGAAGTTATGTCTGTCTATTGTGACGTTTTGTCCAATTCGTCGATGTTCTGTGTCCCTGTTTGATGACGGCATATACTTCGTTTTGCCCTCATTAACCATCAAACCCATTTTTGCCGCTTCTGTTTCAATACTCGCAAAAGCACCTATGACATCACACTTTTTTCTTCCCATTACGTCAATATCGTCTGCGTAGGCGAGTAATTGTACAGACTTTTGAAAGATTGTTCCTCTGGTGTTGACGTTTGAGTTTCTTACAATCTGCTCGAGTATGATGTTGAAGAAATCGCATGACAGCTTGTCGCCTTGCCTAAAACCTTTTTCGACATCAAAGGTCTCGGTGAGTTCTTTACCTACCTTGACGGAGCAGCGTGAATTCTCCAAAGTCATCCTGCATAGTCGAACGAGTTTTGCAGGGATGCCGAAATTAGATTTGGCTCTGTACAGCTCGTCTCTGTAAATACTTTCATACGCGGCCTTGAAATCGATAAAGAGGTGGTGAATATTGCATGAGTCTGCTTTTTAAATAAAAAAGGTGACAAAGAGATGACAGAGCAATGTCAAATTTTACTACCCACAAATGCCGCTATCCGTTCACACCCGCTGGGCATTAAGTTGGACCGACGTGAAGTTGGGTACTGGCAGTCCATATCTATTATGTCAATGATTAGACCATCCGACATCTGTCAAACTTAGTCGGTCCAACTGTACAATGTGAACTCGGCTATTGAGAGAATAGCCATGTTCACACTGTACAATCAGTTGGACAGACTTCGTTTGATGGAAGTTGTATGGTCTGATGTAGTTTGCGTTCACAATTATCAAGCTTGTCGTTCAACTTTATGTCACATACCCTTCCACTCCGTCCTACTACTAGATTTTCAAAATTTTTTGAAAACCATCCAACAAGTTGGACAGGCGATCGTCTGAAGGGTTCACGCTATGGTCTTTCAAGCCCAAGTCTGTCCAACTCCAACTTTTTATACAGTGTGAACAGGGTTAATAGCCCCGTTCACACTGTTCAATTAGTTGGACAGACTTTGGCCTGAACGACCAATGTTTGACAATAGAGCCGTTCATACTGTACAATTAGTTGGACAGTCTTTGGTTGGGGCGACCATTGCTTGACAATGTGAGCCCTCAGACGTCCGCTTGACCAACTAGTTGAAAGATTTTCAAATATTTTTGAAAACTTTGAAATTGTATGGAGAGGAGAAGCACATGACATAGAGTTGGACGACAGTATTCGGCTAATGTGAGCCCTCAGACGTCAGACGACCGCTTGACCAACTTGTTGGAAGATTTTGAAATATTTTTGAAAACTTTGAAGTTGGATGGAGCGGAAGAACATATGACATTAGTTGGACGACAAGCTTGATAGTCTAAACGCAAACTACATATGACCATCCAACATCTGTCAAACGAAGTCTGTCCAACTAATTGTATATATTGTTTTCCAAAAACCAAATCCGGAGTGAATTGGAGAGTTGGAATGTCAGATCTGACAGATAAAGTCTCCAAATCACTCCCAAACGTTTTCCACAATACGGTTAGGAGACAATTTTTGAAGTTATTTTTCGCTCCCGTTTCTGTTTAGGTGCAAGGGAGTGAACACCAATACATGAACAAACTGTCATCAGACTGTGTTGATAATGTAAACCTAATGTCAACATACCTTTAGTTTACACTGACAAATTCTCAATTTACCAAATGCAATCATATGTGAACTAGCCTAATGTCAGTTGTCAAATGTCAAACACTTTTTCTCATTGCCTTTTACTTTTTGTATTCATCCAGTCAACACGTACAAGAAAATAAATCTTAAAGTATTAAATTAATCCCTCGTTTTTCTTAACAGGTTATGGGCCCACGTTGTTACCCAAATCAAACAGCACATCAAGGATTTGATATATTGCCAGTAGCTTCAACCAAAAATAGGAATATTCACTTTTCTGTCGAGTCGCCACGACATAACCTGCAAAATGCATACGAATATGCTAGGACGCATTCAGTTGTTCAACGGGGAAAATTTTACATCTTGGAAACCCCAAATGGAAGCAATTCTTGTCCCTGTCCACACGTGTTATTCCAATAACGTTATATCGGTCGTTTCTGGGCAAAAGGGGTGAGGAAGAAAGAAGCTGGATGCGCAAAATGAAATTTGATTTATCTGCCTAAGCAGTACACTTGGCGTGTCCAGACGGGTTATGCTCATAACGTTATGCTTTTTTCAATACAATTTCCAACACAAAATGGAGAATTTGTGTGAGGAATTATAACAACGTCTGGACACTAGGTGTTAACAGCATAACGTTAACAGCATAACCCGTTTGGACAGGCACCTTCACAAAGCCAGATTGACTGGCTACGTTCACGGAACAAAACCACGTCCGGAGACTGCAGCTGATCAACAAAATTGGGACGACAAGGACTTGGATGGTAGAGCGGAGTTGCTTTTAGCTATGGAACCACGCATTGTCTCACTTGTAAAAGACAAAAAATCGTCGAACGACGTATGGAAATTTCTTTGCGAAACTTATGATCGCAAGGGACCAAGGCAAAGGGCGGAAGAATTTCGTCGTCTGATAAGTACGAAAATGGAAGCAAATCAATCAATGGCAGAATTTATTCGTGAATTTAAGACGACCGTCAACAGACTGCAGGAGATGGAAGCAACACTGGATAAGGATTTACTAGTGGTAGTTCTCCTCGACGGACTGTCTGAGGATTATAAAGATGTCCAAGCTGCATTTGATGCCCAGAGTGAATACCCTGAGGTCGACGTAGTCTGTACAAGACTTTTGGAAGTAAGCGACCGTAAGAAAGACGCGATTGGACAAACAAGCACCGCATTATACAGTAAATGGAAAAATAAACTGAAAAAATCTTCAAATAACTTTAACAAAAGCAATTCGTTTCCTTTTAACTGTCGCATTTGTGGAAAGAAAGGGCATATGGCAAAAGATTGCTATAAAAATAAAGAAAAAGCGAAAACAGCACAAAATACTTTAGCTGATGAGGTCGATTATGGTTTTACCGTTGCAGAGGAGTCTGCACTTAGGGTGTCTGACAACGAAATCACTTGGTGTCTAGATTCCGGGGCAACTTCACACATGTGCTCGACTAAAAGTTTGTTCGAGAATTTAGAAATGTATTGTAACGTGCGCTTAGTTCGCAAAATAAAACTTCACCTTTCAATTTATTTCTATCACTTTTATTCAGTATATATACTTAATTCGATCTCAACTCGACTTTTGGACTATCACTTGTTCCTAACAATTTACTCTTAACTTTATCACTCTATAATCAAAACTGACTGCTCGTTGCGTCAGCGGCCTATTTATATAGAACAACACTCATCTAGAGCGTTTCAGTTTCTTCTCCATGGTTTCCACATTTTCTGTCAAGCATCTCTACACTCACACACACTGGCTTACAAGCAATGTCTGTCATTTATACTATTCCATTATAGTGTTGCCAGTTGTGTTTTCGGTTAAACGTTTTCGATTAGGAAATTGGTATAAATGTTGGGTGTTCATTACACTGCCCCCTCCTTAAGATTGTTCGTCCCGAATAATTCCATCTGCAGCCTCGCCACTATATCGATGCAGCCGGTCACAATGAACTACTTTTAACTTGCCTCTTAATCCTCTTTGGATGCGGTAAACCACGTCGTTAATCCTCGTGACAACAGTATAAGGACCTTCCCAGTTCTGCTGAAGTTTCGGTGACAATCTCTTTTGATGATGAGGATTATAAAGCCACACACGATCTCCTGCTTGTAATCCTGCCGTTGTCGCTTTTGTGTCGTACCGTGTCTTCATCCGGTCGCTGTAGGTTTTCATCCGTTCCCTTGTTCTTTTATGGATGTCAGCGAGTCTTTCCTTGAGGTCGTTCACATACTCGTTTGTGTCCTGTGGCTCCTCTGTGGGGCATCCAAATTTAAGTTCGCTGGGCAGCCGCATGGTTTTCCCGAACAGGATGTCAGATGGTGTTTGTCCTGTCGAGCTAAGTACTGCACTTCTATAGGCCATCAGGAATAGCGGTATGTGCCTATCCCAGTCTCTTTGGTAGTCACCTACGACCTTGGTGAGGTGTTCTTTCAAGGTCCGGTTGAATCTTTCAATCATCCCATCAGATTGTGGATGAAGCGGTGTGGTTCTGGTCTTCTTGATGCCAAGTAGTCCGCACACTCCTTGGAAGATGTTTGACTCGAAGTTCCTCCCTTGGTCGGAATGGAGTTCCATAGGCACGCCAAACCTACTTACCCAGTTAAACACAATCTGGTCGACCACCGTTTTGGCTTCTTGATTTGGGATGGCATACGCCTCAGGCCATTTGCTAAAATAATCCATTACAACCAGAATGTACTTGTTTCCAGCGTTGGTCTCTGGAAAAGGCCCAGCCACATCTACTGCAATCCTCTCAAAAGGCGATCCAACGTTGTACTGATGCATCTTACCTTGAATCTTCCTACCAGGTCCTTTGGTTGTAGCACACTTGTCACATGTTCGGCACCACTTCTCCACGTCATCTCTAGCATGTAACCAGTAGAACCGATGTCGCACCTTCTCCAGTGTTTTGTTAACTCCCAGGTGACCTCCAGAAGGTCCGTCGTGCATCTCCCGAAGAACTTCACTGACTTTCGATTGCGGTACGATCAGCTGCATCACATATGATTTACCGTCAGCGGCCTCCCATCTTCGCCTGAGGACACCTTCTTGCACATATAGTGAGTCCCACTGTGCCCAATAGGCTTTGAGAACTGGACTCCTGTCAGAAATGTCTCCCCATTCAGGTTTCTCTTCATTTTCTTTCCATGCGAGAATGGGTTCGATATCTGGATCCTCCTGTTGAGCGGTCCTCACTTCCTCATTGCTCCATCCGCATATGGGGTCAGCTCTTAGTCGCTGAGCGGTAATATTTTCTTTGTTTTCTTGTCGCCTACAATGCTTGCAATCCTCTTTGCAAGGTCTTCGGGACAATGCGTCAGCGTTGGAGTGCAGCTTTCCTCTGCGGTGTTGAATCTGGTAGTCATAAGTCTGCAGTCTTTCTATCCACCTTGCGACTTGCCCTTCTGGATTTTTGAAGTTCAACAGCCAGTTCAGAGCACCATGGTCTGTCCGCAGAAGGAATTTCTGTCCATAGATGTACTTATGGAAGTGCTTTGTTGCCAAGATAAGAGCTAGAAGTTCCGTAATATGCCACCACCTTCTCTTCGCCATCATGCACTTGGGATAGTACCGCCCCGATTCCAACGTTGCTTGCATCTGCGTCGATGATGAATGTTTTGCCAGGTGTTGGATGTGCCAGCACTGGAGCGTTACAGAGGCAGTATTTGAGTTCCTGAAAAGATTTTTCACACTCACCTGACCATTTGAACTGCTTCCCTTTTTCGGTGAGCTGACTGACACTTTTTGCAACTCCAGCAAAGTTCTTAACAAAACGTCGGTAATATGTGGCAAGACCAAGAAAGCTTCGGAGTTGATGTTTGTCCTGTGGTGTTGGCCAATTTTTGACGGAGTCAACTTTTTCAGGATCAGTCTTCACTCCTTGGGAAGAGATGATGTGTCCCAAATACTTAACTTCGGTTTTGAAAAGTGCACATTTTTCTGGATTCAGTTTAAGGTTAGCCTCTCGAAGTCTCTGAAACACGGCTTTTAGATTCTTGTAAACAATGACATCGTCCAAGTAGACAAGGCACGCTTTCCACGTCAGTCCTTGAAGAACGCACTCCATCAAACGCTCGAATGTTGCCGGAGCGTTGCATAGCCCAAACGGCATAGCTTTAAACTACCAGAGCCCATTACCTGTAGAAAACGCCGTCTTTTCCCGATCATCAGGGTGGATGTCAACTTGCCAATATCCACTCTTCAAGTCCAGCGTCGAAAACCACTGGGCTCCTTCCATGGCATCCAGGGTATCACTGATTCTCGGCAGGGGATAGCTGTCCTTTTTAGTCACATCATTCAGCCTTCGGTAGTCCACACAAAAACAAGTGCTCCAGTCTTTCTTTTTCACTAGCACCACTGGTGAAGCCCAAGGACTTTTGGAATTTTCAATAAGACCGTCCTTCTTCATTGCTGTTATCATTTCCTCAACCTCACCTTGTTTGGCCAGTGGAAGGCGTCTTGCGGGTTGACGAATCGGTCTTGCATCTCCTGTGTTGATGCGATGCTGCACCAACTGTGTCCTACCATATTGTCCCTTTTGCGATGCGAAGATGTCAGTGTACTCTTGTAGGAGATTTTCAGCCATCCTTGTTTGTTGGTGATCAAGGTTGGATGAATACAGTATTTTAGCTCTGATGGTTTTGAGCTCCTCCGGAGTTATAGTTTTTCTCGGGGCTTCGTCTGTGATCTTCGTAATTACTGCAACCGATTCGCAACGTCCAACGACTTCTCCTTTCTTCAACCTTACATCGTACGGTCTGGTGTTTAGTAATCGTACGGGAACCATTTTGTTTTTCGGTGCTACTAGTAATTTCCCAATGATGACGCTTTGGGAGGAACACTCTGGGTCTGGTTCCACCATTAGGTATCGAAGGCTTCCAAACTCACCTTCCAGTTTTGTCCAAACGAACACTTCAGAAGAAGGAGGCAGAATCAGATCTTCCGTGATGACAGTCCTCAGTGTCGACGTACTTTCGTTCGAATAGGTCATTGGAAGTTCCTTATTTTGGTACTTCAAAACCTGATTACCGATGTCCAAAATAACTCCGTGCTGTTTCATGAAGTCGATTCCAATGATGCACTCGTCACATATATCAGCCACCAAGAATTGATGAGTAAACATTAGATCGGCCAGTCGGATCTTAAGACACACTTCTCCATATACTCTTGCTGCTTCTCCCGTTGCGGTTCTTAGACGGTAGCTATTGGTGTTATGAAGCCAAGTCCTCTTTACCAGATCTCGACGTACTATGGATGCTGTGGCACCGGTGTCGATGGTAGCCACATGTTTGTTCCCGTTAATAGTAGTCTCCACAGTCAGACTTTTGTTGTCTCGTTTGGTCTGAGAGACCTGGATGGTGGTTCTGGGGCCATCGATACAAGAAACCAGCCTCTGCCTCTCGAAGTTGGTTCTTACCTGATGGGAAACCGGCTGATAGACAACGCTGGTGTTGTTGTTACCTTGCTCTGCGTTGGATCTCTTGCTTTCACAATGTTGACAACCGGCTTTATTTGGTGGTAGTCGGCATTGACGCTGTAAGTGCCCGGTCTTGTTGCAGTTCCAACATCTTGCTAGTCCACTCCGCTGGTTCTTTTGTATTTCAGCTCTTTGGCACGAGCATTCTTCGACTATGGCTTCTCTAATTCGATGTACTCCATGAGAAGCCTGTTCTGCTGCTTCAATTGTCAATGTGAATGCTAAAGTTTCAGAAAGAGTACGTGTTCTAGCAGTTCGCACAGACCTCTGAAGATTTATATCCGAAATGGCACGAACGAAGGACTCAACAGCAAGCTGGTTGATGATTTCTTCTCCAGCATCCGGGTATGCCAGGTGAACCAGTCTTTCGACGCCTGCTTGGAGCTGCTGTAGACTTTCACCCCTTTTCTGAACTCTGTTATTGAGTTGGACTCGGAAGACTTCTTTCAAGTGGCTATCGCCAAAGCGTTTATCTATGGCTGCCACGAGAGAACTGAAATCGCCGCCCTTATCAGCTGGAACTGTTTGAAGTAATTCAGCTGCTGGTCCTCTAAGAGCAAGAGTCAGTGCAATGTACTTGTCTTCGTCATCCCAGCCATTTGTTGTCGCGGCTGCCTCAAATTGTCTCTTGTAAACTGGCCAAGACGACTGTCCATCAAATGTTGGGGATTTCATCTCCTTTTTCTTTGCAGACTCTCCATTAGATTCTCGAATTTTGATTTTCCGGATCTGGTCCAATTCCTTGGTCAGAACAGAGAACTGTTTATCACATCGGCTTTCTACGATTTCAAAACGATTCTTTACAACAGAAAGCTGTTTTTCATACCTTCAACGCGTTCGTCAAGGGCAAACACATTTTTTTCAATGTTGCCCAATTTGCCTTCTAGAATGTTTTTCTGACCTTCCAAAACATTCTGTTGCGCCTCAAGTCTTTCGAGAATAATCTGTTGTTCCTTCTTTTGCTCGTTTCGTTGCTCTTCCAGATTCTTTTGTTGTACTTCGAGTATTTCGAGAACTTTCTGCTGTTCCTTCTTTTGCTCGTTTCGTTGTGCTTCAAGTTGTTCCAGAACATTCTGCTGTTCCTTCTTTTGCTCATTTCATTGCTCTTCCAGCTTCTTTTGTTGTACTTCGAGTCGTTCGAGAACATTCAGCTGTTCTTTCTTTTGCTCGTTTCGTTGTTCTAACAAAAGTTTCATCATGCTAGAAAAATCTACATTTTCACTTTTTTTTTTTTTTTTTGTTGGAGGTTTTTAAAATACCAGCTGGAGCACTCAGACCTAGATACCGGTCCATTGTACTACCAGATAGCAACCTTCTATTTGTTATAGCTTTCCAGATGTTCGGAGAAAAGCCAAAAGACGCTGCCATCGTAAGGAGCCTAAGTTACCAGCTCTCACCATGTCTGCGCCGAGTATCTGTAACCTCATGCGAGAAAAAGCAGGACATTCACAGAGGAAGTGCTCTGCGGTGTCCTCATCTTCTCCACAAGATTCACAGAGTGTGGTATCACTTAAGCCTAACACGTTTAAATGCTTGGCAAAAGAGAAGTGCCCGCTGGCAACGCCAATAAGCTTTCTACAGTCTTTTCTGCTACGAGCTAGCAAAAATGTTGCAGTCTTCTTACTAACGTTGGGGAGCAAACGCTTGGTTTGTCTGCATCCAATGGAGGCATGCCATCTACGGTTGTGCTCTTCACAGATCCAATCGTTGATTGAAGCCCTCACTTAGGACGCTGGCAGACCTAGCGACGGTTCAGGTCCTGAGAAAGCTGTCTGAGATCCCTGCCTAGCGAGTTCATCGGCGATCTCAATTCCAGTTATGCCGTGATGGCCTGGAACCCAAATGAGACTCAAGGAATTGAATCTTCCGATCGCATTCAGAGAGCTCTTGCATTCCTGGATCACTTTCGAAGTGGTTAGAGGGTTGAGAAGGGCCTTAAGCACAGCTTGGCTGTCGCTGCAAACAAAGATACTTCTCCCCGTCCATCCATTGTTCGTTACGTGGCTCAAGGCCAATAGGATAGCATAAGCCTCCGCTTGGAAAACGGAAGCGTATGATCCCAAAGATGAGTGCAGTCGTATGTCGTCGTTCTCAACAAAGGCACCAGCACCAGAACCCTCGTCGGTTTTGGAGCCATCTGTGAAGATACGATAACAGTTCTTTCCAGGCTCAGATTCTGAAGCGAACCAGTCCTGAACCGAAGGAAAGTTGACTGAGTAATTTTGACGCAGTTTGAGCCTTGGGATCATCGTGTCAGACGGCATATCCATTAGACGTGAGTCAAAAGATATGCTGCTTGCGAGCTCCTCAAAGCTCCAGTGCGAATTGTGCCAGAGACCACATCGCTTTAAACGAGAAATGGTCTTGAGAGTACACCCCATGATGTAGGTATCAAGGGGAGGAAGATTCAACAGTGCGTCGAGAGCAGCTCCCGGTGTGCTGGGGAAGGCATCCGTAACACCCAGACAAATTGTTGTTTGAAGTTTGGCAAACGAGGCAATAACGTATTTACGCGAGAGCTTATTCCACCAAACAACTGACGCATAGGAGATGATTGGTCTTATCATAGCCGTATAGATCCAAAGGACCCTTTTCGGTGAAAGACCCCATGTCTTGCCAAAGGCTCCTTTACATTGCCAGAAAACTGACAGTGCTTTAGTAGTTTTAGACTCGACATGTTTCGACCAAAGAAGTTTGTTATCCAGGACTACTCCAAGATGCTTGATTTCTTTTGAAAAGGGGATGTTGACGCCTTTAAGCGTAAGTTGGGTCAGACCAGTCAATTTTCTACGTCTCGTGAAGAGGACAACCTCGGTTTTAAGAGGATTGACGGAGAGACCGTTTCTAACACACCAGGTGTCAATCATACAAAGCGCAGCCTGTGCTCGGGAACAGACCGCTTGGAGGCTGGAACCAACCGAGAGCACGGCGACGTCGTCTGCATATGCTTGGGCATGAACGTTAGAACCATTGAGCATTACAAGTAGAGAGTCGATCAACATGCACCACAGACGAGGAGATAAAACGCCACCTTGTGGACAGCCCTTATTTACTCCCGTTGCAACATATTGTCCACAATCCGCCTCAGCGATTACGGTTCTTTTCATTAGCATTGCTTTAATCCACAACACTAATGACTCGTCCACACCGTGTTCTCTGGCAGCATTGCACATACCATCGAAGCTAGCATTGTCAAAAGCACCTTGAATGTCGATGAAAATGCCTACCGCAAATTCTTTCCTGTCAAGCGCGCATTCAATCCTGCTAACAAGATTTTGAAGTGCGGTCTCGCAAGATTTTCCTCTTTGGTAAGCATGTTGCATCTGAGACAGAGGGTGTAATTGGAGTGAGGTTTTACGAATGTAAATCTCAACCATTCTTTCCAGCGTCTTAAGCAGGAAGGAGGTAAGACTAATGGGTCTAAAGCTCTTGGCGAGTGAGTAGTCTTGTTTACCAATTTTTGGTATGAAGGCGACTCTAACACTCTGCCATGGAGTTGGTATATACGCTAACGCTAAACTACCAGTGAAAATATTTTTCAAAGTAGGAAGCAAAATGTTTATACTTTCCTGCAACATAGCTGGGTAAACACCGTCAGTGCCAGGTGACTTGAAACTGTCAAAAGATGCCACGGCATATTTGATGGCTTCGTCGGTAACAACTAACGATGACGTGTACCAGCTAAGTCGAGTGGATTTATCGGATTCACCCGATCTAAGGGAAATAGATTGCTGTGGTCCGATTGATATCTGGTTTCCTGGAAAATGAGTTTCCAGCATAAGACTGAGTGTCTCTGCTTAGGACTCGGTATAGGAACCGTCTGATTTCCTGAGCGTTTCTAGTTTGTTTACCTTGCTCCTTTTAAGGGCTTTAGTAAGTCGACTAGTTTCACTGAGTGTTTCTATACTTTCACAGAATTCTTTGTAAGAGGCATTCTTTGATCTTCGAATTAACCTTTTAAAGTCCTTCTGTTTAGATCGATACAGGTTCCAGTCGACATCTGATTTGGTCTTGAGGGACCTATTGTGATGCTTCTTTTGTTTCCAGCTGGGGTAGAACTCAGCGGGTCCAAGGTATTCCCCAAGGAAGCGATATTAAGACTTGGGTTGCTTACTGTCCAACTTTTCAACGAATAGCCAACTCGGGAAAAGATTAAGGTTAACGTTATAATTTATTTAATTGAGATCTTACAATACAAAATACTCCTATCGGAGGACAATGTTGGGGTTTATAAGTTTTTCCCCTCGTCTTTCAGTTCATCGGCGATCTCAATTCCAGTTATGCCGTGATGGCCTGGAACCCAAATGAGACTCAAGGAATTGAATCTTCCGATCGCATTCAGAGAGCTCTTGCATTCCTGGATCACTTTCGAAGTGGTTAGAGGGTTGAGAAGGGCCTTAAGCACAGCTTGGCTGTCGCTGCAAACAAAGATACTTCTCCCCGTCCATCCATTGTTCGTTACGTGGCTCAAGGCCAATAGGATAGCATAAGCCTCCGCTTGGAAAACGGAAGCGTATGATCCCAAAGATGAGTGCAGTCGTATGTCGTCGTTCTCAACAAAGGCACCAGCACCAGAACCCTCGTCGGTTTTGGAGCCATCTGTGAAGATACGATAACAGTTCTTTCCAGGCTCAGATTCTGAAGCGAACCAGTCCTGAACCGAAGGAAAGTTGACTGAGTAATTTTGACGCAGTTTGAGCCTTGGGATCATCGTGTCAGACGGCATATCCATTAGACGTGAGTCAAAAGATATGCTGCTTGCGAGCTCCTCAAAGCTCCAGTGCGAATTGTGCCAGAGACCACATCGCTTTAAACGAGAAATGGTCTTGAGAGTACACCCCATGATGTAGGTATCAAGGGGAGGAAGATTCAACAGTGCGTCGAGAGCAGCTCCCGGTGTGCTGGGGAAGGCATCCGTAACACCCAGACAAATTGTTGTTTGAAGTTTGGCAAACGAGGCAATAACGTATTTACGCGAGAGCTTATTCCACCAAACAACTGACGCATAGGAGATGATTGGTCTTATCATAGCCGTATAGATCCAAAGGACCCTTTTCGGTGAAAGACCCCATGTCTTGCCAAAGGCTCCTTTACATTGCCAGAAAACTGACAGTGCTTTAGTAGTTTTAGACTCGACATGTTTCGACCAAAGAAGTTTGTTATCCAGGACTACTCCAAGATGCTTGATTTCTTTTGAAAAGGGGATGTTGACGCCTTTAAGCGTAAGTTGGGTCAGACCAGTCAATTTTCTACGTCTCGTGAATAGGACAACCTCGGTTTTAAGAGGATTGACGGAGAGACCGTTTCTAACACACCAGGTGTCAATCATACAAAGCGCAGCCTGTGCTCGGGAACAGACCGCTTGGAGGCTGGAACCAACCGAGAGCACGGTGACGTCGTCTGCATATGCTTGGGCATGAACGTTAGAACCATTGAGCATTACAAGTAGAGAGTCGATCAACATGCACCACAGAAGAGGAGATAAAACGCCACCTTGTGGACAGCCCTTATTTACTCCCGTTGCAACATATTGTCCACAATCCGCCTCAGCGATTACGGTTCTTTTCATTAGCATTGCTTTAATCCACAACACTAATGACTCGTCCACACCGTGTTCTCTGGCAGCATTGCACATACCATCGAAGCTAGCATTGTCAAAAGCACCTTGAATGTCGATGAAAATGCCTACCGCAAATTCTTTCCTGTCAAGCGCGCATTCAATCCTGCTAACAAGATTTTGAAGTGCGGTCTCGCAAGATTTTCCTCTTTGGTAAGCATGTTGCATCTGAGACAGAGGGTGTAATTGGAGTGAGGTTTTACGAATGTAAATCTCAACCATTCTTTCCAGCGTCTTAAGCAGGAAGGAGGTAAGACTAATGGGTCTAAAGCTCTTGGCGAGTGAGTAGTCTTGTTTACCAATTTTTGGTATGAAGGCGACTCTAACACTCTGCCATGGAGTTGGTATATACGCTAACGCTAAACTACCAGTGAAAATATTTTTCAAAGTAGGAAGCAAAATGTTTATACTTTCCTGCAACATAGCTGGGTAAACACCGTCAGTGCCAGGTGACTTGAAACTGTCAAAAGATGCCACGGCATATTTGATGGCTTCGTCGGTAACAACTAACGATGACGTGTACCAGCTAAGTCGAGTGGATTTATCGGATTCACCCGATCTAAGGGAAATAGATTGCTGTGGTCCGATTGATATCTGGTTTCCTGGAAAATGAGTTTCCAGCATAAGACTGAGTGTCTCTGCTTAGGACTCGGTATAGGAACCGTCTGATTTCCTGAGCGTTTCTAGTTTGTTTACCTTGCTCCTTTTAAGGGCTTTAGTAAGTCGACTAGTTTCACTGAGTGTTTCTATACTTTCGCAGAATTCTTTGTAAGAGGCATTCTTTGATCTTCGAATTAACCTTTTAAAGTCCTTCTGTTTAGATCGATACAGGTTCCAGTCGACATCTGATTTGGTCTTGAGGGACCTATTGTGATGCTTCTTTTGTTTCCAGCTGGGGTAGAACTCAGCGGGTCCAAGGTATTCCCCAAGGAAGCGATATTAAGACTTGGGTTGCTTACTGTCCAACTTTTCAACGAATAGCCAACTCGGGAAAAGATTAAGGTTAACGTTATAATTTATTTAATTGAGATCTTACAATGCAAAATACTCCTATCGGAGGACAATGTTGGGGTTTATAAGTTTTTCCCCTCGTCTTTCATACAGCCGGTGTAGTTGAACTTCGATAGCTCCCGGAAATTCGGCCTCGGATTTGAATGGCGGTGTTCGGCTTCTGGAGTTGACGTCAGGTAGGCGGTAAGCAGTAGGTGGATAGCGGCACGGTATACTGGTAAAAACTAACTAACTTAATCGGTCTTATGCCAATATGATGGTTCAGTGTCAACTGCCCATGCATGCACGTCCGGTATGACACTAAACAATCTATGTTCGGCAGGCTGTCCAAACAATCGTATGGCCCATGCAAGACGTCCCACACAATTATTTGCCCGGCGGCTACCTAGGCTCTACTTCCCTATATAAAGTCGCTTTGGCAGACTGTCCAAACAATTGCACGGCCCATACGAGACGTCCCGCACAATTATTTGCCCGGTGGCTACCTAGGCACTACTTTCTCCTATTAAATTGCTTTGGCAGACTGTCCAAACAATTGCACGGCCCATACGAGACGTCCCGCACACTTATTTGCCCGGTGGCTACCTTCACAATTTATCCTTTCTAAATTCACTTACCTACCGCTACCTCTGGTTCGGTTCGCCTTTACTTATTATGCCCACGGTCAAACTAGTTGATTTCGCTTTACTTGCTTTGGTTTTGCAACACTGGAATTCACTGGTAATGCACAACTCAACACTGCTGTGATTTAACTGACTTTCGGTGTTGCGATCACTTCCCCATATAGACCACTTGGAAAAAAGTAAATGTGACGTCTATTATCCGAACGTCACTGGTCTCTGAAATTATACAACTTATCATAAAAAGAGGCGGTCCCTCTGCCATGCCCTTGGCACATGAGAACCACAAGAAAAATAATTAATTTTATACAACCATCGTTTGCCATGCAACCATAGCATAGTCTCAGCGCACATTTGCCTACACGAAATTCAACCTTGACTGCTGCTGTGGTACGTAGCCAGCTTGTGTGTGCAAACGACCAAGTAATTTTGCCTTTGGTTCTTTGGTGAACGCTGATTGGCTGACGTGCTTTGTTTGATAAATTGTAGGGGAGACTGGGGGTATGTGCGGCCACTTGATTCGGTCGAGCAAAAATATGATGCGGGAAAGGTGGTCGGTCGGTCTCGGTAAAAAGGTGTAACGCTTCGTTACAAACCCCCCTTTCTTTATGAGACGAGAACCCTCTCGTCTGGCCCGGTGGGTCGGGGAGGAAAACCTGGGGGATAATTATGTTTATTAAATGGTTCATAACCCTTTTTTTCTTTTTTTTCTTTTTAACTTAAAAAAAATCATTCTTATAATTCATAAAAAAAAGTAAAAAAAACAACAAACAAAAGAAATTAACAAAAACAATTCAACGTTGTAGAGGCGTCTGGATTAGATTGGTGCGGCAGCTCTTCGTTCTGCGGCCTTTCTCTTTCGGCGTTCTCGGCGGCGTGCGGCGGAACCTGAGCCTGGTCCTCTGAACACGGCAACTTCTGTACTGGCGGTAGATGATGCTGATGCCGGTGCAGTGTCGGCCGCTGGCAACTCGCTTACTACCAGGGGCGCCTGTTGGAGTTCCTCTGCTGGAACGGGTCCAGGTCGGCTATGGCGGTCTGAGAAGCGAGGGTCTACGCTACGTCGGTCGTAACCCAACTGTGGGCGCACGGCTTCGATCACTGCTTGTCGGGTGATCACTGCAGGAACCATCAAAATCTCCGTTAATTGCCAAGGTGGATCGGTACTGGGTGGCGACTGAGGAGACTCCATAGTGGTGGTGCGGTTTGACCATAGCTCGGCTGCTCGATTGCGTGCTGCTCTCGTGGATGTCATCGCTACTTCAGGTGGGGGTGGTGCTCGGATCAAAACCGCTTCCGCTAACTTGAGCGATACCCTTCGGTTGGTTGCCGCTTGCCTTGGTCTCTCTAATTGCAGCACTACTCGCTTGGGGTCAGGGGGCGGTCGTATCTTCATTGGACGAGTGGGCCTTCTCAAACACGGATCTTGGTCCGGTAATCTATTTGGCTTTATGGGGGCCATACTGGTCGTCTCGCTATTACTATTATTTTTTTTTTGCTTTATTTTCTTAATTTTCTGGAATTGCGACTGGTCGGTCGGGAAGCTGGTGGTATACTGTGTGGAATTTCTGGCATAATTTATTTTTGCCAATTCGCTGGGAGGAAAAATATTATTAATACTGCCCAATTCTAAATTATATTGGACTTTAGGCATATCTGCGGGAGCACCACACTGGAAACGTCGGTATGGGTGGTTTCTTTTAATTTCCGGGTATCGGGAATTAATGTTTAGGTACTCCTGGTCAGAAAATGGTGGCGATCTTTTTTTAAGGTTACGTGTCTTCTTCTCCGTGGCAAAGCATAGAGTATCGACTGGATCGGTTGATTGGGTTTTACTGGAAGTTAGTTCTACTCCTCCCAAAATTATCTGGCATCCTGCACTTCCCAAGAAATCCATTCCCAATATAGCATCTTCTCGCAAAGTAGGTAGGTAAGTCACCTCACTAGTCATCGCTTGGTTGGCCAAATTCAGGGTGACGGTGTAATGCTCCGTAGTCCGTGTTGAGCTACCGTCGGCTAACTCTATGGAATGAGGGCGCTTCTGAATGGGCATGCCTAAACTACGACACACCTGTCGTAATTTTTTCCCTATAAATGATCGAGTCGCTCCGGTGTCTATCAGCGCGCGAAATGTTCTGGATTTGGTGCTAATGTCGACGAACAACCGGGGGTCGGTGTGGGTTGCCTGGAGCGCAACGGCTATTGAACTTTGGTGGCACGGACAGTCTTTCGTCAGGCGGCCGTCCTCTCCACAATAGGAACAGAATAGCCTAAATGGCCGTCGGCAATTTGCTTTGTTGTGACCGCGCTGTTTACACTGCCAACAATGCGTGCTTCGATCGTATGGTACGTTCGGTGTCGTAACGCGGGGAGCTAGAGCATTGTCGACTATGGGTGGTCGGTTGTTGCGGGAACCGGCGAAAGGGTTATAGTGCTGAGGGGTACTGGCCGGAATCTGGGGTCGGTCCTCTTTTCGAATGAATTCGTATTCATCGGTCAATTCCATGAGCTCTTCTAGCGTGTGGAAATCCATTCGTTTGACATATAACCGGTACTCGGGTCTAAGGCTATCGTAAATTCGGTCCAGGTTATCTGCTGCGGTCATTCGCGGATGCTGGCGGACTAGGTACAAAAATGACCGGATGTAGTCCTTGGCTTTCTCCCGCGGGCCTTGACGTTTTCGTAAAATTTCGTCCTCCAATTTGACGTAATACCGCGCTGGTAAAAAGTACCCAGTAAATACTTGACGGAATGAATGCCAGTTGTGAAAATCGTCTCGATTGATCCGTAGCCATTCGAGTGCGGACCCTCTGAATATCTCGGGAAGAGTGCGTACCATTTGATCAAGCGGTATCTCGTAACATCGAGCAAGCTCTTCGATCCTTTCCAAAAACTCTAACGGCTGTCCCGAGGAATCAAAGCGGAGGCCCCACTTCCGTACGACATTCATTAATTCTGCCTCGTAACTCAACGGAAAACGGTGCGGGAACTGGGGGCCTGATGGATGTCTCAACCCTATTCCATTATCGGTGTGTTGGCTAGTAAGAGGAGCTGTGGTTGCGCTTTCGATCTGTTGCTGGCGGAATACTTGCTGGGACGTAGACGGTGGAGACGTCATGGGGACTCTTTGTAGTAGCGGCACTTGTAAACTGGTCTGGTATACGGACTGCTTGGCTTTGCGAGTGTCAATTGGGTTGGAGGGTTCTTCCTCTTCGGCGTCGTTCCGAGCTTCGACCTTTTTTTCCCATTCTTCGCACAAGCTTTGAGTCGATTTGTGTGTTCGTAATTCTTTTAAATGCTGGCTTAATCTTTGCCGCAGGTCACGTACGGTGCCGGTAGTATTCAGTCCTCGCAGGCTGAGAGTTTCGATGAGCTCCGGTTTCTTCAGGAAGTAGATAAACCTCAGGTTCTGGTATGGGTTGAACTCCTCAGACTGTTCGGAGGCCTGGTCGGATAGTACAGGTTCGTTTTCCATATTGGCCATGTCGGGCGGTGTTCGGGCGGTTATGGTCGGTGGACGAAGCTTCAGTTCCTGGTAATCGGACGGTCGGTGGTTGAACTTTCAGCTTGTCCCTGCTCGGGCGCCAATTTGTGATGCTTCTTTTGTTTCCAGCTGGGGTAGAACTCAGCGGGTCCAAGGTATTCCCCAAGGAAGCGATATTAAGACTTGGGTTGCTTACTGTCCAACTTTTCAACGAATAGCCAACTCGGGAAAAGATTAAAGTTAACGTTATAATTTATTTAATTGAGATCTTACAATACAAAATACTCCTATCGGAGGACAATGTTGGGGTTTATAAGTTTTTCCCCTCGTCTTTCATACAGCCGGTGTAGTTGAACTTCGATAGCTCCCGGAAATTCGGCCTCGGATTTGAATGGCGGTGTTCGGCTTCTGGAGTTGACGTCAGGTAGGCGGTAAGCAGTAGGTGGATAGCGGCACGGTATACTGGTAAAAACTAACTAACTTAATCGGTCTTATGCCAATATGATGGTTCAGTGTCAACTGCCCATGCATGCACGTCCGGTATGACACTAAACAATCTATGTTCGGCAGGCTGTCCAAACAATCGTATGGCCCATGCAAGACGTCCCACACAATTATTTGCCCGGCGGCTACCTAGGCTCTACTTCCCTATATAAAGTCGCTTTGGCAGACTGTCCAAACAATTGCACGGCCCATACGAGACGTCCCGCACAATTATTTGCCCGGTGGCTACCTAGGCACTACTTTCTCCTATTAAATTGCTTTGGCAGACTGTCCAAACAATTGCACGGCCCATACGAGACGTCCCGCACAATTATTTGCCCGGTGGCTACCTTCACAATTTATCCTTTCTAAATTCACTTACCTACCGCTACCTCTGGTTCGGTTCGCCTTTACTTATTATGCCCACGGTCAAACTAGTTGATTTCGCTTTACTTGCTTTGGTTTTGCAACACTGGAATTCACTGGTAATGCACAACTCAACACTGCTGTGATTTAACTGACTTTCGGTGTTGCGATCACTTCCCCATATAGACCACTTGGAAAAAAGTAAATGTGACGTCTATTATCCGAACGTCACTGGTCTCTGAAATTATACAACTTATCATGAAAAGAGGCGGTCCCTCTGCCATGCCCTTGGCACATGAGAACCACAAGAAAAATAATTAATTTTATACAACCATCGTTTGCCATGCAACCATAGCATAGTCTCAGCGCACATTTGCCTACACGAAATTCAACCTTGACTGCTGCTGTGGTACGTAGCCAGCTTGTGTGTGCAAACGACCAAGTAATTTTGCCTTTGGTTCTTTGGTGAACGCTGATTGGCTGACGTGCTTTGTTTGATAAATTGTAGGGGAGACTGGGGGTATGTGCGGCCACTTGATTCGGTCGAGCAAAAATATGATGCGGGAAAGGTGGTCGGTCGGTCTCGGTAAAAAGGTGTAACGCTTCGTTACACTATTCAGAATACTTCTGGTTTCCCTGCGAAGTTTCTGTAGTTCACTGTTCCACCACGGAACCATAGATCTACTAGGTAATTGTCTAGCTGGACATGCCAGCTCGAAGCTACTTGTAAGGGCACAATTCACTTCTAGAACTGCATCTTCCACTTTTTGTGATGTTGAGAGCTTAGGTAGGGTTTTGACGAGATTACCGAGCTCATCATTGAAAAGCGTCCAGTTAGTTTTTCTGGGATTTCTTGTAACTAAAGGAGTGGGAATCACATTTGCTACATGGAATTGAATGTATCTGTGGTCTGAGAGTGACACGTCCAGCAACACTTTCCAGTTGGTAATCTCCTTGGCATATCTGTTAGATAGTGTCAAGTCAATTACGTCCTGTCGTATAGCCGTAACAAAAGTTGGCGTATTACCAACATTGTTAATGTCTAAGTCAGAAGACAGAATGTAACTAAGAAGATGGTTGCCTCTCATGTTGCACTTGACGCTGCCCCAAACAATGTTTTGAGCGTTAGCATCACAGCACATGATAAGCCCCAACTTCCGGTGTTCACAAAACTCCACCAAATCCACACCCTGTCTTGAGGGAGGGGGTAGAATGGAGTTCCAGGGAAAGTAAACTGACGCAACGACGAAAGTTTTCCACTCACCGTTCGTTTCGTAGTTTATCATAGCCGCAACCAGGTCTTGACCACAGAAGTGATCAAGTTTAGTTGCTGCAAAAGAGCTCGGTATGATGAGACAGGTCCGGGGTAAGTTAGACCGTTCGTCATAGAGAATATTGAATCCTCGTAGCCCTCCAAGACCAAGAACTCGGCCCTTCCAGGCCCATGGCTCTTGGATTGCTACGAGATGAGTTTTTGTATTCAACACGGAAAGCCTGCTACATAGGAGTGCAGTAGCAGCCTTAGAATGTTGAAGGTTAATTTGATTTATTATCATTGCTCCTTTCGAGGCTTTATCCCGTTCGGTCAGTGTCCGTGGACCGGACTGACTAGCAGTCACGGTTTCATTCACCAACGTTTCGGTTGGACCTCCAGGAGTTTTAACCATGCCGGCTTCGTCCCTTCCAGCCAGTGTCCGTGGACCGAATTCGCAAGCCTTGCGACCTGTTCCTTCAGTTTCATTCACCGACTTTCAAGTTAGACCTACAGGACAATTTGCAGAGCTTCCAGAAACCTTCTTCCTTATGACCCTGTTCGCGTTTGCAGAAGTTGGGGTGACTTCGGTTACAGGAGACCGTAGTGAATTGGTGGGTGAGACCTCTTCCGACCTGTCTCTTTTCGCCGCCGTCACCAAAGGTTTGCAATTTAATTCAGTGCCTTCGGCCACCCTGGTGTCCTCTTTGCACTGAGCCTTTGCCGCTCGCCTTCTCTCCAGCTTCTGTTGGCGCTTGGAAAGCTGTTCTCCAGAGGATGCCATCGTTGGAGTGGGATCCACTTGTTCAGCTTCACTTAGTCCGGTGATAGCACCGCTCTGACCAACAGCTAAGCCCTGATGAGAATTTAGCTTTGGAGGTAAGACCTCCGAGCTGCCTTCTTCATCTTTCCAGCTCAAACCACGAAGAGCTTCATGGAGAGAACTGCAGGAGTCATCGGTTACGGTACCTTCGACTAGCGTGTATCCACCAGTAAAGGTGTGCGTTTGTATGTCAGATGGGGCCTCCAGAATCCGTGCCCCTGCCGTAGTGAAGACTACGGGTGGATTTTCGCTTTTACGACTGCCACCAGAAGAATAAAATTCCTTTGGGTTATCTTCCATACTGTTTTTTGACCAATTCTTGGTTTTCATTCATTTTCCCCATCCTTCGACCACCTTTCGGCATCGAGCTCGGTTCAAATAAACTACTTAAGTCCCCCCACTGCGACAAGGTGACTGATCGTCGGGAAGGACATTTTTCACTTACTTCCTCTTCTTCCACTTCTGTTTCAAAAACAAAAGTGTTCACGTCTTCCCCTTGCTGTTCCAAATAGTTACGCAAGCGCAGGACGAGCTCATTTTTCGATCCCGCTCTAGAAAGATTTCGCTTACCTAACTCACTTTTAAGCTCAATGCAAGTGAGCTCTTCAAACAACTTACCCATTTTCACTGTACTTAACTTTTTTTTTTACACTTTACTAGTCGAATAAGTTTTATCCCACTTCTGACACCAATGTAACGTGCGCTTAGTTCGCAAAATAAAACTTCACCTTTCAATTTATTTCTATCACTTTTATTCAGTATCTATACTTAATTCGATCTCAACTCGACTTTTGCACTATCACTTGTATACAACAATTTACTCTTAACTTTATCACTCTATAATCAAAACTGACTGCTCGTTGCGTCAGCGGCCTATTTATATAGAACAACACTCATCTAGAGCGTTCCAGTTTCTTCTCCATGGTTTCCACATTTTCTGTCAAGCATCTCTACACTCATACACACTGGCTTACAAGCAATGTCTGTCATTTATACCATTCCATTATAGTGTTGCCAGTTGTGTTCTCGGTTAAACGTTTTCGATTAGGAAATTGGTATAAATGTTGGGTGTTCATTACAGTATAAACAAGACGCATTCGTTATTTTAGCTAATGGGGAACAGGTCAAAATATTTTTAATTGGAACAGTTGTGCTGCCATCACACGTTACTAATGTTGGAAAAGATATAAGGTTATTCAACACACTCTATATACCAAATTTGAAGAAAACTTAATATCGGTAAGCAAGGCAACAAGTAAGGGTTTAAATTTCGTTTTCGAGGGCAATCAGGCAAAATTACATAGCAAGTGTGGTACGTTGTTAATCACAGCTTTCCAAAAGCGTGGTTTATATATTGTTTCTGGAAACCAAAAAGTACTCGGCGTACAGGAGAAAAACAATTCAATAAGTTTGTGGCACCGAAGGATGGGTCATCTGATCGTTGAACCTACTTCAATCAACAGGAATGGTGACGGGCTTGCCAATGAAGTTTAAAATGGATGAGAGTAATTGCATTTCTTGTATTTGTGCAAAGCATTCGACAAAGCCGTTTAAAGTTCTTGAAAATAAAAGAACGACCAAGATATTGGAATTGATCCATTCGGACTTAAGTGGTCCTATGCGTACTCCGTCTCTGAGCAAAGCACTTTATTTTATGACGTATATAGACGATTATTCTCGACGCATATTTGTATATTTTATGTAAAAGAAAAATGAAGCTTTGGACAAATTCAAAACCTTTAAAGCATATTGTAATGAACACCCAACATTTATACCAATTTCCTAATCGAAAAGGTTCAACCGAAAACACAACTGGCAACACTATAATGGAATGGTATAAAATGACAGGCATTGCTTGTAAGCCAGTGTGTGTGAGTCTTAGATTAATAAAGAACAAGATGGAAAACCACACTAACACATTGATACCTCCCCACAAGCTGGTGCACGCACTCATTCACAAAATTTCACTAGCACTACTTTATATTCGGATCTCAACACTGGGCTTACACAAAATCTCACTAGCACCACTTTATATTCGGATCTCAACACTGGGCTTACACAAAATTGTACTGTAGTATTGGTATTCTCGTCTGGGAACCGGTTTTTGTTTTTTTTTTTTTTTACTTTTAGTCACCTTAAGGCTACGTCTGGCAGAATTTTTGGAATTAAAACTTTTTTTTGGGTTTGTAAATAAAATTTATTTGTGATTATATACTTTTTAAGTATTTGGAAATAAAAATTTAAGTATCAAAATATTAAAATATTTTCTTTTTTGTTAAACATTTCTCTGAGTAGTCTCCTCCCTTCTATTTCCTCTTTTTTTAAAAACGTTTCTTAAAAGAAATAGACAGAAAAGTATGATTGTTAAAAAAATATATACTAAAGCAATACAGTAACCAATAAATATGAATTCATTTTTCATTTGTTTGATGAAAGAGATTCCAACTTAAGTTTTCGATTCTCTTCTTGAAGCTGTGTTGAAAATTTAAGAAGTTAATTAATTGAATTAAAAAAAAAGACAAAAGTAAAATAATTGAAAGCGGATATCAAACTATGTAGACATTTTTTGAAAAACTTATCTCAATCAAAATATTGAAATGCAGAAATCTTGTAGATATTATGGAGAGCTCAGAAAGCCTTCATTCATCTCTGCAGCACAATTATTTACAAAGCACCAACACTTTTAGTTTTAATTTTTTTGAACAAATTGAAAGTGGACATTAAACTATGTACACATTTTTTGAAAAACTTATCTCAGTCAAAATATTGAAATGCAGCAATCTTGTAGACATTATGGAGAGCTCAGAAAGCCTTCATTCATCTCTGTAACGCAATTATTAACAAAGCACCAGCACTTTTAGTTTTGATTTTTTGTTTTTATTAAAAGCTCGGTAGAAAATTTTTTAAAAACTTGTCTCAATCAAAATCTTTAAATGCAGCAATCTTGTAGACATTATGGAGAGCTCAGAAAGCCTTCATTCATCTCTGTAGCTCAATTATTAACGAAGCACCAACACTTTAAGTTTTAATTTTTTTTTTGTGTTAAGAAAAATTGAAAACTAAAAGTGCTGGTGCTTTGTTAATAATTGCGTTACAGAAATGAATGAAGGCTTTCTGAGCTCTCCATAATGTCTACAAGATTGTTGCATTTAAAGATTTTGATTGAGACAAGTTTTTAAAAAATTTTCTACCGAGCTTTTAATAAAAACAAAAAATCAAAACTAAAAGTGCTGGTGCTTTGTTAATAATTGCGTTACAGAGATGAATGAAGGCTTTCTGAGCTCTCCATAATGTCTACAAGATTGCTGCATTTCAATATTTTGACTGAGATAAGTTTTTCAAAAAATGTGTACATAGTTTAATGTCCACTTTCAATTTGTTCAAAAAAATTAAAACTAAAAGTGTTGGTGCTTTGTAAATAATTGTGTTACAGAGATGAATGAAGACTTTCTGAGCTCTCCATAACGTCTACAAGATTGCTGCATTTCAATATTTTGACTGTGATAAGTTTTTCAAAAAATGTGTATATAGTTTGATATTTAGGTTTTGGTATTAATAAAAAGCTAAGACAAATAACCGAGCTGAGGGAGCGAATCACAATATAATGAGTCCCAATAGAATCAGTATAGTTGCATTTTTATGAGTTTTCACATTTTGCCCAGCTTTACAAAAAAAAAATTGAGTTTTTAAAAAACTATAACTTTGGTGTTGTTCAAACCCTGCCCTTAAGAATTTTTCAGTGTGGTGAAAATTAAATTTCAGGTTATGTTTTAAATTGACAAGCAAAAACAATAGTTTCAAACATGAAGGCTGATTTTTATTATCCAAATACAAAAACATCTACTTTCAATAGGATATCAACGGGTAAAAAATAAAAACTTAATAAAAATATTGTTTTTGAATATATATCACTGTTTCAGAACTCCAAATTAAGCTGCGTAAACGAGATTATGACTTCTCGAGATGTAAAAAAATTCTTTCGGATTGCGATCGACGAAAGGATGAACAGAAGAAAAAACAAAGCGACAATAAATGTGACCAGGAAGAAACCAGGACGGAGAATTATCAAAAAAGATGAAAGCAGTGATAATATCAAAGATGTGGCAATGGAAGCAGATGAAACTGACCAAAATGTAGAACCTAATCAAACTAGTGGTGCTGTGGAAGCGAATGCAAATAAAATGTCTGAAGGAAACGGTTTCTGAAGATACATTTCGGGTGCTAAGGAATACAAAAAATATTGTCGTCAAGAAAGCAGATCCACTGGGGCATCCATTGAGAATCAGTAATGTTTTCTGATAACAGTTGAATCTCTTTTCAATAAAATAGTAATTGTAACTTCTTTTAGGCGTCACAAAAGAGAAAATTTCTCCACATAGTGTCAAACTCATCAATAGTGGACATCGCACTCATCTTACCAACAACGGCTACTCAAGGCAACCGGCTGATGGAAATTTCTTCCATTATTAAATGGTTAACAAATTACGTCAAATAGAATCGTTTATTTGTAAAAATAAAATACAAAACACGCATTTGAAACTTTACAAGGAAGATTCCTCGTCTAATTTTATATGTTTGCTAGGGTGTTCACTTTCAGCTTGTAGAGAAGTCGTCTTCTGTTTTTTGTTCTTATTTTGATTTTTAAAACTTTTTAAGATTTTGTCCTCGCCAATCCTAAGAAAAAAAAAATTAATAAATCAAAGTCAAGTTTTTTCACATACACTTACATAATGGTTGCCCTAGTTCCTGGACCCCAGTGCGCTGTTGGGTTTTCCGGGAACCTCGAGAGGGCATTCTTCTTGCTGTCGGGGTTGGCATCGGGATGTATATCGTTCAACTCATACTGCACTTTGGAAGGTATGCTTAAAATCGCTTTAACTGGAGTTCCTTCGAGCATTCGATCTGCATTGACGGGATGAAGTGCGTTCCAACAGCGAAGTATATCCCAGATTATAGAGGGTGGCGCATTGGTCTTGACGGAACTCTTGCAGGCATGAGAAAAGGACACTTTGTACCCAGCGTGCAGTAACGCTGATCGAAATTTAAGTACAGGCATGATTTCCAACTTTACTACACAACATAGTTTGTCCAGCGAATAATAGAGTGGTACATCGTCAAGCTCTTCGCTAATTACACTCAACATTCCAACTAATCGTCTGTTAGTGCCCAAATGACTGAGGGGTTCCTTTTGGATTTCAGTCAGGAGTTCATCCTTCATCGACGAATGTTTTGTCGTGTATGGGGGCGGACCATATCGGACCACCTAACTGAAAAGGAAAAGTAAAATAGTAAATATCAAGTTTATTCCACATCTTTTTCTCTTACATGATGTTTGTGCCCACAATGAGTGCAGTTTTGACCAACTTCAGGTCCAGTTGGGAGGCCAAATTTAACTCGATTCGGCATATGTTCTGTGGGATTAGGTTTAGCTACTCCTAAGGGTTGCAATGTTAGTGTTTCACAACCCGTGCATTGGTATATCATCGACTGTTTGATGTAGTGAAAAACAATGACACAATGACAGTCTTTTGCAAATCAAAATGTTACATAAAAAGCGCTCTTACCACAAACTGTATTTACATGTTGCTTGGCTTACATGAACCCGCACGAATATTCGGATAAAGAAATTTGTAAGTCTTTAGTTGTGAACTACTTTAACGATTTACGCACCATTTCGTGACATGATTTGTTTCTCAAAGGAACCGATCCGTATTTTACAAGCAGGCTAAAATAAAAATTACCTTGATAACAAAAAATTGTTGAGGATTCTCAATGTGTGTAATATTCACACGAAATATTTCCCCCGGAGACAGTACTTGCCTCGACATTACGTTCCAAATGCTTGCGCATAGCAACAGCCCTCTTGATCAAATGGTACAGATCCTCTGGGATGTCGGGCTTAAGGCCAACCGACTTCATGATACGAAGAATCTTGTTTCCATTTACGAAACGCACAAATGTATGATAAGCTCAAAATTCACATCAAAAATGCAACTATGATGCGGAATTTTTATCTTCGATTGTCGAAGATAGAATAGTGGTCACTTTAATATACAATTTTAACACAATTTATGGTATTTTATTAGGAAAAAATGTATTACGATCTCGACTGTAAAGAAATTCCTCTTCTGAAAATAAATAAAATGACTGAAATCTGAAACGTCAAATGAAAATAAACTCACCACACATATACTTCCACAACTTTTTTGCGCCATTTTTTTTCAGCTCACACGTATTCACAGATAGATGCTGCGATTACAAAAACAACAATGTAAACAAATGGAAGTTGCGGGGCAAGAGAGGTAATGGTTTTCCATCTTGTTCTTTATTAATCTAAGGTGTGAGTGTAGAGATTTTTGACAGCAAATGTGGAAACCATGGAGAAGAAACTGGAACGCTCTAGATGAGTGTTGTTCTATATAAATAGGACCGCTGACGCAACGATCAGTCAGTTTTGATTATAGAGTGATAAAGTTAAGAGTGAAACGTTGTTAACCAGTGATAGTCCAATAGTCGAGTTGATTTCGAATAAAGTATAGATACTGAATAAAGTGGTAGAAATAAAAATAAAAGTGAAGTTTTATTTTGCGAACTAAGCGCACGTTACATTGGTGTCAGAAGTGTAAATAAAACTTATTTGACTAATAAAGTGTAAAAAAAAAGAAAAAAAAAGTAGTAAAAAGAAAAATAATAATTATATACAGTGAAAATGGGTAAGTTGTTAGAAGAGCTCAACTGCATTGAGCTTAAAAGTGAGTTAGGTAAGCGAAATCTTTCTAGAGCGGGATCGAAAAATGAGCTCGTCCTGCGCTTGCGTAACTATTTGGAACAGCAAGGGGAAGACGTAAGCACTTTTGTTTTTGAAACAGAAGTGGAAAAAGAGGAAGAAAGTGAAAGTGTAGATTTTTCTAGTATGATGAAACTTTTGTTAGAACAGCGAAACGAGCAAAAGAAGGAACAACAGAATGTTCTCGAACGACTCGAAGTACAACAAAAGAAGCTGATTGAAGAGCAACAGCAGAATATTCTCGGACGTCTGGAAGAGCAGAGAAACGATCAAAAGAAGGAACAACAGAGTATTCTCGAAAGACTTGAGGCGCAACAGAATGTTTTGGAAGGTCAGAAAAACATTCTAGAAAGCAAATTGGGTAACATTGAGAAAAATGTTTGTGGCCTAGAAAAACGCATTGAATGTGTTGAGAAACGATTTTCCAAGCTTGAGAGTCAATGCGAAAGTCAGCTTGCCACTTTGGAGAAACGAATCGAAAACATGGCTAAGGAACTAGACCAGATGCGGAAAATGGAGCTACGGAAAACTTGTGGAGATTGTCTAAAGCAAAGAGAAGTACAACCTCCAACATTCGATGGACAGTCGTCTTGGTCAGTTTACAGGAGACAATTCGAGGCAGCTGCGACAGCAAATGGCTGGGTTGACGAAGACAAATACACAGCACTGACTCTTGCTCTTAGAGGACCAGCAGCTGAATTACTTCAAACTGTTCCAGCTGGTAAGAGCAACGATTTCAGTTCTCTCGTGGCAGCTATAGATAAACGCTTTGGTGATAGCCACTTGAAAGAAGTCTTCCGAGTCCAACTCAATAACAGAGTCCAGAAAAGGGGTGAAAGTCTACAGCAGCTCCAAGCAGACTTCGAAAGACTGGTTCACCTGGCATACCCGGATGCTGGAGAAGAAATTATCAACCATCTGGCTGTTGAGTCCTTCGTTCGTGCCATTTCTGACAAACATCTTCAGAGATCAGTGCGAACTGCTAGAACACGAACTCTTTCTGAAACTCTAGAGTTTGCATTAATGATGGAAGCATCTGAGCAAGCTTCTCAAATGGTACAATGTCAAAGAGAAGCCATATTCGAGGCTGGATCATGCCCAGGAGTTAAGCTACAAAGGAACCAGCGGAACGGACTTGCCAGATGTTGGAATTGTAATAAGACGGGGCACTTACAGCGACAATGCCGGTTTCCACCAATTAAAACTGAAACTTCTTGTCGACGTTGTGAAGTCCAAGAAAATCAATCCGTGAGCTGTAGAGTAAGACCGCAGACTTATCAATACCGAATTGGACATCAGGTAGAAAACCCCCAATGGAATTGCTGGGGGAAAGTAGAGACCGAGACTCAGCGGATGAGAATGGAACCCATATTCGGATGGAACAAGGAAGAATTGAGGTCTGCTCAAACGAAGGATCCAGACATCGGACCGATTCTCAAATGGAAAGAGAACAACACGAAACCTGACTGGGACGACATTTCTGACCAAAGCCCTGTTGTCAAAGCCTATTGGGCACAGTGGGATTCGCTTCGCGTGCAAGAAGGAGTACTCCAGCGCAAATGGGAATCTCCTGACGGTAAATCTTTTGTAATGCAGCTTATTGTTCCTCAATCGAAAATCAAGGAGGTTTTACAAAAGATGCATAGAAGCCCTACAGGAAGCCACCTGGGAGTCAACAAGACGCTGGAGAACGTGCGAAAACGCTTTTATTGGCTGCATGTTAGAGGTGACGTGGAGAAGTGGTTCCGAAATTGTTATGTCTGTGATTCAAACATAGAGGTGGATAGGCTTACAGATAGACCTAATAGAACAGGGACATGGGTCACAGTGTATGGCGACCGGATGAAGACCCGGTATGACACAAAAGTGACAAAGGCAGGATTCCAAGCAGGAGATCGTGTGTGGCTTTATAATCCTCATCGTCAAAAGGGATTGTCACCGAAACTTCAGCGAAACTGGGAAGGTCCTTATACTGTTGTCACGAGGATTAACGACGTGGTTTACCGCATCCAAAGAGGATTAAGAGGCAAGTTAAAAGTAGTTCATTGTGACCGGCTGCATCGATATAGTGGCGAGGCTGCAGATGGAATTATTCGGGACGAACAATCTTAAGGAGGGGGCAGTGTAATGAACACCCAACATTTATACCAATTTCCTAATCGAAAAGGTTCAACCGAAAACACAACTGGCAACACTATAATGGAATGGTATAAAATGACAGGCATTGCTTGTAAGCCAGTGTGTGTGAGTGTAGAGATTTTTGACAGCAAATGTGGAAACCATGGAGAAGAAACTGGAACGCTCTAGATGAGTGTTGTTCTATATAAATAGGACCGCTGACGCAACGATCAGTCAGTTTTGATTATAGAGTGATAAAGTTAAGAGTGAAACGTTGTTAACCAGTGATAGTCCAATAGTCGAGTTGAGTTCGAATAAAGTATAGATACTGAATAAAGTGGTAGAAATAAAAATAAAAGTGAAGTTTTATTTTGCGAACTAAGCGCACGTTACAATATGTTGAAAAGCAAACAGGAGAATCAATCAAATCATTGAGGACTGATAACGGGACGGAGTACACGAATTCGAATTTCCAGGAATTTTTAGAACAAAATGGAGTCGATCATGAATTTACTACACCACACATGCCACAACAAAATGGAAAAGCAGAGAGGGCTAACAGAACCCTACTGGAAATGACAAGGTGTTTGAAGTTGGAAGCGCAATTACCGGATAATTTGTGGGCGGAACTCATATGCACAGCGGCTTTTATACCCAACAGGTGTCCAACAAAATTGAACGGTCAAACCACCCCAGAGGAGCTATGGACGGGTAAGAAACCGGATGTGCCTTCATTTAAGTGTATAGGTACGAAGGCGTATGTGCTAGACAAGGGGAATAGTCTCGGAAAATTTGAGTCCAAAATCAATGAACATGTAGTTGTTGGATATAGCAATGAACATGGAACATACCGTCTTTGGAAACCTGGAACACGCATAATCACCAGAAGTAGAGACGTACGCTTTCTGGAAGAAGAATCGGATGGAGATGCAGAAGCTATTTTACCTAACTGTTATGTTTTTAATTTTGATCCGCCAGAAGAAACCAATGAAATGTCGAGCTTGAAGCAATCATCTAACGCTGATAACAACTTAGTGGAGAAGGTAGCAGAATCACCGATCGATGAGGGACAAGTTTTCAGTGTTAGAGTTGACCCTGTAAACCTCAAACAGCTGGAAAGTAATGAAAATCGGGAAGAATGGTACAAAGCCATGCAAGAGGAGTACGACTCTCTTCTTCGAAACAAAACATGAGTTTTTGTGGACAGACCAATGGACAGAAAGGTAATCGATTCGAAATGGGTATTTAAAACTAAATATTTTGCAGATGGTACAGTGGAGCGGAGGAAGGCAAGGCTAGTGGCTAAGGGATTCGACCAGATTCATGGGGTCGACTATACCGATACTTATTCACCAGTAGCCAACATCTACTCGATTAGGCTCACACTAGCAATCGCAACTGAACATGCTCTAAAACTACATCACATCGACATCTCTTCTGCGTACCTCAATGGTGACCTGGATACGGTCATTTATATAGAGCAGCCGGATATTTTTGAGACTGATGCTGAGAACAAGGTGTGTATGTTGAAAAAGGCAATATATGGTCTCAAACAGTCAGGCAGACAGTGGAACCTTAAATTAGACCAAACGCTTAAAAATATCGGATTTACACAGTCGTCGTACGATAAGTGCATTTACTTTAAAATAACGACGAACAACATCTCAATTATCACCGTTTACGTGGACTACCTGCTTCTAGCCACAAACGATCCTCAAGAACACTAGTTTGCTCAACGTTGTCGAAGGAGTTCGATATTCGTGACTTGGGCGAACCAAAACTATGCGTGGGACTCGAAATCACTAAGGAAGAAAGAACCATCAGCATAAGACAGATGGGATACATAAACAGCCTAATAAAATCATACGGTTTGGAGGAAGGAAAACCGTTGCGTTTACCTTCACGAGTAAAAGCCAACTTTCAACGGGAACCGCCTTCTAAAGAGGAAAATGAGAAAGTAGATAATACTGCATATCGGCATATAATCAGCCGCTTGCTATATCTAGCCAACTTTAGTAGACCAGATATCTCGTATATCGTGAACATCCTCTCACAATATGTTGAAGATCCAAGACGGCAGCATTGGAATGCAGCACACGACATCATAAGATACTTAATAGTGTAATGAACACCCAACATTTATACCAATTTCCTAATCGAAAACGTTCAACCGAAAACACAACTGGCAACACTATAATGGAATGGTATAAAATGACAGGCATTGCTTGTAAGCCAGTGTGTGTGAGTGTAGAGATTTTTGACAGCAAATGTGGAAACCATGGAGAAGAAACTGGAACGCTCTAGATGAGTGTTGTTCGATATAAATAGGACCGCTGACGCAACGAGCAGTCAGTTTTGATTATAGAGTGATAAAGTTAAGAGTGAAACGTTATTAACCAGTGATAGTCCAATAGTCGAGTTGAGTTCGAATAAAGTATAGATACTGAATAAAGTGGTAGAAATAAAATAAAAGTGAAGTTTTATTCTGCGAACTAAGCGCACGTTACATTGGTGTCAGAAGTGTAAATAAAACTTATTTGACTAATAAAGTGTAAAAAAAAAAAAAAAAAAGTAAAAAGAAAAATAATAATTATATACAGTGAAAATGGGTAAGTTGTTAGAAGAGCTCAACTGCATTGAGCTTAAAAGTGAGTTAGGTAAGCGAAATCTTTCTAGAGCGGGATCGAAAAATGAGCTCGTCCTGCGCTTGCACAATTATTTGGAACAGCAAGGGGAAGACGTTAACACTTTTGTTTTTGAAACAGAAGTGGAGGAAGAGAAAGTAAGTGAAAGTGTAGATTTATCTAGTATAATGAAGCTATTATTAGAACAAAAGAAACTGACTGAAGAACAACGAAACGAGCAAAAGAAAGAACAGCAGAATGTTCTCGAACAACTGGAAGCACAACGAAACGAACAAAAGAAGCTGATTGAAGAGCAACGAAACGAGCAAAAGAAGGAACAACAGAATATTCTCGAAAGACTTGAGGCGCAACAGAATGTTTTGGAAGGTCAGAAAAACATTCTAGAAGGTAAATTGGGTAACATTGAGAAAAATGTATGTGCCCTAGACGAACGCGTTGAAGGTGTGGAAAAACAGCTTTCTGTTGTAGAGAATCGTTTCGAAATCGTAGAAACCCGATGTGATAAACAGTTCTCTGTTCTGACCAAGGAATTGGACCAGATTCGGAAAATAAAAATTCGAGAGTCTGCTGGGGAGTTTGCAAAGAAAAAGGAGATGAAACCCCCAACATTTGATGGACAGTCTTCTTGGCCAGTCTACAAGAGACAATTTGAGGCCGCCGCGACAACAAATGGCTGGGATGACGAAGACAAGTACATTGCACTGACTCTTGCTCTTAGAGGACCAGCAGCTGAATTACTTCAAACAGTTCCAGCTGGTAAGAGTGGCGATTTCAGTTCTCTCGTGGCAGCTATAGATAAACGCTTTGGCGATAGCCACTTGAAAGAAGTCTTCCGAGTCCAACTCAATAACAGAGTCCAGAAAAGGGGTGAAAGTCTACAGCAGCTCCAAGCAGACGTCGAAAGACTGGTTCACCTGGCATACCCGGATGCTGGAGAAGAAATCATCAACCAGCTTGCTGTTGAGTCCTTCGTCCGTGCCATTTCGGATATAAATCTTCAGAGGTCTGTGCGAACTGCTAGAACACGTACTCTTTCCGAAACTTTAGCATTCGCATTGACAATTGAAGCAGCAGAACAGGCTTCTCAGGGAGTACATCGACTTAGAGAAGCCATAGTCGAAGAGTGCTCTTGCCATAGAGCTGAAATACAAAAGAACCAGCGGAGCGGACTAGCAAGATGTTGGAACTGCAACAAGACCGGGCACTTACAGCGTCAATGCCGACTACCACCAAATAAAGCCGGTTGTCAACATTGTGGAAGCAAGAGATCCAACCCAGAACAAGGTAACAACAACACCAGCGTTACGTATCAGCCCGTTTCCCATCAGGGAAACGAGTAAGAACCAACTTCGAGGGGCAGAGGCTGGTTTCTTGTATCGATGGCCCCAGAACCACCATCCAGGTATCTCAGACCAAACGAGACAACAAAAGTCTGACTGTGGAAACTACTATTAACGGGAACAAACATGTGGCTACCATCGACACCGGTGCCACAGCCTCCATAGTACGTCGAGACCTGGTAAAGACGACGTGGCTTCATAACACCAATAGCTACAGTCTAAGAACCGCAACGGGAGAAGCAGCAAGAGTATATGGAGAAGTGTGTCTTAAGATCCGACTGGCCGATCTAGTGTTTACTCATCAATTCTTGGTGGCAGATATATGTGACGAGTGCATCATTGGAATCGACTTTATGAAACAGCACGGAGTTATTTTGGACATCGGTAATCAGGTTTTGAAGTACCAAAATAAGGAACTTCCAATGACTTATTCGAACGAGAGTACGTCGACACTGAGGACTGTCATCACGGAAGATCTGATTCTGCCTCCTTCTTCTGAAGTGTTCGTTTGGACAAAACTGGAAGGTGAGTTTGGAAGCCTTCGATACCTAATGGTGGAACCAGACCCAGAGTGTTCCTCCCAAAGCGTCATCATTGGGAAAACACTAGTAGCACCGAAAAACAAAATGGTCCCCGTACGATTACTAAACACCAGACCGTACGATGTAAGGTTGAAGAAAGGAGAAGTCGTTGGACGTTGCGAATCGGTTGCAGCAATTACGAAGATCACAGACGAAGCCCCGAGAAAAACTTTAACTCCGGAGGAGCTCAAAACCATCAGAGCTAAAATACTGTATTCATCCAACCTTGATCACCAACAAACAAGGATGGCTGAAAATCTCCTACAAGAGTACACTGACATCTTCGCATCGGCAAAAGGGCAATATGGTAGGACACAGTTGGTGCAGCATCGCATCAACACAGGAGATGCAAGACCGATTCGTCAGCCCGCAAGACGCCTTCCACTGGCCAAACAAGGTGAGGTTGAGGAAATGATAACAACAATGAAGAAGGACGGTCTTATCGAAAATTCCAAAAGTCCTTGGGCGTCACCAGTGGTTCTAGTGAAAAAGAAAGACGGAAGTACTCGTTTTTGTGTGGACTACCGAAGGCTGAACGATGTGACTAAGAAGGACAGCTATCCTCTGCCGAGAATCAGTGATACCCTGGATGCCATGGAGGGAGCCCAGTGGTTTTCGACGCTGGACTTGAAGAGTGGATATTGGCAAGTTGACATCCACCCTGATGATCGGGAAAAGACGGCGTTTTCGACAGGTAATGGGCTCTGGCAGTTTAAAGTTATGCCGTTTGGGCTATGCAACGCTCCGGCAACATTCGAGCGTTTGATGGAGTGCGTTCTTCAAGGACTGACGTGGAAAGCGTGCCTTGTCTACTTGGACGATGTCATTGTTTACGGGAAAACATTTGACCAACATTGCAAGAACCTAAAAGCCGTGTTTCAGAGACTTCGAGAGGCTAACCTTAAACTGAATCCAGAAAAATGGGCACTTTTCAAAACCGAAGTTAAGTATTTGGGACACATCATCTCTTCCCAAGGAGTGAAGACTGATCCTGAAAAAGTTGACTCCGTCAAAAATTGGCCAACACCACAGGACAAACATCAACTCCGAAGCTTTCTTGGTCTTGCCACATATTACCGACGTTTCGTTAAGAACTTTGCTGGAGTTGCAAAGAGTTTGCATCAGCTCACCGAAAAAGGGAAGCAGTTCAAATGGTCAGGTGAGTGTGAAAAATCTTTTCAGGAACTCAAATACCGCCTCTGTAACGCTCCAGTGCTGGCACATCCAACACCTGGCAAAACATTCATCATCGACGCAGATGCAAGCAACGTTGGAATCGGGGCGGTACTATCCCAAGTGCATGATGGCGAAGAGAAAGTGGTGGCATATTATAGTAAGGTCCTCTCGAAGCCTGAAAGAAACTACTGCGTGACCAGAAGGGAACTGCTGGCTCTTATCTTGGCAACAAAGCACTTCCATAAGTACATCTATGGACAGAAATTCCTTCTGCGGACAGACCATGGTGCTCTGAACTGGCTGTTGAACTTCAAAAATCCAGAAGGTCAAGTCGCAAGGTGGATAGAAAGACTGCAGACTTATGACTACCAGATTCAACACCGCAGAGGAAAGCTGCACTCCAACGCCGACGCATTGTCCCGAAGACCTTGCAAAGAGGATTGCAAGCATTGTAGGCGACAAGAAAACAAAGAAAATATTACCGCTCAGCGACTAAGAGCTGACCCCATATGCGGATGGAGCAATGAGGAAGTGAGGACCGCTCAACAGGAGGATCCAGATATCGAACCCATTCTCGCATGGAAAGAAAATGAAGAGAAACCTGAATGGGGAGACATTTCTGACTGGAGTCCAGTTCTCAAAGCCTATTGGGCACAGTGGGACTCACTATATGTGCAAGAAGGTGTCCTCAGGCGAAGATGGGAGTCCGTTGACGGTAAATCATATGTGATGCAGCTGATCGTACCGCAATCGAAAGTCAGTGAAGTTCTTCGGGAGATGCACGACGGACCTTCTGGAGGTCACCTGGGAGTTAACAAAACACTGGAGAAGGTGCGACATCGGTTCTACTGGTTACATGCTAGAGACGACGTGGAGAAGTGGTGCCGAACATGTGACAAGTGTGCTGCAACCAAAGGACCTGGTAGGAAGATTCAAGGTAAGATGCATCAGTACAACGTTGGATCGCCTTTTGAGAGGATTGCAGTAGATGTGGCTGGGCCTTTTCCAGAGACCAACGCTGGAAACAAGTACATTCTGGTTGTAATGGACTATTTTAGCAAATGGCCTGAGGCGTATGCCATCCCAAATCAAGAAGCCAAAACGGTAGTCGACCAGATTGTGTTTAACTGGGTAAGTAGGTTTGGCGTACCTATGGAACTCCATTCCGACCAAGGGAGGAACTTCGAGTCAAACATCTTCCAAGGAGTGTGCGGACTACTTGGCATCAAGAAGACCAGAACCACACCGCTTCATCCACAATCTGATGGGATGGTTGAAAGATTCAACCGAACCTTGAAAGAACACCTCACCAAGGTCGTAGGCGACTACCAAAGAGACTGGGATAGGCACGTACCGCTATTCCTGATGGCCTATAGAAGTGCAGTACATAGCTCGACAGGACAAACACCATCTGACATCCTGTTCGGGAAAACCATGCGGCTGCCCAGCGAACTTAAATTTGGATGCCCCACAGAGGAGCCACAGGACACGAACGAGTATGTGGATGACCTCAAGGAGAGACTCGCTGACATCCATAAAAGAACAAGGGAACGGATGAAAACCTACAGCGACCGGATGAAGACACGGTACGACACAAAAGCGACAACGGCAGGATTCCAAGCAGGAGATCGTGTGTGGCTTTATAATCCTCATCGTCAAAAGGGATTGTCACCGAAACTTCAGCGAAACTGGGAAGGTCCTTATACTGTTGTCACGAGGATTAACGACGTGGTTTACCGCATCCAAAGAGGATTAAGAGGCAAGTTAAAAGTAGTTCATTGTGACCGGCTGCATCGATATAGTGGCGAGGCTGCAGATGGAATTATTCGGGACGAACAATCTTAAGGAGGGGGCAGTGTAATGAACACCCAACATTTATACCAATTTCCTAATCGAAAACGTTCAACCGAAAACACAACTGGCAACACTATAATGGAATGGTATAAAATGACAGGCATTGCTTGTAAGCCAGTGTGTGTGAGTGTAGAGATTTTTGACAGCAAATGTGGAAACCATGGAGAAGAAACTGGAACGCTCTAGATGAGTGTTGTTCGATATAAATAGGACCGCTGACGCAACGAGCAGTCAGTTTTGATTATAGAGTGATAAAGTTAAGAGTGAAACGTTATTAACCAGTGATAGTCCAATAGTCGAGTTGAGTTCGAATAAAGTATAGATACTGAATAAAGTGGTAGAAATAAAATAAAAGTGAAGTTTTATTCTGCGAACTAAGCGCACGTTACAATAGGGACAAAAACTGCAAGTATCATATACCAAAAGACAGACCAGAAACTGAAAGCATTTTCCGACTCCAACTGGGCAGCCGACACCAATGACAGGAAGTCACAATCTGGATTTGTTTTCCTCTATGCTGGTGCCGCTGTTCATTGGGGATCTCGAAAACAAAAAATAGTTGCAACATCAAGTACAGAGGCCGAATATATAACACTTTCATCGGTAGCGAAGGATGCGGCATACTTCAGGAACATTTTACAAGAGCTTCAATTACACACCGGCCACGTTGATATTTTTTGTGACAACCAGAGCGCAAAACACATCGCTAATGACCAGTCAAACCAAGGCAGAACCAAACACATTGATGTCCGCTTTCACTACATTCGGGATGCAGTAGCTGAACAAATTGTAAACATCAACTTCCTTGGGTCTGAGAACATGATAGCCGATGCATTAACCAAGCAACTACCAACCACAACACATTACCAGCATTTCACCGACATGGGTATTGCATTAAAGGATTAATTATGTACGCGGTTATTTATTTTGATGAATTTAAATTAACTAAAATTTTGCCTTTAACTTTTAACGTAACGTAACTTAACAAAATTGTAATGATTTGAAATTATGAATTTGAGCGGGGGTGTTGATAATGTAAACCTAATGTCAACATACCTTTAGTATACACTGACAAATTCTCAATTTACCAAATGCAATCATATGTGAACTAGCCTAATGTCAGTTGTCAAATGTCAAACACTTTTTCTCATTCTCTTTTACTTTTTGTATTCATCCAGTCAATACGTACAAGAAAATAAATCTCAAAGTATTAAATTAATCCTTCGTTTTTCTCAACAGACTGCTTGTCAAAGCAAGCCGCAGTTTCTATTTAATTTTTGTCGGCTCCAAAAGCCCGCGATAGTTAGGCTGTGTGTGAATTGGGTTAAAATTGGGTTAAAATATGACACTAGCGTGGTGAAAAAGATGGAATAAAATTTTAACCCATTTAGCCTGCTCGCGGAGCAGGCTAAAATGGGTTTAAATTTGATGTTTGTCAAGAAAGAGAGGTGTGTCTAGTTCTTGTTGCATTCATAACTTTTTTTTGTCGAACAAACAGTAAACAAAGCAGAAAGTAGTTTTTAGCAGTATGGACGGCACACGAAAAATTGGACAACAAGAAATAATTACGTGAAAACCTTACAATAAATGTAAGTTTGACCTTTTTTTATCGAAAAACATATGTACATATTTATAAAAATAAAATTATTGTTTCTTAGGGTTTCCTGAAGAAAAACTAAAGCTCATTCAAATACGAATTGAGCAACAAATGCAAACATGAATGTATCTATGAAAAATTATATTTTCAAAAATACTTCAAGAATTTTTCATTGCGGTTCAGTAGAATTAATTGATAAGACATTTAAATAAATAAAATTATTGTAAAACATTTCTTCAAATTGTTATTCATTTTGTAAACAGATCTCAAATCGATGATTTTTTTTGCTGTTGTTGTCAGTGCTGCAAAAACAAGTGTTCATACACCCATTATCAAAATATCCGTGATGGAAAATATTTTGACAAAATGCGGGACTATTGTTTCAACATATGAAAATAGTAGTACAAGAACAAGAGAAAATAGGCAAAATGGAGATCTTAACACTTTTTGGAACGTAATATTAAATTTACATTCTTAAAGTTGCTTTATTTGAAGTAAAAAATAAATTAAATTCAATGATAAAAAGGAATTTTGCAGGGAAATTTCTTTAACTATAAAGGAATTTAAGAGAAAATAGTGCTTCAAAAAAACCCTTTTAACCCAATTCACACAGCAAAAATTTAACATCTGAATCCACCGCAAAACAAATGTCAAAATTTAACCAAGGTGAGAAATTTTAAACCAATTCACACACAGCCTTAATAAATTTTCATTAGAAAACCATTAAATAAATTTTGGAATTCAATTGAACGATTTTTAGTCTTGATTTCTGCTTTAACATGAATGAAAAAATCTAGCAATTTTACCACTACCAATGCAATCACTCCAAATCTGTCACTTTGCTTAAAACGAATTCCAAAATAAAGAGTGAATTTGTATTTGGAAAACGACAATAGTAGGGCTGTTTTTTTGGGAAGAAGTCCGGTACCTTGTATTGTAAATCCAAAAAAAAAACGGTTCACGTTTTTATGTTTGATGGTTGGCTGATTGGTTGTCTATCCCTTGTAAGATTTACTCATCCTTTTATCCCCTGTATCTTTTGTTGTTTTTGCTTTACATGTATTTACAATACAAGGTACCGGACTTCTTCCCAAAAAAACAGCCCTAGTGTGTACTAGGCTTTTGTGACTTTTGTAGTTTGGTCAGAGATAAGAAATTAATTAGATGGCAAACCTTTACTTCTCTTGCCCCGCAACAACCATTTGTTTACATTGTTGTTTTTGTAATCACATCCTCTGTCTGTGAATACGACGTGGAAGCTGTACTCAAAGTGGTAGTAGTGAGATTTGCTGTACTCAAAGTGGTAGTAGTTACATTTTGTGTAAAGTAAAGGTGGAGTGCACAGAATAAGGAATATACAGAAGGTCATCTTCATCCAAAAAGTTCATTTTTGCCTACAAGCTAAAACTAGCGGAAGCCCCCGGGCCGGAAATTGAGGTAAGTGGAAAAAGACGGTTGAGGTAAGATCAATTCCGAAAATTTAACGTTTTTTATTTTGTTGCAAAAAAGTTGGTATTTTTAAGCTCTCTTACAGTCTAGAATGTAGAAAAACTCATTTAAGTATCAGATATAAACTTTGTTTTCAATTTTTCCCAATATTTGACTTAAAAAATGTAAAAATTAACAAAAATTGCTTACTGATGCAGACACTCTATTAAACTCACAGTGCATCTCAGTGCACACATAGCCTTAAACTCACCACTCGATAGCACCTGGTGTGGTAGACCAACTGACAGAATGATTTGGCCCGCCAATTGTTTTCATATTTCATTTTCATTTCAAAGCAATACTTGAACCTTGAAGAAATCTAAAGATAGTTTCGTGAATTTTTGAGTTTTAAAAGTAAAATAGTTGTCCATCAAAGTGAAAAAGCTCTGGATGGATCATTCAAATCATCAAATTGAATCGGGGATTTCGGTAAGTGCTTAAATACAAAGAAAATAAATAAGCAAAATTTGTGTGATCGACATGTTGATGAAAATCTTTTTAAGCTAGGATCTTTTTTAAGTTTCTGCTTCTGTTATGATGCTTTTCAAGTCAGTAATCGTATTGAACTAAAAACTGCATCATAACATTTGAGTTCAAAAGGAAATTTCAAAAAAATCCAAATCAAAACTGATTTTCATTAGTTACTTAATAAGGTACCTAATGAAAATCACTTTTGATTTGGATTTTTTTGAAATTTCCTTTTGAACTCAAATGTTATGATGCTTTTCTAATCAGTAATCGTATTGAGCACAAAACAGAAGGATCTGTTGTGAAGAAATATATTGATTCTTCTTTCTAGTATTTGAACCATTTATTGTTTCTAATGTCGCGAGATCTACATACAAAACGACAAGAGACAATCTGTCCAAAAAGTAAGGAATCAACTTTTTCACAGAGTAAAGCCTTGCGCAAACCAACGCGGTGAGTGCGTGCGATGCGATTGCGTTAAGTCAAATCCCTGGACGTTTGACTTAATGCATAGGGATTTGACTTATCCCAATCGCATCGCACGCACTCACCGCATTGGTTTGCGCAAGGCTTAGGGAATATTCGTACTCTCTTGATCTCGGGGCCTTATTACAAAAAAAAACGAAACCCATTAAAAAGTCAGAACGATAGCAAAACGACTGCCAAAAGCAGTCGTAAATGATGAGTATCGTGACATTAACGAGGGGTTTTTGTGAGTATCAATATTTTTAATATGACCCTGTCACGTCTGCGAAAGAAACAAGAAATTTCTTCTACAGATGGAGTATTTAAACTTTCTATTTTGAACTATGATCAGAAACCCACTTGTCTGTTAAGTGAGAGTTCGAGGTTCGAATCTAAAAATAATACTATTGTTTTTCCAAGACTAGCACCGTTCGCGAGAAGCTATCAAGTCATTTGGGAAAAATTTTGAACTAGAACCACTTAGCCATCCTCACCTAGGTACGGTTGCGTTAGGTTCAAGTTACTTAATAAGGTACCTAATGAAAATCACTTCTGATTTAGATTTTTTTTAAATTTCCTTTTAAACACAAATGTAATGATGCTTTTCTAATCAGTAATCGTATTGAGCACAAAACTGCATCATATCATTTGAGTTCAAAAGGAAATTTCAAAAAAATCTAAATCAGAAGTGATTTTCATTAGTTACTTAATAAGGTACCTAATGAAAATCACTTCTGATTTAGATTTTTTTGAAATTTCCTTTTGAACTCTAATGCTATGATGCAGTTTTGTGCTCAATACGATTACTGATTAGAATATTTATAACTTGTATCCGTAAGCCTATTTATATTGAAGTGAGACCACCAAATATACCAAGAATTTCTTAATAAATTATAAATTGGAAAAATTCCTGGTACTTGATTTGGTCAAGACTCTACACGAATAGACTTTCAGAAATGAATTTTATATTTTCCGGTTATGAATTGAATTTGCAACAGAACAGTTTAGATAGATTTGAAATCCAAGGAATATCTTAAAATAATCTTAATCAGAAGTGATTTTCATTCGGTATTTATAAAGTAACTAATAAAAATCACTTCTAATATGGAATTTTTTTCAAAATTTCTTTAGATTTCTAATCTAACTATACTGTTTTGTTGCAAATACAATCCCAAATCGGAAAATATGTGTTTGTAGAAATCATCTTACAGGCTTAGAAATATCTTTCTATATACAAATATGAAAGTTTTATTACAAATTAAATAAAGTTAAATGATGAGTGATTGTGTAAATTACATTTAGTTATTTTAAAACTGAAACAGGAGTTTATTTTTTAAAGTGAATAAATCACGTCCACTTGATATCCGTCCTCTAGCTTATTTAAAGCATAATTTGAGAAAATAGAAATGTTGGTAGTAGTTGACCTACCCGAAATAAAACCATGCTGCTAGTATGGTGAGATGACTTCTTTCAGCATAAACGAAAATCTATCGCACACTATTTTTTATTTCTTTTAAGGTTCTTGATGAACAAAGTAATGCTGTAAGGATGCAGTTTGGAAAAAAACTGACGAAGAAGTGTACCCTAAACTGCGAAGTTTTTGAAACTCTTCACAAGTGTCCTCAGGATGATTACAGGTAATTAAAACATAAACATTAACTATTTTTGATTGAGAAAAATATAAGCCAGTGGAATACTGAATAAGGTTTTTAACCACCTTAAACAAAAATTCAAAACTGATTTTTTTTATTTTTTTTTTTTTGCTGTTTAGCTCTTTCCGTTCCTATTCACCTAATCCTAAATATTTAATTGACCTCCTGGTAAATAAAGGTAAAGCTAGTTCTTAGCTAGAAATAAGATTAATCAAGAAATTAAGAGCAATTATGAATATCATATTCGACACACGTTAGTGTAATTTAGTTCTTAATATTTATCACTAGAATTCTTAACGCTATTCTTAAGAAAGTAAATATATTAATTAACTTTACAACTTTAGTTGTTTTCTGTTCCTACATATTATATCAACTTGGTTGTAGAACCAAGACCTAATTGATGAGTTTAAGAATCTCACTGAAGTGATTATTTAAGGGAAATCAAAAAAAAAAATTAGCTAATCTTTAGTTAACGAAACTCTTAATCGGTACGAATAGCTTTTTTGCCATTAATGTTGTCATGCCGCATTAGAGACTGTTTAAGTTTTAAAAATGATCTCTTTTTACAGTCTTACTGAAATAGAGATCTACGACCAGATTTTAGAAACTAATTATAGTTTTATAACTATGAAATAAGCTGAAATATAAATAACATATGAATAGAATAAAAACAAAACTAGAAGGAATATTATTTAAAATTATTTAAAACAAACCTATTTAAGTCATTATAGTGATATAAGAAAAAAACAGGAATAAAACTCATTTGTAAACTCGGATATGGCTCCGAGTTATTTTCGTTGACAAATAAATAATAATAAAATATTTTCTTGAAAGTATTTTACTTTCAACTATTATAATTATGAGTTCTTTTTTATAAAAACAGCCGAGAAATATGGCGCCAAAAATTAAATTTGGAAGCCTTAACGAAAAACCAAAGAGTCTGCATCAGGCATTTTTCTTTGCCGGGTAGTTCAAAAAACTACACTTCAAAAGAATTGACGTCGTTTTTAAAAACGTCTTCAACTTCGACGGTTGAGGTTAACGAGAATGTTCCTGTTGACGGTGTAAGTGTCGATGACAATGGGTACGACAGCTTCATAGTGGAAACACATGAAAGTGGGACACAAACTTGTTCCACACTGAGGAACAACACTCCAAAAAAGGTAAAATTGAGAGAAGCAAATAACATACTTAAAAAAAAACTTGAAGAAATGGAGAAGAAACTCCAAATGACTATACAGTCTAAAGATAGCGAAATTTTATTGCTGAAAAACGAAAACCAGAGTTTGAGAAATAGAGTAGGTTCAAATATCCTTCAGTTCGAAAAATTGCCAATAGATATTCAAAATATAGTATCTAATGCTATTAGAAATTTTGATAAACACCCTAAGGGATATAGATATAGCAAAGAAATGAAAATTTTGGCACTTTCAATTCTTTTTATTTCTCCAGTAGCGCATAGGTTTTTGAAGCCAGTAATTGGTCTTCCCTGTGTTACTTCTTTGAAAAAATTTGTTTCAGATTGGCCAAAGTCGCCTGGTAATGTAGATTTTAATGTAAAAAGCTTAGAGCTAAAATTACATCCTCCATGATCAAGAGAGTAATTTTCAAAGCTATTATTGCCTTGCAGAATAGCAACCTGTTTCCTGTTCAGTTTGTGTGCGATCAAGGATCCAATTTTAGGGGATTTGCGAGAGCGCTGGAGATAAGCCCAGAAAATCCACACTTCGAAGTGAATGGTTCTCGAATTCATTTCTTTTACGACGTCCCACACTTGTTAAAAAGTTCCAGGAACTGTATTCTGCAAAACGACGTGCTTTTTTCCGTAGATAACAAGGCTTCGTGGGAAGATGTCAAATTTCTTTACAGCAAGGATCGTCTAAACGAGTTTCGATTAGTGCCGAAACTAACAGACGCACACATTAGGCCCAATAACCTCCAAAAAATGAAAGTTCGTCTTGCTGCCCAGGTTTGCAGCAATACAGTCAATTGTGCACTCAACACTATTCTTCAAACCCCTTATAGAACCAATACCATGGCTAGTACTGCTAAGCTGCTCTTGTTTTTCGGAGATCTTTTTGATCTCTTTAACTCGTCATCACTGTATGCTACTCAGGAGAAAAAGACAGCATTTACCCTTTCCGAGAAGCAAATAGCGTTTTTAGAAGAAGCCAAGGTTTTTCTCAAGTCCATTAAAGTAATTAATCTAAAAGAAAGAAAAGATGTAACAACATCTTTTTCTTTTATCAAGGGGTGGCTACTTAATATTGAATCTTTGCTTTTACTTTGGAGCTACCTCGAACCGCTTGATTTCAATTATTTACTTACTCGCCACCTTAACCAAGACTGCTTGGAAAACTTTTTTGGACAAATAAGGTTGGCTGGAGGATGTAACAGCCGCCCCACGTGTTCGCAGTTCCAAGGTGCCTTTCAAAAGTTTTGGGGCATTCAATACCTCAAAATTGTTAGGGAGGGTAATTGCATGATAGAAGATGAGAATCAGTCAACACTTCACTCAAGTTCATTTTTTCAAAATTTGCGGGTTTTGCGGGTGGAGATGGTGGGAGATGACCTTCTGTATATTCTTTATTCTGTGGTGGAGTGGAAGCTGTACTCAAAGTAGTAGAGGTGAAATCAGCTTGTAGGCAGTTTCAATGTGTGTGTGAAGTTTGCCATCTAATTAATTTCTTATCTCTGAGTTTGGTTTTGTACTTAGAGGAATAAAGGACAAGAGGGATAACCATTACCTCTCTTGCAACGCAACTTCCTTTTGTGACTGTCCAGACGGGTTATTTCAATAACGTTATGCTGTTAACGCTAGGTGTCTACACGTTGTTATAATTCCTCGCACAAGTTCTCCATTTTGTGTTGGAAAGTGTATTGAAAAAAGCATAACGCTATGAGCATAACCCGTCTGGACACGCCAAGTGTACTGCTTAGGCAGATAAATCGGATTTCGTTTTGCGCATCCAGCCTCTTTCTTCCTCACCCCTTTTGCCCAGAAACGACCGATATAACGTTATTGGAATAACACGTGTGGACAGGGACTTTGATTACATTGCTGTTTTTGTAACTCGAGATCCATCTGTGATACACTTATTAAGTGAATTTACTAACACCACTTCATTTTGGGATCCCGAAACTAACCCCACTTTATTTTGGGATCCAGAAAACAGCTTCGGAGTCCGAAAATAATGTGTGGTTTGTGAAGTCATTTCGAGGGCAGATGCCGTGGTGTGTGTGTGGTTTTCCCTCTTGTTCTTTATTCCTCTAAGGTTTTGTACGCCTGTTGTTGTTGTTCAGTTATGACTTATGACATGAGTGTTTATGTTTATTCGTTCTTTGTTGAAGAATGAAGATGAAGACCTTTTTATTCTAAATCTAAACTAAAGGACTTGCGATTTGCGAACACAATCAAGTGAACATGCTTAAATTGCTAAACCTTCGGAAAATAATTCGAACATTTGCAACGGCCAGCGCCAGGTCGATTGAAATCCGTGACAGTTTACCAACATGGAAAGCTAAATTGAAGGAAGCTGGAGTCGGTGACATCGACTTTAACCTCAAGTGTATTGTTGCTCATGTAATCAAGAAGAATTTCGTAAGTATTTTTTTCCACAATCGTACATAAATGTATTTGCGTAGGTAAATTAGTCTTTGATTTATTAGCACAGTTAAAAACGATGACATAAATGGATCAATACCTCTACGGCGATTTCGTTTTATATAACATGCTGGGCTGTTGGGTTTAAGCCCATTATAGCGATTGCAATCCCGGGATTCAGGATCCTTAGTCTTTTTTCCAGGCCCGAAAATCTCGGGAATGAAGTCGAAATCACGGAATTTTCGTTATTGATTTGTTGAATTTTTCGATTTATTATTTTCATCTAGGTACCTATTTAACTCTTCCGAAGAAAAAATTCAAAATTGGATTCCACTTGATTCTGAATTAATGAAAATAATGAATAACAATTCTTTTTTTTACTGTGCAGTATTGGATTGTTTTGAGAATTTTCAAACCAGTTCCTGTATTTCGTTCTGCGTTCTTCGGGCCTTGCATTCTTTTCATTGTTTTTGATCTATTCGACTGTTCTTAAAATAATAAAAATAAGAAACTAGTTTTTGGGTATCCTTTTTCGTTTTCTGAAACCCTTTGTGCATTGTTTTGTATTTTAGAGTGGTCAAGGATGGTTTGAACTTATGTAATTTAAAAATTAAATATGTACCACTTAGTTTTTGTGCACTTCTTTTACAATTTTTGCGTTTTTAAATAAAGAAAAAATGTCTGAAGATCAAATTTTCAATGCTCATAGAAATGACGATGATAAAAATCAGTTTGGAGTTTTGGCACGATTACGGTATCCGTGGTCCCGCTATTGTAAGCGTTCTAGACGCTCAAATCGCATGGGAATGGTTGGAAATGATAGATAAAATCTTCAAGAATTTAATTTTGGGAAAAAAAAAATGAAAATAGCAAATAATTTCCGTATGCAACAGCTTTCCGCATGGCCCGCTTCGCGGGGCTCATTATTTGAACACTGTTTCCGCAGGGTTAGGCTGCTCATGCTAAATATGAAAATAGCAAATAATTTCCGTATGCAACAGCTTTCCGCATGGCCCGCTTCGCGGGGCACATTATTTAAACCCTGTTTCCGCAGGGTTAGGCTGCTCATGCTAAATATGAAAATAGCAAATAATTTCCGTATGCAACAGCTTTCCGCATGGCCCGCTTCGCGGGGCTCATTATTTAAACCCTTTTTCCGCAGGGTTAAGCTGCTCATGCTAAATATGGAAATAGCAATTGTTTTCCGTAAGCAACAGCTTTCCGCATGGAAATAATATAATATCGCGGGACCACGGATACCGTAATCTCCCCGGAGTTTTTTTAGCTAGTAAAACAAGTACAAAAGCCGAATGCTAGCTTTGCACAAATGTGTTAACAGAAATACGTTGATTGGGATAATCTCAGTGGTCTGCCAGATCTTATTGGGAATGTCAGAGCGGATAAATTTGGCTTACAGAATCAACGGTGGACTTCAACAGTCAAAAAAGCAGAAACCCCTGAATAAGCTACATCTACATATATGGTTTAAAGAACTTTCGGGGCCTTCCAATACTAGGTCAGGGTATTGAAATAAGAGATGGTGGCGAATGAGCTCCCAGCGAACCAACGACATCTCTCACATCCCTGCAGAACGGTACTGACACCGAATTATCCGACCCTTTACTTGCAAGCTTGAAGATTGTGAGTGGGGTTAACTACCTAACCAGGGCTGCTTTTGACCAGTGCAACAAGATTTACATCGAGAAAAAACAGGAGAACAGCTTTATCAAAAAGAAAAGGAAGTAGCATGAGAAGAGCTTGATTGATGAAATTGAGAGATGCCAAATTCCGTTGTCAAGCATAATGCCCCATTCAACTTGGACGAAGATCCTCCGGACTTAGAAGAAGTTAACCTCGCCATATGTAAGCTTAAATCAAATGAAACTGCAAATGCAGATGGCCTTGACGCCGACGTTTTCAAGGCAGCTGGAGATCAGATGGAAAGAATCATCTTTCAGGCCTTCTGATCTGCATAATATTGTCAGAAAAAAACATACCCGATGAATGGAACCCCAGCGTCGCATTACGTCGCTTATATGATCTCTTCTGCTGTAATATGTGAGCGTCTGGAACTCCACGTCAACAATTTGATACGTCCTTATCAATGTAGGTCAATTTTCGACATAATTTTATGTTGCTTCTGAAACTTTCACTTCCATTAATATATTAGACTTTAACTTTCCTGTTTTGCCATAACAATTTAAACTTTTTCTCAAATGGCAAGCTTTTTTAATATATTACATTTTATCCCAATGCATTTTAAACACTTTGCTTACATAAATTAATTTTGAATTTATATAAATGAGTTTCGAACTGTAGAAACGAATTAATGATACACATCATAGTGAATCAGATTGTAAAGAATCGTACAATAACAATTTGTTTATGACCACACTTAACGTATTGCAGTAGCTAGGAATCATATTGCATTTGTGTGGATTGAACTAAAGGTTCATTCTATGTAAGTTAGAATGTGATACTTATGAGTTCATTTCAGTTCTAATTTTGTACATCAACTGTTATTAACTTCAATCGGTTGGTTGAAAAATAACAGTGCTCGGGCATGTAAGCGGATGTAGAGTTTAGAAATACTTAGCTATTAGGAAAAAAATTAACATGTAAGAAAAGGCAATATTACAGAACGACTATTGTTATGCAAACAATCCCTTAAACGATGCAAGCATTTAAGGCCAATATCATACAAGCAGCCCGTGAGTTTCAGCCCGAAAAAACAAGATAATCTTGCAAAATTGTTGTGACAGGATACCAATGAAGCAACTTAAAAGACGTTGTGTTTCAGAATGAATAAAAATATTTGCTAATATATTGAAAATTTTTTTGTTAACTTTATTCCATTTTTAAAAAACTTGTATTTGGCCCTCTCTTCAACAATTGATAAATAAGCTTAAATTTATGTTTAGTTTTTGATAGATTTCATATTTTTCATAACTTTTGCTTTTCTTTTTTAGAGCACTGTGAAAGAATACGAAGACGTCCAGCTGACTAAAGACGAATATAAAGAATTTGAACGTTTGGTAGAATGCCGCATTGCTCGCATGCCTCTTCAGTATATATTAGGAGAATGGGATTTTATGGATATGACTTTAAAAATGCAACCAACGGTGTTCATTCCTCGACCAGAAACTGAAGAATTTGTACGTTTGTTATTGGAAAAGTTTGATCATGAGAAACCATTTACTTTACTTGAGGTGGGTTGTGGATGCGGTGCGATCTCTTTTGCCATTCTTCATCACATGAAAAACGCTACCTGTGTGGCCCTAGAACGTAGTGCAATTGCTACCAAATTAGCAATGGAAAATGCAAAACTACAAAACCTTCACGATCGTTTTACGGTATATCTACACACAACTACTAAGGAGGCTCTAGTACCTGAAGAATTAAAACATTCTAAATTTGATATTGTTATCTCAAACCCACCATACGTAAAGAATAACGAGTTTCCTCTTCTTCAACCAGAAGTGAAAGTGTAAGATTGCATGCGTTTTCAAGCTATCTAAATAAAATCATTATTGTTCTTCTCTTGAAAGCTATGAAAATTCCAACGCATTAATTGGTGGCCATGATGGTTTGCAAGTGGCTAGGAAAGTTCTTGACGTTGCGGCCAACTACCTGGTTAGCGGTGGTAAGCTCTGGATGGAACTAGGTGCCTCCCATCCACCACTTGTTCATACTATTATTAACACTCAGTATGAAGGTAAACTGGAGTACCAAAATGGGTACGAAGATCAATATAAGCAAGAAAGATTTGTCGAAATCTCCAAAGTGTAAGATATCATTTTATTTCTAGCAAATTTTTTGGGTAAGAAGTAAATAAATAAAAATATTGTACATAAATAGTTAAAAAACGGAAATAAAAATGCTGTTTTCTTGTTTCAGCAGAGATGTTTCAAGAGATCTCGAAGAGGATAGAATAAAAACCACATTCAACTATTTTTAATCAATCATTGTCAGTCAGTTTTATTTCATCATTTCAACTATGTTACATCATTTTCATTCCATAATTTTAATTACATCCAAATGTGAGTATCCGTTTTCTTTGGTACTTTATTTTTTTTTATTAAAATCCGATATGAAATCTTCAGGACCCTTATTCCAATTGCTTGATTATTATCTATCCAGTTATTTAAGAAACACTTCGAAAACAGTCGTGTATGTACCTTGGCCAAGAGACATGTAAATTTCAGTCCGATTTCTAGAATTCATGTTCTAATGAAAGATTTTTTTTTTTAAACCGACGATATGACGTTCTTATTTAACCGCATAAGAGTTTGTCGGAAACAATGGACTTTCGACAGTCAACAAGTGTTATTTGCAATAAAAAAACTGCGTCTACCAGCTGTTGGTTGATTGATATTCCCAATGTTCATCCAAAGATACCTATCAGATTTTATATTGGGATTTTAGGTATTTTTTGAAAAATAAAAAATTAAAATAGCATTAATGAAAGCAAATACCTTTTCTTAAATAAAAAACTGTGTCTACCATCGCATCCGATCTAAACCTAGGGTGTCCATCTGAGGTCTGTCTAAAAAAAGGACATTTTGCTCTAGAATCCAAAAAGAAGAGACATTCGAATATTTAAGAGAACAAAAAGAGAAAACCAAATCAAAAAATGTTTTATTGATATATTTTTTATTAAACTAAACAGCATTTAAAACAATTCAGTTCAAAAAGAAAAGCAGGTTAACATGTCAATAAATATGTTATTAAAAGATAACTTAACAATTGTTTCATTCGAAATTTTGAGTCTATTTCTTTCTTTGGTCCATTGACCCCCAAATATTCTCTCAATATTAGCATTCTGCCCTGGGATTGCCGAAAAAAATCACATATTGGCACTTTGAGAGAGAGTATGGGAGTATGAAATTGGAGCCGATGCGATTATTTTTGGTGTACCGCAGATGCAAGATGAAAATTTGAAAACAACGTTTCATCACATTTGCCATAAAGTTGAATGCATTCCACCGACACTAAACGCTAGTTTTCGCTGCCAGAAACGCAACAACGACGGTTTGAGAAGGACAAATCAGACACCCCATTATCCGTTAAATTTCCACAAAGCTTCACGTCTAGGCAAAACAAACAGCTGTTTTCTGTTTTCACACATCTTGATTCTGTGTATGTGAGGAAGAGTGCAGGTGCAAGGGTTATTTTGGTTGATAACGATAGAGTGCTGAACACCATAGCAACGAATTGTCATGCAGGGCCGAGAAGGACGAACGACAACAACAACAGCATTATGATTGACACTACTCAACAAGTATTTATTTATTTACTTTTTATTGCTTTTGCTTTTTTCTTTTGTATTAATTTTGTTATTGTAATGTTTTTGCTTGATTTCTTTCCTACACCTTGTCCCCTTCCCTTTGTAAATATTGTTGCAATGGAAAATAGTAATGGTGCCTATTACAGATCTGCATTTATGCGAGTCATTTAGTTCTCTTTTAATCCATATTATTAAAAAAAAAAAAGGAATTCAATGAAAGCGGAGTGATCTCCGTGGGTGATGGGAGAAACATGATTTTGCGATCAATAGTTAAGGTTTTTTGTAGTCGTAGGCAAGAGCTTTAAGTTTGTCATCTTAATTCACAAATCTTACTACCTAAAATAGATGAGTTTAGAGAAATACTTTTAAATTCTAAAATTGATGCGATCTGTGTGTCGGAAACTTGGTTTTCGCCAAATATAAAGGGTGCTGTTTATGCTTTAAATAGCTATACAATTTTTCGGTCAGATAGGAAAAATCGCACTGGTGGAGGTTTAGCTATTTATATAAGAGAAGGCCTTAAATGCAAAATAAAATGTAATTCACCCTATGAGTGTCCTGTTGAATACCTTTTTGCAGATTTAGTTTTAGGGGATAACTTTATTCGTTTAGGAAGCGTTTACAGGCCAAATAGGAATTTTGAGTTAACACCTATTGTGATGTGCTTTTTTCTCTAGAGCTGGGGTATGCTCGTCGGGTCCAGGGTCGACCAAAGAAAACACGTAAAACTTCGGTTATGAAGAAGGTCCAATCCTTTTATTGGTCTTAAAGCTAATCTAATATAATCACCCCTATTACCGATGTCGAAAACGACATAAAAAAAAAAGTCTCGACACAATCTGTATTCCATAAGTCGTTTTCGATCTTGTACACTCGTTTTGATGTCGTGTGCAGTCGTCTGTAAACGTCAAATGTCGTTGAAGGCAGTTATTCTTCATTCCATTCGTCGAAAAAATATGACGACGACGAAAAAAAACGTTGATATGTCTCGTTCAAAAATTCGATCGCGACATAGAAATGAAAGGCCGCAAAACAGCAAGTAACCTTGTTAAAATGAATTTATTTTGAAAAATTTTATAACTAAGAAAACATTTGTTTGACTTGTATTTGAATTTGACAAACCAAAACCACTTTGAGACGCTCGTCGAGTTGATAGGGAGGAACGTAAATTTAGCTAGATGTTTTTTGAAGGGAATTTAAAAAAAACTATGTAAAACAGGAACGGGCTGCGATAGCGGAGCAGCTTAAAAGCAAGGGTCCTCCAGTAAGAAACAGGGACGGTTGGCAAAAGGATTGAATCACTTTTGTCAAAATAAATATGTATACATTTTTATAAATGTTTGCTTTTATCAGGTTTGGGCTGACATGAAGCATAATGTAAAAAAAAACGTGATACACAATTCGAAAGAATTGAATGCGACTGGAGGAGGTCCAAACAAACTAAAAATTTTATCTCCACTGGAAGAAGCTGTTGCAAATTTATTACATATAGAAAAAGTGGTAAGCCCGAGCGGAAACGCCATTGGTATATCGCAGTCCATTTTGCTTCCTAACCCCTTGCCAAATGCCACATCAGTTCCTTCATCATCGCAAACGCAGACTGCATACAAATCGAGGTGAAGTTATGGAGAGGGAAGGGCAACATCAATACATCCGATGACACGAGGAAATCCCAACTTATTAAAAAGCAAAGCTTTGCTTCTGATTTTTCGGCAGGTTTCATTCGGAATCGAATCCATGGGCCAAATATGTTTTTCTATGACGTTGATAATTTCTTTGAAAAATTTGCTAACTGTTGGTTGAGCTAGTCCCAAAATAAAGCCATTCCCGGCGCGGCGCCGCCGCGGTCGTGTTGGTAGCTTCCCTCAGATAAAATTCTTAAGGTGACTGCAAGTCTCAATATGATTGGAATTGATGATGAACGATGCCGAATCCTTTTTTTATCACTTATTTCACCTAACAAATACTCAAACGCTTCTTTTGTCAATCTAAAGAACTGCTTAAATCTGTTAAAACGTACAAAAATTCTATTTAAAAGCCACTATTAGGATAAAAGTGTTAACTCACTTTGAATCAGGCAAGTCGAATGGATATGAATTGTGCCGTATCTGTTTTCTTTTTATAATCTAATTTTCTTTCCGGATTCTTTCTTCTACACCTTCACTTCCACTACTTGTGCTGTAATACATTTCTATACTTATAATTTAAAAAGTATCCTATTTATTTAGGTGCTAATAAATGTACAACCGCATTCGAGCTCTAAACAATGATTTTTTAATCAAACTTTCTTCCAATATCTTTTGATTTTGACAGATGTTTATTAGTTTTTAGTCGTTTTAAAATCTATTACGTATTTTTCGTGTCGAAGAAGTTATAGAATGCCATTTAAAAAACGACACGACAGAGAAAACGAGACGAGATGACGAGACGAGACGAGATCGGTAATAGGGGTGAATATTCCTCAATTCTTATCACTAATTCTGGTGGTGGTTCCAACGCTGGTAGATCCTTACTCCTATGCTGGCATCACGGTCAAGTACTTTAATCGCTGGCATCAACAGGAAGATTCTGGCATCCACAGTAAAAATACTGGCATCAACAGACAAAATCTGGCATCAACAGGAAACCTGGCATCAACAGTAAAAATACTGGCATCAACAGACAAAATCTGGCATCAACAGGAAGATCCTGGCATCAACAGTAAAAATACTGGCATCAACAGACAAAATCTGGCATCAACAGGAAACCCTGGCATCAACAGTAAAAATACTGGCATCAACAGACAAAATCTGGCATCGACAGGAAACCTGGCATCAAAAGTAAAAATACTGGCATCGACAGACAAAATCTGACATCAACAGGAAACCTGGCATCAACAGTAAAAATACTGGTATCACAGGAAGATCCTGGCATCAACAGTAACAATACTGGCATCGACAGACAAAATCTGGCATCAACAGGAAACCTGGCATCAACAGTAAAAATACTGGCATCAACAGACAAAATCTGGCATCGACAGGAAGATCCTGGCATCAACAGTAAAAATACTGGCATCGACAGACAAAATCTGGCATCAACAGGAAACCTGGCATCAACAGTAAAAATACTGACATCAACAGACAAAATGTGGCATCAACAGGAAGATCCTGACATCAACAGTAAAAATACTGGCATCGACAGACAAAATCTGGCATCAACAGGAAACCTGGCATCAACAGTAAAAATACTGGCATCAACAGACAAAATCTGGCATCAACAGGAAGATCCTGGCATCAACAGTAAAAATACTGGCATCGACAGACAAAATCTGGCATCAACAGGAAAGCTGGCATCAACGGCTTATAGCCGGCAAAATAAAACCCAAAAGTCCTTAAGAGGCTAGTGGGGGGGATTTGTGCTAGGAACTCCAAAGAGACCTTGCTTAAAATTTGGGAATCTTTGGGCACACTACGTACCCCTGGTTTTCCTCTAGTGGAAGTAGCTTGTACACGAGATTGGTACTTTTCAACACGGGCTGGCTTCTGTCTTCTCGTATTTTTTTAGGGTGCCTTATAAAGTTTTCTGTAATCAGTGAGTGTGAGCTCTATGGCGCGAATGAAAAATATATGAAAACAATGGTATGTATATTGGCTGGCGGTAGGGTGTGTATTTGTAACTTCGTTGCATTCCCCCTTTCTTCGGCAGACGAGTAACTTACTCGTCGCACTATATACATATATGGCTGTGTTCGTTTGTTTGTGTGTTTCTTTTCTTCTTTTTATTTTGTTGTGTTTTTTTTCCTTCTTTTCTTTTTCCTCTTCTCTTTTTTTTATCATAAAAAAAAATTGTCTCGTTAATAAAAAAAATTCATTAACTTCAACCTAATCATTTTAACGCTTCGTTAATTCTCGGTAGGGTACTTCACCTCTTTGGTCAAGTTGCCAAATTTCATGGTTGCCCGTCCTGGTTTACGGATGCTGACTGTCACCCTTCCATAGGAGCGATGAAACACAAACCTCTGCCTCCTGAACTTTGGGTTATAGTTTCGGTGGGTGGTCACATCTATATTATTAAAGGGGTCTTCAGGCACTGTTCCTGACCTTCTTCCAGCGGTCTGAGTTGAAGCCGCTGCAGTGGCTGTCACCAGGTTGCGAGGTCTGGCAAATCTCACCTGGCGTGAGGTGCTAGGCTGTTCTATTGGTCTTGGTTGTTGTTGTTGCTGGGGCATGGGTATTGTCACGAAATACTGGTCTTCTCTAAACTTCTGGGCTGCGGTTTTCCTCTGTCCTAGGATGGCTGCCATCTTTGTTCGTGGGCTAATACTAGGCCTAATTGTGATCAACTCCGTGATTTCGACTGGCGGTCGCTTGCGGTTAACTGGTTTCGGGTTGGTGGGCTGTTTACGGCAGGGGTCTTCGATTGCGTTTACTACGGCAGATTTTATTTTAGAAGTTGTCGCCTTCTCCATGGTTGTCGCAATACTGAGCTCGACATTTTGTTTATTTTCGGTAGATCCCTTTAGATCTATAATATGCACTCGGAAAGTTCAGTTTCCTTTTTGAGTGCTTTTTGTTATCTTTCTACTTTCATCTTTCTGTAAATTGAGTGATTCTAGCCTGTACTCTTTATCACAGTTTTCGTATTCGGTTTCGGCTTCGGACGGTAGGAGTGGTATATCACCAACTGTTATCTGGAACTTGATCTTCCGCAGAAAGTCCATACCAAGAATTACATCTTCGGCCAACTGCGGTAAATATGTGACCTCCCCGGATACTGATAGGCTTACGAGTTCAGCCTCAACGTGATAACTCTCTCGTGCTGTTACTGGGCTTCCGTTTGCCATTCGAACAGTATGTTCCTGCAATCGAACTGGTGTTTTAATTCGGCGTAGGATTTCTCTTGTCTGGGAGTTGATAAATGATTTCGTTGCTCCAGTATCAACGAGTGTTTTAAAAGGTTTCCCCCCTATTGAAATAGGCAGGAAAAGTCTCAGATCCTTTTCCGATTCATTCTGTGATTCTAGGCGGTCATTTTGGATCGTTTCGGGGTAGGTCGGAATGTTGTCTATGGTACATTCTTTTTGCTGAGCGGACTGTGATGGCTCTCTCACCCTTGAGTCCGTCACAGTCTTTGGTTGCCTTTTGGATAACATTGCAGACGTTTTGTGCTGGTGACATGGGCAGTCTTTTGTTAATCTGCCATCCTCTCCACAGAAGGAACAAAACAAGCGGAACGGCCTATGGCAGTTAGCTTTGTTATGCCCTCTTTGTTTGCAATTCCAGCAATGGGTTTCTCGGTCGTAAGGAGCTGGTAGGGCTTGGCGAAACGGTTCAGTAGTTCTAGGATAGGGATGTCTGAGCTCTGGTTGTGTCCAGCGAATAGAGCAGATGATGTCGGAGCAATAGGTGGTCGGGAGTTTTGATCATCATTCCGTATCGCCTCAAACTCCTCTCCTAGATCTAGTAACTCTTCTACAGACTTGAAGTCTCCTCGCCTGATATAATATTTATATTCAGAGCGCAGGCCTTCGTATATTCGTTCTAAGCTCCCGTCAGTGCTCATGGTGGGGTGTTGCCGAATCAGGTATTGTGTGGACCTTATATAGTCCTTTACCTTTTCCCGAGGACCTTACTTCTTCCGCAAAATTTCGTCCTCTAGTTTGTACATATACCGTGCTGGTAAGAAATAGTGCAGGAACGTGTCACGGAATCGTGACCACGACTGGAAACGGTCTCGATAAATCCGTAACCACTCTAACGCTGTTCCTCGGCAAATTTCGGGTAGGGTTTTCGTCATGTGGTTCCGTGATATACCGTAACAATCTGCGAGTTCTTCTATGCGTTCCATAAACTCTAATGGATTGCCGGATCCATCGAACTTAAGTCCCCATTTTCGGACTGCGTTCATAACCTCTGCTTCATAGCCAAGGTTGAGTTTTGGAGCACGTGTCGGTGCTGTCAAAAAAGGTTGACGGCTGAAACTTGGCTCTACGAGTGTTCTCACTTCTGTAACTACGGAACGGTTTTCAGATGAAATACCGTTTCCGCCGGTACTCCTCTGTTCCTTCGGTACTGGTGCTGGTGTCGGGTCGGTACAATGCTTATCATCTTCGGTATTCGTTTCTTCTTGTTTCTTCTCCTTGTGTTCCAAGTTTTCTGCATACACAGGTACATGGAGCAATCTTTTCATCTTAAAAATAAGGTCTTGTGTGGAAGGTCGTGCCATTTCCTCTTTAGCATCGCGGCTTAACCTTTGTCTTAAGATCGCCACAGTCCCGGTAGAATCTAATCCTCTTTCTTGGCATTTCTCGATTAGTTCTGCCTTGCTCAAAAGGTATATCCACTGTAAAGTTCCGGATGTATCAGACGTGTTTGGAACATCCGTTTGGTCCTTAGGAGTATCGTCTTCACTGGAACTCATTTTTCCTTGGTTTGGTGCTGTGTTCGGTAATCGGTTAATCGTACTGGTGAATGCTGTTTAATCTGGTATTTCGGTAACTGGTAACTGGAATTTACTTCTTAATGAAGTCCCTGCTCGGGCGCCAATTTGTGATGTGCTTTTTTCTCTAGAGCTGGAAAGCAAAGAAAACACATAAAACTTCGGTTATGAAGAAAGTCCAATCCTTTTATTGGTCTTAAAGCTAATCTAATATAATATTCCTTAATTCTTATCACTAATTCTGGTGGTGGTTCCAACGCTGGTAGATCCTTACTCCTATGCTGGCATCACGGTCATCAAGTACTTTAATCGCTGGCATCAACAGGAAGATTCTGGCATCCACAGTAAAAATACTGGCATCAACAGACAAAATCTGGCATCAACAGGAAACCTGGCATCAACAGTAAAAATACTGGCATCAACAGACAAAATCTGGCATCAACAGGAAACTTGGCATCAACAGTAAAAATACTGGCATCAACAGACAAAATCTGGCATCAACAGGAAACCCTGGCATCAACAGTAAAAATACTGGCATCAACAGACAAAATCTGGCATCGACAGGAAACCTGGCATCAGCAGTAAAAATACTGGCATCGACAGACAAAATCTGGCATCAACAGGAAACCTGGCATCAACAGTAAAAATACTGGCATCAACAGACAAAATCTGGCATCAACAGGAAGATCCTGGCATCAACAGTAACAATAGTGGCATCGACAGACAAAATCTGACATCAACAGGAAACCTGGCATCAACAGTAAAAATACTAGCATCAACAGACAAAATCTGTCATCGACAGGAAGATCCTGGCATCAACAGTAAAAATACTGGCATCGACAGACAAAATCTGGCATCAACAGGAAACCTGGCATCAACAGTAAAAATACTGGCATCAACAGACAAAATCTGGCATCAACAGGAAGATCCTGGCATCAACAGTAAAAATACTGGCATCGACAGACAAAATCGTTAAGCTATCGTTAAATTTTGTGAAAGTATATACAAAAGCTTAAACAATGGGAATCATACAGCAGCTCTCTTTATAGATATTACAAAAGCATTCGACACCATTGATCATGAAATTCTTTTGGACAAGCTCTCCAAATGCGGTTTTCGTGGTAGTATTCATAGTTGGTTCAGCTCTTATCTAAGTGGCAGATCGCAAACAGTTAAACTAAATGATCATCTGAGTGATTGGAAGTCCGTGTCTATGGGAGTTCCTCAAGGATCTGTACTTGGTCCGATACTTTTTCTTATCTTTATTAACTCCCTGTTTTCACAAAGTTTTCATAGCAAAGGTATTGCATTCGCTGACGACATGGCATGCTCGTTTGGGAGTAATTCAATTTTAAATCTGTCGGCTGATATTAATCATGATTTAGAAATTTTAAGTCACTGGTTCCAAACTCATAAACTGGTTTTAAGTTCTAAAACGAAAATTATGTTTTTCAATCTTAAAGAAAACAATGTTATTTACGATAATTTTGTTTTCCATTCTGCACAGTGTAGTAAATACAAATACAGTTGTGATATATGTAGGTCAAACTACAACTGCTCCAAAACTTTTTTTGAAACAGGTACTTGCTTCAAAAACTGCTTCCACATTGAAAATGTTAAGACTTTTAAATACCTTGGGGTGTTGCTAGATTTTAAACTTAATTGGTCTGTCCACACGTTAGCCCTTAAGAAATATTTAATGGCTGCCAATAGGCAATTATACTTTTTGAGGCCAATATGCTCACAACATCTTCTTAAAAGTATCTATTATGGACTAGTCCATTCAAAGCTAGCATATGGAATTGTGGCTTGGGGTGGTACCCACAATAATAAATTAAACCCTATTTTAATAACTCAAAAACATGCCGTTCGTCTTATATGTAACAAAAATAGAAGAAGTAGAAGTTTTGAACTTTTTTGTAAACTAAATATTTTACCCTTAAAGCACCTTTATTACTATAAAGTTCTGAAGTTGTTTTTTAATCGATCAGGATATCTAGTCAATAGGTTTTCCATGAATTATAATTTAAGAGTTAATGTCCAAAATTTCGCCATCATACCAGCTCACAGTCTTCAGATATTCTTCAACTTTTTCACATCTATTGGACCTAGATTATTTAATGCTTTACCATACCCACTAAGAGAAATTAGAATTGAGTCCATTTTTCTCAAAAAAGTTAAGCTCTGGCTTTTAAATCAGAACTATGATTTAATTAACAATCTCTTACATGTTACCCGTTGAACTTCTCAGATTGGATGAATCTATAGATAAATACACTTTTATATATCTTGTCATATGAGTTCTTTGTCATTTACTAAACGTCACATTTTAAACTTACCAACAATTTTCTTTTTTAATTACTTTTATTATCATTATCATTATTATTTTATTTTTATTTCTTCTTCATTTTTATGTTATTTTAAATTTTTATTATTTAATTATTTATTTATTAATTATCTTTAACTTTATCATCTTCCGCTGCTTTCGACACTAGTTTCTTGTGAACTATTGATTGTGGCTATCGCTGCTTATCAACACTAATTGTTATTTTATTATTTTGTATAAAAATTGATAAAGATAATAAATTCAATTCAATTCAATTCAATTCAATTCAAAAAAAAAATCTGGCATCAACAGGAAAGCTGGCATCAACGGCTTATAGCCGGCAAAATAAAACCCAAAAGTCCTTAAGAGGCTAGTGGGGGGGATTTGTGCTAGGAACTCCAAGGAGACCTTGCTTAAAATTTGGGAATCTCTGGGCACACTACGTACCCCTGGTTTTCCTCTAGTGGAAGTAGCCTGTACACGAGATTGGTACTTTTCAACACGGGCTGGCTTCTGTCTTCTCGTATTTTTTTAGGGTGCCTTATTAAGTTTTCTGCAATTAGTGAGTGTGAGCTCTATGGCGCGAATGAAAAATATCATATGAAAACAATGGTATGTATATTGGCTGGCGGTAGGGTGTGTATTTGTAACTTCGTTTCACTATTTACATATTAATGGAAGAATTTTCAACCACTGCCCGTAATGTTATTATATGCGGTGACTTTAACAGCAATATTTTGTTGTAAAGTCATCTCACTAAAAATATGCTTGGGTTTGATCTGCATCCAGTAAATACTCAAATGCCTACTCATTTCACTAGTACCTCAAGTACCCTGCTAGATTTGTTTTTGGTAAATGATATAGACAGAGTTCTTTTTTACGATCAAATTTCTGCACCAGCCTTTTCTTAGCACGATCTTATCTTTCATACTTATTAACATGCCAGTTCAACAACTTATAGCTTATAAATTAAACAATAACAAAAAAGTTTTGTTACGTGGTTTTTTGTCCTGGAGTTGTAATTTGTTTAAAATACAAAAACCTAAAAAGAAATAAATTTCTTTAAGGCATGTTAAATTTTTTTTTTTTTTTTTTGTCAGGAGGAAATCTTCAAAAGACACTTGGCAGTATTCGATACTAAGTAGTGTGAGACTCTTACCTCACTAAAAACTCCTCGTAATCAGAACCAATCTATGAACGATCGACAACAGATTTTTCCGGAGAGGTCATACCATAAACTTGATTCCAAAGAATAGAACGAGTATGATTTTCAAGAGCACCACTAACTATGGTTTTGAAGTTTCGGAAGCTATAAGTTTAAAATACAAAAACCTAAAAAAAAATAAATTTCTTTAAGGCATGTTAAATGATCGTGAAGATCAACCTTCAACTCCAAACTTGCGTTTCGCCCAGGTACGGCAATGGGCTCATCAGTTAGATGTTGCCGTACCCTTCTAAGACGCAAACTTTGTTCGGAATACACCGACACTTATAAAATTTACTGCGCTTACACGCAGTGAATTTTATATCCAAGTGAATGAACAAGTCATATTGCACTTGGAAAAAATAAACAAAATGTTTGCCATGGTTTGGCTTCAAATTATAAATTAAACAATAACAAAAAAGTTTTGTTACTGTCGTGGTTTTTTGTCCTGGAGTTGAAATTTGTTTAAAATACAAAAACCTAAAAAGAAATAAATTTCTTTAAGGCATGTTAAATGATCGTGAAGATCAACCTTCAACTCCAAACTTGCGTTTCGCCCAGGTACGGCAATGGGCTCATCAGTTAGATGTTGCCGTACCCTTCTAAGACGCAAACTTTGTTCGGAATACACCGACACTTATAAAATTTACTGCGCTTACACGCAGTGAATTTTATATACAAGTGAATGAACAAGTCATATCGCACTTGGAAAAAATAAACAAAATGTTTGCCATGGTTTGGCTTCAAATTATTAATTAAACAATAACAAAAAAGTTTTGTTATTGTCGTGGTTTTTTGTCCTGGAGTTGTAATTTGTTTAAAATACAAAAACCTAAAAAGAAATAAATTTCTTTAAGGCATGTTAAATGATCGTGAAGATCAACCTTCAACTCCAAACTTGCGTTTCGCCCAGGTACGGCAATGGGCTCATCAGTTAGATGTTGCAGTACCCTTCTAAGACGCAAACTTTGTTCGGAATACACCGACACTTATAAAATTTACTGCGCTTACACGCAGTGAATTTTATATCCAAGTGAATGAACAAGTCATATTGCACTTAAAAAAAATAAACAAAATGGGTTTATTGTTTAATTTATAATTTGAAGCAAACATTTTGTTTATTTTTTCCAAGTGCAATATGACTTGTTAAGTGTCGGTGTATTCCGAACAAAGTTTGCGTCTTAGAAGGGTACGGCAACATCTAACTGATTAGCCCATTGCCGTACCTGGGCGAAACGCAAGTTTGGAGTTGAAGGTTGATCTTCACGATCATTTAACATGCCTTAAAGAAATTTATTTCTTTTTAGGTTTTTGTATTTTAAACTTATAGCTTCCGAAACTTCAAAACCATAGATAGTGGTGCTCTTGAAAATCATACTCGTTCTATTCTTTGGAATCAAGTTTATGGTATGACCTCTCCGGACTACCAAGTTGAATTTCTTCAAAGTTATATTAACGAGCTTTTTAATACAAATGTTCCTTTATCAACCGATAGAGTGAGGCCCAAAGCAAACGCCTGGTTTGCGAATGAAATTCGCTTGTAGGTAATGCAAAGAGACCAGGCTTATTGACGATGGAAGCGATTCCGTATAGAAGAGTACCTTTCTGCGTACAAAAATAAAACAAACGAAGTTGTTCGTAAGATGATAATGGCTAAGGCGCAGTTTTATTCTGGCAAGCTTAACATAAGTAGAGGTGACCAAAATCTGTGGAATAACCTTCGAGAGTTAGGGATGGGCAAGCAGAAGTTGACTTGCCCAAGTGACTTAGATATAAATGAACTGAATCGAAACTTTATATTGACTTCAGATACATATAACACGTCTGGCCAAAGAACCTCGAATAGCAGCCCTATAGTCTGTAGAGATACACCCTTCTTATTAAAAAGAATAGTGAGCACAGATGTAGTGAAAAGTTTTTTAACCATGCATCCGGAATGCATCCGGTCTTTATGAAAGCTATACTGCCCATATTGCTCCCGTATATAACACACGTTATGAATACTATTTTTATGACTTGTATCTTTCCTTGCCTTGTATTTTTTTACCAGGTGCAAAAGTAGTACCAATACTTAAGAACTCAAAGGGAAAAGAATTCAGACCCATATGAATTCTGCCTTTTTTTTTTTTAAAATAAAAAAGAGAAGGCTGGAGAACTCAGACTAATATCCAGTCCATTGTACTACCAGAGTAGCAGCCTTCCCTTTTTTTGTGTTGCAGTAGTTGGAGATAAGTTGTTAGTAATTTCACATAGGTATAACCTCAAGGGCGGCGTCCATATGAAACTGGGAGGCTGAAAGAAAAGTAGATGCCCAGAGCGGGATTTGAACCCACGCATCCGGCGATCCGGCCTATCTACTAAACATTCTACCACTGCACCACGGCCGCCCTTTTGCATACCTATGTAAAAAGACTGTTACCCTTACTTATACTATTATTAATATGAAGACTGCTTGACGCCCAAAAAAAGGACTGAACTGCCAAAAAATATGATCAATACCACTTTTAAATCAGTTTATTTCAACAAAAATAAATGAATTTTTATGTTATTTTTTTTAATAAAAATGATTTTCAAAATGTTAAATCACGTTTTCTGGAGAATCGACATAGTTGCACTTACCACCGGAGGTGCGATATTAAGTTATTAGGTCTGTTCGTTGAACTTTCCCCAGGGTTGACCTTGGTTTTCTTGACAACCCTGTGAGTTTGTTTTCCAGTCCTCAAAAAGCGCTAAACCACAAATCACCACACATCCCTGTCATTAAAAAAAAATATACATGCCATTTGACAGCTCTCAACTCGCCACAGCAAAAAGCTAGGGCGAGTTTATGTAAAACCTAGGTCAACCCTAGGGCTTCAAAAACACTCAATTTGACATTCAGGGCGACTTTGGGTTTCTCAAAAAAAGCTTTATGGCGACCCCAGGGCGACCCTAGGGGTCGCCATGAACAAACCTATTATTTTCAATTCTAGAAAATGTATTTGGTTAGGCCCCAATGTGCCAAAATTCCTACATTATTTGTGTATGTGTATTTATTCATATTCTCTTACAATTCTTATAATTTCTTAGTTTTATAAGTTTACATTATTTTTTAGTGTTAGAGAATAGTTTGTAGCATTTATATTTGAAATAAAAATAGGGGTAATGCTACATTTCATAATAGGGCCCCTACACTACGCAAAAATTTTTAGAATTTGTTCAAACGTTTTACGCAAACACTCAACATCGCTACACACTACTCAAACAGTTTGCACAAACATTTTTACAAAAACAAAATACATATGTTTGCGCAAACGGTTTGAGTAATGTAGGGGCCCTATAAGCAATAAATACACTGCATACTGCAATATAATATTATATAATTTCAATTACAATGTGGTGACAAGATGAAATTTACGCATTAAAATTAACAAACATGATTTGATATTTAACAATCAATCGTCTTTAAAGATACATTGATTTAACAAAGCTGTAAATAAGTATTTATGGTGAAACAAAACTTAGCAAAACTAGAAACAATATTTTATCAAAAACAAGAAAACATTTTATCAAACAACGTACTGCAGCAGATTTTCGATTTCATCAATGGTAATTATAATGGAAAGCAGCTAAGCGCCTGAAAAGACCGCAGTTACAAAACCCGCCAATAAAATCTCTAAACGGGAATTGGATCGGAAATCCGAAAGAAAAATCTATCATCATATCAAAAATCTATTATCATAATCATCTAGCAGAACATCTTGCGAATGATTTTAAGCCATTCCTTGCAAACACATCTGAAAACAGCTTACAGTTTATTGATAAAGTCGATGAAGTTGACATACCAATTGTCACACTCAAAGAAATAAAAAGTATGTGTCGAAATCAACTATCGAACAAAAAATCACCTGGGTACGATCTAATAATTGCTCAGGTTATGAAAGAAATGCCATCAAAAGCCTTCATAAAACTCCAAGTCATAATAAATGGATGCCTAAAGACCCAATATGTCCCACATCATTGGAAAATTGCAGAAGTAATTGTTATGCCAAAGCAAGGTAAGCCACCAACACAAAAGACGTCTTACAGACCAATATCGCTTAAACCTATAATGGCAAAAGTCTTTGAAAAATTGCTACTGCAAAGACTAAGCAAAGTCATAGAAGAAAGAAATCTAATCTCAAATCATCAGTTTGGATTTAGAAATAAACATTCCACGATAGACCAAATTCATAGAATAACGGATGCAGTTGAAAAAGCATTAGAAGAAAAACAAGTATGTTCGGCTATATTTTTAGATGTTGCTCAAGCATTCGACAAGGTATGGCATGAGGGGCTAGAGTACAAACTGCAAAGGGACCTACCCAGGCAGTACTACGAAATACTATAATCTTATATCTCAAACCCGCTCTTCAGAGTACGGTATGATAAAGAATATTCAAAGCTAAGTAAAATACAAGCCGGTGTTCCACAAGGAAGCGTCCTAGGACCTACCCTGTATTTGCTATATACAAGGGATATTCCAGTGGATAACAACACCATTATGGCTACTTTTGCAGATGATACTGTAATTTTGGCATCCAGTAAATGCGTCGTCAAGACTGCTGAGAAATTGCAAAATGCCGACGACACCGTTAGTGATTGGACCAAAAAATAGCGTATCAAGCTCAATGAAGCTAAATCTGCACATATAAACTTTACAAATAAAAAGTTAAGCTACGTACAAATATTCATCAACAATCAAGTTGTACCTTACGCCAATACGGCCAAATACCTTGGGATGAATTTGGATGCAAAGCTAAAATGAAAAGAGCATATCAATAAGAAAAGGGAAGAGCTCAACTTGAAATATAGAAAAATGTACTGGTTACTCGGTAAAAATTCTGACTTATCTGTCGAAAATAAAATAATGCTTTATAAACAAGTACTTAGACCTGTTTGGAGCCATGGAATCCAATTATGGGGCTGTACAAAGAAAACAAATACTGAAATCATCCAAAAGTTCCAAAACAAAGTCCTTCGTGGAATAGTAAATGCACCATGGTATATAAGAAATAGCGATTTACATCGTGACCTACAAATAGAAACGGTTACAGAAGTTGTAAGAAACTTTTAAAGTTGTAAGCATTTAAAAGTTTAAGCTTTCCTTAAAGCGATTATATTATTGAGAAAGAAAAATCTGTTGTCGGGCGTTCATAGATTGGCTCTGATTACGAGGAGTTTTTAGTGAGGTAAGAATCCCACACTGCTTTTTTATTACTAAAAAATATTGTAATTAAAGAGCCATGACTTAATTCGTTTTAGAAATAATGATACAATCCTTATGCTACGTATATCTTCAGGGAGTTTATTGAACAATTTGCGGGATACTAGAAGATAGTATAAGAGTTTCTAAAAAGTGTAGTTCGAAAAGCCAGGATGGGCACAGAGCGAGTATTGCTTCTTAAGTTTTAAAGATTACTAATAGGACTGCCTATATCCACCTCTTATAAAAAATATTTTTAGAACTTTATAGTAAAATAGGTGACGAACGGGTAAAATGTTTGTTTTTCGAAGTAAGTCCATGGAGTGAGCCAAACGCGATGAGTTGCAAATTTTTCTTATTGCACACTTTTAAAGCAGATTGTTGAGATAAGCACCCCCCAACAACAAATTCCATATTGTAGCCTTGAATGGAACATTCCATAATACTGTAACCTTCGCTTAGTTCGCAATAATAAAACTTTGCCTTTCAATTTAATTCTACCACTTTTATTCGATATTTACTTTATTTGATTTCAACTCTACCAATAATCACATTCTCACTCTTAACATTATCACTCTATAATCAAAACACATCTGGTTGCCTCGGCGGCCTATCTATGTCGAATGACATTCCGTCTAGAACTACCCAGTAATTTCCACATGGTCTCCACACTCCAGTATTTTTGCTGTCAAAAATTTCTCCTGGTATATTCTACACTTACACTAGTGTTGCCGCTTGTGTTTTCGGTTGAACGTTTCCGATTAGGAAATTGGTATTAAATGTTGGGTTTGCATTACACTGCCCCCTCCTTAAAATTGTTCGTCCCGAATAATTCCATCTGCAGCCTCGCCACTATATCGATGCAGCCTGTCACAATGAACTACTTTTAACTTGCCTCTTAGTTCTCTTTGGATGCGGTAAACCACGTCGTTAATGCTCGTGACAACTGTATAAGGACCTTCCCAATTTTGCTGAAGTTTCGGTGACAATCCCTTTTGACGATGAGGATTATAAAGCCACACACGATCTGCTGCTTGGAATCCTGCCGTTGTCGCTTTTGTGTCGTACCGTGTCTTCAATCGGTCGCTATAGGCTTTCATCCGTTCCCTTGTTCTTTTATGGATGTCAGCGAGTTTCTCCTTGAGGTCGTCCACATACTCGTTCGTGTCCTGTGGCTCCTCTGTGGGGCATCCAAATTTAAGTTCGCTGGGCAGCCGCATGGTTTTCCGGAACAGGATGTCAGTTGGTGTTTGTCATGTCGAGCTATGTACCGCACTTCTATAGGCCATCAGGAATAGCGGTACGTGCCTATCCCAGTCTCTTTGGTAGTCGCCTACGACCTTGGTGAGGTGTTCTTTCAAGGTCGGGTTGAATCTTTCAACCATCCCATCACAGTGTGGATGAAGCGGTGTGGTTCTCGTCTTCTTAAGTAGTTCGTAGTTCGCACACTCCTTGGAAGATGTTTGACTCGAAGTTCCTCCCTTGATCGGAATGGAGTTCCATAGGCACGCCAAACCTGCTCACCCAGTTAAACACAATCTGGTCGACCACCGTTTTGGCTTCTTGATTTGGGATGGCATACGCCTCAGGCCACTTGCTAAAATAGTCCATTACAACCAGAATGTACTTGTTTCCAGCGTTGGTCTCTTGAAAAGGCCCATCCACATCTACTGCAATCCTCTCAAAAGGCGATCCAACGTTGTACTGATGCATCTTACCTTGAATCTTTCTACCAGGTCCTTTGGTTGCAGCACACTTGTCACATATTCGGCACCACTTCTCCACTTCATCTCTAGCATGCAAACAGTAGAATGTCGCACCTTCTCCAGTGTTTTGTTAACTCCCAGGTGGCCTCCAGAAGGTCCGTCATGTATCTCCCGAAGAACTTCACTGACTTTCGATTGCGGTACGATCAGCTGCATCACATATGATTTACCGTCAGCGGACTCCCATCATCGCCTGAGGACACCTTCTTGCACATATAGTGTGTCCCACTGTGCTCAATAGGCTTTGAGAACTGGACTCCTGTCAGAAATGTCTCCCCATTCAAGTTTCTCTTCATTTTCTTTCCATGCTAGAATGGGTTCGATATCTGGATCCTCCTGTTGAGCAGTCCTCACTTCCTCATTGCTCCATGCGGTGAGATTGTCTTTGTCTTCTTGCCGGCTTCAATGCTTGCAATCGCCCCTATCACGAAATCCATTCGGAGAAATCTCCGAATGGAAAATCACGATACGAATCCCGAAAATAAGCAATCACAAGATCCGCAGGAATTCTAAAAAAGCATTGCCTGATTAAAAAAAAAGAGTGTCCATTTTCGAAATCAGCTGTCCTATGTCAAAATAAATACTCAAAGCAATCGAAACAAAAATCCCTAAACTTAAAAAAAAATCCCTTAACTTTTCCAAAACACATTTTTTTACCGATTTTTATTTTCTAGTAAAAATTAATTTATTTGCACTTTTTGTGATTAAAATAAGTTAAAATAGATCTGCGTCATTGATCAAATCTTAAATGTTAAATGAAATAAGCAATTTAACTCTCGAATATATTCAAATATTTTCTTCATCAAGTTATAAATTCCCAAAAGAGGATTTTTGTTACGTGGTCCCTGAGTACTTTCCAATCTGTCAAATACAAATTCATTTCACTTAACAAACCATAAAATAATTTGTGAAATCCAAGTTTGTTTACAGATAAAATTCAAGTGTTGTTTTGAGTGGTAACAGATAAAAAGTAATCTAACAATCTTACGACTACTATTTAAATACTCCAAATCTGTAAATTTCGCTAAAATTTGGAAACGGACACAGCAAAGACAGTCATTTAAAAAAATGTAATTTCTTTCGGAAATAATTTTATTCATATGTGTTTATAAATATAACCGATGTTCTTAAAAGGTGAAAACAACAAACAAACAGACAACAGGCTATATGCAATGTTATCCAGTAATCCAGACATAGCAAAAGGATACGCTTAAACGTCCAAAAGAGGAAGTTAATGACCACTTGGAGGAAATAAAAACAGAGTTGGATCTAATTTGATTTACGAGATAATTTTTGTATTTGTTGTTTTTTCTTAAGTAGAATTATATTTTGTAAAATTGTTTTATACAAATGTGTTTTTTATATTTTAACAAATGGATTTTACGCTCTACGACAGAAGAAACTTGTCGTAGAAAAGGACGTCATATTTTCGTTTCATTCGGAATACCATTGTATATATATCGTATATATATCACTTTCCAATATTTTTTTCGGAGCTTGGAAGTCGAAAGTGGTCCACAAAATTTCCAATGTGTTCCACAAGCCTATTTTTCAAGAACAGGAGGTAAGAGTAGGAAGCAAATAACAACGTTTAAATTTCATCATATATGCATTACTTTCTAACCCATAGGAAATGCTCACCTAAAGTGATACATTCCACCATGAGCATAGCAGCTGCTCCGCCGGTGTTGGCGCACCCTAGTGACGAACAATGTTAATAAAAAATATTGGAAAGTGATATTACTATAGTTTCTATATACAATGGTGATACCAAGTTCACGAATTTCGAAATTCGTTCCACTCCGAATGGATTATGTGATAGTAAAATCGGGAAACGTAGACTTTTTTCGATTACGATGGAATCTGTGATAGGTGTGAATACACTTTGCAAGATCTTCGGTATAATGCGTCGGCGTTTGAGTGCAGCTTTCTTCTACAGTGTTGAATCTGGCAATCATAAGTCTGCAGTCTTCCTATCCATCTTGCGACTTGACCTTCTGGATTTTTGAAGTTCAACAGCCAGTCCAGAGCACCATGGTCTGTCCGCAGAAGGAATTTCTGTCCATAGATGTACTTATGGAAGTGCTTTGTTGCCAAGATAAGAGCAAGTAGCAAGCAAGCACGCAGTAGTTTCTTTCTGGTTTCGAGCGGACCTTGCTGTAGTATGCCACCACTTTCTCTTCGCCATCATGCACTTGGGATAGTACCGCCCCGATTCCAACGTTGCTTGCATCTGCGTCGATGATGAATGTTTTGCCAGGTGTTGGATGTCCCAGCACTGGAGCATTACAGAGGCGGTATTTGAGTTCCTGAAAAGATTTCTCACACTCACCTGGCCAATTAAACTGCTTCCCTTTTTCGGTGAGCTGATGCAAACTCTTTGCAACTCCAGCAAAGTTCTTAACAAAACGTCGGTAATATGTGACAAGACCAAGAAAGCTTCGGAGTTGATGTTTGTCCTGTGGTGTTGGCCAATTTTTGACGGGGTCAACTTTTTCGGGATCAGTCTTCACTCCTTGGGAAGAGATGTGTCCCAAATACTTAACTTCGGTTTTGAAAAGTGCACATTTTTCTGGATTCAGTTTAAGGTTCTTCAGCTTTTAGGTTCTTGCAATGTTGGTCAAATGTTTTCTGGCAAGCTTTCCACGTCAGTCCTTGAAGAACGCACTCCATCAAACGCTCGAATGTTGCCGGAGCGTTGCATAGCCCAAACGGCATAACTTTGAACTGTCACAGCCTTTATAATAAATAAATTAAATTGAACACGTGAAAACCGTATACATTAAACGAAAAATGAACGAACACGAACACCTTATTGTTTTCACAAATTAAAATTGTTTTTAATTGTACTTTAAATTACATTAAATTTGACACACGACGATCACGACACATATCAAAACCAAAATGAAAAAAAAACACAATTAAAAACGCGTACCTTGTATGCATTTCGGACTGTTTACAGTCCATCATCAGCATCACGACTAATCCGAGTAGTGTTATCATGTTGAAGTCGGCATTCAGATGAGAGAAAAGAGACTTGATGTTATGTTTCCGTTATCGGAATTAATCGAATTGCTATCCCTCTGTATGAAATAGCTTTCATATGCATCTAATTTTCTCTCATCTGTTACATGCTTCTTAAGAATTATACTGCTTGTATTTATCCTCAAGTGATCATGTTTGAGTGCATGTTCTGCGATAGAGGATCCCTGGCTTCTACCTTGTCTAATGTAGGCACAATGTTCTTTGAATCTTTTTTCCAAGGTTCTTTTTGTTTGTCCATAGTAGACTCCATCACAGTCACCACATTGAATTGCATATATACCTGATTTTTTCAAGTCATCTACTTTATCTTTCGTAGATCCTAGTAAGTTTTTTAGTATTGATCTACTTGCACAAACTAATTCCATATTATGTTCGCGGAAACTTTTTGATATTTTATTAGTAATTTCAGGTACATAGCACACTGAGAAACGTTTTTTGTCACTTGATTCTTTTTGTGAAAAGAAGGTCGACATATTACATTTTTTAATTTTATATGAGTGTTTATAGATTAATCTATCGACTAAACTTTCACTATATCCATTCACTTCTGCTGCTTTCTTAATATATTCGTATTCCTTTTTATAATTTTTAGCCGATAAAGGAAGCTTACACATTCTGTGAATTAACGAATGAAACGCGGCTTGTTTGTGTTGTATGGGACAGTGTGAATCACTTGTTATAAAACGAAGCGTACTTGTGGGTTTATGGTGTACAGAAAAATCTAGTTTGTTGTCGAAGGTTTTACTGACTTCAATGTCCAAAAAGCAAATTTTATTTTCGTTTTCCGTTTCAATTGTGAATTTGATTGTTTCAAATTGACTATTTAGAACATTTAAAGTCCTATCAACTTCATCTTTTTTAATAATAGAAAACACATCATCAACGTATCTACACCAAAAACGCGGTAGTAAATTTTGTCTTATTTCAAAAGCAGACATGAAAAGTTCTGACACTAAAGGGCTTAATGGATTTCCCATATTTGTTCCTTTATCTACTTTATAAAACTTGTTTCGAAATTGAAAAAAGTTTTGTTGCATGCATAGTTTAGCCACACTCAAAAAACACTGTTTTCTTTGATTATTTGTTTCGACCACATTTAAATAATTTTGAAATTCACTCAAAGCAATATCAACCGGGATACTTGGGAAAAGGGACACAACATCGAAAGACACCATCATTTCATCTTCTTTTATTATTTCACTTTTTACTTTTTCAACAAAATCAAAACTATTTTTTACTGAAAGGCTATTGATTGGAGGTAATGAATTAATTTCATTAACTAGCCATTTTGCCAACATGTAACAAGGAGATGAAATACTGCTAACAATTGGTCTATCACCGGATTTGTGTATTTTAGGGAGACAATATATAAGGGGTATTTGGGGATTGGACACAGATAATTTTCTTTTTAACCAGAAGCCGAAGATTGAACTCACGGTTTTAATCATTTCACTGCTTTCTCTTACCATTTTTGGTAAATGCATGCAACAAAACTTTTTTCAATTTCGAAACAAGTTTTATAAAGTAGATAAAGGAACAAATATGGGAAATCCATTAAGCCCTTTAGTGTCAGAACTTTTCATGTCTGCTTTTGAAATAAGACTTCGGGAACAAAATTTACTACCGCGTTTTTGGTGTAGATACGTTGATGATGTGTTTTCTATTATTAAAAAAGATGAAGTTGATAGGACTTTAAATGTTCTAAATAGTCAATTTGAAACAATCAAATTCACAATTGAAACGGAAAACGAAAATAAAATTTGCTTTTTGGACATTGAAGTCAGTAAAACCTTCGACAACAAACTAGATTTTTCTGTACACCATAAACCCACAAGTACGCTTCGTTTTATAACAAGTGATTCACACTGTCCCATACAACACAAACAAGCCGCGTTTCATTCGTTAATTCACAGAATGTGTAAGCTTCCTTTATCGGCTAAAAATTATAAAAAGGAATACGAATATATTAAGAAAGCAGCAGAAGTGAATGGATATAGTGAAAGTTTAGTCGATAGATTAATCTATAAACACTCATATAAAATTAAAAAATGTAATATGTCGACCTTCTTTTCACAAAAAGAATCAAGTGACAAAAAACGTTTCTCAGTGTGCTATGTACCTGAAATTACTAATAAAATATCAAAAAGTTTCCGCGAACATAATATGGAATTAGTTTGTGCAAGTAGATCAATACTAAAAAACTTACTAGGATCTACGAAAGATAAAGTAGATGACTTGAAAAAATCAGGTATATATGCAATTCAATGTGGTGACTGTGATGGAGTCTACTATGGACAAACAAAAAGAACCTTGGAAAAAAGATTCAAAGAACATTGTGCCTACATTAGACAAGGTAGAAGCCAGGGATCCTCTATCGCAGAACATGCACTCAAACATGATCACTTGAGGATAAATACAAGCAGTATAACTCTTAAGAAGCATGTAACAGATGAGAGAAAATTAGATGCATATGAAAGCTATTTCATACAGAGGGATAGCAATTCGATTAATTCCGATAACGGAAACATAACATCAAGTCTCTTTTCTCTCATCTGAATGCCGACTTCAACATGATAACACTACTCGGATTAGTCGTGATGCTGATGATGGACTGTAAACAGTCCGAAATGCATACAAGGTACGCGTTTTTAATTGTGTTTTTTTTTCATTTTGGTTTTGATATGTGTCGTGATCGTCGTGTGTCAAATTTAATGTAATTTAAAGTACAATTAAAAACAATTTTAATTTGTGAAAACAATAAGGTGTTCGTGTTCGTTCATTTTTCGTTTAATGTCACAGCCTTATTTATAAACCCGTATTATCGGCGGATTAAGGTTAGTACGAACTTAATACTCCTCTAATACTCCAAACCTTATTTATAAAAAAAAATACACCAGTATTAGAGGCGGATTAAGCTAATACTGGTTCATAGGAGTATTAAAGGAGGATTAAGGTCGTATTAAGGTCTAAATGTCACTTTGAGGATACATTTTTGGAGGAAAAGTGGAAAATTATTTTGGTTTTGTGAATAATTTTAATTCTTTTTCCGCCTTAACTACGAGATAAATAAATAAATAAATGAAAACTAAAATTTCTTGTTTTGTTTAATATCCATTTCAGAAAAATTTCCGCCAACCACAAAAAAAAAAAAAAAAAATCATAATACTCGGGTTCAACGCAATTGAGTTTTTCAGGTAATCTAACTATTTTTCAACCTCTAATTGGTTAGAAGTCACGTATCAAAAGAAGAACTGAAACTCTGGCCAATCAGAGTCCGAAAGAAGTAAGATTATCTGAAAAAACTTAATGCGTTGAACGTGCACAATGAAGTCAGCTGCGATTTGTTTACGTTTATAGTAACCAGAGCTAACAGGTGTGTCATTTTTTTGATGAAAAATTTGACATAAGCAAGTAGTAACTAATACGGGTTGGAAAATGTTTTATAAATAAGGATTTGCTCGACGTGGCGTAAGGGAGTATTAAGTGCTAAAACTAGTATTAACTAATCCGAGGATGAAACGAGTATTAGTGAAATCTAATAAATAAGGCTGTCAGAGCCTTATTACCTGTAGAAAACGCCGTCTTTTCCCGATCATCAGGGAGGATGTCAACTTGCCAATATCCACTCTTCAAGTCCAGCGTCGAAAACCACTGGGCTCCCTCCATGGCATCCAGGGTATCACTGATTCTCGGCAGGGGATAGCTGTCCTTCTTTTGTTCGTTTCGTTGTTGTTCAAGATTCTTTTGTTGTACTTCGAGTCGTTCGAGAACATTCTGCTGTTCCTTCTTTTGCTCGATTCGCTGTTCTAACAAAAGCTTCATCATACTAGAAAAATTTACACTTTCACTTACTTCCTCTTCCTCCACTTCTGTTTCAAAAACAAAAGTGTTTACGTCTTCCCCTTGCTGTTGCAAATAGTTGCGCAAGCGCAGGACGAGCTCATTTCCCGATCACGCTCTAGAAAGATTTCGCTTACCTAACTCACTTTTAAGCTCAATGCAGTTGAGCTCTTCCAACAACCAACACAACCCATTTTCACTGTATTAATTTTTTTTTTACACTTTTGCTAGTCTTTTTTTTTTTTTTTTTTTTTTTTTCGGCGGCCTATTTATATCGAATGATCGTCTAGAACTTCCCAGTAATTTCCACATGGTCTCCACACTCCAGTATTTTTGCTGTCAAACATTTCTCCTCCTGGTATATTTCTACACTTACACTAGTGTTGTCGCTTGTGTTTTCGGTTGAACGTTTCCGATTAGGAAATTGGTATTAAATGTTGGGTTTGCATTACAATACACTGTAGTTAGGGTAGTGTTTGGATAAAATTTCTTTAAACGATAGAAACATCTAATACTGGATAAGAAGTACTGCTTCAAATTATTGAAGTGTTCGTTCCATTTAAGATGTTGATCTATTGTAACACCTAGATCCTAGGTACTTAAAATGTTTTACAGTTTCTATATAAAAGCAATTTTCACTGCAAACGGCGCAGCGTGTGAATCATAAAGGGACATAGAATCTAGCCTTAAGCAATTGTTGTTATTCAATTTGTATTTTACACAATAAGGGTCATGAAACATAACATTAACATCAAGCGGTTCATTAGACTCATGACTGAAAAACATAAGTTTTGTTTTGTTGCTTATAATAAGCAAGCTTATGTTTGGCAAACCACAACTTTAATGTAACAACACAACTTTAATGTAACAACACAACTTAAATGTAAATCATGATTAATGTCTGCAACTATATTGAGAGGACTGTCTGCATCATATCCAATGGCGAGGTCGTCAGCAAACGCTTTTACTGATCCCACAAAAGGTTGTTCGAAAAGGGTGTTAATGTATATTTCGAACAGAATGGGGCCCAAAACAGATGCTTGAGGAACACCTACATTGATATTCTGGGGTTCACTTAAAACATTGCTAACTTTAACCTTTTGATTACGTTTGCTCAAATAAGATGCAACCCAGTGCCAGTGGTGAAAAAAACAACGAAACCCAATGTCATTTAACTTGTTTATTATTTATTCTATTGTGGTTAACCATATCAAATGCATTGGTTATAACAACGAAGAGTGAACCACAATATTTTTTTGCTATCCAGAACTTTTTGTATAAAACAACAGAAGTCCAAAATAGCATCTTCTGTGGATAGACCAGCCCTGAATCATTTATTTTAATTATCTAGTATCGGGTCTTTCAATAAGAGCGCTACAAAAGTTTTTTTTTTAAATAATACAAAAACTGGTTTTGGATATCAGTGAAATTCTTTATTCCTGTGAAAGTACGTTTGATGCCATTGTATTGTGTGAAACTCGATTTCTTTTGCATGGCCACCACGGACACGCTTGCAGAAGTCCAGACACTGAACCCAATTTTCGACGGTTTTCAAGCATAAATCGGCCGATACTGCTGCAATTTCACGTTCGATATTCGTACGAAGATCATCAATCGTCGCTGGCTCTTTGGCATAGACCATAGACCATAGACTTGACGTAGCCCCCCAGGAAACAGTATAACGGCGTCTAATAGCACGACCGATGCGGCCAAGCGACTGGACCATTTCGTGAGATAACACGTTCTCCACACTTCCAATAAATTAATTGTGACATTTGCTGTGTGGCTTTTGGCGCCGTCCTGTTGGAACCAAATGTCATCCAATTGGGGCCAAAAATATTCGGTTATCATTGAACGGTAGCGATCCCCATTCACAGTAACGTGACGGTCTTGATCATCACGGAAGAAGTACGGCCCAATGACGCCGACGGCCCATTAGCCACACCAAACCGTAATTTTTTCGGGATGCAACGATGACTCATGGAGTACGTGTGAACTGTTGCCTGACCAATACCGCATATTTTGTTTATGGACGAAGCCATTCAGCCAGGAATGAGCCTCATCGCTGAAGATGATTTTTCGATGGAAGTCCGAATCATTTTCAAGTTGTTTTTAATAAAATTCCTCACAACATGGTCACTTTGGCCCATTTTTTTTTGAATTTTTCTCATTGAAAACTCTTCGGTTTGCAACACGTCAATTTTCCCTTTTTCTTCTGCAGCTAAAACTTGCTTTTCCAACATTTTGGACTGAAATCTGTGGCAAACACTTTTTAATTGCTTAAACTTTGCAGCTAACTGTAATCCACGTAACAGATCGCAACCAACTAACTAATTTTACAGTTGCGTCTAATCATGTGAACAAAAAAAAGTACTTTTTCTTGGAGCATAGACAAAAGAGAGAAAAAATATCCGTTTACTTCCACTCACCTTGGACTTGTTAGTGTTATTTTGTTGAGAATTTAATAAGCTTTCAAATAAATGCAATTGTTTGGCAATTGCTACCCACTCTTAAAAAAACAATTAGGTTTAGGTAAAAAAAAATGTGTGCGTCTAGTTAAGTGAAGAGCACTGTATATAACGTTCAATAAAAATTGTTATGGATTTTGAACTACCAATCATTAATATAAGAGCATTGAATAATTATATATACATAGAAGTGACACCGGAATAAATCGCCACCAGGAGTTCTTATGCCGCTAGTATCGATATTGGAGCTAGTTAGTTCACCAACCTTTTGCAAATTTAGTCCCAAAGGATATTTTTTATTATTTTTTGGCTGGTTATCGAAGAGGTTGTTAAGATTAAAAATAGATTTGAAATGATGATTAGGATTTAGTGTATTATGTATATTTGATTATAATCAATTATAATAAATTCCTAAGGGTTCCTTACGGAACATATTTCAATATTTAACCTGCCAAATTTCCTTCATTTCAAAATGGTTTGTGTATCAAAATAGCAAAGCAGAGACAAAAAACATAAATACATAGTAATAAATAGGTTGACTGTTGCTTGGTAACAAGTTTCTTACGCCGTGTTTGAGAAAGTCGTATATATTCGGGTGTCAGCTTCTACATATAATTATTCAATGATAAGAGTGAAGAAGTTCAATTGTTTACAATATAATTCAACGTAAGAAGACAAAACAAGTTTAAATGGACGATACAATCGATAAAATTGCAAGCGGTGTTTTTAAGACAATTTCTTAAATAAAAGGAAGGAGCAAGATTTGGGACACATTTTCAGAAGTCTCAAATCAAGATGGTGTTATAATTAAGGATATCGTTTTCTACCATTCTTGCCAAAAAACAAGGTTGTTGTTTTTTTTTGTATCCACTAACAAATGCGGTTCAAGAAAATAGTGTCATTTCTGGAAAGAAGCAATTTTGCATAGACGAAATAACTCGAAGTGAAACAACAAATGATGTACAAAGCAATTCACTTGAAGTCTTCAATCAACCATCATGTTCTAGTGCAACACCTAAAAATTGGGGCCTCTGCAGTCTACTCATCCAAAAATTTTAATTTCTTCTTCCCAGAATTGTGAAATGATTGAAATTTTGGCCACCACTTAGTCCTTACCAGAAAGTATGCACGAAGAAGTGGGGATATATTCTCGAGTAACAACCGAGTTTGATGGAATTCAGTGGTGGATTAACCATGCTGCAGAGTATTCAAAATTGGCAAAAAAAATTTTGTCCATTCCTGCAAGTAGTGCTGCTTCGGAGAGGGTTTTTTCACAAGCTGGGAACATCATACCGGAAAAGAGAAATCGCTTAGCACCAAAATCAATTGAAAATGTAATTTTTTCCAATTCTGTTTTTAAAGAAAACGAAATATACTTATTCATATGAATTATATATGAATTATATACCTATGCTCCTTAAGATATTTTAATTGCTATCAATAAACTTTAATTTATAAATGACTTTCTGCATTTACTTGAATCTATTAACAGTATTTTCACATGTTCATACACTTTGTACTAGGTTATTGATTTTATCTTAAAAAGCAATCAATACTCATCAATACATATAATAAAAACGTAACAGGTCGCTGTCTGTACATGGAAGATATATGAGAAAAAATATATAATTATAAATACAGGGTGTCCCGTAATTCGTTTTACATACTTTGGGATATGATTCTTGGTCATATTCTAAGAAAAAAATTGTTATACAGTAAAGTCCGTTTCTCAACTTTGACATCACTTTTTGACAATTTAGAAAAAGGCTAACTTTGGTGTACCCTGATACTGATGATAGAGACCTAATCTTAGACTTAATTTTTTGTACAATCTTAAAAACTGTATTTAAGTTGAGCTTCCATAGACTTAGGGTTGCCAGATTTTCAATATTAAGTGGTGTTCAAATTTTCTTCCCCAAACAAAGTTTTGACTTTGAGGTCATTTTTTTTTCAGCAAATGTCTGATAAACATAGAGTTTCCTTATTTTTTACAGATGAACAAAACAATAATAAAGAAAAAACTCAGTTCTAAAATTACTCAAAAACCCATACATTTTATGATACTTGAAAAAATACAAAACGGGTAAAATTTAAAAAAAAAATCACAAAAATTTTTAGTTTTGAGGTTTGTTTGAATAAAACAATAATATGGGCACTTTTAGAAGTTTTCTTATGTATTTTATACAAATACAATTATAACAAGTGCTCAAAGTGCCTCCTTCGTTTTGAATGCATGCCAGAGCCCGTTTTCGAATTTCATTGTGGGTGTTTGCTCTCGATAACTCTTGTCTTACTTGTAGTCTTGTAATCTTTGAAACTGTATTTAAATTGGACTCCTATAGGCTTAGGGTTGGCAGATTTTCAGTTAGGATAAAGTTCCTGGTATATTCGTTGAGCTCTTCTTGAATTTTCATTACAAAACTCATATAAGAAAAAAATGTCTGCGTATTTTTCTTTTGTTAATGAAGGCATTTCGAAAAGCTCTCTGATCAAACTGCAATCGTGACTTATTTTGATAAACTGATAAACTCAAAAATAAATGATGATGATAATAATTTGCCTATATGCACTAACAAAAAAAGTATTTCGCAACCATCACTTCTGTAATTAACAAAAATTCAAACAATATAAATAACGCCAAAGTCAGATCACAAAATGTGTATTCAAACCTTTCTGTGCGATCTCGCAAAAACAAAATAGTTTCATCTATGAACATGAAAAATCAGATACCTATATATTCGTTGTCATCCCTCATCATTCGGGAACATTCGCTTTTTTTCGAATGCAAGCGAATAGTTTACCTTTTTGAGATTGAGTGATCCATTCATTCATCATTCATGGGCACAAGCAATGCGAAGATTCCTTGTGTACTTTTTCTACAAGCATCACACTTGTTTCATCATTGTGAGCTTGAGACTGCGTACGGGTTGTTTTTCGGGGATGATTCGAAAGCGCAGGTGAATATAATAATAATTATTTAATTGGAAGTTATATATATGCAATTGATACTTATACTAGATAGCTTAAGAAATTAAAAAAATTATGATGTAAGAATGTTGGCACATAGGAGGCCTATGTTGTGATCTTGAGATGTTCCGTCCCGGTTGTCGCTGGCGTCCCTCTACAGGGGAAGGTGTTAGCGGGTGGCATTAGCCACGGATATGCTGACCAAGGGTCAGCGTAGAAGTTGGCGGCTTCGTCGTTGGCCGGTATTATTTCATCATGCTTAGGTATCTTGGCTCGGGGTGTTAGTCCTCACTGGTCATTCTTCTCACCAAATAATTCGGGTGGTTGTTGATATCTGCAGCCGTTTTCCTTACTGTCAATAACACGTATTGATCCAAGAGCATGACTTTGGCTTTCTCGTACACAAGTTGGTTGCTGTAGTGTCTTTGGCGCTAGTGGTCGAAAGTGAAGCCGGTGCAGAGTCTCAGAATTTTCCTCGAAAAGTAGGAGCTGCTTCATCGCTGTCTTGAAGATGGTTAACCAGACTCGACTGCCGTAGATGATGACAGGTCTAAGCAGTTGCTTGTACATCAGAAGTTTCGTTGACTGACTTAGTCCTGTTTTTCTACTCATCAAAGGGTAAAGTCGGTGGAAAGCGAAGTTGGCCTACCTCAGTGCAGCGCGTGAGTGCGGGTTGAATCTAAGCCCCTCGTTAAAGTTAACGCCTAGATAATTCGTGTTCAGTTGGGCAGTCAATTCTTTGAGAGAAACTTGGCTAGTCAAATATCGAACCACATTGGCCAAAATAATTTACTTTCACCAGTACAGTCGGGTTTCCGCACGAATCATAGCTGTTCTACAGCTATTGTCAAGGTACTCGATGACATTAGAATTCAGTATGACCTAGACCAACTAATGATTTTGTGCTTGCTTGACTTTTCTAAGGCTTTTGACAGGGTTAATCATGACATCCTTTACAAAAAGCTGAATTTGTATTTTGGCTTCAGTAGTAGATCGGTTGGTTTAATCAAAAACTACTTGCAACAACGTAGTCAAAGAGTTAAAGTGGGTAGTTCATTTTCTGAGCCAAATAATATCCTTGCTGGTGTCCCCCAGGGTTCAATGAGTTAAAGTGGGTAGTTCATTTTCTGAGCCAAATAATATCCTTGCTGGTGTCCCCCAGGGTTCAATCTTGGGTCCTATTTTATTCTGCATGTTCATCAATGACCTTTCCAAATGATGTCCAAATATATTTATCCCGGCCTTTTAACTTCATCGAAGACTTAGTCTGCAGACTAAATGAAGATCTGTCTAATATCAATAGTTGGGCTTTATGTAATGGCTTAAATCTTAATCCTACTAAATCGCAAATAATTGCAGTTTCCCAAAAGAAATTCAACACTGACCTCCTTCTGCTAACCATTATGTCAGTTGTTGTGTAGGTCGTATCTACGGCGGTCTCTGAAAACTATACTTATTTGCAAACCTAACCCCTGTAAACACCAAGTTGAGGTTAACAAAATCTTTGTCTTTGCCCATTATTGAATGTGCTGCAGTAGTTTACTGTTGGCCTGACACTCATAGTCAGTACAAACCGACTTTTGCTTTTAATGATATGGTTAGGTACGTTTTTGGTCTTCGAAGGTTTGACCATGTTTCACAATATTATCATATCGTTCTTGGTTGTTCATTTGAACAGTTTCTAAACTCCCGTTGCTGCATGTTTTTGCATAAGATATTTCATGAAAAGACACCAATATATCTGTTCGATAAGTTGCGCTTCGTGCAGTCTTCCCGCACCTTGAATCTCATTACGCACTCTTCTCGTTATTTAAATTCATCAAGACTTTTTTGTCTGCGCCATTAGATTCTGGAACTCTCTACCTGTGACAGTAAAGCGGATAATAGGAAAACAAAAATTTAAAAAGGCTTTATTCTTAAGCTTTCATTAAATCGTCATTACAGCAATTTGAAATAAAATTTTGGTTGTTTCTCGCTTAGAACTTTTTCTTTTTATTTGTTACTAAATAAAGTAAAGAATTAAAAATTAAAAAAATTTTTATTCTCCTTGTATTTACATTAATTCTATATAATTGATATCAAATTAACGTTAATTTGTACTTTTTGAATATGAATAACACAAAAATGCTTAAAACTAGTTGCTGTTATTTTTAAGTTATTACTATTGTTGTTATTTTTAATATCCATCTATATTGTACTATAAAAGACTTATGAATACTTACTTATTTAAGGTGGCGCTACAGTCAGGGTCGGACTAGGGCCTCAACCAACATGCTTCTCCAGCCAGCTCGGTCTCTAGCTAGCTGCCTCCAGTTTTGCTCGCCAAGTTGGTTGAGGTCCTCTCCTACTTGGGTGCGCCACCTGAGTCGCGGTCTTCCTCTACTGCGCCGTCCCTCCGGATTGGATTCGAAGGCTTTCCTGGCCGGAGCGTTGGTTTCCATTCGCTCTATATGGCCCAGCAATCTAAGCCGCTGGACCTTGACTCGTTTGACAAGGTCAGTGTCGCTGTACAGCCCGTACAATTCGTCGTTAAATCTTCTTCTCCACTCTCCATCTATGCAGACGGGACCAAAAATCACCCGAAGAATTTTTCTCTCGAAGCATCCTAAAGCGTTCTCGTCTGCCTTTGACAAGGTCCATGCCTCTGCGCATATAAGAACCTGGATGATAATTGTCTTATACAGGGACACTTTAGTTGCTCGAGAGAAGACTTCACTACTCAATTGCCTTCTTAGTCCGAAGAAACAGCAATTTGCAAGAGTTACTCTTCGTTTGATTTCAGGCTGGTGTCGTTGTCTGAATTAATAGCGGCGCCTACGTAGACAAAGTCCTTAACTACCTCAAAGTTATAGCTGTCTATCGTGACGTTCTGTCCAAGACGTCGGTGTTGGGTGTCCTTTCTTGATGACAGCATATACTTGGTCTTGCCCTCATTTACCATTAAACCCATCTTCTTCGCTTCCGTCTCAATGCTCATAAACGCGCCATTGACATCACGCTGCGTTCTTCCAATTATGTCAATATCGTCGGCATATCCGAGCAATCCGGATTTTTGAAAGATTGTGCCTCTTGTGTTGACGTGGGAGTTTTGCACTATTCTTTCAAGAACGATGTTGAAGAAGTCGCATGACAGTGCATCGCCTTGCCTAAAACCTATTTTGACATCGAATGTATTGGTGAGATCTTTTCCGACCCTGATGGAGCAGCGTTCGTTCTCCATCGTCATCTTACACAGTCGGACAAGTTTGGTAGGGATGCATTTTAGATGGTCCAAAACCGCACTGATAAGAAACCTATCAGGTTGTTGACGAATGGCTTCAAACGCTCACACAATACGGAAGAGAGGATCTTGTACGCGATGTTAAGAAAACTGATACCTCTGTAGTTGGCGCAGTTCAGAGGGTCTCCTTTCTTGAGGACCGGGGAAACAATGCTGAGGTTCCATTCATCGGGCATGCTTTCTTCCGACCATATTTTGCAAATGAGCTGGTGCATACTCCCGACCAGGTCATTGCCTGCCGCATTAAACAATTCGGCAGTGAAGCCATCAGCTCCAGCAGCTTTGTTTTACTTTAGCTTGGATACTGCAGCTGTCTTCACTTCGTTCAGGTCGGGTTGGCGGAATTGTTGGGCTACGTCGCCTAAATCGAATGGTTCTATCTCTCTAACAGCGGAATTGGGTTCATCATCGCCGTTATAGAGCTTGGAGAAGTGGTCTTTCCATATCCTCAGCATTGACTGCGGTTCCACCACGATGTTCCCTTGGTCGTCTTTGCAGGCTTCGGCTCGGGGCTTATAGCCCGAGGCTGTTGTTTTTACCTTTTGGTAAAACTTCCGAACCTCATTCCTGTTGTGGCACCCTTCTATCTCCTCGATCGCGCGCTTCTCATGCTCTCTCTTTTTCCGTCTGAGAAGCCGGTGTTCGTCTCTTCTCTTCTGCTTGTAGAGCTCGTAAGCAGTTCTAGTCTTTTTGTGCAGCGCCGCTTTGTATGCTTCTTGTTTAGCTGCATGTGATTGCCGGCATTCGTCGTCAAACCAAGGGTTTCGTTGTGCTGGCCGTGTGAAACCCAGCACTTCAGAGGCGGCATCTCTGATGTGCTGCCACTGCTCCTCTATACTTGATGCTGGCGGCATAGGACTCCTTAAGAGGTTGTAAGAGACTCGATCGGAAAAGGACTTGGCGATCTCTTGCGATTGTAGTCATCCAACGTCGAATTTTCTCACAGTATTTCCTTGTGTTGGCTTGGATCGGGATATCCGCAGTCGTACCTTGGTTACAACTAGGTAGTGGTCCGAGTTAATGTTGGCCCCTCGGAATGTTCGGACATCTTCTATACTGGAGAAGTGTCGTGCGTCGATCGCAATATGGTCAATCTGGTTGACGGTTGATTGGTCAGGAGATTTCCATGTCCCTTTGTGGATATTGAGGTGCTGGAACCGCGTACTAGCTACCAGAACATCTCGCCCCACAGCGAAATCGATCAGCTTGAATCCGTTATCGGAGGTGTTGTCGTGCAGGCTGTATCTTCCGATTATTCCACCAAAGATATCCTCTCTTCCTAGCTTGGCATTAAAATCTCCTAGAACAATCTTAGTGTCATAGCCAGGGCATTGCTCATATGTTTTGTCCAGGAGCTCGTAGAATACGTCTTTGGTGTCTTCATCCTTTTCCTGTGTGGGGGCGTGCGCGCAAATGAGGCTTATGTTGACGAATTTAGCCTCGATGCGGATTGTTGCTATGCGCTCGTTCACATAGTTGAAACTCAAGACTTTTTGCCTGAGTCTAGTTCCAACAACAAATCCACATCCAAACAGTCGCTGCTATCTCGGTAGCAATCGCCGTAGTAGATATCGCAGTCTTTTGATTTGCGTCTACCTGGTCCATCCCATCGCATTTCTTTTAGGGTTTAGGGCTTCCGCTAATTGTTCGGCTGCACGTGGTCTATTAAGGGACCTAACATTTCACGTACAGATCCGAAGTTCGTTGTCCGTTTTTCGTTTGCTAGGTTCGTCATCAGTAAATCCTGTTGCGTGTGCATTTGGGTCGCCAAATATTAAGCGTGTTCCCCAATTCAACAAGTCATTGCCATTGATGATGTCGCAAGAAAGGTTCACCTTTGCAATTGACACAAGAATTGGGCAACACCAAAATGCTTGGCGAGCAAGTTTCAACATGTTAATTGGCACAAGAGACGAACAACCTCTAAGTGCTTCTTGGACATTTCGGTCATCGGCAAGATTCAATTGGAAACGCGAATGATCGGGGAGTTCTATTCTGTTCACCAAACGAATCGGTCGTTTTGTTTAATATTCGTAATTCAGTGCTATCATAAAGTAAAAGCACAACATTTTGGCGCAGCCGGTGTTCGACCAGTAAAAGTAAATAATAATAATCGGTGCGGTGATTATAAAAAGAGGAAAAAAAAAAATAATAAGAAAAACAGCGACTGTGAGCTCCACATCGTAACCGAACTGAAAACTTTTACCAAAAAAAAAAAAAAAACAAATAGTAAGCAGTGAGTGAAGTGAGTCAAACTAAAAGAAAAAAAACCCAAACGAAACTTAGACACACGCATACGTAGCTCCCTTATTCGACTGGCGAGTTGGTGCTTCAGGTGCTCTTTTAGTTTTGCTGATTCGTTTTGGCTCTTCATCGCTGATTTGTGACGATGGAAAACGTTGATCCATGCATATGACTGTATTGGCAGCTGTTGGTATCGAATTCTTCCTACTCCTGAAGACTGCCACAAACACGATGACTGCAACGGTTATCACTCCCAGGGTCGATAACGAAAGTAGCGAATATCTGTGGAATGATATTTCCCATGCCATGTTTCTCGTATTTCTTGTGGTTTCCAAATTTGCGAGGTTTTGATGCAATTCTTGAAGGGAACGCTTACCATCTAAAATATCGCTGACTATTTTCTTGTGGTCTCCCACTCTGAAATTCCATGGTTTCAACGTAGTTGGTTGGCTTTTGGCTCGAATTGGGTCTCTCAGGTCCTCCAAGAGCTGTGAGTGGTTAACCAAAGGCTGCTTGTATTCCGGAAGTGTTCCGAAATTTCGTTGGTATGAGAATTTCAGTTCTTTAGTGTTGGCGTCGCAAGGTTGATGAAGTTTGAATATTCCCAACCCCTCAAGAGTTGCCTGCTCACGAATCCCACCGCACATTAGGTTCAGTATCAATGGTTTTCTACAACTGAAAAACCAGTGGTTAGCTGCTGACATCTTAAGCAGGACGCCATCGTTTGCTGGGACTGCAACATATTTACAACTAGTTTCGGATGTAACAGCATGTTGTAAAAGTTCAACTAAGCAATGCTTAGAACCAGATGTTAACAGCGGTGCATAGAAGCTGCAAATGGCCACTGTCGAGTTTGCCTTTGTCTCAGATACCAGCACGCACCTCTCGAAATCATCATGACTTAGTATTCCAAATAGTGCGTGGTTTTCGGATTCAGCGATGTACTCGAATCTGTTGTCGATTACTAAATCCCAATCCTTATTGTATACTGCTGGCATTGGATATACCTTATGTAACTCATAACGACAGTTTTCCGGCAGTGGTATGATGATTTTTATAAAGTAACTGCCTTGGTTAGGAAAAACTGACGTGTCGGCGGCTTGATGGAGTATTGTAAAATCCCCAAATACGTCTTCACTTCTTACACCTGCTGCCTGCAAAGTCATAGTTAAATTGCTTGCATTTAGGATAAAAGGTTTTTTTTTTTGTTTGCTATAATATAATGATGGTTTCCTTCCCATGTAAATGTAGATTTAAAGAAAAATTATTTTTATCAGTAAATTTTTATAAATTGTAAAATCAAAAGAAAAAAAAAAAATGTTTAAAATTAAATTTTAGATTTTATGCCACAATAAAAAAAAAAGAGGAAAAATGTTTATTTATGTCAATTAATTTATATAAATTGTAGAACTAAAACATTCTAACTAAAGAAAAAAAAAAGAGAAATTGCAGATTATATTTAAAATTTAAAGCCATAATTCCTTCTAGTATCGTGTAAGTCTAAAAAAAATATATATATATTATATATATATATAAAATAATAATATATGTCAATAAATTTTCGTAAATTGTAAAATTAAAACATTTTAACTTAAGAAAAAAAAATGTTTAAAAGTAAATGTAGTTTGAACGAAACTCCAACATTATTATATGTAAATTCAAATTTAAGCTTTTAATTAATATTTATTAATTTATAAAATAAGAGAATTTAAGAACATACATCTGCGTAAACTGAAAATCTCTTCAGATTAAAATAAATATTAAATTTATTTGATTAAAGACAAATTTGTGTAAAAAAAAAAAAAACATATAAAAACAATAATATTGAGTCAATACACCTCAATAATTTTTTACTTTGTAATTTCAGTAAAATTATTAAAATTTGTGTAATGTATAGGTTAGTTTGTGTATGTTAAAGGTTATAATATAAGATAGTCTATAAGTTGAAATAATCTGTTAGTTTTAAGTTACATACATAAATACTTGGAAAATAAATATGGAACACTGATGTTCGCGTTTCCGATTGAAACTTTCCCTGAGGGTGGAGGAATGTTGCGTGTGCATTTGGGTCGCCAAACATTAAGCGTGTTCCCCAATTCAACAAGTCATTGCCATTGATGATGTCGCAAGAAAGGTTCACCTTTGCAATTGACACAAGAATTGGGCAACACCAAAATGCTTGGCGAGCAAGTTTCAACATGTTAATTGGCACAAGAGACGAACAACCTCTAAGTGCTTCTTGGACATTTCGGTCATCGGCAAGATTCAATTGGAAACGCGAATGATCGGGGAGTTCTATTCTGTTCACCAAACGAATCGGTCGTTTTGTTTAATATTCGTAATTCAGTGCTATCATAAAGTAAAAGCACGACAATCCGTTCGTATCCGAGGCTTGTTGGTACTTCGCAAATAACGATTTCTTTACGTGGCCGGGAAGTCACCCCGACAGCACAACCCCCAACCTGAAGGGCCAGATCCTTGTATAACAAAGATGGGGAGCCGTATAAACCGTTCCTTAAAGGCCTGAGCTCCAAATATGTTGTAGTAGCCTTATAAGGTGTTCAGTAAGTAGTTCAACCTGACTGGAACTGTAGACGCCACCGTTGATTCCATCTAGGGAATTCCTCCGCTGCCGTCTGGATGAAAGAAGAGGTGCCTTAGTGGGAACACCTCTCCCCTCCCTATCTCGTTTGCTGCCACCAACAACCTTCCACTAGGGTTGAGACCCAATCTCCAGTTGAGGTACTAGGCACCCGATGTTCACCACGAAAAGACTTATGTATGTCTTACTTAAATCGGTCATTTCAAAAACCTCATAAGTCACAAAATTCTAATTTTCCATAAGTCAATAAAAACTATTTCATAAACAAACAAATGAGTTTTAAAGAACTTTTTTATATTTAATTTAGTATTTGAGTGGTAAAAAATTAAAATAGCTTATAAACTTTCTGTTTATTAATAGAAATAATGAAAAAAAACTGAAAAAGACTTCTTGACTTATGTTGTTTTAGCAAGAAATAGGGTTAGTGGTATATAATTAAACCAAAACAATCGTAGTTATCATTTTTTTCTGCTTATAATTAAGAATTACGCACTTAAAACTAATCTTATTAACATTTTTATTGACTTATGGGTTATGGTACATAATGTTATGGTAGTCATATTCTCCATCACTCTCAACTTGATTATTTAACCTAAAAATGTTATAAAATGGCATATGCTCTTCCAGAATGCTATCTTGAACTTTTATTAAATCGTCTATTTTTTTTTTATTGATGGGCACTTTCAAATCATATGCTTTGGTTGATGGAAGTGAAACAGAAGTTGTTATTTTCTTTATTAATGAGAACTGGAGCATCTTTGTTTCAGCTACGCATTCTTTATCCATAACTGTTACAACATCCAACAACATCAACCAGGAAGCAGCTAAAATTACAAAAATCTTTAGAAGCGCAGCTGCTAAATCATTTCCAACAACGAAACTGGAAGATTACAAAAGTAAAAATAATCCCATATGGTTTAATGAGAAAATTGCCATTGTCAAGTTTTAAAACGTAGCCTGGAAGAACGTTCGAAGATATTCATCAACACCAAACTGCCTAGCTTATCGCAAAGCTTGTGCCAAGGTCAAATACGAATCAATCAGTGCGAAAAGATTATCTTGGGAAAACTTCGTAAATAACCAAAAGTATAGCGAAAACAACACCTTCTCAGATAATATCATTGCAGAGAAACTAGCTTTTAATCTAAGAGATCTTATACCCAATCAAGACTCTTGCCAAGAACTTATAGAGGACATTACAAGAATAGAATTTGACTCAACATTAGAAACGCTCAAAGGCAACACCCCTGGGGATGACAAAATAACTTACAGTATGGTAAAATCAGCAGATGATACTCTTAAAAATTGAATATGCGCTCTTTACAATAACATCCTTCGGACTTGTATCTTTCCTCCTAATTGGAAAAAAACCATACTGAAGCCGATCCCAAAAAGTTCCTACAACCGTCACCAAATAGATGGATATCGTCCCATTTCACTTCTACATGTTCTGTCCAAAATTTTGGAAAAAAATCTTAGGACGTAGAATCGGATGGCTGATGGAAAAGTCAATTAGAAATGAACAACATGCCTACAGCCCATAAAGAGGAGCCCATTCGCTTATTCATCTTATGGAACATAGACTAGCTGACAATCTATCACATCGTAAGCACAGCGTTGTTTAGTCAACTGATCTTGAAAAAGCATTCGATAGTGTCACGACTGTTCCGGTTATAGAACAGTTACACAAATGGGGAGTTCCCTACCAACTTTTAAAGCTCGTTTCAACTTTTCTAACTGGAAGAACATTTCGTGTAAACTTTAATGGGTATACTTCAGACAAATTGAAACTGGAAAACGGAATACCGCAAGGTTCTCCTTTATCAGTATACCTTTACAATGCTTACATAGATGTACATATAACTGAACTGGCACAACCAAAACACAATCTCGACTTCGTTGGGGTATACGTAGATAACATCTACACGATAGCTTCAGGTGACCCATCTAAGGTGAATACAGTCTTAAATTCCGCAGACAAACAAGTACATGCTTGGACTCAGAAAACGGGTGCAAAAGCTCCACCTTCCAAAATAGAAGCCCTGCACCTCTGCAGAAAACAAAAATGCCCAGGCTCAACAACACCACTCGTGCTTCGCAACACCAACATCATCTTAAATAAAGATCTGAGACTTCTTGGTGTATCTTTCAGCCGTAACATGAAATGGGATCTTCACATCAAAAACACCATATCCAAACTGAAATGTATTAACAACGCACTAAGAATGATATGTTCCCGTAGAAAAGTTCCTCATTTAGAAGCTGCTCTAAAAATAACAAAGGCCTTGGTTGAAGGCACACTTCATCATGGCCTAACATTATACATGTGGTCTACCAATAAAAACTTACAAATCATTGATACAGCAGTTAACGAATTCTACAGGACTGATACAGGTGCCCTCAAGACAACACCAATCGAATCACTTAGAATAGAAGCAGGGTATAACTCCATTGCCAGACTTGGTCAAAAAAGGGCAGGGAATCTGATAAGCAAAGCGCTCACAGACTGGTCTCATCCTCTATTCCAATCAGCACAACAAACTTTGTCCATGAAGAAAAAAAAACAAGACAAACTCAACTTCTTCACTCAATAAAATTGTTAATTTGGCGAGGACTCATGGAACTTCAGAAATACCAGAAAACCCGAACACCTTATCCCCTCATCCTTGGAAAAGATACCTACTGCCCGTCGACTCAGTCTCTCTTTGTAAAAAAAACAGAGCGCCTCAAATCAAACTTACCTAATGCTTCACCGCGAACTAGTAGATACCATTAAGCCCATTAGAACGCTATACACTGACGGATCCTTTAGGGACAACAACGCAAGTTATGCAGTCATCGAAATGAACGCAAATAATGAAGAGGTCAACACTATTCAGGGAATTATACCAGACGCAGCCGGTAGCTATATTGCTGAGGTAACAGCGTTGTTAAAAGCCCTTGTAATTGCGCAAACATCTGCAGTAAAAACATTGATCTTCACTGACAATTTGAGCATCCTTACTGGAATTCAAAGTGCAAAAAATAACTGCTCGACACTGAACAATATCCGGAGGATCCTCCATATCAACGGAAGAATAACGATAGTATGGACACGAGGACATGTCGGTATTAAAGGAAATGAGGCCGCAGATAAGGCAGCGAAAGAAGCAGTTAATTACCCTTACATAAAAGAACTACCTTTGATACCTCAACTGATACGGAAAATCTTCATTTCAAAAGTAAATGAGGAACTAGAAAGATCATTGTTTGGAGAACAAAACTTTCTTCGACTACACCACCCAACCCATCTCCGTATACCATATAACAAAACACTAAGCAGAGATAAATGCATCACCATATTTCGGATAAGAGTGGGAAAAACTAACTTTTCCAGTCCACACTATTACAGCAACGGCCCCCGGAAGAGTGTACTCTTTGTAGAGAGGTTCTCTCAGTTTGGCATATCCTGGCCGTTTGTCCAATTTCACGCCTAACCACTAATACCGATTCCACCGAAGATGCGAAGAAAAAAAAAAAAAAACGAAATCCTTAATCCAACTGATACCAAAACATTCCTGCGTATCAAAGAAGCCACAACTTTACATAATTTTTTTAAAGATATATGAACATTACAACTTTTTTTTATCCAAACGACATCTATAGTCTTGTTGCCCTGATGTCTTCCGTATAAATATCTTATGAAATTACTTTGTAAGCTATTTTGGTTAAATAAATAAATAAATAAAAGGGGTAGAGCCTACCTCTGACCCAGAGGAGCTCTTAGCTGAACTCCGCATGTTGGCGAGAGACGATCTCGAGTTTATCGCGGTCAAGCCGTTCACCACGGCCAAGGCTAGACGGGAGAGGCGGCTATTGCCGATGTTCCTAGTCACCTTGTCACCCAGTGCCAGTAGCCGTCTGGAAAGTCTCAGGAGTATCTCCGTCTACCAGATGGTAAAATGGGAGAAAATAAACAGGCACGGGGACATTTTACAATGACTTCGTTGCCAACGGTTCGGTCACGCCGCATTCAACTGCCAAATGCAGTCGAGGTGCGTAAAGTGTGTAGAGAACCACAACGACAAAGAGTGCAAGCTCGGTGAGGCAAGGGTCGAAGATAAGACCCTACTGAAATGTGTTCTCTGTGGTGGAGATGGACACCCTGCAAACTATCGGGGTTGTTCTCGATACCAGGTAATAAAAAAAATCAATAAAAGCTGCTCCAACAGTACTTAGTTACTGTTGAGGGTGAGCAAACAGCCAGACCAACTCCAAGGGCAGTTGTTCCCGAAGTTTCCTACGCCCAAATGGCAGGTAGAGCTGGGAAAACGGTACAACCTCCCCAGAAGGCTACCGCACAGCCATCTGTGCCAAAGGCTGCTGCTGGGGAGTCTGAAGTGATAGTCGTTCTGCGTGTCATCCAGGCACAAATGAACGAACTATCGCCGCAAATAAGTGAACAGGCGCGTAGGGTGAATTTTATCTACCATGCAGTGCCATCGCTTGCGCAATTTTTAGGTTAACGGGCGTGCTGCCAGAGAGGCCTTTTAAGATCCTAGCCGTGAATGTGAATTCTCTAGTTAGGATAGAACGACGAACCAACTTCCTTGAATTGTTAAAAGACCAACGTCCCGATGTGTGTATGGTTAGCGAAACTAGGCTAAACCAGCATCACCAATTGACGAATAAAAATTACATTATCGTAAGGAGAGACCGACCCAACTCGACTCCCGCGGGTCGGGTTGCGATCTTCTTACTTAAGGGCATTGCTCATAAGGTAATATATAGTGGTGAGGTACGACGATTCCGGTTGCTGAAAACGTGTATCATATGCATCCCTCTCCAACAGGGGAAGCGGTTGTATCTGGTCGCGCTCTATGCACCGCCGGAAGCTTCTCAAACCTCATGTTTTGTAACAGAGCTGGAAACACTTTTTCGATGTCTGAAACTGAACTCGGATGAAAACTATTTTCTTTCTTTCTTTTTCTTTCTTTTGGCCGGTGATTACAATGCTAAACACAAAGATTGGGAAAATCAAATAACCAATCTAAGGGGGAACCAGCTATTAAATTGGTTGGGGCTCCACAGCATTGAGTGTAAAGTTGATCTGCTGGCTACTGACAGGCCTTCATATCTTCGAAGTGGCTCATTTTTGGATATATTGCTTTTAGACTCAAGACTTAAACTAACCGACGACATTCTTCGACGGACGAAAAATTGTTTAACGACGGTTGAGTACGACAGTGACCACTGTGGGCTTGCCGCCGTCATACTACTTCCGAACGACCTTGTGGAACTGGAGGAGTACGTGCCGACGCACTCTTACAACTACGGTAAGACACGTTGGCCGCGCTTTTCCGGTGCTGTCTCAAGAGAACTTCGTTTGAACGGTATTGCGCCGCCATGCAACAGGAATCTTTCGAACGTTGAGATCGATGGATACCTGCAAAGTATGGAGGATGCAATCCGTAGAACAATGGACAGGACAATTCCTAAGTATAGGCAAAACTATCCAACGAACATGTACAGAAACGCGGCAATAGACGCACTTTACAAACAAAAAAGTAGACTCCTGCCGAGACTCAAACTCTTGCACAGGAGGTTTACTGACCGACACGATGTTAAGATTAGAACTCTGAAGTTGCAGATCAAAAAAAGGAAAATTACAGAAAATATACACATATCTCTTTTCTGGAATAACAAAATTTGGGCTGTATAGTCCAACAACCCGAGTGTGTTTCCGGAAATAAATAAAATTTTTAGGAAAAGAGATCAAAATGGCCTTCAGGGTATTAAACTCCAAAGGACGACAGAGAACAAAAACCTACTTTTGACAATAGGAATAGATCCAGATGAGGCCATCTTTGATGATGACCACTTTATAGTGGAAGATGCTCAAGAGAAGGTAGAGACGGTGGGAGCTGTTTTCGAGCGAGTATATAAGGTGAATGAGTGCATTCGCCCGAACTACGACCTTGAGAACAGAGCCTCCCTCGGACACTTCTATCTTAGAGACGAGATCTCGCATTGGCGATTCGCATTGACGATTGGCGATGGATAGTGAATCCTGGTTTCACTAGGTTCAATGACGACCGACTTGCAAACGCAGTCATCGCCGAGCGAAACGGGGATAACACCCTATTCGTTTCTAAGATGGATCTCGAAGACATCTTTCACAAAATAAAGAAAAAGAAGTCAGCAGGAGTCGATGGCATACCCAATGTTGTGCTGTGAAACCTCCCTTCGGAAGCGGTGGACATATACACAACGTTGTTCAACAATGCGCTGAATAATGCAAATTATCCAGTGCGTTGGAAGACTGCAGTGGTTTATCCTCTCCTTAAAAAAGAGAAAATTGGTTCCAATCCAGCAAATCTTCGGTCAATTAGTCTTCTTCTGAGTGTCAGCAAGGTATTCGAGAAAGTTCTTAATAGAGCTCTGTCCACATGGGCTGATATATATATAATATATATATTATTCCAGAAAATCAGTTCGGTTTTAAGGCGGGTCATGATACCATACATGCCGTGTCTAAACTAGTATCTGATATTCAATGGAACAAAGCTAAAAAGCAGTGTACGGGTGCATGTCTGGCTGACTTGGAGAAGGCATTCGATACCGTTTGGTTAGACGGTCTTTTCTATAAGTTGATCAGATATGGCATGAGTAAACCACTGCTATATATTCTGAATGACATGCTTCATGGTAGAACGTTTGTTGTGAAATGTTGCAATGTAACTTCTGCCAGAACTTTTAAAATACAGAACGGTCTGCAACAGGGAACGGTGAATTCGCCTATTTTGTTTAGCAGTTTCACCGGCGATAGCGTACGCCGACGACCTCATTGCGTCCAAAAATCGAAGACATCAGAAGTCTCTTGCAAAGTGTCTTCGATTAGATTCAGCAATACTGCGATGACTGGAAGTTGAAAATCAACTTTCAGAAATCGGAAACAATTGTGTTTAGAACCCCGTTGGCTCGGGCCTCCTGGGATGCGAGAAAGAACTGGCGAAAGCTGGTGATCGTTGATCTACATGGCCACCCACTGCCAAGCAAAGTAGTAGTCAAGTACCTCGGCCTCTGGCTAGATCAGTATCTATATTTTAACAAACATATGGATGCGGCTCTGGCCAGAGCTAGAGGAGCTTTTGCTCTGGCACGGCGACTGTTTCACAGCAGACAACTTGATAGCAGAGTGAAGGTGATTTACTACATGGCCCTCATAAGGCCAATGATTGTCTATGGGTGCCCTGCGGTTACAGCGTCTCAAATGGAAAAGATTTAGGTGTTTGAGAGACAGTGTCTGCGTACCTGTCTGGGATTGCACAGAACACCAGAGTTATCCTAATGGGATCCTTTACAACGGGGCTCAAACAAACAGAATCGACAACTTCTTGATAAAACTGGCTCGTGGTCATACTGCAAGAGCGATGTCTTCGAACAATGGCCTGATATTTGGGGCTTACTACCCCAACATAGAATATATGGAGAGAACACGTTTCAGTGGATTTGTCCCACCGGCCGGCGGCTTTCGTCTATTTTTACATGAAAGGTTTGATTCAGGATAGATTGGCGGTTCCGCTAATCTACCACGTCTGCTGTAAGTCCGTGGAACGACGGCTCCTTTACAACCGAGACGTCACCGCGGTATGCTGTTTTAATTAGTTTTAAGTAGTTTTAAGAAAAACAGAAAAAAAGTTGCTCTAAAGAACTAAGTTTTTATAATTTCCTTTGTTTTTAACTATATGGGTTTTAAGTTATATAGTTTATAAGTCTAAAATAAATAGTTTTAAGCTATATAGTTTATAAATCCATAAAATATTTTTAGGCCGAAAGGTATTAGCATTAAGTTATTGAATAATTTAGAGTATTATTATTATTATTATTATAAATTCTTTATTATGATAAAATCTCGAAAAATTTACATACAAAATACAAAGAACATTAGCATGGCAAAAGAATATTTGCCGTCTGCCTGAAATTTGACTTTAACGAGGTTTAATAAAACGAAAGTAAAAGTTTTGTTTAAAAATACATAAGTATACAATAAAAGTAAAACAATTGAGCATATGTATAAAAGCATATTAACATTGCATATAAAAAATAAATTAAAATTGTTTCTATTTTATTCGATGAAACTGTTTCGGTAACCCAAGGCATAAATAATAAAACTATAAGGAATATTCCAACTACACTGACCATTTAAAATATCTTTGACTTCCCCACGAGTTAGAAAGCTCTTTTCAAAGTAAAGCCTTCGCACTTCTTGTAAAATTGGGCAATTGGCTAAGAAGTGATTAATATCTTCGGTTTCGTTACGGTTGCAAAGGTTACATAAGGAATTATTGTTTCTGTGGGGAGCGTATCGGAATCCCGTTTTTTAAAATCCCGACAAAAAAAAGTTTATAATCCCGTCTTCTTAAATACCGTTTAGTTAAAATCCCATTCGTGACAATCATGTTTAATCAAAATATCGTCTATCAAATGCCCGCCTTTTAAAATCCCGTTTAATCCAGCTTAGCCCGTTTTATATTTGGATAAGTATTATTCAATATTGTTCACTAGCAGTGCCCGCGACTTCGTCCGCGTGGAATTCTGACTTTCGGTAGAATTTTTAGTTTTTTAGGCTAATTATTTTGCAAATAAGACATATTGCATAAAGTAACCTATAACATATATTATTTTGTTTAAGAACATGTTTGCACACGACGACGTTCTTACTTTTTCCATCTTTTACGAAATAAAAAGGTTTTGCGGGATTGATACACGTGACCGTGCCACATAGAGTTGCCATGGGACTTTTTTCTAAACGAAAACCTGCGACTTTAAGCGTCTGAGCCTTATTTATACTAATATCTAATACTGTTTTCAGAGGAAACTGTATTCTAAAACTAAATTAAAATGACAAATCAGTGCAAATTATTGGAGTACGGGGAATCAAAAAGTTTTCTCTTTTGTCATTTCAGTCATTTTTAAAACTTTTAAAGTGCCGCATTTTGTAGGTGTGTAAGATTCTTGATTTCTCGTTATTGGCAACTTGCTCAGTGTCCATAATATTGTCTACTGATAGACATTCGACAATATTCCCCACGAAGTCTGACAAAATTTATTAGTTTGTATTGTTAACTATATCTTATTAGTCGGCGCCGAAATCGACCTTTCGCAAAGCCATTCCCGATTGCCAATATTTACTTGAAGATCAAAATAGACATTTCTTCTCAGGTCAACTGTGTAATCGACAATTTGACAGAAGTCACCTCACGGTGAAAGAACTTTTGAAATCGGTCCAGTAGCTTCAAGGTTCCCGTTTACGTTGCCGCTCCCGTAGGAACATAGGGATAACAAATACAGCCCACGTCCTTCCTCAGGCTCTAGACTATCTCTGCACCAAAATTCATACAAATAGGTTCAATAGTTTGGGCGGTAGACGGTAACAAAGAAAAACAGACAGACAGAGTTGATTTCGGATCTATAATGTTAGTAAGTACTTCCGTTCCCATGGGAATATGAGGATAACTTAAAGTTTATGTTACTTGGAGATAGTCTAACGGGGAAAGAGTTCTTAAAATCAGAACAGTTGAGTAGTTCCTATGTTCCTGTTTACATTCGCGGTCTTGTGGGAAAATAGGGATAACATGTACATATATCCAAAAATTCATATAAAAAGGATTAATAGTTTGGGCGGTTGTTGGTAACAAATAAAAATAGACAGACAGATTTTAATTCAGACTTATAATATTAGTAAAGACTACCATTCCCGTGGGAATATGGTGACCGTTCCCGTAGGAATATGGGGATGAGTTACAGTTTATGTCACTCGGGGAGAGTGTGACATTCTAATGGTGGAAGAATTTTTGAAATCGGTGCTGTAGTAACAAAGTTCCCGTATACGTTCTAGTTCCCGTGGGAATATAGGGATAAAATATATAACCTATGTCCTTCCTCAGGCTCTAGACTATCTTTGTACAAAATTTCATTTAAATCGATTCAGTAGTTTGGGCGGAAGATGGTAACATAGAAAGCCGGACAGACAGAGTGACTTTCACATTTATAATATTAGTTAGGATTAGGATTTAAACACTACATATCAGTTCTCAAATGTTGAAAGTTTTGTTTTCTGAACATTTTTTTTATTAATACCATTATACAGAGAAACTGGGACAGATCTTTCAATATATAACTAACTGTTTTTCTTATTGCATTTTCTCTATTGCGTAAGCAAGAGAACGATAAAATTTCTTGTTTTGTTTAAACTTTTTGTTGTTATCAATGTCTATGCTCAATGTATATACAAGCTATGCTATGCATTATTCAAGCTGGGACACATCTCTTTATCTCTTAAATAACGGCTTTTGAAACGATAATAATGTTTGCAATAAAATTATCTAGACCAAATATTCTTCTTCTTTTTTATATTTAATCCCGCTTTTGTAATCGCGCGATTTTTAAAATAAAACACCTGGTGTTGATTACAAAAGCGGGTTTATAAAAACGGGATTTTAATAAACGGGATTTTAACAGACGGGATTTTAAAAACGTTTTAAAAAAGCGGGATAATAACAAAACGGGCTTAAAAAACGGGATTTTAAATGCAGGAAAATAAAAAGCAGGATTATAAAAAACGGGATATCGAACCCAACCCGTTTCTGTGAGGTTTGTAATTTAAATTTATCATTTCAGTTCTTGGCTTAAACAGTACTTATTTGATTCACTGAAAATTTGCTATCGAAATAATTGTTTACGAAAAGAGCGTAATAATTTAGAGTACCCGCCTAGGGTTAGTAAGTTAACTAAGTTACTATATAAGCTAGTTTAAACATTTTTGTAAGCATGTAAGTAGGTTTGCGAGTTTGTGAATTAAAAAATCATTAAGTCATAAGTTGGTAGGTGACTTATGAATTAAAAAAAAAAATTTATTTATAAGCTATGTATGTGGCTTGTGAATTAAATAAATTATAAGTCATAAGCCAGCAAGTGCCTTATGAATTAAATAAGTCACAAGTCATAAGCTAACAAGTGAATTATGAATTAAATAAGTCACAAGTCATAAGCTAACGATTGACTTATGAATCAAATAAGTCACAAGTCATAATCTAGCAAGTGACTTATGAATTAAAAAAAAATTTATTTATAAGCTAGTATGGGACTTGTGTATCAAATAAATCATAAGCCATAAGCTAGCAAGTGCCTTATGAATTAAATAGGTCACAAGTCATAAGCTAGGAAGTGACTTATGAATTAAATAAGTCACAAGTCATAAGCTAGCAAGTGACTTATGATTTAAATAAAATATAAGTCATAAGCTAGCAAGTGACTTATGAATTAAATAAGTCACAAGTCATAAGCTAGCAAGTGACTTATGATTTAAATAAAATATAAGTCATAAGCTAGCAAGTGACTTATGAATTAAATAAAAAATATTCTTAAGTCGGTAAGTGACTTATGATATGAATAAAGCCTTGCGCAAACCAACGCGGTGAGTGCGTGCGATGCGATTGCGTTAAGTCAAATCCCTATGCATTAAGTCAAACGTCCATAAGATTACAAAGCGATTTGACTTAACACAATCGCATCGCACGCACTCACCGCATTGGTTTGCGCAAGGCTTTAAGAATAATTTTATTAACAGCCTGGTAAGTGACTTTAAAATTAAATTATTAATTGTAAGTCATTAGCTAGTATGTGACTTATGAATTAAAAACCCGTTATTTAATTCATAAGTCACTTGTTTGCTTATGACTTGTGACTTAATTAATTCTTAAGTCACTTGTTAGCTTATGACTTGTGACTTATTTAATTCATAAGTCACTTGTTAGCTTATGACTTGTGACTTATTTAATTCATATCATAAGTCACTTATTAGCTAATGACTTATCGTTTATTTAATTTACAAGTCACTTACTAGCTTATAAAATATAATTTTTTTAATTCATAAGTCACCGACTAGCTTATGACCTAAAGTCCAGGGGGAGAGTACGATAACTTTGGCGACAAGAAATATAATTTTTGGTGGAGGGGTTCAATACAAGGATTTTTTATCACGGGAGAATTGACTTCAAATCTAAAAAAATATTGTAGAACAACGGGAAAACTTACAGATAGAAATATTTAAGAAATCTGACTTTATAATAAATTTTTAATGAAGTGGTTTAAATTTTTTTTTTAGTTTTTGAAATAACTGACTTAAAAGTCAAAATTTACGAAAAAAAAAATTTAAAATAATCACATTCAGCCTTATTTATAAACCCGTATTATCGGCGGATTAAGGTTACTACGAACTTAATATTCCTTTAATACTCCAAACCTTATTTATAAAAAAAATACACCAGTATTAGAGGCGGATTAAGCTAATACTGGTTCATAGGAGTATTAACGGAGGATTAAGCTCGTATTAAGGTCTAAATGTCATTTTGTTCAAATTTTTGGAGGAAAAGTTGAAATTTATTTTGGTTTTGTGAATAATTTTAATTCTTTTTCGGCCGTTTCGAGATAAATAAATTAATAAATGAAAACTAATATTTCTTGTTTAGTTTTGTTTAATATCCATTTTGAAAAAATTTCCGCCAACCACAAAAAAAAAAAAAAAAACAATCATAATGCTCGGGTTCAACGCAATTAAGTTTTTCAGATAATCTAACTTTTTTGGCCTCTGATTGATCAAAAGTCACGCATCAAAAGAAAATCTAAAACTCTGGCCAATCAGAGTCCGAAAGAAGTTAGATTATCTGAAAAAACTCAATGCATTGAAAGTGCAAAATGAAGTCAGCTGGGATTTGTTTATTTATTTATTTATTTATTTATTTATTTACTATCCATCTATCGAGTTCATAACTCTTCTAGACTTAACAATATTTACATAAACTATATAGAGAAAAGTAAGAGCAAATATTAAATAATAAGTAGCAAAAAAAATTTACATATGTAAATATATATACAAACATGCTACGATACTAGACTCAAAACAATAGTTTTGAAAACCTCTCTGCTTAAACATAAGTCTATATTTTGATAAACGCAATTAAATTCATGACTAGAACGTGAAATCGGATCTGATCTACCGTAGTTTGTATAAGATCGGGGAACAAAAAACAGAATCGGCCTCGTCCTCAACTGTCTTGAAGGAGCATATAAAGAAAAAAAAGAGAGAAGTTTAGGACAATCAATTCGATTACAGAGAACATCTCTAGCAAACATAACTAAATAATACTTCCTCCTAGCTTCGAGAGTCTTTAAATCTATTAACATACATCTTGCATTGTAGCTAGGTAAAATATTATCAACCCAATTTAGTTTACGCAAAGCGTACCTCGAAACTTTTTTTTGAACGGATTCAATACGATTTATACCCATACCCACCCTATACAATGGACACCATATACAACATGCATACTCAAGAAGTGATCTCACAAGTGAAATATATAAAGATTTAATCGTGTAAGGATCCAGAAATTGTTTTGAGTTTCGCATGATGAATCCAACTAATTTATTAGCCTTAGAAATAACGTAGTCCAGATGCAAGTTAAAGGATAGCTTTGAATCGAAAATAACGCCTAGGTCTTTTTGTCTGATTCAAGTTGAATGTCAGAAATGACGTATGAATGATCTATAACATTAGGTGACCTGGTAAAGGTAACGCTCTTACACTTTGCTATATTCAAAAATAATCGATTTTTAACACGTTTATAGTAACCAAAGCTATAGATGCGTCATTTTTTTGATGAAAAATTTGACATAAGCAAGTATTAACTAATACGGGTTGGAAATTGTTTTATAAATAAGGATTCGCGCGACCTGGCGTAAGGGAGTATTAAGTGCTAATACTAGTATTAACTAATACCAGGTTGAAACGAGTATTAGTGAAATCTAATAAATAAGGCTGTTTGAGTATTATGTTTCTCATGATTACAAATGCCAATAAAAAAATATTTGATGTAGTTAGTTGCTTCAATAAATTTTTTATCAAACGCTATAAACTACTTTTTTTCTTTGTCTTATAGTCTTTGAAGTAGTTAAAAAATAGTAAATCTATATTTCTTCTTTAAAATCAAAAGATTTTCTAATTATAAAAGAAACTTTTCATCTAAAAAATTTGCACCCCAAAGCTTACATATGAGGAGCCGAAGCAGGGTGTTGCAGGCAGCTCACTGCTTGCATCGTAAATCTCATGTATACTTTTTTTTCACTGTAAAATGACTGAACAATGTGTTTTTCTTTCTGATTATATGTACTTCATGGCTGTATTTTGACATTTCCATTTGTTTCAGTGATACCAGATAAGGTTTTTTTTGGGATTTTATTAGGAATTGTTTGTTTTTTTTTGTCAAATTTTGAAAAAATCAAAGGAAATTACTGATCCGAAAACAATTGCTATTTTCATATTAAGCATGAGCAGCTTAACCCTGCGGAAAAAGGGTTAAAATAATGAAATTAATTGCACATAAGCACCTGTCTGGTGAATTTTTATACTTTCACTAGTCTATTCCCTAACATTATTGTAAATTCGTACGTATTTCCATAGTTTTTTGAAAATATTTCAATTATCTCAAAAACTATAAGACATAGAAAAAATGTAGTTTACATCGTTTGATAAAAATTTTATTGAAGCAACTAACTACATCAATTATTTTTTTATTGGCATTTGTAATCATGAGAAACATAATACTCAAAGTTTTAAAAATCAAAACTTTTTTTTTTCGTAAATTTTGATTTTGAAGTCAGTTATTTCAAAAACTATAAATTAAAACCACTTCATTTAAAATTTATAATAAAGTACAGATTTCTGGCTTTCATAAAAAGTATAATTTCTATCTGTAGGTTTTCCCGTTGTTCTACAATATTTTTTTAGATTTGAAGTCAATTTTTATAAAACTGCCCCTACCGCCTAAACGGGGGGAGATAGACCCCCCCTCCCTTTGTAAAAAATGCTTGCATTGAACCCCTCCACCAAAAACCGTTATTATTTCTTGTCGCCAAAGTTATCGTACTCGTGCCAAGTCAAGAGTTAAGCTAAAACAGCCTTATTTATTAGATTTCACTAATACTCGTTTCATCCTCGGATTAGTTAATACTAGTTTTAGCACTTAATACTCCCTTACGCCACGTCGAGCAAATCCTTATTTATAAAACATTTTCCAACCCGTATTAGTTACTACTTGCTTATGTCAAATTTTTCATCAAAAAAATGACCCATCTATAGCTTTGGTTACTATAAACGTAAACAAATCGCAGCTGACTTCATTGTGCACGTTCAACGCATTAGTTTTTTTCAGATAATCTTACTTTCGGACTCTGATTGGCCAGAGTTTCAGTTCTTCTTTTGATACTTGACTTCTGACCAATTAGAGGTTGAAAAAAAGTTAGATTACCTGAAAAACTAAATTGCGTTGAACCCGAGTATTATGATTTATTTTTTTTTGTGGTTGGTGGAAATTTTTCTAAAATGGATTTTAAACAAAACAAGAAATATTAGTTTTCATTTATTTATTTATTTATCTCGTAGCTAAGGCGGAAAAAGAATTAAAATTATTCACAAAACCAAAATAATTTTCCAATTTTCCTCCAAAAATGTATCCCCAAAATAACATTTAGACCTTAATACGACCTTAATCCTCCATTAATACTCCTATGAACCAGTATTAGCTTAATCCGCCTCTAATACTGGTGTATTTTTTTTATAAATAAGGTTTGGAGTATTAGAGGAGTATTAAGTTCGTAGTAACCTTAATCCGCCGATAAGGTTTATAAATAAGGCTGAAAGTTATTTAAGCCTTTGCAACCCTGCATGTAAATAGTTATAAGATAAAGAAAAATAAAAAGGAATTGAAAATGAATCTTCTCCTCTAGGCAAATCGGAATATTGTCTTATTGCTTCGTTAAAATTTTCTATAACAAAAACCATCATAGTTAGTTATCTTAGAATCCAGTTCTCTTAATTTTGGTCGCAGCTGCATGGTTCTGGATGAGTTGAGAGCACCGAAATTTGTTCAAACGGGCCAGAAATATCTGCTCATATACAAAAGGCCAAGTTTTTGCATGACAATGTAAGTTGTGTCCAAAAGGAAGCAACAGCTTTTGATCCTATGTTAACAACTTTGAGAACTCGATCACGCCATTGCATTGGGCCCAACGCTCAATTTCAACCACTCTCATGGTGTAAGCTTCATCGCTGATATTATCAATTTATCAATTTGCTGATAACTCGTAAGTTCCCGACAACATATTGGCACCACCTGAGCTTTAGTCTGTAAGTTCTGTAATAAAGTCCTCAAAGATCTCAATATACATAAATTCGCTGGTCCAGATGGTATACCCGCCGTTATTATGAAGTGGTGTTCTTCTACAGCTGTTCTGGCAAAACTGCGTAAGCTTTTCTATCTTCTGGGCTCTCCTTGAGTAGATGGAAAACTGCGAATCTTTCTCCCCATAGAATTACCGTCCGATTGCTTGATTAACGACAGTTTCTCAATGACCGACAGTACGGTTTTCGTAGCAACAGGTCCATTGCTGATTTGATGGCATATCTCACCGAAAATGGGACCAATCTCTACACTATTTTGGAGGAAGCAAGGTTATTGCGCTTGATATATCTAAGGCATTTGGGATTTGATAGAGTTTAGCATCAAGCTCTCTTGTCGAAAATGCGTACTTGTATCGATGAGTCTCTTTATCGTGTGATTAGATACAGGTTGTATTGGATGGCTTTTGGTCTGATCCCCACTTTATTAGTGCTGGTCTGCTGGTGTCCCATAGGGCTCCGATTTGCCTCCCACTCTCTTCTTTATTTTCATAAACGGTCTCTTGTCTGAAACTTCTAATCCTTTTAAGTGTTTCGTCGACGACTCAACCCTCAAGTTTCCAAATTAACGTCCCTGCTCTTCGGATGTGGAATTGAAACAGTTTAGTATGATGAATTCTGAACTTGACAGCATTGTTACATGAGGTTCTACAAACCGCGTAGAATTCAATGCTTCAAAAACTCATTCTCCCATTGCCGTTATCTATGAATGGTAACTGAATTAACGAAATCGAAAAGTTGTCAGTATCTGTCACTGTCACTGTTACCAGTAACCGGTTGATCATAAATATCTTAAGAACCAGTTACCCTATATCGATCTTAACAGTTACCAGTTACCGATCTGATATTGCAAAAATAACAGTTATTCAGTTATTTAGTTATTTGATGTTTAGATCGATTTTAAAAGTTAATTTGTTTTTGTTTTTTAATTTATTCTTTACTTTATTTTATTTATTTATTCATTTATTTATCTATTTCTGCACTTATAAGTAAAGTACTTTTTGGATAGTGCAGTTATGTTCTTTGTTACAATATTATTTTAACTTAATCTAAGTCTTAATTAATTAACAAATTAAAAAAAAAAGAGAAGGAAAAGAAAGATGACAGCAGGAAAAAAGGAAAAGAATATAGGAAGAGAATATTTAAGAGAATACAAACTGAATTTTTGTTTATCTTATTTTTATTTAGGTATAGCTGAAATCATCAATAACTTGTTGCAAAGTGTTCGAAAAGTCTTTTTTTAAACATATAAGGATTACTAATATTTTTAATACGGGTTGGTATATTGTTCCACAGGGATATTGCATTTACAAAAAATTGACGTTGGCTTATTAAATATTTGTACCTAAAGGGTATGATTTGATTTGTTCTTAAAGATCGTGAAAAAACTAATTTGTCATATAAATAACTCGGTGTTCTGTTGTTGATAATATTGAAAAGAACCAATACTGTTCTATATTTGAAAAAGTCTTCTAAGGAGCAGCTCATGATTTGAGCAGCTAAATGAGATATATGCTCACCACGGTTCTTATTAAAGATAAACCTGGCACAACTATTGAAAGCAACATTAATTTTTCTTTGCGACTGGTAGTCCATGTTTGAAAAGATTTCACATCCATACAAAAACACGGGGACAATATATGACTTCACTAATTGAAGCTTTACTTCTGTTGGCAAATACCGTGCAGTAGGATTTAACCCTCGAAGAATGCCGTAAGTTTTTGACACTACCTTGTTGATATGATCTGTCCAGGATAGCTGATCATTTAAGATGAGACCCAGGTTTTTAATTTTATTGCAGAACTGTATTTCTGAGCCGTTTAGTTTTAAAGGGGGTAAAGATTTAACATCAAATGTTACTCGACTCACAGCAAGCGCTTTGGTTTTACTAGCATTTAATTTCAGTTGGTTTATTTCTGACCATTTCGCAATATTACTTAAGACTTTGTTCATATCAGACACGCTTATATTAGTCGAACTTTTGTTAAATGTTTGATAAATTTGGACATCATCTGCATATATATGATATTGACACTTTGATAGACACATCGAGATATCATTGATAAACATTGAAAACAAAAGTGGTCCTAGCACGGAACCTTGCGGTACACCTAACTCAACAGGCAAGCTTGATGAATGCTTCATTCCAACATACACAGCTTGAGAACGGCCTCGCAGATATGACGCCAAAAGTTTACAAGCCGAATCATCGAAAACGAACTGTCTTTGAAGCTTTCGAATAAGTAAGTCATGATTGACAGAATCAAATGCTTTTGAAAAGTCAAGAAATACTAACAAGGTCATCATATTACTGTCAATACCTACACGTACATCATCAGTGACTTTTAACAACGCGGTAACGCAGCTATGTTTTTCCCTGAATCCTGATTGTAGATTTGTAATGAGGTGATGATCGGCTAAATGTTTTTTTATTTGTTTGCTCGCTATTAGTTCAAAGACCTTACTTAGAAAGGGAACAATAGCAATCGGCCTGTATTCGGGTGTACTGGATTGACCATTTTTGTGTATTGGAACTATTTTGGTCTTTTTCCAACTATCCGGAAAGCATGAAGTAGTGAAAATTGTATTCATTATATGTGTTATGTGCCCGATTACAGCTGGGAAAAGTATTTTTATGAAATCGGGATGAATATTATCAAGGCCCACTGCTTTGGATTTCAATGCAAATATAGCCTCACCAACACACACTTCATCAACGCAATGTAAAGAAAATGAAACATTACAGATACCATTATCGTGACTAAGCCCATAATTGAGATTTGGAGATATACTATTGCGAGATTTTTGAACAAATTGTGTATTTAGCTCATTAAGATCTCTATCGGGTACCGTAGACACTGGTTTATTGCTGATTCCAATGTTCTTAATGTTCTTCCAGAAATCTGCACTGGATCTAATAAAACCAAACTTGTTTTTATAGAAATCGCACTTGTTTTTACGAATTTTGTTTATAATTTTATTTCTTAAGCGTTTAAACTCTATGTAAATGAATTGGCATTTATACCTTCGCCATCGAGAATAAAGAAAATCGCGACTACGCATCATTTCCTGAACCTCATGGGTCAACCAAGGAGTACTGGACTCTAAGTTTCGTTTCTTTTTCTTCTTCATAGGGACGTGCTTGTTGTAAAGGCATAAAATATTTTTTTCAAATGTTTCGATTTGATTGTTAACATTTGGCGTTGTGTAGACATTCGACCAGTCTAGTGAAAAACAGTCACTTAAAAGTACACCCATATTGACCGACCGAAAATCTCGAAATTGGATGATATTTTCATTTATTTCAGAAATCTTCTGATCTAAAGTCAGAAAAAGTAAATCATGATGAGAAAATGCGTTGAAGGGAATTTGGTCGTAATTAAGAATGTTACTTCTTTGGGAGACTAAAACAACATCTATTAAAGAAGGCGTTTTGTTAGGCATAAAATGAGTAGGAGTGCTTTCATTTACAAAATTAACCCCCTCCTATTTTTTATAACCGATCAGCACGGTATAACACATAACCTTTCAGTTTCAAAAACCTATCAGAAATATCTGGCTTTAACCAAGTCTCAGACAAACAAATTATATCCATATTGCTGTTTTCAAAAATATGACGAAACTCATCAATCTTACCAACAATGCTTTGAGCGTTTATATGACAAACGTGAATACCTTTCTTAAAAGAGCACATAATATTTATCAACGTTTTACTTAAATCCATGCAACTTCCCCATGAGGAACCAAAACATTGAAAATTATTCATGATAGCAGATCAGAGAGAAGAAAAAAAAAAACGCACATAAGATAAAGACAATAACGCAGCTATGCAACTTTAGATGGTATCAGCTTTACAGGTAAAAAAGAATATGAATATATGTATGTAAAGCAAAAGTAATAATAAAAAGAGAACTAGTAAAGTAATAATAAGAAATAGCTTCGTATCGTATATCCTACGTGTAGTGTAAATAACAAAACAAATTAATGATGAGTGTGAATATTGAAAATAAAGAGAATGAAAGAAGGAAGTGTTGTAGAGTATTGAAAAGAAGAGGAGCGAAAGAAGAGAAAAAAAAAAGAATTAGAAAAGAGAAGTTAAATGATTAATTTTGTGTTTACTTAATATTATTAGAATGCTGTTGTTGTTGAGCCAGATGGTGTCGTCTTCATTTAAAGGCCCGCAAATTTGTCCAAGTCTTCTAGTCGGTTGATTATTATAGATTGCCCTTTTTGTGTTTTTCGAACGTAAACCTTTCCATTAAATGTGTGGACAGAAGAGACTTAGTTTAGATTGTAAAGGAAATCAATGCATTCAAATAGATTTTTTTTGTATTTTACAGAATCATGATTTGAGTACAGATAGAGAATGAGGAAAATAAACGTATTAATACTATTGAAGATTGAAGGGAAATTAACAACATATATGCAAATTGGCTTCTTTCTTATTTGGTTTGCGCCTTACTTTGAATTTGGGGAAATTTACCAAAATTTGGATGATGATCATATTTATAATCTATCTTTCATAAAAGGAAATTTAGATTAAATGTTTTGAAGGGATTGTCATTAAAAAAAAACTTGTCTTGCTGTCTGTGAATGCTAATTCCTCTTAAGGACTAATTTGCTAGTTTTGCTGTTTAAAATTTGATTTTGCCACAAAAATTTTTATCAATAACTGTTACTGGGTAACTGCTTAGAATAAGTTATTCAGAAATGACTTTAACTGTTAAACGGTTACCCAAAAAGTTTCCCCTACATTACTATTCACAAATATTCTCTCCTCCTAAATCCTCTCATATTTCCCTTAATGCTCACACTGTGTTTAATAACACTGTAAGGGTATTAATAACCCCTTGATGTGCGTGAATCAAAACATTTGTTTTGTACCTTTAAAATTAAAAAAATATTTTTTTGGATTATGTCCTTTCTTTGTGGTACCCGTGGTGTGATGGATAGCATGTCCGCCTGTTAATCCAGAGGTTTGAGTTCGAATCCCAACAGAGGCAAAAATGTTTTTTCTACGGGTATCGCCTTTCGCGAGGAATTGGCAAGTCCTCCGTTAGTATTCATTGGCATGAAAAGCGCTTTCTCGATTAGCCGTTCGGAACCGGCAGAAAATTGTAGGTCCCCTCCATTCCCTCACAAGGGATGGTTGTGAGAAATGCGCTGGGCCCAGGGGCTCCTCGCTCTGTAGCGCCACCCTATTTATTTATTTTATTTTATTTTATCTATCGCAGCTATTAAAGCAGAGAGAACTGTCCTCAGCATATGTTTTTCCACCATTTTGTTACTTCGTTGTTGTGTTTGGTATAAACATATGCTACAAAATGCCAACAACACAAAATTTCTAATATTAAGAAAAATTATTATTCTAAGAAAAAAATTGTTATACTTTATTTTATAATATTTTACATTAATCTTAAAAGGAGGAGGGCGCCTTCAACAACGTCAGCAACTCTGCAATTACAAAGGCACTGACGAAGCTCAAAGTAGATGATTCCATAGTGGAGTTGATAAATCTAATGCTAAAAAGCAGGAGAATCAACTCTACTCTAGGAAACTTCTCTGCAAAGAGATCTGTCAGTAGAGGAACACCGCAAGGCGGAGTCCTATCCCCTCTTCTATGGAATATAGTCGTCAATGAACTTCTAGTTGACTTAGAAGCTGAGGGATTCAAAGTGATTGCATATGCAGATGACGTCTCCATTGCGGTGTCCGGCAAACATGCTCACGTCCTTACGGACCTGATGCAGACCGCTCTAAATAGACTTGTAAAATGGGCGGGAAAATGTGATCTAGGGGTCAACCCTCAGAAAACTGAACTCGTTCTCTTCACCAGGAAATATAAAATTCCTCAACTAATAACTCCACCAATAAATGGAATCTCACTTGTACTTTCAAACGAAGCCAAATATCTAGGTATAATCCTAGACAAAAAGCTAAATTGGAAAGCCAATATACAGGAAAGAATCAGGAAATCCACCGTGGCCTTATTTTCCTGCAAAATAGCCATTGGTAACAAATGGGGTTTCTCTCCGCAAATCACCCACTGGCTCTACGCCGCGGCCATCAGACCAATACTCACATACGGAGTAGTGGTATGGTGGACCGCTCTTGATAAAAGGACCTACTGCGACAATTTAAGCAAGGTCCAACGAACAGCCTGTCTGTGTATAAGCGGAGCACTGAGATCAACACCCTCAGCTGCACTAAATACACTCCTTAACCTCACACCACTAGATATCTTCAGCAAACAAATGGCCGCCAGTGCAGCCACTCGTATGAGAGCTATCTCCCAATGGACCGATAACAACATCGGTCACGTTACAATCCTGAATTTATTCGGATCAATCCCCTGTCACTCCAACTACACCATCCCCCAATTGTTTTTTGATAATAAGTTCCAAGTCTCAATCCCACCGAGAACGACCTGGGACGACGAAGAATTTTTGAGAGATGATTCAATTCATTTCTATACAGATGGTTCAAAAACCGAAGAGGGGGTAGGCTGTGGGGTGTACTCAAACCGACTTAACGTAAGTCTCTCGTTCCGCCTTCCAAACCATTGTAGCGTGTTCCAAGCGGAAATTCTGGCGATCAAAGAGGTCCTATCATGGCTAAGAGAAAACGTGATATCCTCAACGAATATCCGGATTTTCTCAGATAGTCAAGCAGCCCTCAAATCACTCGGCGCTGTTTCTACGAACTCAGTAACCGCCCTTAACTGTCGCCTATCTCTTAGGGAGATGGCTGAACAGTTCAATATTCACCTTTTTTGGGTGCCGGGGCACAGAGATATCGCGGGTAACTGTAAAGCCGATGAACTCGCCAGAGAAGGAACCGTTCTACCGATCTCAACCAGCAGGTTGAATATTGGTATACCAATCGCTACATGTAAACTTATGCTAAAGCAAGAGGCAATGGATAGAACAAATCATAGGTGGTACAATATCACCACGTGCGTGGCAACAAAACGGATATGGCCAGGTCTAGATCCAAAACGCACAAGACATTTGTTATCAATTGCCAGATTGAAAGTTAGCTCCGTAATCAATGTCATCACCGGACATTGTCTGATAGGAAGACACGCCATAAGACTTGGCGTTCCCTCAAATGACTTCTGCAGAAGTTGCTTAGATGAGGAGGAGGAGGAGACAATCCCACACCTCCTCTGCTCATGTCCTGCACTCTCTTTTAAAAGAAAGCGGCATCTAGGAAAATATTTTCTTGATGATCCAAGCGATCTGGCACACACAGATCCCCTGCATATCCTTCGCTTTATTAAAAGCTCCAAATGGTTTTGTTAAGTGAGGTACTCCCTCGCATAATACCTATGGTATCACAATGGACCTAATATTGGTCTGAGTGTGTCAGTTTGTTTTCCTGACAGCCATTTAAACCTAAAAGGAGCTTAAGGCTACTATGTAGTTACTATAAGACTGCCGATCCAGTCATCATACAGTCGTATTTATATCCTTCCTTATCTTTCTACAAGGAGACCAAAGCATACAATCATCTTGCTTGATAATGAAGAAGAGATAATATTATCTACGCAACATTGTATACAAACAATATTATCTCTGTTACATAAATGGTGTAGCGTTGTTTACAAGACTGTATTAGAGACTAAAGATATCATTGAATACAAATAATGTTATGTATCTCTTTATCAATATACAGGGTGATTTGCATAAGGTGTGACAAAAAGATAGGGTGCGTAGGTTGGACCTTGACAAGCAAAAATTCGTATGGGAGGGGGGGGGGGTCCATTTTCCCCCGTTTAGGCGGGAAGGGCAATTTAAGGAAAAAATCACTTAAAACGGAAAAAACTATTTAAAAATAACGGTAATACCTGCAGAGTCGTGCTATAACATTTTGAAAAGCCAAAAACCTATACATTAATTTAAATTTTAAAATGAGTTGTTCAAAAGAATAGTTTTTGAAATATTAGTTTTCAAAGTCAAAAATTTGAAAAAAAACATAATTTTTTTTTTCAAACCATTTTTTTTTTAAAATTTAACGTAATTAAGTAGTATTTTTCTGGCTTATTTTCAATGCTCTTATTTATTTTTGATCAAACACAAAAAACTGGATGTCAAAATAATCTGTATTTTTTGAGAAAACCAAAAATTACCAAAATTACTTTTTCTTAAAAAAACCTTTTCTTTTAGTTTTTACGTTATTGGATAATTAGGTGAACTTACGAAAGAAGGGATTAACTTTATCTTTTTCTTTTTTTTATTATTAGTCTTCAAAACATACAATAAAGTGACAAAGTACTCAACTAACCACATTTCACACATTTTTTCATTGAGAGCACCTGAGTGAGAGCATTGGGTTGACATTAACCTGCCAACTTGTTTTTATTGCGGTGGGGTCGGTTTGGCGAACGAGGTCTACCTGTTGAGTTCAAGAACAAAACGTCGCGTAATTTTGTACACTAAAATAAAAATATGTCTTACCTAAGGACATATAAAACGCAAGAATGTTTTGTTGAACAAATTAATTCTGATTTGAATGTCAAGTCGTCAACATATCACGATGTCAAATTACTCTCGGGCCGAATTAACTGATATGCATTACTGCTACGGTATGGCTCATGGTCGAGCTCGAGAAGCGCAAAGACTCTACGCTGAATTGTATTCCAATAGGATATAGGAGGCATCCCAGTTATACGATATTTTCAAGAATTCATTAACGTCTTCGAGAACGTGGAGTACTGGAGCAACGTGGGCAAGACAGTGCATCTTCCGCAGACGTGCACACAGAGGAAAGAATTTTGAGATTGGTCCGACGAAATCCCTCCATTAGCACAAGGAGGATAGCTACTATGCTTCATTTGCCCCAAACTACAGTATAGGGAGTGATTCATACCGACAAGTTGCACCCGTACCTACTACACCAGTTCAGGAGCTAACTGCCAACGACAAGATATTAAGAGCTGCATTTTGCCGAACATTATTGCTAAGATATGAAACTGACCACAATTACTTTCGAAGGATATTCTGGACGGATGACGCTAAATTTACCAGAGACGGAGTAACAAATTTCAAGTTTGTTTCAAAAAAACAAGAAACAAACCAAATCTCAACACCGCTTTAGCTGGTAATGTTTGGCTTGGTATTGTTGGATAAACAGTTATTGGACCCAGGTTCCTGAGTTCAGTTATAAATGGAGAATCCTATCTGCAGTTACTACGAGACCTTCTGCCCGATTTGATTGACAACGAACGTTCCATTGGCCATAGCAGACAATTTAATATACCAGCAAGATGGAGCTCCAGCACACTACAGCCGCATTGTAAGGAACTGGCTTGATGACCATTTTAGTGGCCGTTGGATTGGAAGAAGAGGTCCTACAGAATGGCCACCTAGATCACCAGACTTAACTCCGTTAGATTTTTATGCTTGGGGATTCATGAAGGGCTATGTTTACGAAAAGGAAATAGAATCTTTGGCTGAACTGAAACAACGGATTGAAACGGCTGCAGTCAAATTACAGGAAAATTTATCAGGTATAAATTTATGTGCAGAAATAAGAAGGCGCTATAGTCTTTACCTTCTTCAAAATGGGGATCATATTGAAAATTTTTTATAAGAAGCTTTAGATAAAAATATTATAATAAATAGTAACTTAGTATTTTTATCTGAATATGTAAGTATTTCAATTTGGATTGATTTCAAGATTAAGGCTTTCTTATTTCGCAATTGCATTTTTCTTCCACTGGCTAGGTAGCGCGTGATGTTGCATGGTTAAAAAAACAATCACAAGCTCATTATAACCCTAAGTTCTTACACAGGTGTTCTCAATAAAAAAGTTAAGAGAAAATTCATCCTTCATTTCGTAAATTCACTTAAGAATCCAATAACGAAAAAAAAAAACAAATTGGAAAAAGTCGTTTTTGTAATTTTTGGTTTTCTCAAAAACTACAGGTTATTTCGGCATCCGGTTTTTTGTGTTTGATCAAAAATAAATAAGAGCATTGAAAATAAGCCAGAAAAATACTACTTAATTACGTAAAATTTAAAAAAAAATGGTTTAAAAAAAAAAAAATATGTTTTTTTTTTTTTCAAAATAATGACTTTGAAAATTAATATTTCAAAAACTATTCATTTGAACAACTCATTTTAAAATTTAAATTAATGTATAGGTTTTTGACTTTTCAAAATGTTATAGCACGACTCTGAAAGTATTACCGTTATTTTTAAATAATTTTTTTTCCGTTTTAAGTGATTTTTTTCTTAAATTGCCCCTCCCGCCTAAACGGGGGAAAATGGACCCCCCCTCCCATACGATTTTTTGCTTGTCTAAGTCCAACCAACACACCCTTTCTTTTTTTCACACCTTATGCAAATCACCCTGTATAATGCTACGGATGCTTAACTCGCGCTAATTACTATATAACATTTTTATTTTCATCTTTGGACGCATTTGGTAACCCTCGTTAAGTAAAACAGCAACAGTAATCATTCGTTTAAGTCTTCATTGAGTGAAATAATAAAGTAAAGGATTTTCCAATAAGAGCGATATGATTTCTTCTTTGAAAAAAACACACTTTTTGTTAAGGAAATTCAAATATTTTTTATTCAATGTGCAGTTCAATCAATACAATTAAGTTTTAAATAAAACGTCATTCAAATGGCCACCACGACTTCTTCTTCAGCAACAAATTCGATGAACCAAATTTTTCGAGCACTTTTTCCACTAAATCCAGTCGTATGTCATGGACGGAACGTTCAATATTGACATTTAAAGCTGGAAGAAAAAAAGACCAATGACTTCAAATAACCCCACAAGAAATAGTCTAATGGTCTTAAATCACAACTTCTTTGAGGCCATTCAATATAACCATTTCTTGAAATAATTGAATCTCTAAACTTTTCTCGCAATAATTCAATTGTTGCATTTTGCTGTGTGACACGTAGCCCCGTCTTGTTGAAAACAAATATTGTCAAGATCAACTTCTTCCAATTTCGGCCATAAAAGTTGGTTATCATCGATCTATACCGCTCTCCATTGACAGTAATGGTGTTACCAGTTTCATTTTGAAAGAAGAACGAACCGATGATTCTACCTGCCCAAAAACCACACCAAACTGTCAATTTAGGTGAATGTAATGGTTTTTCATAAATATGTTGTGGATTTTCATCGCCAGTTTTGTTTATTTAACGCACTAGTAAAGTAAAAGTAAGCCTCTTTGGAAAAGATGATTTTCTTAAAAGAAATCGTTTTCGATTTCAAGTTGTTCCATGGCAAAATCAGAAAGTTCACGACGTTTACGGTGGTCCAATGGTGAAATTGTAAACATTTCTGAATGCAATAAAAACCAAATGACAGATCATGACATACTACAAATGGCCGAAACGCCACTCCAAAATCATATCATACCTATTGAAAAACCCTTTACAAGGTAAAAGAGTCTTGATACGAAAAAGCTTTAAAAATACATATCTGCTAAAATTTAAATCATAATAATTTAATTTTTACAATTTTACAATTTTAATAAACAATGACCTAATTTTTAACAAACTAAGCGACTTACTGTTGGCTGGGCGTGTAATATTTATTTGGTGTCAACTTATAGTACACCAGCTCTTTACTAAGCGCCTAATGTCTAATTTCTCCTTACAAATATTTCCTTTCTAAACTCTGACCGCCTCCTCATATAGACCACTTGCTAAAAAAAACTTGACTTATGCGCTTTTTTGCTTAGCCTCACTTACCAAGAATAATTTTGCTTTGTTCTTGATATCCAAGAATCTCTATTGCTCTTCTTCGCCTGGGTGAATACAGATTGGCTGCTCATGTGAAAAAAATGATATCCATCCATTCCAGCTCCCTTCAAAATGAATGCGGATACATTTCATAAAGATACTCCACGAAAGACAAAAAAGACAACTAAGATTGCTCGAGAGTGCAAACACAGGTAATAAGAGATAATTTCTCCGATGACCCTCTTAAACAATACTTTTGAAGGTTGGTTGCTTTGCTTATCCTTTATAGAGACTGGATACATGCACATAGTTTCAACAAGTATCACAATTTCCTTCTCCCTTTTTTTTCTTGTGTCATAAACAATGTTTATCTTACGACATGAACAAGCAGACAATTTCTCATAAAGAAACTATTATTTTGTCTTAAAAAAAAAATCAAAAGATAAAATAATAAAACAAAAAAAAAAAAATGCAGACAATCGATCCACTTGGGCGTGTAAAGGTACCCACCTACTTTTATTTTTTTAAATTCTCTAGTCTTGTCGCAAATATTTTGATATTCTTCGTCCTTCGGCCAATTTTGTTGTGTTTTATTATTTGTTTGCATGTTTTCTATGGACGACCTATTTTTCTGGGTTAAACAAAACCCAACCAAAAACCATCACTTATTCATTGACATACACAAACGTTGAATATTCGGTAATAAAGATACAATCTGTGTATCCTCTTAGGCTTGGATTATTACTTTTCTTCTGCTTTTTGTACTGACCAAAATCTTCGTCTTTGCTATTGGAAACTTTTTCTTGCTGCTGTAAGCAAGCATAACATCCCGAAACAAAAATCCTCTACCACACACCAATACATTGTGTGTTCCTGTTCATTCCTTACAAAAAAAAAAAGATGTCGTGCCTACCCTAAGCACCTTTACTTTAAGTTGGTTACTCAGTCCTTAAATTTCACACACATCCCTTCACTCATTCTCAACTTACTATCTTACTCTGTGTTGACACTTTGTGTATGTCATTAGCAATAACCAGAAATAATGAGTGTTATGCCTTTTAACACTCATTATCAACAGAAAACGGACAGTCTTCAATTGGATATTTACATATCAGGGAGGTAAAAAGTAGAAGAAAACAACAAGACCTCGAAAAGACTTAATATTTCCCACATACTTAAGCACACACACGTGAAACGTGAGAAAAACACAAATTTAAAAAGGATATATGTACTTCAGCATCATCACTGCCGCGCCGCTCCGCCCTGCCCGTCGGTCGCTACCTCCCCGTGGCTACCCACCAACAATCCATTTGTGGAGCTATGCAAGGCAGGCAGGCAGTCAGAGTGTTAAAAAAAATATTAAATAAATAACCGATAAATACTTTTTCAAGATACACGAATGTGCTTAACTTTTTCCCAAAGTATATAGAACACCACACGGAGTAGCGGCGGCGAAAGATGAAGAACAAACTCAGCATCAGAAGTTCAGAACACAATGCAAAATTCAATTTGAAGTATTTAGAGCTTTACTTGTGTTTTCTCTCTCATTTTTTTTTGTTTATCCTTTTTTCTATGTGGAACTCAAAGAAGAAGAAGGAGGCATAAAGTTTTTCTAACTTTACTTGCAGTATCCTCCACCTCCATTAATATCCTTGGCATCTATTCAAACTCATACAGTCAAAAAAGGGGAGAGAACGCACGAAATAAAAAGATGAAAATTTGAGAGAGCGCGAAAAAGTTTCTAAGTATCTAATAGTACTTAATAGCCAGAGCTGTCGCAAAAGTATTTAGTTTAGATAAAAACAAAACAGTATGATCACGAAGTTTTTTTTTGTTTGGCATCAAACATTGAATATTAAAACTTTCTTCAATAATTTTCAACATATTTAAACATTAATAACTCACTGCTCCGTCACCAAAATGTGTTCTTTCTGATCTGTTTCCGATATCGAAAATAAATAGGGTAGCACCACTAGCGGAGAGCCTCGGTCTTTGCCTATTTCTCAAAACTATACCTTGTGAGGAATGCAGGAGACCTACAATTTTTTGGCGAATTATTCGGAACTCGCATGTGTTTGTTTTCAGATTATTCACTTATCGTTATCATTATAAGGAAAATATTTTTTCTTACTTACTTTTTCCAATAAGGACTTAACCACTTTAAAATAAATTTTTGAACGCACTTTCACTAATCATCGAATTGCCATTGTTAATTTGTTCAGTAAACTCAATATTTACATCATAGTAAAGTAAACAAATAACGTCTGTTAATTATAAAATTTTTTTACTGAAATTCGGAGTCAGTGACCGCAAATTTAAGAGCGTTAAATCTAATTTTCGGTTGTTATTCTCATTTTAGCAGTTGACTGTGTATTTTTGACGCAGTTTCAGCCATTGAATCTTCGGACCGAATATCTAATATCCGTCAGAAGCGAGTCTAAAAATACCCTGTTTGCTAAGTTCCAGTGCGAATTGTGCCAGAGACCACTTTCTTTTAATTGGCAAACGGTATTATTGTTATTATCCAAGATGTTTCACTTCATTTGTGAAATGGATGTTGACGCCTTTTAATGCAAATTGATACAAACCAGTCAGTTTTCTGCGTTTCAAGAAGGGAACAACCTCGATCTTAAGAGCTTTGATGGAGAAACCTTTTTTAACACAACAGCTGTCAATCATATTCAGCGAGGTCTGTGCTCTGGAACATTTTCTGGTTTTTGTTGGGATTTCAACCACGAATCTCCCACGTAGCAAGCACACATGCTACCGATTAAGCCTCGAATAGTTCTCATTTTGATATACTCGTATATCGTAATATTCTTTATTTTCAAAAATTTACATTTCTTACTCCAAATAGGCCCTAGTCATTTACAAATTTCAAAAATAGGCGGCATTCTAGCATACGGCTTTTTTATAGCTCACTAAATACGATAGCATCTGTGTGAAGTTAGTTGCAAACACGACCCAAACCCAAACCGTGACAGCCATTGTGTTATTAGTTCGGTCGCAGACTTTGCTGTGGAAACACGTACTATGCCACGTACTAGTTCAGGTCCCAGATAGGTCGTTTTAGAGGTAATTGATGTAATTTGATCTCATTACTATTTGTTGATATGAGTGAGGTCTGCCTTGCCATTTTGACTGCCTATTGATTTTGATGCTGATTTTCAATAATTGGTTTTATTTCGTTTCGTCCTAATTGTAGGTATTAGTGACTATTTTAAAAATATCAAGTAAAGTGACTGTCTCTTTTAGTTGCAGTAAAGTAGATGTTAAACCCACAGCATAGAATATAATCTGTTGTAATTTTTAACTAAAAACACCACTTTCAAAATTATTATTATTAAAAATTCCAGATAACAACCCACATAAATGAGGAGAGTAGTTTGGTTTTTCTCGTTAGCATATTGATTTAAAATTCAAATTAACCAACAACTTTCAGAATGACTCATGACTCGCGATTGGAAGACACATTTTACGAGAGGTTTCCTATATCCTAACACTGAAATCACAATTGCGGGCGAATTCAAAGTACATAATTCTACTTGACTTCGACATTCAGGCTAGAAAACATCGTCCATCGGGTTTCAGATATTGTAAACCTTACGCCCTATCGCCTTTCGCGAGGAATTGGCAAGCGCTTTCTCAATTGGCCGTTCGGAACCGGCAGAAAATTGTAGGCCCTCTCCATTCCCTCAGAAGGGATGGTTGTGAGAAATGCGCTAGGCCCAAGGGCTTCTCGCTCTGTTGCGCCACCCTATTTATTTTTTTATTGTACGCCCTACGCTCTTAACCTATTTTTCACCTCTCATCCCGAAAATTATGGAAAAAATTGTAAGACCGTTCCAACTTTTTTATTAGTGGAATAATTATTTATAATGTTTTGGAGATTATTGAGCTTGCTCCCTAAATGTGTGGTTTTGGAATGAATGAGCCTCTTCATGATTGAACTAGAAACTATCTTTTCGACCGCTTATGTGTTGAATGGTTTTAAGTCTGATATCTATAAATATTGGTGTGCTCCAGGGCTCCGTTTTGTCTCCTATTCCCTTGATATATTTTAATGAACGATATTTTGTTCGAAACTTACAGTCCCATTGATTGTTTTGCTAACAACTCAATCCTCAGCTTCTCATATTAGTTTAAATTCGCGTCCCTGCTCTTTGGACCTCGAATTGGAAAGGTTTCATATGATTTTTTTACATGGGGTAGAAAGAATCGAGTAGAATTTACCAGTTTAAGAATTACTAATTAATAGCCGCTCAATCCTTCACTCATTCATTATTCATTCATTCGGTCATATTCAATTGTTTCAACTCGTTATTCTATAACATTTCTCCCCGAGGTGTTGTCTCTAATCGTTATATCAGTTAGAATTGAGAAAAAGCACTTTATAAAAAATATTTGTCAAGTTTAACATAACATGGTATTACTGTTGCAATACAATCATCAGTTTAACAAACCGCTAGCTAGCTCCGATAATTTCATCAGTATTATTTGCAAAGATAACCGAAACACCACAAAATAAGATTAGGCAGTAGCTTTTCTACGTCCCTGCTTATCATTTTTTTAAAATTGGTAATAAAAAAGTACTATTAGTAATACTTTCGACATCTGCGGTTTCTCGACAACCATTAACCAAAGATGAATAAATGGATGGATGAAAAACATTTAGATGAATTGAATTCGATATAGAAAAAAAAAAAATAGATTTTTGAGTTGGAGGAACTGGGTGGCTACCTTTGCTAATGCTGCAGCTCGATTCCTATTCAAACCATGAAGTTCCTGCGCAAGCTTTCGCACCATGTTTCTCCACACTCCGTTGGATACTCACATTTCCAATTTAATTTTTACACACACAGTAAGCAGGAGCAGCATCAGAACAATCCACAAACAATAGCTACCCACCACCGCCATCCGAGGATACATCAAGAGAACAAGAGATCCTTTTTTCCATTCGCACTGGCGATGGTCCATGGCCAAAAAAGCTGCCAAGAATATCTTTTTGCTCAATAAGTTGCAAGGGTACACAGTGAAAGGACACACATTTCATTCGTTCGCGGAGTCGCTCGGAGTTAAAAAAAAATTAATTATATTCAAATTTTTCTGACTTCAAACAATTTTCTTTTCCAAATGAAAAGAAAACTTGAGGCAATCAAAATTTAAAAAAAGCTTTCACAAGAAAAGATAAATTAAAAAATTCAAACAATTCCTATCTTTTTAAAAATTAACAATTTTCTGTTTTTTGTTCGATCAACTCTGCGTTCGTGTGCGCGTTATCCTTGAAGTAATAATACACTTCCTTGAACGTGAAAAGACATATTTTACAACTTATTTCAAAGTCAAATCTTAATATAGCAAAGAGCTCAATAAAAAAAAATTCTTTCTTCATTATCTAAGAAAAAAGTGTATCTCTTGTCTTGTTTTCCTGGTCAAAGTTTGCTGCTGTTACAACACTTTGTGTCAAATAAAGAGTGGTACTCCCTTTAAAAAAAATACGAAAAAATTAAACATACCTAACAACTAACTTAATATCAACGAAAAAATCATTTCATTACATCTCACAACAAAAAAGTGTATATCCTCGCCAAGGCAATTGTTGATATCGATAAATATTCCATGATTTCCAAGGGGAAGCGAAAAGTGTATATCTTCTGAGTGTGCTTTTGAACTTAAGTGTGTTTGCACCTAATGAAAATTGGAAGATTATTAAATCCTTGAGAACAGATTTTTGTGCAAAGTTTAGAAGAATATAACAAAAAAAAAAAAAAATACAGATAAGAAATATCCTAGCTTTTCTTTTTTTTGGCAACTTAAAAGTTGCGTGTGTGTGTGTATATATCTTTAACATTCTAATAAAGTGAATTCATTCATTTTATTCCTTGTGGAAAAACGAGAGACAACAACAACAATAAAACAAAAATTCGTTCATATCTACCTGCAAACAAGATAGAAAACTTCATTTGTATCTACACATATACAGACAAAGATGGTATTTCCATTGTTATCATGTATCTTTAACTTTTTATTTGTACTATATTAAAAAAAATCTCGGTTACAGCAAGTTCTAGACCAATTCGAAAACAAAATTTAATTTCACAAACCTTCCACTGTACATAGAGACGACACATTATGTATATAGATACTTTTTTTTGTATATATCTTTATGCTCTGATGTATATATGAATACATACGAAAGAATAATGAAATCGATTTTATTCAACAAGATGAATTTAAGTTTGTTGCTCTAACTGTTTTTTCTCTTTCTTTTCCTCACCCAGTAATTTAATTTAATTTAATTTAATTAAAACAGCCTGCTGCAACATTATTTAAAACTTAAAAAAGTGCTTCTTTCTCCCTTCCACACACACACACACACTCTTAAAAAAACCTTTTTAAAATAAACTAAACCCCAACAAACCAGCAAATAAAATTAAACTTATAACAAACTAAACTTAAATCAAAACTTTTAAAATAGAGTGAACCCAAATCTAACAAAAATAAATTCATAAGAAAATAAACAAATCGACGAAAAACAAAACAAAAGATGCTTAACACTAAAAACGAAAAAGATAATAAATACAAACTAAACTTAAAACCAAATATACGAAAATTTAGTTTTTAATTTTATTCTGAATTCCCAAATATTTTTTTTTATAAATTCAAGCATATTTTACAAACTGCACGTTGTTATTTCAATACTAAGAAACAAAAACTAATTGTTAATTTAGTTGAGAAACTAAACGTAAATTAATAATAATAACAAAAAAAAAAACACAAATGATAAATGATAAATAAGTGTTTAATTAATATGCAATGCTAAGACTGTTTGCAATGAATCGGATTAAAAATTCGTATTTATAGTGTTTGCTTGGTTCGTTCTTTTGTTTGAGTTTAATATTTTTTCGTTTGAATTATTTTTTCAAATATTTGTAATAAAAAAAACTGTACTGCGTTCGTCTAAGTAGTTAGTTATAATTAAATTCGTTAAATAAATAAAAATTAACTTAAAAAATTTCATCGATCCTTAAGTATGGACAGCAAACGTACATTAGCCAATCGACATTTTGCTACGAATGGAAAATGTTACACCAAACTAATCATGGTATATAATTTTTATATTGTTTAATTAAATTTAGTACTATTTATAAACAAAACATTTTTTGTGGTTTCATTAGTAAAATTGATTATGACATGTGTTTTTTTCATCATCAACCCTAGTCCTTCAGAAGAAATCAGTTGTATTTATATGTTGTTTGGCTGATTCTGGAACTTGCTCTTATTTCACTGTTTTCTAAAATTTGCGAATCTAAATCGAAGAAACAATGTTTTTTGTCTTTGTTTCATCTACGCTGTTTTCTTTACGTATTTGAAGTCAGGATTTTATTTTAATTCACTCACCTAAAAAGATAAAGTTTTCATGGAACATTTTCTTAAACTTTTCAGTAAAACCAAGTGCTTCTTTTTTAATTGTACTCGTAGCTGATATTTTCATATTTTCTTTTGCATCTCAGACACTTAAGGGTTACTGAGGTTAGGTGCGTACTTATCCACTCTCTAGCAAAAAACACGTATACGAAAAATTTACATTACATTACATTGAACACAAATTAAGTACATATATTGATAACAAAATTAAAGTAGAAAAGAATTATGAAACATATTATGAAAAAAAGAAATAAAATAAGTTTACAAACTCAAATCATGCATGCGGTTCTTAGTCTTCATTTTAAACTATTTTAAGTGAGGTCCAACGGCCCATGCATGTCATATTTAGTAGACAGTTAGAATCCCAACAGAAACAAAAATATTTTTTCACTAGTATCGCCTTTCGCGAGGAATTGGCAAGTCCTCCGATAGTAAATTCATTGCCATGAAAAACGCTTTCTCAATAAGCCGTTCGGAATAGTCAGAAAATGTTGGTTGTGAGAACTTGTTGTGTTTTTTAAAAAGAAACAGTGGTCATGAAATGTAAGCAAAACGTCATCGACGTGTGAGAGATTTTATTTTCCCTCCGCTCACTCCCAATCTCTGTGCCGAACTCACTGGAATGTTGGAAATAGTGCGTTACAAAGGTTTCGTTAAATCCTGCAAGTTTGTGCGTATTTTTTTTCTATTTCCTTTTTGGCCACACTGGTTTGACATCTCACGGACGTTTCTTGTGTCACTTTCAAACATCTTCAGTTTGTTCTTTGGCGTATAATTTAACCATGAATCACCTTACAAGCGACAACGCTTGTATATTATTGAATTTCATTATCAAAATGGCTCTGTTTAGAAAACTCATTGCGCAGTTCTTATATTTTATGGTCAGTTTGACCGACCTACTATGGTGACTTTTCGGGCTATTTTGACTAAATTTTGCACCAAATTTTCATTGTTGGACATTGAAAGTACTTACGCTTGCATAGAGAATGAACTGAGGAAATCTTCGCAGCCGTATGAGTCAGTGTTAGTGATGACCATGAATTATTAATTTGCGTGAAATAATAATATCTATTCACATAAAGGCTTCAGGCTTTTTTCTGAACTTTATATGTTTTTTATCAATTCCCGATAGCTGGGTTGACTCAGGTTTCTTAAACAACCATATGAGTTTGCAGGTAAAACCTCTGTTTCCGTTTCTCAAAGAATGCTAAGTCACAAGATCACCACATATATATTCCTGTCATTTGAAAAAAATTCATGCCATTTGACAGCACTGTTCGTTACACGAAATTTAGGGTAAGTTTGGGGTGACCTCAGGGATAACTCGGCTTCTGTCGTTTTCTAACTATCGTTTCATAAAAATCGAGCGATAAACGGTAAAACCTGAAGCAAAATTCTTTGTGGGATTTGCTTGCAGTTTACATCGTTTATCGGGTTCTATCGTTTCTCTATCGATGTTACAAAATTAGCCTACAGATCTCAAAAGCATAAAGCTTGAATTTGAGATTTTTCAAAAAATGTTTTTTGCGACACAGAGCAAACCCAAGGCCTTAACAAACGAACTCAATACCTGTTCGGATTTTGATTTCACAACCGAAGAGTTGCGCCGCAATTTGCACTTTTATGAAGTTTTCTCCGTGTGGCAATAACAATAAAAAATCAAAAACAGATACATACATATAACGTTTTTAATACGACTTCAAAAAACTGGAAAAACCTGGGTGATTTCCGAGAACAACGTCGAAGACAGTGCAAATGATCGGGTAAAAAAGGACACCAAACACCTCAGTGCGATCATCTTACAACCTAATGAGCACATTCATGAAAAGTTAGATTTTTAGTTAGATTAACTTTTCTTGGCTTCTGAGTCCAGGCGCAGACGTTCAGTTGACAATTCATCAGCTGTTAGTTTTTAACGATTCATTTTTTCAGTCAAAAAAAGCCGGCTGAAAAACTAAATTTAGCGACTGAGCGATTTTTTAAGCGACAGAGCGACGTCGCTCCATTGTATATGAAACATATAGTAACAGCATGAACACTCCCGATGCTATAACCACCTACCTGCTCGATGAAAGGACTTCTCTTTTGAATCGGAAAGAAAGTGAAGTGTAGAACCCTACATTGTATTTATAATACCCAAGTGCACCACCAAAATAAATTTAAAGATAACCGCAAAGTTCGTTAATCGAGCAAGTAGTATGGTGTTACTATAGGTTTTATATACAATGCGTCGCTCTGCATTCAAATCTGTTTTAATTTTTCGGTCGATCGCTAAGCGACGAAGAAAGAAGATAACTAAAATAAACACAAAGCCGCCCAGTGCTATGACAGGATACGCACAAGGATTAGGTATAAAAATAAAAATGTTTTAAGGCAAGAGGTAGAAAAAAAGATGAGGATAACGATGACCTTCAATTTTTCAAATGTCTTTTGCCATTTATGGCATAACTTAACAATTTCAAAAAAACTTGAGCTAAGAACTCACATTCAAAATATTGTATTGGCAAAACTTAAGAATACAAATAAAGAATAGAAAAATAACTAACCTTAAACATAAAATCAGCCGTTGTTCTGGACTAATTGCTTTCTTTTGTCTTGTTAATTTTGGTTGAACTTTTCCAACAGCAAATAAAAAGATGGTACTGGCATACGTCAATATTGCCAAAATCGATCTGGAAATTTGATAAGAATTTGATATAAATGATGAAATTCACCATAATTTGCCTTTTACGATTTATGGAGTGTACACAAAATTTACGGATTTTCGATCTTATTAAAGTCTATAAATATAAACGCGACTTTCAACTTATAATTTACAACGAATCGCACTTGACGATGGCATTCTCCCAACTAATCGCTCAGCGACGTGTCGTTTAGTAAATGGCCACCCATCGATCGCTCAGATTCGTCGCTCAGCGACTCGTCGTTCATTGCGTGGCTGGAGCCTTAGACTCTAGTTAGTAGTATTTTGCAACAACTATAAGAAATTATCTAATTCTCATCTTTAACTAGATCTCTCCTCGCAGAACTAAATTGAATCCCAATACCATTTTTATCTGACAGCAAATTTAGATGACCATCCAACGCAAAACTGAATAAGTTTTTTGGTTTATCTAACAATCTAACTTTTTATGAATGCGCTCAATGTCTCATTATAATTTGTATTGTATGCTTCAAAGCTTGACGGACGATCTTAATTCATACCAACATTAAGAACTAATTTTATACTGTTTGCGAAAAAAGTATTTTTATTTTATTTTTAAACTACCATTGTGTATGTACACAAAGGAATCGTCTTGAGTTATCTGCTTTTTATTTCAGTCCTTAACTTCCTTCTGGAAGATAAAGTACAGAGCCACAAAGTTTATAAACCATTCTTTGCTGAAGATGGAGCCATCATATGTGAGGCTGAGGATCCTATATCAATGCAAGAAGCACTTATCTCATGGGTAAAAGTTTTAGAAGGCAAAGGATATCTTATTAGTCCAAAAAATTTCGGGCATTTCTGCTACCCGATTTCTGATCCAGACAGGCCTAGTCAAGACATTTATTTGAACGCTACTGCCCAAGTTTGAAAAGTTTAAATAAAAGGGATTAATGATCAATAATGAAGTAAATTGTGATGACCACATGAATTATCGAGTTAGAGTAGGGTCGATGAAATGCCAAGAAAACTGTAATAGAAAAATGTCCCCTAAGCTACAGGGTACGGTTCACAATGCTGAACAATGTACAAAAAGTGTGATTGTAAATTGACGGCAACTGAGATAAAGATACCCCATATGATGAAGGGAGTAACAATGCTTGATCATATAAGAAGTACCAAAGTCTTGGGAAAAAAGAGCACGGTCGCCTCAGTTGGTATTGTTTCCATACATTAAATATCTGGCTTAATACCCACACAGCATGCAATCAACAGAAACAAAAGACAAATAATTTTGATTGAACTAACTTATCTAATCCATTTGTGCTAAATCGAGACTTCGAGTAAATAAAAACGAAATCGAAATAAAAATTCGTTAGCAAAAGTGATTAAAAGTATGGTATGAAGTTTTTGTGCTTTTTTAGAAGTAGGTACCCTTGCATTTGTTTACATTTTTTGTACTTGAAGTTTGTATCCTTGTTATATACTGGGATTTCTATTTTTTTACTCAGTATGTTAAAGAAAACTTGTTGTGTGTGTTTATTTAGTTGTTGATGACGATGATGATGATGATGCTAATGATTATGATAGTATTTTTTTATCTACTCGCTGTTTGGTTTGGCATTTGGTTCCATAATCCGTATTCTGCTTCCAGTCCAGTGTCTTTGTATATCTATTGGAATGGGATGGTATTAGTAATACATTTGTCCTCACAAAGAGAAAAGTGATTGCGAGAGAGAGCGAACATTGCTCTTGCAGTTAATGTTACCCCCTTTTATAGTCCTTGGATTGGAATTAGAGCAAGTTGTATGAATATTTATGTATATGGGCAAGGACATGGTCTTTCGACTGTGGATAAGGATATGTATTTATGTGTGTTGGTTAAGAATCTAAAGCCTCAACGTAAACTTTTTGGGGGTTGCTGTTTGCTGTAAAACAGCAATATTATTGCAAACAAAAAGGAGCAATTGTTTCTATTCCCTCTGATTTGTTTTTTTTTTTAAGGCAGGATGACTAGGATTTCTAAGTAGCGCGGCAAGATTTTATTTTAGTATGTAATGTATATTCCTGTATCTAGGACAGAACGAAGGATGTGAAGATAAGAAAACAATTGGTTGGACTAGTGCTTTGCTTTTTCTATTTCTGTTGCACATATACCTACAGAGGAATGAAAGGGCTATTCCGTGTTCGTTATTGTTGCGGGAGGTTATTGCTTTTGATTTTCTTTCTATCTTTTTTTTTTTTTCTTACTGCAGGGAGCAATCAGATTCAGAATCTGTTAGTTAAATAGTTGAGAGTCTGTCGTTGTCAGTATGTCTGTCGTCCGTGTCGTCCATAGAAAACAAAAGAAATAAATTAAGAGATGAATATGGAGCAGAGCAGTGGAATTGTTTTTCTTAGGTTGCTGCAACTTTCGAATGGGCATAGTTGGACATAGTAGGTAGGTAGGTTTATATTTTGGGTTGGTATTTGAAGGTTTTAATTAAATTTTCACGAGATATCGAGATTCTAGTGTTAAAATTGATGCTTTCTTATCCAATTGTATAGTGGATTGGTGTCATACCATGCGCCATTTACGTTCACTTTCGCATATACATATATGTACATGTATATACAGGCACAGGGTGTTCCGTACTTTGTGTATTATCCTTTGAGATGTGATTCTTGGTCATATTCTAAGAAAAAAATTGTTGTACCTACAGTAAAGCAAATTTCTCAACTTTGACATCACTTTTTGACAATTTAAAAAAGGCTAACTTTGTTGTACCTTGACCTGTGTTAAATTCGATATCTCTGTCAATACTGGATGTATTTAAGTTGAGCTTTCATAGGTTTAGACTTGCCAGATTTTCAGTTTTAAGTGGTGTTCAAATTTTCTTCCCAAAACAAAGTTTTGACTTTGAGGTCATTTTTTTGCAGAAAATGCCTGATAAACATAGAGTTTCCTTATTTTTACAGATGAACAAAACAATGATAAAGAAAAAACTTATCATGAAGTTTACTCAAAAACCCATAGATTTTATGATACTTGAAAAAATACAAAATGGGTAAAATTTAAGAAAAAATTTTTGGCTTTGAGGTTTGTTTGAATAAAACAATATATGTTCACTTTAAGTAGTTTTTTATGTAAAAAATTTAAAGTATCTTAAAATTTTTCCGCGTGCTAAAAATTGTAAATCAACCAGAAGCTCGGTCAGCCTTGGGTCCAATGCTTTGTGAGGGTTTAATTATTTCTTACCGATTCCGAACGGCTTAGTTGATTTTACTTTCTATCAACCATCTCGAAAATGGAGGAAAACTACTTCTGGCTATAAAGTTTCGCGGACATAGTGCAAATAAGTCAGCTGTTGGATTATGAGTGATCTTGATAAAAATACAGGTAAAAAGTACCTACCTCCAACGCATTTTACTTCCGTATTCTACAATCTACACTGAATGTCATCGGACCAAAATAGTCAATTATGGTGATCGTATGGTTACGATCCAATTCTTTACAGGGAAAGAGGAGCCATGATTGGAAGAGTAGGGTTGTGCCTCTCGATTTTTTTTAATTTTAGCATAACTTCATGACTTTGAAAGCAACTTGTGTGTTTGAAGTGCTATGTTAACTAACGGATGCTAAATTAAAAATAAGTGATCACGAAACCATTAGATTTGAGATAACATTAAATAAAAATAATAAAACATCTGATATTTCGAAATATAAAGTACTTAACTATAATAAAAATACTTTTTCTCAAAGCTCTTAGATAGTAAATTGATTGGAGTAGATATTGTTAATGAAAGTGTGGATTATCTGGCAGATCTATTGAGTGATGAATTGAAAGTTATTTTAGAAAGTATGGTGGTAGAGAAATGTGTCAAATTGAATGAATGTGAATGGTTTAATAAAAAGCTGGTAAAGTTAAGACGTGATAAATCATTAAAATATGAGCAATTTAAATTTAGTTCACAAGAATCGCAATGGAGAAAGTATATTTGCGCTAGAAATGTGTACAAAAAAGAGCTTCAAATCGCGAAAAACAATTTTATTCAAAAAAAGATTGATTCATCTTCAAATCCTCAAAAAATTTGGAGTAATATTAAGAAATTTGTGTTAAATACGAATCATTGTGAGATTAAAAACGTTTCATTTAGTGGACATGTGTGTTACTCTAGTAAGGAAATTGCGTGTGAATTTAATAACTATTTTATAAAGAGTGTTGATGACATTATTGCTGTGAGATTCCTTTGAGAACTTATCATGACAATTTAAATAATGCAAGTACCGTATTTATTTCTAAACCTGTTTGTTGCAAGGATATAGTTGAAATTTTAAAATCCATGGGAAAAAAGAAGGATTATAATTATATGAGTGCTGAAGTGTTTTTAGACGGCTTTGAGATTCTTGGTCCATTATTAAAAACTATTTTCAATAAGTCAATGATGACGGGTTATTTTCCAAGTAAATGGAAAGAATCAAGGGTAGTACCTATTCAAAAAGTTCAAGGTACAAAATTGTGTGAAGAATACAGACCTGTTAACATGCTTCCAACGTATGAGAAAGTGTTTGAAAAAGTTGTCGAAAAACAGTTTAGAAGTTATATAGAAGAGAATAATTTGATAATGCAACAACAATCGGGCTTTAGAAAACGATATTCGTGTGAGACAGCATTGAATTGGGTTTTAGAGAGCTGGAAAAATGAAATGGATTGTAAAAATGTGATTGTAGCTGTGTTCTTGGATTTTAAGAGAGCGTTTGAGACTGTTGATCGTGAAATACTTGTAAAAAAGCTTGAAAGATATGGTATGCGAAATTATGAACTCAAATGGTTTGATTCATATTTGAAGTGTCGTACTCAACGTACGGTGGTGAATAATAATGTTTCGGAGGAAAATGTAGTTAACACCGGTGTTCCTCAAGGTTCTGTGTTGGGTGTTTTCTTATTTTTACTCTTTATAAATGATATTAATCTATGTGTACAGTATTCCAAATTGTGTATGTTTGCGGATGATGCATTGCTGTTTATATCTGGTAAAGATATTGGAGGGTGTACACGAAGATTGAATATTGACCTTCAGTCAATAAGTGAATGGCTGCGAGTGAATAAAATTAAATTGAATGTAAAGAAAACCAAATATATGTGTATTAATAGTTCGAGTGATATTAATATTGTGCAAATTGATGGGGATAACATTGAGCGAGTGAATGAATTCAAATATTTGGGAACTAAAAAGCCAATATAGATTTTGTTTACAAAAAGGTGGCTAAGAAAATAGGTTTTCTTGCGCGAATAAGGAGAAAAATATCGCTTGCGACCGCTTTAAAAATTTATAATGCTGTTGTTAAACCTCACTTTCAATACTGTTCGACTGTTCTTTTCTTGTCTTCACGGGGTGATATAAACCGGCTTCAAAGGCTTCAAAATAAAGCAATGCGGATTATCCTTAAATGTGCGCGATTAACTCATATTGATCATATGCTTAAAAGATTAAACTGGTTGAACATTACGCAGCAAATAAGTTTAAATGTGTTATTATTCATTTTCAAAATCAAAAATAAAATGCTACCGAAATACCTTTGTAACACCTTGAAATATATTAGTGATTCGCAACCATATAATCTTAGAAGTGGTCAAAATTTTAAATTAGATCATAAAAACACAACTCGAGCTCAGAACACTGTGATGTTTAGAGGTCTTCAACTATACAATAATCTTCCTAACCATATAAAACTTTTGAATAACCTTCGGAAATTTAAAGTCGAATTGATTAAACATTTGAAAGCGGATTATCGATAATTTGATCTAATTATTATAAGTATTTAAAACATTTGTTAAAACAAAATGGCTTTTTAGCCAAATCGCATCGCTCTTTAACTCTTTGTCCTAGTTAATTAATTTTCTAATATAAACATTAATAAATAAACAATACATCATCTAATTTCTCTAACTATAACTAAAAACAACCTTACTATAATACAAAAAAATTAATTAATGGAACTCCCCGCGCGTCGGTTGGGAGGGGAAAGGAGGCGGGGCATAATAATAATAATAACTATGGTTTCATCATTTTGATTTCTGTTTTTTAAGTGATGTATAATGAGAAATTTCGTTTTGAAGTGCGTAGAATCATCGGTATTTGAAATCCGATTTTACATTTTCGTCATGACGGATTCGGATATTAGCTCGAAGAATTCTGTTTTCCTTTTGGAATGGGTTCAGTGTGAGATTTGGACTGCTCGATTAACTGTCAGGTCTGCTAACACTGATTTGTGCTTGTTGGATCAGGTATAGTTTACGAGGAGCTTGAATTGAATTTGGTGGCTTTTGCCACTTTGTGGTGTCATTAGCTAGATCGTTTTCGGAAAGCATCAAATTGTCTATACATTCGATATTCGAATATAAGTCTAAGGCAGCGTTACACACTTGTCGAATTCGGTAAAAAAAAATTTTGACTACATCGACTACTTTTTTGTTGCTTGAGTCGAGGTTTTGAAAGAGACTTTAGTGATGCTACCCAATAAATGGACTGTGTTGAAAAAACTGCCTTTCAACATTTTTTAATTTCTCAAAAATTCAGACAGATTTTCACGTTTTCAGTGTAGTGTAGGAAGATTTTTATATAAGTAAGAACGCAACCGGAGATGACTTCTCTATTTGGTTGATTCCGAATGAGGTTGATTGTGAGGCAGTTCGTTGATGTGCACCACCTCATTCCGTGCACTTTCTCGGTTCCTAGCTTTATGTCCACATTTATAATGATCATTCGACTCGAGAACTTAAGAAGCCAAAAATAACTCGAGCAAAGGAAAATGTTACCCGACTCATTCCCTATCTTCACAACCAACCATCAGGAAGGAAATCCCACTAAATAATCATTTACAAGACATCCTTGTTTTCTTGTCTTTTAAAAAGCATTCCTCAAAATCTCCAACAGCCAGCATTTATTCGACTCCTTGTACATCCTAATTAAAATTAATTTGATCCGATCTCCCCCTGACTCTCCCACTCTTTCCCACTGAAAATCATTTCTCGTTTAGAAAATAGTTCTTTTTGACATTTCGTGTCGTTTTCGATTTGATGAAATACTTTTCATCATCATCATCATCCATTATGGTTTAATGAATGCACTGCTCAACATTGACATATTATCGATTGGCATGAAACTTTTTCAAACATCGTTGATTTTTTATTGTCCTTTTGTTGTGAAACGTCGAACGTCGAACGTTGAAATTTGAATGCAAAAAGGTCATATTTCAATAGTGAATGTGTTTTTTTTATTCTCGCTTTCGTTTCCTTTTTTTTAAGAAATTAGTATACGGGTATAAATCTATCTTTTATGGAACTGCAGCTTAAGTGAAGCAGAAAAGTTTTCTCGTACAATAATTTTCGGTCGATGAAAATTTGTATGGTGCTAGATGATGCCTCTCATAAGGAGTTCGCCCATCATGCATCAAAGTCTGTAGAATAAAGAGGAAGCCGATATCCTAAACTAAAGCTATTCTCTTTGAAAGGTAAAGAACAGCACATTGAAAATATTATGACCTTTTATATTCAAAAACAAAACATTAAATACAAAAAACATTTTAAAAATAATATTAAAAGCGCAAACCATCAAACCATCGTTCCTTATTTGCGCATTGCAGGGATATTATTAAATATTTATCGGCTTGTATCCTATGGGAAAATAACTCTTTTCACTATCACTACCAGCGAACTTTGAGGTTCGTTTTTATTTCAATTTCATTATTTGTAAGTCTAATCACACGGCACACCGTTCTAAACAAGAAAGCTTAGCATTTATGAAATTTGTCTTCTAATAATTTGACAAAACGGGTGTTTTGAATTAACATGACAAGCATGACAACAAGCTCTGAATTTTAATATGAATAAAATAAAGTATGTGCTTAAATGCAGTAAAGGGTTGTGTTATACCAAAATAACTTCTCTAACTTTATTATCTGTTAATCAATAAAAAAAGTCCGACAAGTTCGTCTTTATGTTTATTAGTAGGTACATGCGTTTGCAAAACAAAAATATTGGCAGGTTGGTGTTTATTTGAAATTGAGTCGTAAGAAGGTGCTTTGAACTTCAGTTCACGAAACCTCGTGACAATCGTTTACCAAATAAATAGTTAATGAACATTGTGAGGAATCAAGGCAAATGCCCTAGCTTGTATTGTTATACTGTGGTGGTGTATGGAGTATGGATGGTTCTCGTTTGACACACTCGTGATACAATTTGGCTTTTCACCACAAAGGATCGTTTTAGCATTTTGTGACAAATTGGCTACATGGAACAAGCTGACTTACAAAAGGAAGTGTCAAAATTGGTAAAAAAAAGTATCTTTTGTTGACGCTGAACATATATGTTTATGATTGTATAAATTTATTAGTAGCATTTATTAAGATTATAAAATTCTCAAAGTCAAAGAAAGTATTTTTTTGCTTCTTGAAAAAAAAAAAATTAATAAAAGAATTTATTGTTTTCTTGGAGTGTTGATTTTTAAAATCAAAATGAAAAGTTCAAGTGACCTTCACTCCTTATGCGTTTCGCCCAGGTACAAACAGTGGGCTCATCAGTTAGATGCTGTTTGTACCTTTCTAAGACGCAATGTTTGGTCGCTGTTTTGCTTCCGCTTAATATATTTTGAGTTGACTTTATTCAATTCACTAGGCTGCAAACGTCGTTCTGCATTATAAATTTATCAGAGACATCCGATCGTGAGTGAAAAATCAAAAGGGACTATTTAAACTTGAATCTGAAAGTCTGTGATGTGCGTCGTTTACTCATTTACTTAGGTGGGCAATACAGTTCTGGGTGAACCTGTAATCTGAGCCTCAACCAACACATTTCGCCAACATTTTCGACTTCGGGAGAGCTCTCTCTAGTTTTGCACTCTTAATTGGGCTTCACACAGCAGCATGTGGCTTGTCGAGATCTTCATAGAGGCTATATATCCCTCACAATTGATACTACAACAGTTGAAGACGTGGTGGTTTGCTTACATTTTTCATACTGGAAATAGTGGTTTGTTTACGTTTTTCAAATGAAAATTAAAGTATAGTTAAGATACTATTTTTTTTCTAAAACATTTTCTAATGCTATGGCGTGCATTGATTTCACTGGTCTGCAACGAAAAACTCCTTTAAACAAAGATATGATAAGTATGAAGTTTTCAATATCCTTAATCTATATCTGCTTTTATTTTTTTGCTATCACGTATATAATTCCTTTGATTTTTTTTTTGAATAGCATATTTTTTACCGTTGTTCATGCGTTAGCGCAACTGCATTCAGTTGTGTTAGTGGTAATGGTGTAATGCACATGCACAAGAAACCGACTCGTACTGATAGAAAGAAATAGAAAGAAAGAGAACGATACCGACTGAGTCATTTTTATACAAATGTATGCGCAAAATAATGCATGACCGTGTATTACGACTTTTGAAGCTAAATATCTCAGTAATTTGATGTAATAAAAATTAAAAAGTTAAAATTTTTTTCATGTTAAAACATAGGCTTAGAAATAGCAAAAACAAGATTTTATCGATTTTGAATGCTTAATATCTCGAAAACATGATGTGACAAAGCAATTCCATGGCCGGATTTGAACTCAGCGAGCCAAAACCTTTAAAATTTAGTTTGCTTTTAAAGGCATTCAAAAACGTGCAGACCAGTGTTTTTAACGTTTTATAAGTTATCTACTTTTCAAAAAAACTTAAAAGAAACACTAACTTCGAAATCTCTAATACAAATTATATGAGCCGTCAAAACAGCCATTTCCTTTGTAATCTGTGCAGAGTTAAAAACCCACCCCGGCAGAGATAGCGAATCTCAATTTGATGAGTCCCAATTGCGCTACATAAGAAAAGGTCTTCTCCATTGTATTGCTTTAAAGACGAAGTCTTGTACTACCTTGAAGTTATGTCTGTTTACTATTCATTGTGAAACGGCGAAACGCAAAACATTCTGATAACAAATATGCCGCCGAGTTTTTGACTATAACTAGAAACAGTGTTGCCGGTTTTATAACCAAGTCTCTAAAAAACAACCTTTAGAAATTTTTACAACAGTCTTTCTTCAATTCGAAAGGGTGTGTCCACGATTTAAATACAAAAGTACAGTTTTTCAATCTTAAACTTTATTTTTACATCGGCGTCGGATTGAATACCCCTATTATCTCTAAAGAGTTATCTGCTTTATGAAACATCATTGGTAGATGTCAGATTAACACCGCTGCTAGATTTTTTTTTAATTTTGACCCCCAAGCAGGTGCGGTGTTTGCAATGGTAGCGGTTAACGAAAAAAAGAGGACTTAAGAGGATTTAGGCATTACTTAATCAATTGACATTTATTTTTTCAAATCGGAAGCTTAAGCATTAAGTCAAATTATACAAAAAAAAAAAAAAATAATAAGAGGAATAAGGAAAGCATTTGAGCAGTAGTAATATGCTACTAACGAACATGTGTTTAGTGAGGAGGTCTTTTCGACATCATCTGTTTCAAGGTTAAAGTAGGCCCTAAACGACGAACGTTCACTTCCGTAGATTATTCAAAGTGTTTAAAAATGTGCGATAGAGAACTGCAATTTGTTGCGCTCATGGTAGTTTTATTATAAATTCTGGATTGCTCTCGAACATGGCCGTATACGCTGGACATGAAAGCCAACGAACAGTTGAAATTCTAAAGCTGGCGGTTTGTGAGCCTTCCCTCCACGAGAGAAACATGATTAACAAGCATGTTTTTCGCTGTTAAGTTCTAGCTTATGCTTTTATCACAAGACTGCTTTACTTTATGGGCTGAAAGGCGACCGTGAAATTAATTAGCTCATCCTCTCAATGGCTGGAATACCACTTCTCGAGACAAAGACCAAATGCCACTTACGGTACATTTTTTCAGCAATGGCTAACATAGCTCGTCGACTCAATGGTCAAAAGTTTTCCCAAGCTTTAGAACTCAATATGATGAAACCAAAAATATAGGGCTGTTTAGTTAAAACCGTGGCATTTGGTAGGCAGTCTCGCTTTTAACAGAACGTTTTTCCACCATGATTTTGCTTACAGAGTTAAGGGTTGAAGATTGAAGTAGGTATCAAATTTAAGAGTTAACAATAGATGATAAGTTATTGAGGACTAAGTTCTGTAGAATGCTATTGCTGAGTAACGAAACAGAACACCATTACTTTGGCAAAATATTCTGGACAGATTAGGGGCAGTTTACCAGGGGTGGAGTGGTAACTCCACAATTTGCATTGCTGGAATCACAATAATCCACTTGTTAAGAAACAAAATAAGCTCAGCACTGCTTTAACTGTAACAGAGGGAGATAGACCCTCCGCCTTCTCTAACGATTTTTTTTCTATCTATAAGCTTAATAGCATCCTATAATGCGACTGCGAGTGTGTCACTACGTCGAACTCACTGCAAACCTTTATTTTCTTAAAGAACACCATCAGACCTTCAATTTGATAACTAGTTAACTCTATGAGCTAAGTCCACGGTTTTAACTATAGGCATTTTTGGTATTTTTTTTACCATTGAGTCGATAAGCTAAGTCTTGGCTGAAAAAATGCACCGGAAGTAGCCGTTTTAGACGTCTTGTCCACGGACTCTGACAGGCACCCCGGGTGCGTTGTCTTTGTCTCGAGAATATGTGTTGAATAAGTGCTATTGCAGCCATTGAGGGGATGAGCTATGTAAGGGATCCGACCGTGGCCTGGGTTCGTCGCCTCTTGGACTATTAGTACATCCTATTACAATGACTATCTCCAACTTAGATGTTACGTTGGTTCGTTTACAAGAAAACGTAACGTGACTCTAACTCAAAAAGTTTTTGGCTGAATTTTGGCTTGCTTTGCCAAGAAAAAACAACAACAAAATCAAAATGTCAATTCAAAGCGAGCACGAAGCGCTCGCATGCAACGGCGGTCGAAGCCGAAGCCGAAGACCAAGCGAATGAGTGATTATTATTAAGGCATTTTACATTTTTTGTCTTTAATTACGGGCCAAAACCATTTGTTCTCGGTGTATTATGAAATGATGTCTTGTTCATTAAAGTTTTGCGCTTCTCTTAAAATGATAAAATAAACGTACACTTTTGGTAATCAGTTGACAACCTGCCTATGTGTTCTTATTAAGTTGCAATCGTAACGGAGTGTAAGATACTGGCATTAAAGTTTATGAAGCTTTAAAGCAATGGTTTCGTGTCCTTTACTTCAAGACTCATATTTGTTTTTTTGTTTATTTGGAGAGCTTGTAACCTATAACCCTCAATAGTCTACATTTTGCACAATTATTAGGTCAGAGTGTAAATGCAATAAGGTCATTCTGTGCTTCTTTTTCGAGGTGAGTGCTGAGTGGTGAATACTGAATACATTTTTTTTCCTTTTTTTATATTAAGACTGTGTATTCAGGTTAAATTTTTGCTGTGTGAATTGCGTAGGTAAAGGGATTTTTTGAAACACATAATTTTCTCTAAAATTGTTTTATAGTTTAAAAAATTTTCCTGCAAAAATTCCTTTTTATCGTTTACCATCATTTATTTTTTATTTAAACCAAAGGATTTTGAAAAAAAGTTAATTTAATATTACGTTCCAAAAAGTGTTAAGATCTCCAGGTGATTGAAACAATTGTCCCGTATTTTGTCAAAATATTTCCCATCACGGATAGTTTGCTAATGGGTGTATGAGCACTTGTTTTTACAGCACTGACAACAACTTCAAGCAAAAAAAAAAGTAATCAATTTGAGTTCTGTTTACGAAATGAACAACAATTTGAAGAAATGTTTTACAATAATTTTATTTATTTAAATGTTTTATCAATTAATTCTATTGGACCGAAAAGGAAAATTCGTGAAGTATGTTTAAAAATATAATTTTGCGTAGTTGCATTTATTGTAAGGTTTTCGCGTAATTCTTTCTTTTTGTCCTATGTATTTTCTGTGTGCCGTCCATACTGCTAACTGCTTGTTCAACAAAAACAAAGTTGTGAATGCAACCCAAAGTAACAAGAACTAGACACATCTCTCTTTCTTGACAAACGTCAAATTTAATCCCATGTTATTCACCACGTTAGTGTCAAATTTTAACCCATTTAACCCAGTTTTAACGCAATTCACACTCAGCCTAAAATATTAGCATAGAATAGATGCTTTCAAAAACCAGTTTTTTGCATTAACTTTGCACGATTGAAAAACAAAACCCTCTCATTTTTTCATCTGAAATGAAATCTCTTTTGCCCGTTAGTTAGAAAATAATTAAAATTGGCAATATTTCTTGGCAGCTGGTGTATAATTTGTTTTCTTTATAAATACTTCAATAAAATATTTAATACTTGTTTTTCTTTTCTTTTCTCATTCATCCTTTCATTATAGATTTGGCTTTTAAGTGAAAATCATTCACAGTTTCAATGATGATGCCAGAGCGGATATTAAACCATTAAAAAAAAACAAAGAGAAAATAAACAAACAGCTAACTGACTGATAGTAAACACCCGTTCGTGACTTAACTTTCTTGCACCGCTTACACCAAGAACCAAATATAAAGACATTTAAGTTTTTATGATCAAGAACTTTAAACAAAAAATTTGTAAAAACAAAAGAATATGCTGCTTTAGCTGAAATATCTTATCAAGTCAATAATAGCGTTGTAGAAAACTTTAATATAAAAAGTTTGTGAAATATTACGGGAGAGCCGTTAAGTGCTTAGAAAAAGACATTATTCAGAGCTTGAAGCTGACAATATCGAAGGAAATTTACTCGCAGTACCTATTGCAATAGAAGACAAGCATACAATTTTTAATCGATAATTTGAAAACCATTTTCATAATTCAACCTACAAACCTCGACTGATTTATTATTATCAGCGAATCTCCGCTCTTTGAATTAAAAAGCGTAAACGGTCACAATTTTGTCTGGACATTGCAGCTGTTGGATAACTTTTTTGGGATATAACGAAGAAGGCGTTTTACACCGCCATAGCAAACAAACTAAGGACATGGACTTAAACTTGCTTGGACTATTCGTCTTTCTTTTGATAATAAGAGGTGAGTGATTGATTACAGTCTCTTTTTTTTAATTTTAATAAAATTTAATTTTTGGTAAAATATAATAAATAGTACTTTTCGCTGATTATAAAGTTAAATGATCACCCCGATTATAGAATCCGATAAATGGGCTGCTGAAAAAATCCGAACTATTTTTGTCATATTTGCTATCCGCATCGAATCCGATGGTGAAAAAAAGAAAGTTTGTCGATAACACGGGTTGAAAAAGTCGTATTACCGAATCAGCTGTTGATGCGCACTCCATAAAATTTTTGAAGTTTCCCATTCGCACCAAAATTGTTACGGAAAGATGTAAAATGTAATAGAGTAGTAATCTTTGGTTTTTTACGTTGAAAGGTAGTCCTGTACCCAAAATCAAAACTAAATAAATTTTTTTCTTATTAAAGCTCACTGTATTTCTTCCTTAAATGTTCTTTTTGTATAAAAAAGAAAGATATTTGCATTGATAAATGTCCGAGTGGTATACCACTGACGACTTGCTAGAATTTTGGTAATTTTTTACAATATTTCTTTTGAATGAAATGAATGTACGATCTGACAACTGTAATGAATTTGCATATTTTTTGCGGGAATAGGCTATTGCGATTCCATAATCGACATATATGTATATTTCTTGCTGTAAGGAATAAAAGTTGTTATACCTTAGTACAACTTAACTGCTTTTTCTTTTTTTTTACTCAAAATTGAAAATTGTGTTGTGTAAATATCCGGCTCGAAGGACCAAATGTTCAGCCAAGACTCATAAATTAGAGGTGAAAAATGCTTCTATATAAATCTGAAATGAAAAACGAACTCCACTTTTCACATTCAAATCAAAGATTCATCATTGGTAACTCGTAAACCATCATCATTCTTTGGCCACAACAAGTTGAACAGGCGATGTAAGTGCTACTAGCATCTTAATTTAGACCCACTGCAAAATCGATTAATCTGATCGTTTTCTGAAGTTTTGTCTTGCATGTAGATAATGCTTAGCGATTATGTTTACAAAGTTGTTCGTCATCGCTAGTTTTGGAATAAAATTGCCAAGTCTGATTTTTACGTCATGTTTTGGGCATTACTCAAATTTTTTTTCCAGAAGCTCATAAAAACAGTATTTGAAATTTTCGTCTTTCTTTTATGTATTACTGTAAATGCATAGCAGGCTTATGCTGGCTTATTTACTCCTGTTGCAGATTGTCATAATACGTTCACAAACGGATTTTGGCTGATAACCTTAACTCTGAGTCTACTTTCAACGACAAATCCCCACCCAAATAAAAGTTATTTCTGTTGTTAGTAGCAGTGGCCTTAGTAGATGTCGCAGTTTTCTTCTCCGGCTGCATGCAGCCTGTTGAGAAACATAAACTTCAACGTTAAGATCTGAAGTTGTAAGTGCTTTTTGCTTGCTAAAAAGCAAGTTTTGCAATCGTGCAGAAAAAAATTCGAAAAATTTGATCTTGAAGTTCTGTCTGTCTGTCTGCCTGACTGCGGGCAGGACCGAAATTAAAAATTTTCCGCCCCTGGGAAACTGAAAAACTGCCGCCCCCACCCTACGAAACTTTTTCAATGGTTCAATAAGTTTCGTTCGGAAAGTTTTTCAATAAATGATAAACTGATATTTTTTATTTTTCAAAACATTGAAAAAGTGGAGATCAATATCTATTCAACGGCTGAAGTCGAACGTTGTTTACTTGTTATCTAACCTCACTTTTTATACAATTTCTTTCGCTATTTTTGTTAACAGTGTATTTTTTGAGTGATGAAGAATAAATTGTTAACAATGCGCCTTTCTTGCATTTAATTTTGCAGCTTCCATCGACACTATTTGTACGCAATTTGAACTTTCTATTTTCAGTTTTTAAGAAAAAAACTTGTAAGGATAACAAACTTTAAATTTGTGCCGTTGAAACTTGTCACACGTACTGTTGACATAAACAATGACGTTAATGATCGTTCATCAATTTTTAGTAATAACGACAGAGAAGGTTATGTTTATCACAATACTGTAGGAGAGAATAAGATAATTTTCGATACAGAAACTTATCCAATATTCGATATTAGGCCAATATCGATAATTTTTTCGATTCGAGCATTTTCCGCTTATAATGTTGGTACGCGTGCTAACTAAATAGGCGAGATATTCAATTTCCACGAATATAACAAGTTTTCAAATTTTATCACAAAATTTGCCGCCCTTCAATTCTTGCCGCCCGAGTAGGGTTACCATGCGTCCCCCTTTTAGGGGGACAGTCCTTCATTTTCATCTCAACAAGAAACTAGTCCCCCAAAACAGGAAATGATTAAGGGGGACGCAAAAGTTCCCCCTTTTTTACACATCCTTAATTTTTCACCATTTTATTAAAAAACTGCGTTCTTAAATATGGAATTTTCTGTTCTAATTGTTTTCTAAAGTAATTCTGTGGATACTTCCATCATAACTTTGAATTTCCCTACAACTGGATACATTCATTTTATACCATTCAACGAACCGTATCCAACTTCAACTGCAAAAGTTGTTTTCTTTCTGTCACTCTGCCCGCTTTATTCAAAATTTTATTTAGAAAGATATGTTTTTGTCATATTTTAATGTTTTTGGTCACATATACTATATACATATAAGAAAATAACTTAAAATGTCGGATGAAGATTGCTTTTATGATACCGATGATGAAAAAAAGTGTAAGAAAGCGAAAAAAAGAAAAGTTTCTTACAACAAGATGTGGGAAAAAAACTATGATTGGATAACGAAAAGTGCTAATGGCCAAGAGTTTGCTAAATGTATTGTGTGTAAAACTGATTTTAAAATATCAAATGGAGGCCAATACGATGTTATGAAACACCAAAATCAAACCAAACATCGATCATCGACAAACGAGACACGATCGAGTCAAATACAGCGAGATAAAATAACAAGCTTTCAATAAGTTGGAGCCGTCGGCGTCTTCAAGCTCTGCCCTATCCAAAGAAGAAAAGACAAAATTTGCAGCAGAAGCAACTTTATCGTACCATACGATAATTCATGGTCACAGTTATAACTCTGCAAATTGCACAAGTTCAATTGTTCATACCTTGTTTCCAGACTCCAAAATTGCTGGTATGTGTTATTGATTCAGTGAGTTATGATTTAATTTACATAAGACACTTTTGCTTGTGGACGCACCAAGTGCCAGAAAATTGGAAAAGTTCTGGCAGTAGAATCACATAGGACAATCATTGAGCAATTGTCGGACGACCATCCATTTTCAATTGCTACTGATGCCTCAAATAAGGGCAATATAAAAACATTCCCTTTAATTGTGCAGTATTTTACCAAAGAAAATGGGATAGAAAGCAAACTTCTTAGATTTTTTGATTTACCATCCGAAACATCAAACACAATTGCTTAAAGTATTATTAAAAATCTTAAAGAAGCTCGTATCCCTCCGAACAATATTGTTAGTTACTGCGCCGATAACGCAAGTGTTAAATTTGGATGCAAGCAAAGTGTGTTTACTGAGCTAAAAAAGTTTAGTCCAAACCTTTTAAAAATAGGGTGTACTTGCCATATATTGCACAATGCAGGGAAAAAAGCTTCGAGTTTCTTAATTTTTGATATTGAGGTTATTGTCATAAAAATATTCAACGAATTTGCTTCGCACACTAAAAGACGACAGGATTTAAAAAAAAAATATGAGTTTTGTGATATTGAATACTCCGAACTTTTAAGACATGTTCCAACCAGATGGCTATCATTAGTTCCTGCAGTCGAAAGGCTTTATGAAGTGTATCAACCTGTCAAGGAATATTTTTTACAAAAAGAGATATGCTCACCATTACTAGAAATTTTTTTTAAAAATGAGCTAGCTGAAGCATATCTTGGGTTGTTTTCTAGCATAGGATCGGTAATAAATGCTGCCATACTTAAAATAGAATCAGAAGGCCCACTAATTGTAGAATTGTTTGAAATTATTGAGCAGTTACGATCATCGTTAAAAGTTAGGCAAGTCGAAAAGTTTTATGGCTCAATTGCAAAACAAAAAATTAAATCTTGTCTCAACATTGAACAAGTAACTATTTTTAAGAAAACATCGAATGCGTTTTTGGAGAACTTAATAAATTATATCGAATCTCGTTTTTTTTAGAGTACAAACATCTGGAAAAATTTAAAATTTTAAAGTTAAATACTTTTCCTTCATACCAAGATTTTTTGGAAATTATTAACTCCTTTAATATTAATGATATCGATGAAGATAATCTTTTTCAAGAATATGTAACTAAAGAAAATTTTTAAATTGGTGAGGAAAAAGAATATTCTTTTGAAATGAAATGGAACGTTTTGTTACTTGTCGAATCAGTTGAGGCAGAATTGATTGTTAAGCATTTTTTTTTTTTTTTTTTTTTTTTTTTTTGTTGGAGGTTTTTAAAATACCAGCTGGAGCACTCAGACCTAAATACCGGTCCATTGTACTACCAGATAGCAACCTTCTATTTGTTATAGCTTTCCAGATGTTCGGAGAAAAGCCAAAAGACGCTGCCATGGTAAGGAGCCATTGTTAAGCATAACTACAAATTGAATTGCAATGACTTTTACAAATTTATATATGGAAATGACAGTTTGTTAAAAAAAATAAAATCTGGAGATAAATATAATTTGTAAAGGATTTATTCTTACCTTTATCTCACTGAATGTGTATAGGAAAACATGAATTCCTGAGCCTATGTTCCTTTTTTAAATCTTTTTTTTTCTATTTATTTTTTAATAAAAACCAAAGGTATAATAAAAATTAAGTTGTTTTTCATTTATTTCTAAAACTAAAAAAGTGGATTTTTTTTAATTTTGTCCCCCTAAAACCCAACTGTCCCGCTTAGCAAAACTCAAAGTCCCCATTTTGTCTTTTTCTGAAATGCTAACCCTACGCCCGAGGCAACTGCCTACTGTGCATGCATGGTAAATCCGTGCCTGCCTGCTAGACAGCCTACAGAGGAGTATTTAGAATTGGTTTTCTAGGTCTTGAAATAACGGTACCTGCAGTCTGTGTTAATACTTATTTTTCTCGAAAACGTCTCCAACGATTTTGATTTTATTTCATTTAAGAGATAAGTTTTTGCTTGTCTTTTACATGATGTATGGAAAATTTATAAAAAAAGCTAATAGGTATTTTCAAACTCTGGCAACTCTGGGTATTTATTGAGCGACATCTTTGTTAAAAAGTTCTATATTAAAGTGTTTTTATCTTTGAAATAACCATGCTTAAAATTATTAAAAAGTTACATAGCTATTATTTAAAGTGTCGTGCGTTTGCAAATTATTAAATTTTACCTAAAAAACTATAATCACTAAGTGTAAATGAATGCAAAATGTCGCTGGCTGTCACTTCACCTGATCAATTTACAACAAAGCATAAAAGACAACAAAAACTAACAACAACTAAAACAATGGCAGTGAGGCAAATGTCAATGGACGATCTAAAAAGTTTCATGGGCGATCTTCTGGACACAAAAAATGCAAATTTAGCAACTAAAGAAGACGTTGCAACCATACATGAAGAGATCAAAAAACTTCGAACCAGAGACCAGGAACTCACACAAGCACTGGAGAAAGTTCAACAACAATGCGAGTATCTCAAGAGAGAAGTTAATTTCGTCACAAAAAAATGATGTGAAACAATCTTATTGTACGCCTCGCCAAACAACCAAACACCGATCCTCTCGACGAAGCTAAAAAACTACTTTATTCACTTCTTGTTCCAGATGAGCCGGCACCTATAAGCTCTTCGATGGCTACCCCCGAACTTCCAAACAAGCAATGTTGTAGTTGAAACAAATTCAAAGCATTATGTGGATAAAATAATCTATAAAACAATCCAACTGAAAGGCACTGTTATGTTCATCCATAGGGATCTGCCATTGGAACAACGAAAAATACGACAATCATTGATGCGTGTGAGGAGGACTATAAAGAATTGCAAAATCAAAGGTGAGACATTGGTGGCTGAGGGGAAAGTTTTTAACTGGTGCTGAGAGAGAGGGCTATTGAAGTCAAATAACGGACTCGATGGATGTGAAACTCTCAAACAATTGTATGCGGGGTTCAACCTGTCAAACGAAGAGCTTTTAAGATCATCAAATGCATCGAATATCAGCAGAAGCAGCAACCATGGGAACAGAACAACAAATAACCAACTGCCTGAACGTATGCAACAAAAGAACTATATAGCACGAGCCATTGTATATGAAACATATAGTAACACCCATTGTATATGAAACATATAGTAACACCATGAACACTCCCGATGCTATAGCCACCTACCTGCTCGATTAAAGGACTTCTCTTTTGACTCGGAAAGAAAGTTAAGTGTAGAACCCTACATTGCATTTATAATACCCAAGTGTACCACCAAAATAAATTTAGAGAGAACCGTAAAGTTCGTTAATCGAGCAAGTAGGTGGTTATAGCATCGTTAGTGGTCATGGTGTTACTATAGGTTTCATATACAATGGTAACACCATGAACACTCCCGATGCTATAGCCACCTACCTGCTCGACTAAAGGACTTCTCTTTTGAATCGTAAAGAAAGTTAAGTGTAGAACCTTACATTACATTTATAATACCCTAGTGTACCACCAAAATAAATTTAGAGAGAACCGTAAAGTTCGTTAATCGAGCAAGTAGGTGGTTATAGCATCGTTAGTGGTCATGGTGTTACTATAGGTTTCATATACAATGGTAACACCATGAACACTCCCGATGCTATAGCCACCTACCTGCTCGACTAAAGGACTTCTCTTTTGAATCGTAAAGAAAGTTAAGTGTAGAACCCTACATTACATTTATAATACCCTAGTGTACCACCAAAATAAATTTAGAGAGAACCGTAAAGTTCGTTAATCGAGCAAGTAGGTGGTTATAGCATCGTTAGTGGTCATGGTGTTACTATAGGTTTCATATACAATGGGCACGAGCATGAAACAGTATCGTCTGCCAGAATTTTAGTGAAACAAATAAAATTATTTGAGAAGCACTTGTAAGTATTTTAAATTTATTATCGTATTGTAACGTGCGCTTAGTTCGCAATAATAAAACTTTTCCTTTCAATTTACTTCTACTACTTTTATTCAATATCTACTTTATTACACTCGACCAATAATCACATTAACTCACTCTTAACATTGTCACTCTATAATCAAAACTGACAACTGGTTGCATCAGCGGCTTAATTATATAGAATAACATTACATCTAGATATTTCCAGCTTGTTCTACATTGGAGACCATTCCAGTATTTTGCTGTCAAGAAATTCCCCTCCTGGTATATTTCTACACTCACACACACTGACTTACAAACAACACCTGTCATTAGATGTACATTATAGTGTTGCCGCTTGTGTTTTCGGTTAAACGTTTTCGATTAGGAAATTGGTATTAATGTTGGGTGTGCATTACACTGCCCCCTCCTTAAGATTGTTCGTCCAGAATAATTCCATTTGCAGCCTCACCACTATATCGATGCAGCCGGTCACAATGAACTACTTTTAACTTGCCTCTTAGTCCTCTTTGGATGCGATAAACTACGTCGGCTTAATGCAGTTGAGCTCTTCCAACAACTTACCTATTTTCACTGTATTTTTTATTTTTTTTACCCTTTACACAAACTTGTTCTGTTTTTGTTTTAAAATAACTTTTATTTACACTTCTGACACCAATGTAACGTGCGCTTAGTTCGCAATAATAAAACTTTTCCTTTCAATTTACTTCTACTACTTTTATTCAATATCTACTTTATTACACTCGACCAATAATCACATTAACTCACTCTTAACATTGTCACTCTATAATCAAAACTGACAACTGGTTGCAGCAGCGGCTTATTTATATAGAATAACATTACATCTAGATATTTCCAGTTTGTTCTACATAGGAGACCATTCCAGTATTTTGCTGTCAAGAAATTCCCCTCCTGGTATATTTCTACACTCACACACACTGACTTACAAACAACGCCTGTCATTAGATGTACATTATAGTGTTGCCGCTTGTGTTTTCGGTTGAACGTTTTCGATTAAGAAATTGGTATTAAATGTTGGGTGTGCATTACAGTATAATGTCCTACATTAAATTAAAAATCAAATTACTTTTTCAATCCTTTTTTAAATATGTAAACAGTTTTGATTATTTTTTCCTTTTTGAAACACATGTAATGCAAGATAATTATGGAGATTTTGAAAAATTTTTCATTGGTTATAAACTATATTGGATTCCAGCTTCACGGGTACATTCTCGTGGGCGGGCAATTGGAGGATACCTCTTCGGGTTTAGATCTACTTTTAAGAACTGTAGTTTTCTTACTATCGAAGGCTTTACTGCTTTTAAAATTAGAATATTGTGCGAATGGTACTATGTTTCGCCAATCTATCGTAATTGCAATAGCCGCGTTTTATTGAAAATTTTCTATGTGCACTTATGTACACTTTCAATAAAACGATTTTTTGGTTTATATTCACTTCGGACGTCACTTTCAATTTTCACTTTCAGTGTTGGCACCCTTTGCAATTGTTCTAAGGATAAGAAACATTAAAAATTTGCATTCTAAGGATATAAATGCATACCTTTTACTTTCCATTTGTATTTTTCTCTATTTAATTCTCGATTCTCAATTTATTTGCCGCATTTCAACTTTTTACTTTCGAGGTAAACAAACAAATGTCACTTTAATTTTTTTTCGCAATGGCTGTGTTCAATTAGATTCATTTTGTGACTCATGTTTTTGGTTGCCTTGGTTCTGATGTTCTTATGTGTTCTGTCTGATGTTCTTTTTTTCTGACCGATTGCGAAACTTCCCTTGTGTGTGTGTGTGTGTGTGTGTGTGTTAGTAACTGCGTGTCTATTTATGTCCCCACTAAGTCACCACCTGACTCTTCTATTAGCCATTAGGTGTGTTTCTTTACTGAAAATTCGCACGAAATGCACCGAAACTCGGCGAAAGTCAGTCTAATCCGGTTCCGATTTTTCGTAGCAGTGCACAAAAAAGAGAGTGCTCTCGAGAGAATAAAAAAATTTCCCCGTCCTGCGAATTTCCGGCACCAAAATTTCTGTGGACAGAAATCGTGCACAGCCAAAACAAATACAAAAACTGTCAAACAGACGTTTTTCCAAGTGTTGCGTTGCTGCGAATGGTTTGTTCAAGGCTGATCTGACTAGGTTTTATTTATAACACCAAAAAAACTAGGGAAAAAAAGATTTATAAAACTTTCCAATAAAAGTAAAAGAAACACGTCCACTTTGATATCGTTATAAATCGCTTGTGTATTTACATTATATATTTGATCCAAAGGTCAAAAAGAACAAATTCTACGTTTTTGTTTACATTAGTTTTGACATATTATATATTGTGGATTGCATTCTAAGTATTGTTTGATTGACTAATTTAAGTTTAACAATTCTAATTTACATTTGAAATAATCATTAAGAAATAATCATTGTACATTCGTACAAAGGCGTTTCTTTACTTTTAAGACAATTACGCTCTTTAATAGATTTTCTGAAAGAATTTTACAACCACTCCTTAAAAAAAAAATTTCTGTGCACAAAAAGTAAAGAAACAGACTTATTCAATCTGTTGTCGAAAATCAGAAATATGAACGAACACAACCCAAAGACTGCCAACCTCTGGGTGCCAAAAAAAGAAATTTACCAACCATCCCTGTGTGCAGTTAGCTTACTGCGATATTTATGTGCACTTAGGCTATTGACATAAGGAGTTGTTGTTTTCCCATGAGCGATGTTTTACTGAAGTGTACATAAGTGCACATAGAATTTCGATAAAACGCGCCTAATGATAGGGACCAAGATTTTTTCAATTCTGAAAACTTACTTTATAACATAAATGTTTATAAAATAATGCTTATTGGGGATTTCAACGTACGTATGGAAAACAGATAGAAAATGAAATGAATATTTTTGGTGAACAATTTAAAGCAGCAAGACACTCAAAAGATAAGATTATAATGATTATAATTGAATGGAAACGGAAAGAAGCTATTGGAATTATTCCAGAATTTTAATATATTCATATTAAATGGGTCAATTGATGGTGACATTTTGGGGGAGCTGACTTTTAGTGGAGGACCGGGTCTTCTGTGGTCGATTATTGTGGTATCGCTGATAAATGGTTTAAAAGAGTAGTTGACCTCCACGTTGGTACACAAACTTTTTCCGATCATATGCCCATATCAGTAACACTATCTTCAGAAGATTTGGGACTTGCTAGTGAAATTAAGCTTTTACCAAGACTTTATTGGAGGGAGCATGAAAAAGAAAAGTATCACTACAAGCTTTGTCAGTTTATGGCGCAAACTGACATAAGCGATGCAAGGTCAAGCCACGACATTGATTTTTTCATTGATGCTATAAAAAACTCAACCTGTGTAATGTGCAAGCTAATACTTACAAGAATTTGTGCAAATTTAAAAAGAAAGATTTTTTCACCAAATTGGCAGATGATTTAACGAAGGTGAAGGACTCCTCACAGTTTTGGAATATAGTTAAGGTATTGAATGGTACCAAATTTAAAATTGGAAATAATTTAGATGCCAATACTTTAGCTGATCATTTCAAAAATCTTTTGAATCCTATTCCGAATAACGAGCCAATACAATTCGCTGAAAACCTAGTAACTGTAGAAGATATAGAGCAGAATATTGAATTGGAAGATATTCGATGTGTTTTGGACAAAGTAAAGGACAACAAAGCTCCAGGAGAAGACAGAGTTCCTTATGAGTTTTTTAAAAAGACTCCCAAAATATTCCTGAGTTATTTATCGAAGGTATTTTCAAAAATACTACACACAGCAGAAGTAACGCAAAGTTTTAATAAATCAGTAGTGTTTCCAATACATAAAAAAGGCGACACAAACAATGTAGACAATTATAGCGGAATTTCATTTATGAATATTGTAGCTAAAATATTTGCAAGCGTATTACTGAAAAGACTCGAACGTTGGGTAGAAGAAAACAGATTACTCAGTGAATTTCAAGCAGGCTTCCATGCAGGATACTCAACAGTGGATCACCTTTTTACTATTCAAAATATTGTAGATCACTACTTAGAAAATAGGAAAAAAATTGTATGCAGTATTTATTGATCTTAAATCGGCCTTGACCGACGAGCACTATTATACAAGCTTAATTCAATTAACATGTCTTCCAAAATCCAAAAATTATTAAAAAATATGTATGAAGAGACTGTATCGGCTGTATGGGACGGCGAACAAAATTTAAACTGACTGAAAAGATGGACTGTAAACAGGGAGGCTCTTGAAGTTGTGAAGGAATTTAATTATCTGTGTATGATACTAACACCTCATCTAAATCCAAGAAAACATCTGCTGATTTGCAAAAGAAGTAGCTGCAATAAATTCAACATGGAAAAATCTGTTTAGAAGTAGACTCGTTGCTCATAGCGTCAAGTTTAAAGTATTTGAAGCTGCTCTGAAGTCAATAATGACATATGGATCTCAAGTTTGGGGGTACTACTAACTAAGTAGAAAAACATCAACGTTTTTTCCATAAAAAAACATTTGCTCTACCACAGTCAACGCCGAAGTACAGGCTCCTTCTAGAAACTGGTATTTCACCAACTTTTCTATACACTCTAAGAATGCACTTTCAATATGTTTTAAAAATACTCACATACCCTGACGATCGACTACCAAAGATACTTGCAAAGCATAGCATACGCAAAAACATAAGCTGGTTCAGTAAATGGAAGGGCTATCTCTGCTCTGTTGAACTCCACTACCAAGCTTAGACATGCAAGACGTTTATCTAAGAAACAAACCAATGAGCTATCTAGAAGTTTTGGATATAAAAATAAGATCAGTTCTTATTGAGGAAGCTAAATGCTCATCAAGGAGAAAATTGTATCTAAAGCTCCAGTATATTTTAAACAGTCTGAACTATTTACTGATGAACAAAGCTTGTTTGAAATTTCCAATATTTTTCGAGTGAGGGGAGAACTGCTAGCTCTAAACTACAGGCTATACCACAAAGACCGTAACACGTATTGTTCATTATGCAATATGCAAGAACAAGTAACTTCTTTTCACTTTTTAACTATCTGCCCCATTTTAAAAGAACTTCGATTCGTATACTTTCAAAAGACAATTTTAAGTGAAGAAGATTCTATATTGGTATATCTTAATTGGAGAAAATTGGAAAAACCTGGCACATTATTGCATGGAAACACTCAAATACCGACAAGAATTTATTTACGATTAATAGTAGATTTCAACCCAATCAAGTGCACCCTCATCTTTCGTATACGCGAAAACTCCATTTTTGTCAAGCAAATATACAATACATTGCATATTTTTTTAATTTCAAAATGTTAAAACAAAGAAAAAAAGTTGTGAGATATTTTCAGTAAAATTTTAGACATGGAAAATTAAAACATTATTATTTTAAAGGTAAAACAAAAAACCTCATATGTTTAAAACAAGATTTGATGAAAAAGTTGGCATCTGGCAGACGGATCCAAACCAAGGCTAAAAGTTATTTATATCATCTTTTCAAATCCGAAAAAAGTCCAATCAGTTCTTTTTAAATTTTGACTTTCTTGCTAATGGCTGACACAATTTTGACGAAATTTTGTTGTTTTGAAGTGGGTTAGGTTTCCAAGTGAAATTGCGTGTCATCTTTTGAAAAATTTTACTTTTTGAAAATTCTACTAATTTAAAGAAAAGTTTGATTTTTTTGGTCATTTTCAAAATTGTGTCTTTGATTTTTTTTTTAAATTCTGACAAGTTACAAACAAAAGTGAAAAATAAAAAACCGGTTTTTAAAATAACTACTCTAACGATTTTGATTACACTTTTAGCGTTTATGTGAAGGTTTTAGAAACTGCAAAATGTGGCGTTTTATAAAGGGTCCGCCAAATATTTTTTTTTTTTTTTAAAGTGCTATAAAAAAAAAACTGCTGAATATTTTCTCAAATTTCTTTTTTTATTATTTATCCTTCCGGTTAATAATGAAAAATAATTTCATTCAAATGGCTGCCTCGGCTGGCCATGCAGAAGCCTATACGATCGGTTCAATTTTTAAGCACATTATCGATTGTGTGCAGCTGTATTTCACCAACAAATTCAAAGTTAAGTAAAGCTATCATTCTAGTGGCAGAGTGGGATGAAATATAGTATATGCTGCTCAGGTGCAATTAAGCACTCTAACGATGACGGAGTTTTTTTTGGAATAGGCCACCTGGCGTTGCTCGGGTCTGTAGTTTTAACCCTAAGGGATGAAATATACGCTAAGTTACTGAAGGACTATATGGCATCCCAGTGCCGAAAGAATTTTTGAAATCTGTCCAGTAGTTACTAAGTTTCCATTTTTAACCCCTTTCCTGAGGGAATCTTCCGTTCACGTGCAAATATGTGAATGAAATATAAGTCTATGTCACTGAGAGATAAGTTCAATGAATTTTAATTGATAAAATCACAGACGAAATTAATTCAGCAACAATCCGCAACTAAAATTTTTCTCATTGAACTAATAAATGAAAAGATTAGTAAAGTTTTTTACAATTAAAACACTTTTAATATTTCCTCAGATGTATGTACATTTCGGAAGCAATGCTTCCATCGTCAGTGAGATTTATAAATTAAATTAAATTAAATTATTTGTCAAAAAACTAATAATAAACAAAAATGGTTCTAAACAAAATTACAGTTAAGTTGAGTTGAATCTATCAAAAAATTTTTTGAATATTGAATCTTTGATTGGTCCATCATCACTATTCATTAGATTATTTTTGTTTTTAAATAGGCATATAAAATGATTCAAAAGCATCTAATTCATAATTGCTATTTACATTTCTTATTAATTTTAAATTTTGCAAACTAAAGCTATGACTTTACATTTCTTATTAATTTTAAATTTTGCAAATAAAGCTATGACTATTTTCTAGCATATGTTCTGCAACACTTGACTTTTCTTTTTCATTATATATAAGATGTGCAAAATGTTCTTTAAATCTTTTTAGAATAGGTCTTCTTGTCTGTCCTATATGTTTTTTGCACATTCATTTCATCCGATATAATAAATTCCTGATTTTTGAAGTTGTTCAATTTTATCTTTAGATCCTCCAATCAGATTTTTTATTTTTATTTCGCTGCACTCACTCATACGGATATTATATTTATTAAAGATTGGTTTTATTTTAGATGTTATTTCTGGATTGAAATAAAATTTTGAATATTTCTTTTATTCATTTCCTTCATTCCTTATTAGATCTAAAGTTGTAAAATTTCTCAATTCTTGTTTTCTTCTATGTGCAATTGTTAAATCTTCAATCAATTCTTCGGTTTATCCATTAATTTTGGCTATATCTTTAATTTTTTGGAATTCTTTCATTTTTGCTTCTATAGTGATTGGAATATTTAGAGCTCTAAAAATCATTGAGTGAAAAGCTGACATCTTATGTTCAAAGGAATGGAACGAGTCTGATGTAATGTATCTCAGAGTATTCGTTGGTTTTCTGTGTATATCTAATTCGAAATTGTCTCCATTCCGAGTTATACTTAAATCCAGAAAATTTAGTTTCCCTTCAATTTCTTCTTCATATGTTAATTTTATTGATGGGTATTTAGTTCTATTTAATTTTTTAATGAACTGACGGAGTTCATGTTTTTTGATTATCGCCCATATAGTCCAGGCGCTAGAGGTAGTTGAGTATGCAAAATCCGAGTGCCGAATTTCGCCAACGGATTTAAGTGAAGAAAAGGTCAAAGAATAATAATGTGAATCTTGCCGGTCGATTTTTTGGTCCATATTTTTTTTATCCCCTCTGAGCCATTCCATATGAAAACGGTCAATCCGAAATGTTGCTATACCTCCGATTTTGCTCAAATTTTGTAGGAATGTTCCTTTGCTATCGAAAAACCAAATAGTCAATGGATTTTTTTTTTGTAATTTTCTTCTCCCCTCCAGCCTTACACAAAGAACCGAACATAGTGATTTTATGGGCTTCAGACTTTGCACTCTAAAATTGTCTGTATTCAAGCGATTAGGACGATTAAGGTGTCATTTAAAAGCTGATAAAATATTCTTTTCAAATCAATCAAAAGGTTTAAGATATTTGAGTTGCTTTAGAAACCATATCCTTTTGAAATCAACACATTTTATATACATTTTTGCCATTTTTGAAGCAGTCCTGCGCCTAAAATATCAATAGTAAATCCCTAAAAATTAACCTAATTAAACCTTACAATAAGTTAAAAATAAAAAATCCAAAGTTGATTAAAAAAAAATTTTTCGTATGTACTTTACATTCCTTCCAAATTTTGAGTTTTTGAAAAAAGCCAATCTTTGGGCACATTTTTGGGAATGTTGACTACCAGATATCAAAACGAAAGTAGGATTTAAAGGTCTATTTTTTAACTTTGAATCCTGAAAATTTCATTTTGTTATTCGCATGCACACAGAAGTTACAGCCGATTAAAAACAAGCTTATTTGCAAGCTATGAAAAAAGCCAATCTTTGTGCCCTATTTTGGGGATGTTGGCTTCCAGATATCAAAATGAAAGTCTATTCTTAAACTTTAAGTCCTTAAAATTTCATTTTGTTATTCGCATGCACACTGAAGTAACAGCCGATTAAAAACAAGCTTATTTTTTTAATAGAACACAATTCTTATTTTTAAAGACTTTTTTTAATATCGATCTTATCCAAAATTAAAAAAAATTTTTTTGTAAGCTTGTTTTTATTCGGCTGTAACTTCTGTGTGCATGCGAATAACAAAATGAAATTTTCAGGATTCAAAGTTAAAAAATAGACCTTTAAATCCTACTTTCGTTTTGATATCTGGTAGTCAACATTCCCAAAAATGTGCCCAAAGATTGGCTTTTTTCAAAAACTCAAAATTTGAAAGGAATGTAAAGTACATACGAAAAATTTTTTTTTAATCAACTTTGGATTTTTTATTTTTAACTTATTGTAAGGTTTAATTAGGTTAATTTTTAGGGATTTACTATTGATATTTTAGGCGCAGGACTGCTTCAAAAATGGCAAAAATGTATATAAAATGTGTTGATTTCAAAAGGATATGGTTTCTAAAGCAACTCAAATATCTTAAACCTTTTGATTGATTTGAAAAGAATATTTTATCAGCTTTTAAATGACACCTTAATCGTCCTAATCGCTTGAATACAGACAATTTTAGAGTGCAAAGTCTGAAGCCCATAAAATAACTATGTTCGGTTCTTTGTGTAAGGCTGGAGGGGAGAAGAAAATTACAAAAAAAAAAATCCTTTGACTATTTGGTTTTTCGATAGCAAAGGAACATTCCTACAAAATTTGAGCAAAATCGGAGGTATAGCAACATTTCGGATTGACCGTTTTCATATGGAATGGCTCAGAGGGGATAAAAAAAATATGGACCAAAAAATCGACCAGCAAGATTCACATTATTATTCTTTGACCTTTTCTTCACTTAAACCCGTTGGCGAAATTCGGCACTCGGATTTTGCATACTCAACTACCTCTAGCGCCCGGTCTAATATATCATCTACATATCTTAAACCAAATTCTTGGAAAATTTACTTGATTTTTCATTTCAGTTTCTATATGCGACATAAATAAATTAGCTAAAAACGGGGTCATATGTGATCCCATACTGCAACCAAATTTTTGTCTGTAAAACTTTTCTTTAAACTGGAACCAATTTTCATCCATGCACAGTTTAGTAAGTTTAACAAATTCATTTATTTCTTCTGGCTTAAGTGTATTTCTTTCGAGCCATTTTCTCAGAAAAACTAAAGTTTCATCAATTGGAACATTTGGATATAATATTGAACTCTAAATATAAAATGTATTGAAAGTAGCTACAATTTGTTATCAGAATAAAATAAAAAAATAAAAATATAGTACGTATACGCCAGAGTCAATAATATACACTTAAGAAAATGAATCAAAAATGTGTTTTTTGTGTTCCGATAAATAAAAGACCTATACTTTTGTCTAAATTAATTTCAAAACAAACAAAACAAATCCGTATTTAATAAAAAAAAAGCATTTTTTAATGAAGATTGAAATATTATTACTATTTTCGGCACATCATGTTGCTTACTTACAAAACCGAGTTCTCCTGAAATAGTGGCTATTTATAAGGTTTAAATTTGATATTGACAGACACACACTGTTATTATACAGTCTGTTAGTCAATTTAAAGCCATCTCATAAACTATATATTAGACGGGTTTCCGACGCGCGAACATGCGACGTATAATTGTCCATGCGCGAAACAGGAAAACTCCAAGTTGATTCCGCAAACTTCTAACGACTGTCCTTGTGATTTATTTATGGTCATCGCAAAGGCCAGACATTCTGGTAATTGTAACCGTTTAAAATCAAATGGTAAATCCGTTGGAATCTTCGGTATTCGCGGGATCAAGACATTCTCTCCTTTGTATTTTCCTTTTATGATTGTTGCTTCAATGACGTTATTCATCAGCTTTTTCACAGCTAGTCTTGTTCCATTGCACAGTCGAGGTTGATTAATGTTACGCAGCATGATGATAACTGATCCTACTTTTAACTGCAAATTGTGAGATGATTGTCCAGGCAATTCCAGTGAATTTAAAAATTCCGTGGGATAGTCGACTTTGTCGTCCTGGTTCATAACTGTGTCGACTGATTTGATGGAAACCAACTGTCCTGGAAGAAAATTCTGAATGGTCGCATTGAGATTCTCGAGATCTTTATTTTTCGCTGCCAATATTGCTCGTTCACTCAGCCAATTATGGTCATTGAACTTTTGCGCTATATCCGGGAAAACACGCTGAATAAGAAATTTGATTGTGTGATGTGACAGAAATCTGTGGGTAATGTGATGAATCCGGTCGAGATGTCCACTGCAACTTTATTATTTCCAATGTCTAACAACTGCTTCGCAAACACATTTGCAGTTTCATCATGTTGCAAAAATACTCGCATGCTAGTTATTAATTGGAGTGTCTTTACGTACCGCCACAAATTCGATGATTTTAGGCATGCGTTTAGTTCATCAGCTACAGTTGATCGGGGAATAACTGGAAGAGTCTGGCGAAAATCACCTGACAACAGAATCATGGCCCCACCAAAAATATTTTGGTTGTCACGAAGATCTTTCAACGTTCTGTCCAGTGCCTCTAGTGACCTCTTATGGGCCATTATGTGCATTCATCCCAAACAATCATTGCGCTATTTTTGGGGATGTTGCAAGTGGGTGTTTCGGCGATGAAGATATTACGGAATCCTTGAGCGTATCATCCCAGTGTGAACCGTTCTCTAGTAAATGTAATAGTTGACATGCCTCACGGTAAGTCGCACACAGATGTCCATTAACTGTTCTCAGTTGTTTAAACGACGTCGGACCACGAACATTCACCAACAACAATCGCAAATAAGACAACGGCCTTGTCAACCGAAAAGAGTCGGTTCCCATTAGAACACCGTAATTAAGTAGGAATGAGCGCTGTTAGTGACAAGATGGGGGACCGTCTGTAACTACTGCGTGCTGTTGTCATGTGTTTATTTGTTCTATGTAGTATTTGTGTAGTTAGTCTTGTGGTGTATTTCTTCCAAGTTAGTCTTGTAGTGTATTTCTAGCCTAATGGTCTTTGTCGCCCGGCTGCAACCCCCCCTACTCCGCAGATTTATGTGTGGAGTAGGTTTCATGTAAATGTAATTGTAAATGTAACAATCGCAAATAATAACATTCGTCGTTATTTGGATTTACTATGTAGATGCGACCCAGAGCGTCTAAAGCAAATACATTTGGATTCCCTTCAACTGGTGTTCCTTGTTTTCGACGTTTAAACGATCTCGATGATGCATTCCATGTGTAATAGCTCGGCATGTCAGCATACAGTAAAGTGCGAGTAAAATCATCACTTTGCAGACTGTAAATAAGCTTTTTTTTGTTGTCGACGGTGGACATGCCGCTCTGTCTGCCGCGTTCGATTTATTAAAATAAACTCTTTGACCATTTTCTAAATGGACTGCCAAATGGACTATTGTAGGGTGTCTTTCATGGATCGCAAATGAAAAGATAAGCCTAATTGCTTCGTTGCTACTTACATAGCGACCCATCTGGTACTGTGATGTTTCATCGTTTGCATTGGTTACAGCGAAGACGTCCACTGCAACTTTATTATTTCCAATGTCTAACAACTGCTTCGCAAACACATTTGCAGTTTCATCATGTTGCAAAAATACTCGCATGCTAGTTATTAATTGGAGTGTCTTTACGTACCGCCACAAATTCGATGATTTTAGGCATGCGTTTAGTTCATCAGCTACAGTTGATCGGGGAATAACTGGAAGAGTCTGGCGAAAATCACCTGACAACAGAATCATGGCCCCACCAAAAATATTTTGGTTGTCACGAAGATCTTTCAACGTTCTGTCCAGTGCCTCTAGTGACCTCTTATGGGCCATTATGTGCATTCATCCCAAACAATCATTGCGCTATTTTTGGGGATGTTGCAAGTGGGTGTTTCGGCGATGAAGATATTACGGAATCTTTGAGCGTATCATCCCAGTGTGAACCGTTCTCTAGTAAATGTAATAGTTGACATGCCTCACGGTAAGTCGCACACAGATGTCCATTAACTGTTCTCAGTTGTTTAAACGACGTCGGACCACGAACATTCACCAACAACAATCGCAAATAAGACAACGGCCTTGTCAACCGAAAAGAGTCGGTTCCCATTAGAACACCGTAATTAAGTAGGAATGAGCGCTGTTAGTGACAAGATGGGGGACCGTCTGTAACTACTGCGTGCTGTTGTCATGTGTTTATTTGTTCTATGTAGTATTTGTGTAGTTAGTCTTGTGGTGTATTTCTTCCAAGTTAGTCTTGTGGTGTATTTCTAGCCTAATGGTCTTTGTCGCCCGGCTGCAACCCCCCCTACTCCGCAGATTTATGTGTGGAGTAGGTTTCATGTAAATGTAATTGTAAATGTAACAATCGCAAATAATAACATTCGTCGTTATTTGGATTTACTATGTAGATGCGACCCAGAGCGTCTAAAGCAAATACATTTGGATTCCCTTCAACTGGTGTTCCTTGTTTTCGACGTTTAAACGATCTCGATGATGCATTCCATGTGTAATAGCTCGGCATGTCAGCATACAGTAAAGTGCGAGTAAAATCATCACTTTGCAGACTGTAAATAAGCTTTTTTTTGTTGTCGACGGTGGACATGCCGCTCTGTCTGCCGCGTTCGATTTATTAAAATAAACTCTTTGACCATTTTCTAAATGGACTGCCAAATGGACTATTGTAGGGTGTCTTTCATGGATCGCAAATGAAAAGATAAGCCTAATTGCTTCGTTGCTACTTACATAGCGACCCATCTGGTACTGTGATGTTTCATCGTTTGCATTGGTTACAGCGAAGACGTCCACTGCAACTTTATTATTTCCAATGTCTAACAACTGCTTCGCAAACACATTTGCAGTTTCATCATGTTGCAAAAATACTCGCATGCTAGTTATTAATTGGAGTGTCTTTACGTACCGCCACAAATTCGATGATTTTAGGCATGCGTTTAGTTCATCAGCTACAGTTGATCGGGGAATAACTGGAAGAGTCTGGCGAAAATCACCTGACAACAGAATCATGGCCCCACCAAAAATATTTTGGTTGTCACGAAGATCTTTCAACGTTCTGTCCAGTGCCTCTAGTGACCTCTTATGGGCCATTATGTGCATTCATCCCAAACAATCATTGCGCTATTTTTGGGGATGTTGCAAGTGGGTGTTTCGGCGATGAAGATATTACGGAATCTTTGAGCGTATCATCCCAGTGTGAACCGTTCTCTAGTAAATGTAATAGTTGACATGCCTCACGGTAAGTCGCACACAGATGTCCATTAACTGTTCTCAGTTGTTTAAACGACGTCGGACCACGAACATTCACCAACAACAATCGCAAATAAGACAACGGCCTTGTCAACCGAAAAGAGTCGGTTCCCATTAGAACACCGTAATTAAGTAGGAATGAGCGCTGTTAGTGACAAGATGGGGGACCGTCTGTAACTACTGCGTGCTGTTGTCATGTGTTTATTTGTTCTATGTAGTATTTGTGTAGTTAGTCTTGTGGTGTATTTCTTCCAAGTTAGTCTTGTGGTGTATTTCTAGCCTAATGGTCTTTGTCGCCCGGCTGCAACCCCCCCTACTCCGCAGATTTATGTGTGGAGTAGGTTTCATGTAAATGTAATTGTAAATGTAACAATCGCAAATAATAACATTCGTCGTTATTTGGATTTACTATGTAGATGCGACCCAGAGCGTCTAAAGCAAATACATTTGGATTCCCTTCAACTGGTGTTCCTTGTTTTCGTGGTTTAAACGATTTCGATGATGCATTCCATGTGTAATAGCGTGGCATGTCAGCATACAGTAAAGTGCGAGTAAAATCATCACTTTGCAGACTGTAAATAAGCTTTTTTATGTTGTCGACGGTGGACATGCCGCTCTGTCTGCCGCGTTCGATTTATTAAAATAAACTCTTTGACCATTTTCTAAATGGACTGCCAAATGGACTATTGTAGGGTGTCTTTCATGGATCGCAAATGAAAAGATAAGCCTAATTGCTTCGTTGCTACTTACATAGCGACCCATCTGGTACTGTGATGTTTCATCGTTTGCATTGGTTACAGCGAAGACAGCCATATCGCTACCTTTGTTAACATATTTACATATGTACTTTATCGACTTCACCGAGTTACAATATTCCACATTTATATGAGTCTCAAAAGCTTTGGACAATATTGGCGAGTATGGCACAATCCAACGATTGTCTACATCAACATTTTGTCCTCTTACCTTGACAATTACCGATCGCCCATTGTCCGCAACTGATCGCCGACAATACAATGGGTATCCATCATTTCCCGTTATGGTTTCAGCAAGCAGGTCTCTTGGCTATCGCTTGGAACACTTGCCGTCGACCATACAGGGTGAATTGTAGTTGAAGAGTCCGCAGGGTCCATGTATCATGTGCTTGGCAACTACTGCATGCAATTTTGGGTCAACTGTTTCATCTGGAATTTCAGCTGAAATTATGGAATCAATCTCATCCGGCCTTATTTTGTCCACTAACCAGAGTAAAATGTGCACATGCGGCAATCCACGCTTTGCGATGAAGTAAAGTCTATTGTACTTATGGGCAATAAATTAAATTCTTAAAAGTCAAAAAATTCATATAATTTTCAAAAACAAACAATTAAATATTCTTACTTTTTGCTATTTATTAATTTAATTTTGTTGTTTGTTGTTTTGTTGTCAAAAGTGATTAAAATAAAAAACAAAAGTATTGTTTGAATTAAATTTTTTATTCATTACAGTTAAGAATAAAGAAATTGTTACTTTTACCATATTCCATTTCCTTTCATAATAACTTACCTTTTAAACCTTCCCTAGACCTCCACGAACATTTCAAAACCAAGATAAGATAAATCCGTTCAGCCGTTCTCGAGTTTTAACCAGACTAACGAACAGCAATTGATTTTTATATATGTATATAGGGTGATTTGCATAAGGTGTGACAAAAAGATAGGGTGCGTAGGTTGGACATAGACAAGCAAAAAATCGTATGGAAGGTGGGGGGGGGGGTCCATTTTCCCCCGTTTAGGCGGGAGGGGCAATTTACGAAAAAATTACTAAAAATGGAAAAAAAATTATTTAAAAATAACGGTAATACCTACCGAGTCGTGCTATAGTATTTTGAAAAGCCAAAAACCTAACATTAATTATAATTTAAAAATAAGTTGTTCAAACAAATAGTTTTTGAAATATTAATTTTCAAAGTCAAAATTTTTAAAGAAAAAACTTAATTTTTTTTCAAAATTTTACGTAATTAAGTAGTATTTTTCTGGCTTATTTTCAATGCTCTTATTTATTTTTGATTAAACTCAAAAAACCGGATGCCAAAATAACCTGTAGTTTTTGAGAAAACCAAAAATTACAAAAACGACTTTTTAAAAATTTTCTTTTCTTAAGTGAATTTACGAAATAAAGAATGAATTTTCTCTTTACTTTTTTCACTTAAACTTAAAAAAAAAAAAAATTAATAAGTTGTTTTTGTAATTTTTGGTTTTCTCAAAATCTACAAGTTATTTTGGCATCCAATTTTTTGTGTTTAATCAAAAATAAATGAGAGCATTGAAAAAAAGCCAGAAAAATACTACTTAATTACGTAAAATTCTGAAAAAAAAAATGGTTTGAAAGAAAAAAATTATGTTTTTTTTTTTTTTCAAAATTTTGACTTTGAAAATTAATATTTCAAAAACTATTCATTTGTTTGAACAACTTATTTTTAAATTATAATTAATGTATAGGTTTTTGGCTTTTAAAAATGCTATAGCACGATTCTGTAGGTATTACAGTTATTTTTAAATAATTTTTTTTCCATTTTTAGTGATTTTTTGCCACACAATTTTTTGCTTGTCTAGGTCCAACCTACACAACACACCCTATCTTTTTGTCACACCTTATGCAAATCACCCTGTATAGATATTATATTATTCTCTGGCTTGTCGGCGGCGGCGTAGCACTTATCTTTATGGTATCCCACAAATAATAATAGTCCAACGGTGTCAAATCGCAGCTCCGAGGTAACCAAACGACATCAGTTCTGCGGCTGATAATGCGATCTTCAAAAACAGGGCGCAAAACATCGAGTGTAGCTTCGGATGCGTGGCACGTAGCGGCGTCCTGTTGAAACTAAATGTTGCCAAAATCCTCCTCTTAAATTTTTGTGTACAAAAATTTGTTTAACATGGCCCGATAACGATCGCCATTGACTGTAACGGCCACTCTTTGCTCATCTCGAAGAATGCCTCTGGGCCAAAATCCGCAACAAACAGTAACTCGTTTTGGGTGTAACGACTTTTCAATTCCCCAAGTGCGACAATTTTTCTTGTCAAAATGATTCAGATCAAAATGATCTTTGTCTGAAAAGATGATTTTTTTTGGCAAAATACATTGCACACATTCTGCAACATTACCATGATTTTAAAATACCCGCCCAGATCAAAATGATCTTCGTCTGAAAAGATGATTTTTTTTGGCAAAATACATTGCAAACATTCTGCAACATTACCATGATTTTAAAAGTAATGTTGCAATATTTCCCAGCGTTGTTCAAGCGTATACACAACCATATTCGTTTATAAAACTAATTATCTGTCAAATCAGACATGAGCTAAGTGATAAGAAATAAGCACTAGTTGAAAAAAGACTTTAGATGGCGGACCCTTTATTTTCGCTAGAATCCTTTGTAATATTTGATTTAATTTTTTTTCAATACTTAACCCTTGTACTCAACTCCAATCGTGTCCATGTTTTTCACTTACTTTTTTCGTCAATGGTGGAATTATTATTGCAATGCAAAGACTATTGGTTATTACAGGGTGTCTGCTTTTTGATCACTGATGTCTGCAGTTGGTTTTGAAAGTCGATAGGCCACTGAATTTCGTACAGCCAGTTACTACTTTAAGAAGATTATGGTACTGATCTTTGTTCAACACTTGCACTACTAAGTCAACTCCGGTAGCCTTGAAACCAGTTTTTTATTCGAAATTTGTTTATTTATTTACAAAAAATAGCTTACAAAGTAAATTTAATAAACTATTGTTTATGAACTTAAGACATCCAATTATTTATGATGTCGTGAAAGAGAAAAGTAAAAAGAGATTGAGTTTAAACAAATTTCAAAAAAGTAATTACAGAGAAAGTTAAAGTTGTAGTTTTTTAGGGCTTTCTTGATTCACAGTGAGATCTTCAGAGGGGTTGAGGGTGATCGAACATTTATTTTAAATTTCTTCAATTGAGGTGATGTTTGTCCAGAGGTAGGACAATCAGTAAAAATGTGCAAGATTGTTAAAGGTTCATGTTCATTCTGCATTCCTGGGGTGGTTTCTTTTTGAAATAGTGGAAACTTGAAAATAAGGTTTTTTCAACTCTTTCATTTGTTATTGCTGTTTTTTAAGCCATTCAAGGCGTTTATTGTGTCTGTCAGTATAAGAGTTTTTTTGGGTTTAGATTGTGCTAAAGTAAGAGCTGTTATTAAAGTTTTGATTTCAGCCAAAAAATTCCAGCTGCTGTAAAGTGCTTCGTTGTCTTACAGTTCTACAATAGCATGAGTTGAATTGTTGTCTTTAAAGGAACCATCTGTATATACTGTCCTTGTTGGGTGGATGTCTTCGAGAAGTTCTTGGAAAAGTTTCTGATAAACACAATTACTTCTATTTTCTTTTTTTATAGCTGGAAAGACACAACATATATGGTCAAAAGATCTCTTCTCCATGGTGGCGGTGGCGAATAAAAAAGCCGTGATAAGAAGCTAAGGCTAAGATCTGACTTAAAGAAGATAATAAGACTTTTCTATTAGACTTAGCCCTGTTAGTTAAGACCATCAAAGCAAGATAACGTAGATGACTTCTGTCAATAAAAGATTACCCTATTTTGGCCTAGTTGCGAGATTGATGTGTACCCACTTCAGTTCTAAAAGCTGGAGTGGGAGTAGTTTTAAGGCTTCCGGTCGCAGTTCTGTAGCATTCGTCGATGGTCGCATCTAAGCTTTGTAAATTCTTTTTTGAAGTCCACATTTAGTTTGTTAGATCATGTTGAAGGGTATCCTCATTCGATTACCTATCTTAAAGCTATGCAAGCGAGCGGCAACACCCCACTCGGATCTTAAGGATACATTGTGCTCCACGTATAACAGATGATAATGAGGGGGAAGAGAAGGTGAAGAGAGGTTGCGGATTGGTTCGTAGACTGGGTTATTGGTGTTGGGAGCCCCCACTGAACCGTTGAATGAATTTTAAGATGCTGTCCAGTGGGAGGCTAGAAATTTCGCCCAGTTCGGCGAAGAAGTATTCTCCGAGAGCTTTTTTCTTAGTGCTAGGATACTCACAGAGGAAGTGAAATGGTCTTTCCTCTGCTTCTTCGTACTGGCATCCTCTACATAGGTCGGATATGCTAATATACCCATCATCATCATGTTGGTACCCAATGAGTTGTGACCCATGAGAAAGCCAATCTACAGAGGAAGTCAACCCCTGCTAAGCTGAGGTTAAATTTCTGTTTTTTTTTGGAAGTATTTGGCCATAGGGGGTTTCTGGAAACCCCGCATATTTCTAAAGATGACCACATGTCATTAGCGGTTTCTAGAAAGTTTCGTACTGCAATTGTAGAACGCGATCTGAGATTTTCTTTCTCTTTCTTTAAAATTTTCTTTCCAGTTCAGTTTATGATCAAGGACAGTTATGCGATATTTCGCTGTACCAGATAAGTGTATTGGTATACCGTTTATGGTGGGTGGAATTAGATCTGGAATTTAATGTTGTTGTAGTTAAATGTCGATAAAATACGAACGAAAAGAACGGTGAGCTCCACACTTTCATTTGTGGCTAAAGACCCATTATCAATTCTGAATAATTTATTGTAACCTAAAATACTGACTCTTTTGTAAATATTGTAGTTTTCTTTATCTATCCGATCAAATTGTGGTGCAAACATCAACAGCTTTCCAAAAGAGTTAACTCATAAAATCTGGCATACATTTTTGTATAAATATTGAAAAACACACTGATTGCAGTTCGAGGACACCACTTTTAATGCACACGCGTAATTTATTAATCTTCATTCGATAAAGGCTGTAAAGGTGCTGCATCACGAAATCAGGCGTGCACATGTTAATTCATGTGTTTATTTATGTATTGATTGATTTTGTTTTAATTTTAATGCTATTTTTTTTTGTTGTTTTTCTTCTTTGGCTGGCCGTTGTTGTTGAATTTATGGTTCGATTGAGTATATGTGTGCGTGTGTTTTCCTTTAGGAATTATTAAGTCTTTCCTACTCATGTAAAATAATAGGATGCAATATTGCATGAGTTGGGCTCCGTACTGAGCTTACATTAATTTTTCTTTTGGAGTGTAGGTAATTAATATAATTTATGTTACCAACGTATTGTCTTTTAAAGGAAGTTGGAAAATTGTTTAATTATTATTATCACTTCGAGCACGAAAGGAGGAAGCCTTTGTAAATGGCATGGAACTCAGGAAGATTGAATATTCTTTCGAATGCTACATTCTTGCTCAATGATATATGAAAGTCTTAAGGTTATCCAGTTATACCTCATTCATTTTATGCCTTTCGCTACGAACGGAAGTAAAGCACTTATTTCAAACGGATATGAGCTGGTCACTATTTCATCAGTGGCCTACATTGTCAGAATGTGAAATAACTATCAAGGTGAATTATTTGAGGGAAAAGTTAAATCATCACAGTGATATAGTTTTGATTAACTGACAGTCACACTTTATTTATAAAAAATTTAGATTAACATGCGTTTATACACGTATAGCGAAATTATAAAATTACTCACATTTAATTTAAAACAGATAACAAAGTAAACAAAATCGACAATATAAATGCAATTGAAATATTTTGTAAAATTGATTACAGTTTGTAATAAAATTAGTCTTCTGACTCAACGGCAACAACAACGAACATTTGGAAGTTTGCACCATGTAATATGTTGTTATTTTTGTTTTCAGAGGACAGTTGACCACAAAGGCAGTTGTTGTAATAGAGTCTTTTGTTTAGAGTGTTTACTAGATCTGTCTTCTATGAGACCCAATCTGTTTTTTTCCTTGGACGTTAAACCTGACATGACACTATTTTAGTGTCTAGTTTAAAACGTATGATCTGTGCAGGATGGTTCAGAAGACAACAGCTAATCGTAGATGAGGTTTTAACAAAGATATGCGGGAAGTTTTATGTGAAGGACATCTCTTCTAGTTTTTGTAAAAAAAGTGGGTCTATTGCCAATATTGTGTTTGGTGACAAAATCATTAATTAATTAATTAATGATAAAGTCAATAAGTGACTAACTCCGTTTTTTATGACCGTACTTACCCAGATGTTATGAAATGATAGGCGTTGGTGTCTCCTTTTAGAATGATTTCCATATTGATTTTTCACCCGTGATCTATCAATTTTATTGCCTATTTCCGGTTGGTTGTTCTTTTTTTATTTATTTTTTTATAATAAGCGTGTTGTGTGCGTTTGGGGTTATACTTATAATGCTATTAATTTTGGACAACGGGAAAGGATATAGTATAGGAGACACTGGTGCACGTTGTTCTTGAACTTTTGTGAATCGTAATGCAGTTGAAAAACAGAGTCTGGTAAAGCATTCTACATACGGGTAGTGCGATTAAATTATAAGTGTCTCTAATTGACTGTAAGTCCGAAAATGGGCTCAAGATATAAATGATGAGCATTCCTGACGAGGCGGGTGTTGCGACTAAATCGTTTAGGAGGAGGAATGCAATTGGGTTTTTCACTAGTGCATTGTTCAATAAAAGAGAGTAAACAAGTAATATTATGACGATGTTCAAAAAAATCAGTCGACCCTAAGATTGAACTACAACCTTTCAGTCCTTAGGCTCTGTTTTCTGCCCTATCAGGTAGGCTTAAAGAAGTTTGAGGAGCATCTGATCAGATATGACAATTATACCCTCGTTTTGCAGGGATAAAGGCTTTAGAAATTGTGGCCAAATCAGGGATGTTTGGTTTTAACGAGAAAAGACAGTGTTTTTGGAGCATTGAATTTTACTCGGTTTTTGCATATAACCCCGTGTGAAAATGCTGTCATGGACAGAATTCAATGATCTTATCGTAAGCAACCGTGTAGAAATTTATTTTTACATAAAAAAGAGAACTAAAAGTGAATCCCTCACATAAAATTTTATCTTAATCGTTAAAGCCGTTCTTGAGAAAAATAATTATTTGAAGATCTAGAAACCCAATCCCAATAAATTGACTACCCCACAGACCAAAGGAACAGACAGACAAACAGAATTGCACGACCCACTTTTTTATGTATGATCGTTATCTCAATTTTTTTAATTTGCACTATTGCAAAACTTACTTAATACATTTAAAATCGCAAGTGCTCGAGAGGGGCTAATATACTGTTTGGAAGTGTCGAGATGCATCTCAACACAAAACTGGGTTGCCGTTTTATTGGCTTTGTCGATAGAGCTGAACTACGAATTATGTTTGGGTATGATTTTAGTTCAAAAACAAAATTTTTCGTGCCGTTTAGAAAAATGTTAGATATTATTTCGATCGAAGTGTCAACACAACATCACAATGTTTAATTCAAATTTCGAAAAAAATTATTCAGACCAATCCCATTAGTCAGTTATTTCAGGAACTTTTTCTTTTCTTTCTGTTTATATTATTATTGTTATAAATATTCTTCAGATTTTAATGAGTAGTAGGTGGTACAAAACAAATACCCGAAAACAATTGCATTACATAAGCACTGATGCTGTTTCAATTATTTGCATTTCCTATTGGTCAATCTGAAACTACCGTATTGCAACCGTTTGAGTTGAAAACCTCATGCTGTTGCCTCATGTTGGTTCGTTTAAAATGAAAACACTCAGTCATCACCCAGCGAATTCTGGCAACCATGAGATTTTCAACTCAAACGTCTGCGATGAGCTCATTTCCGATCAAACAATAGCAAAATTTTTTCATCGACTTAGTAATTTCGTTTTGAACGAAGCAACACAAGTTAAACATTGTTTTTTTTTCCTCAAATGACTTGATTGAGTTTGTGTTACACAACCATACACATATGGTACATGAACAAAACCGAGGGCTCTTGCTTTTTTTCGATTTACAGCTATAACTATTTATACTAATCGAAAATAGTTAGCGTTTGGCTCTCTCTCTCTCTCCTATCTAAACATTGGAATGTATCCAAAGTGGGGACTCATCTGTTCTAATATAGACGACCGCTTCAAGACTCTTGGAACATATCCATGTGGCACAAGTCATTGGGAACATATCAAAGTCAAGGGGTTTTCATCGTTTACAGTTGTCAAAAGAAGCCATCAAAAGTCGAAGAATTGTAAGAGAAAGGACCGTAGACCGCTTTTTCTTTCATTAATCACATCACAGCCAGATTTTTCTGTTAAAAATAAAAGCTCAGGTAAATAACACAGCCCCATAAGTTTTAGCTCAATGGTAGTATTGAGCACAACGTACCACACTGATAAAATGCACCCACCTCAGGGAGAGATAAATTTATATGTTCATATAAATACAGTGGGTATCACTCTACTTATTTGGAATTGCCTTGTTTTTTTTATTTATTTTTTATAACAGAACTTGTACAGGATAAACACGAAACTATTATCTGTAATCCTTTATGCTCCATTAGGAATATTTTTTTTTTTTTTTCAGAAAAAGCCCTGCAATTTCGCAGTTTGAGTTGTCTTACCCAAAGGGTTTAGTTAGTACCTAAATAAAAAATTTGGATTTAAAATGCATATGAATTAATTTACGAATATTGTTTTGTGGCATTTGTTGTTTTATTAATCAACATTGCAAAACATAACCAAACACAACACAACGTCATTTTAGAGTTTTCTTCCTTTTGAACTGTGCACTAGGATTCAGAGTATAACAGAGTGTTACAACATGCAATCTTTTTGAATCAAAAACTGTTTTGAATCGTTCTTCCTAAACATTTAACTCTATGCACAAGGAAAGATCTCCTGAATGTTCCAATCTTTTCGTTTTAACAACATAAAGGACTTTCTTTACAAAATCACAAAACTTTATCTTATAAATGTGCTTGAAAATGATATTAAAAAAAGCACTTGTATGCACTGAATGACGACAAAGTTGTCGACACGCCTCAAGCAGTTCACTTAGTGCCAAAACATTTATGAATAATAAGCTTTGCCTTCCCTTTTCAAGCCGGTGGGTGCTTGAACATACAGTGTCGTAAGATATACAAAGGTTTCCGCATTCAAGACGTCAATATTGTAAAAAAGAAAGAAACTGCATGGATAGGATATAATGTTCTTGAAAAGAGCACGCATAACATAATACCAGTTCATACATATACACTGTTTTTAGTTGAGTCTCGTTCGGCATTCGCCAACAGCAGACGTGGTGGCCCAGTCGCCTGCTATTATGCAAAGAGGGGCGCAAGACGTATCTGCTTCTCTTTGGTGCTATGTAGCCGTTGAAATAGATAGCATGGGTAGAACAAAAATGCTCAGTTTTCTTTGTTAAGATATTTAATCAAAGTGCTTTTGGTTTCAGGATTCATTTCGTTGGTTTTCAGCAACTGGTCCCAGTCTCAGTGTACCAGGGCAGTTCCGAGAGTAGCAAAAAGAGCAGTCAAGCTTTCTCTTTTTCCTGGTAAACTGCGTCTTAGCATTCCCCGAGCTCATTTCAGTTTTGTTGTAAAGCAACTACTCATGTACTAAAGGTTTTTAATTCATAAGTCACTTACTAGCTAATGACTTATAGTTTCTTAATCCGTAAGTCACTTACTGGGTTGTGAATAAAATTATTCTCAGTTCATAAGTCACTTACCGGCTTAAGAATTGTTTTTATTTAATTCATAAGTCACTTACCAGCTTAAAAATATTTTTTATTTAATTCATAAGTCACTTGCTAACTTTTGACTTACATTTTATTTAATTCATAAGTCACTTGCTTTCTTATGACTTATGATTTATTTAATTCATAAGTCACTTACTAACTTATGACTTATAGGATTTTTTAATTCACAAAGTGGCAACTCTGTATCACGATTAAGGAAACCTCAAAGTGTTCTATGCTTTATTTGGATTTAAAAAATGGTCTCAAAGGCTTGATTTGTTAAGGTATACAAAATTTCTTAAGACTAAATCCTCTCCTTCTGACCATTTCAAATTTTGGAAAATATTCCTGTGACTTCACAAAATCTACATTGCAAGAGTTTTTTTTTAGTTTTGTTTCCATTTTTCAAAATAAATGTTCTTTGAAATATGCCATCTTTTTTATTCGTATTCCCAGTTCCTCTTTTATCTCATATTCACTTCTCTTCATATTCATTTGCTATTTTTGTCACCTAACCTATTGATTTAAAAATTTCTTTTACGAAATTCAAATAATTCAAACATACTTAGGGCCGGTTTGTTCAAGCTTGATTATTTCTAGCCAATGATTATTGCAGATGATAATCATGGATTCGGTTTATTCACGAAATTTTTAATCAAGGAATCTGTGATCAGAGCTTTTGATCAATGATTTTGTTAACCAGTTAATTTTTATGGGTTAGCTCCATTTAAACAACGATTAACTAAAATTCATTTTGTTCAGGCTTGATTTTTTTTCAAATCACAGCTATCCCTTCAAAATAAAAAATTGTCAGGCTGACAATTTAAGTTTTATTTAAGCGCTGTAATTTAAGTTTTTTTTATAAGTAAAAAAAATAAAAACATAAATAAAAGAAGCAGGTTTGGCTGAAGTAGTATTTTATTTACTCATAAATGGCAGAATTTTCTTTGAATTTTAACTCCGCTTCGAGAATTTTAGTTTTTTGGTGATGTTCCTCAGCGGCGTGTTTAATTTTTTGTTTAATGCGCTTCCTTATTTTGAGCCAGCTGCTGCCGTAGTATTTCTTTTTTAAAACTAACAATATCTTCATCTTGACCCTTTTTTTGTTCTGCAAATCTTAAGTCAATGTTCTCAGTTGAGCAGCTTGCATGTCTGCATTTACATTAATTAGGGTGTTTTGTATGGAAGCAGTTTCTTCTTGTACAACAACTTCAGCTTCGCGAACTTGTTTTTCAAGTTGTTCGACAATTCGCTGTTTTATAACCAATGCAGCTTCTGCAGCACGAGCAGCTTGCAAATTCTTTTCAGCTAACTCAGCTTTAACCTGATGGGAAGCCTATTGTCCGGCTGTGGTTTGAGCATTTGATGCTGCTTTTGCCTCTTGTGCAGCTTTGAGAGCTATGCTAAATGCTTTTTGCTTTGATGACACACTCATCCTCAATTTCATAGCTCAGTTAAATTGGCAATTAATTTGGGGCTCTTTATTTAGGTCTTCCGAGTCGGCATACCTAAATATATTTGAAACTAAAATGAAATTAAATTCATTGACAACCGAAAAAATAACTGACTTATTCTATCATAAAAAAATTAATGTATTTTCAATAATTTCCTTAATTAAGTTTTGACATATAGACTGGAAAATGGAACGATTTTTGAATAACCAATGATTTGCTAACCAAGCAATGAAAAAGGGTGAACAAACACTCTTTGGTGATCACAGATTCTTAATTATGGATTAAGAAGAATCCTTGATAACCAAATTGCTTATTTAACAAACCGGCTCTTACAAGATGTTTGTCCAAATAAAAGATAAAAAGTTTAGTTTTAAAAATCTAAAACTTTTTTATTTACACTTTTTCACATAACCTCAAGGCTTATGTAAGAAATTCAAGCAGCCAAGTTTTTAGTTTTTGTTTTTATCTCTTACAAAAATTTTTCTTTTTTTTGCAAAATTTAAAAGAATCTACCTTATTATGTTTTAAATACACTATATTTTTTTTTTAATCCAACAATATTTATTTTTTCACCTTAATTTAAACTAAATAAGAAACCAGATTTTAAATGTGTTCAGTAACGTGAGTAGTTTGATCAAATCTTAAATAAAAATAATAAAAGTTGTGCTATCAATTTTCTTGAAAACATATTTCTTTTATAGAGTTTCATTCCACAACTACACATGGTTCGAAAAAAAGAAATAACCGGAAGATCCAAAGTAAAGTTCATTAAAATTTTTTAAACCAAGTTCAGATTTTCAGTTCCCTTTAAAAAAAAAAAACACCGACAGCTGATGAATTTCAACTGAAAAACTAACAAGTCAAAGGACGAGAAAAGTTTGATTATATGACAAACTGAATTTTGATGAATGCCCCCAATGTTAAACATTTTTTTAGAGATCCACTTTGTCTTAGAAAAAGAATATAGGTTTTGACTTATTTTTTTTATCTCATCTTATCTTATCTTACTTATCGTTTTTCTATATCTTATGTTTTTTAAACTGATTAAGAATCACGATTGAACTAAATTGTCTATGTGTCAATGATAAAATAAAACTCAATTATATTTATATAAATACTAGCTGACACGCCCGGCATTGCTCGGGTATTTACTCTGAGACTGTAAAATCTAACATATAAAATTTTCGTGTAAAAAAACAATGTTAAGGGTAGATGGCCCTTATCACTTAGGGGTATGAAAAATAGATAGTAGCCGATTCTCAGACCTACTGAAAACGCATATAAAATTTGGTAAAAATCGGTAAAGCCGTTTAGGAGGAGTACGGTAACTAACATTGTGACATGGAAAATTATATATAAGACTAGCTGACCCGGCAAACGTTGTTTTGCCTTATAAATTATTTCTAGTTTTTAGATAGATTCTAGTGTAGACAAAAAGTAACTTACTTATTATAAGTGTATAAGTATGTGGTATATGCGTGAAATAGGCATTGTCATTGCAAATGCCAATCTAATGGGAAACTGAATTCGTTTGAATTGAATTGGAACATCTGTAGGTATGATAGGAATCCGTGGTGTGAGTATATTTTCACCTTTGAACTTGCCATTTAAAAAACTGGCTTCGATAACGTTTTTCATTAATTTTGAATGATTAATCGCGTACCGTTGCACAGCCGTGGCGGGTTTAAATTACGAAGCAAGATAATTGGAGATCCAATCTTCAATTGTAAATTATGCGGTGGCATGACTGGCAAATCCAGTGAGTTCAAAAATTCTGATGGAGAATTGACAGCTTCGCTTGCATCGCAAACTGTATCAATAGATTTGTATGATACCAAGTTAACTGGCAACAACTGTTGTATTTCATTTTCAAAATTTAAATTGTCAACGTCTGCATTTTAGCTGCTAAAATTGCTCTTTCAGCAAGCCCCTCATGATTTATGTACTGTGTGTGTACATCGGGAAATATTTGTTCAATGAGAGTATTTTACGAAACAGCGATTGTGCAGAAATCGGTCCGTAATTTTACGTATCCAGTTTCATCTGTACCGATCATCTTCATCTTTTCCATCACCGATATCTAAGAGTTGTTTTGAGAATGTTTCAGCGGATGGATCTTGAAGCGTTAGAACGCGCATGTTTAAGATGATTTTAAGCAAGCGTTGATCTCATCAGCGTATGTTGAAAGTGGAATGACGGGAAGTGTTTGTCTGAAATCACCTGAAAGCACCAACAGAGTGGCGCCAAATTGTCGTTGTTTTTAATATCTTTCAATTTTCTGTTAAACGCCTCAATTGAATTTTGTGTGCCATAGTACATTCATTCCAGATGATAATCTTACACTGTTTCAGCACGGTGGCCATTGACGATTGTTTTTTAATGTTACACACTGGCGTCGGGGTTATTTTGAATATTTAGTGGCAGCTTAAATACTGTTCTGCCTCCATCCAATAAAGTTGCCGCTGCCCGATGATGCAGCGGCCAATGCGATACCATTATTTGATCGTATTTCAGAATTAGTGAAATAAGGAATGTTTTGCCAGTTCCACCCGGTGCATCAAAAAAGAAGAACCCACCTTGTTCTGCTGAAACTGCGAGTAAAATGAGGTCATAAATTGTTGTTTGTTCATCATTCATTAGTGGGACATTGCGAGTAACAATCGCTGCCATTTCTACAGTGTTGTAGTGCAGTTCACGATTCATTTCAGTGTTGATTATATCACATGCAGGTCGATTTGGCGAATTCATACCGAAATAAATGAGTGATAACTTGGTAATGACAATGCAAAGATCCTCAATAGCAATCAATGCTTCATTGTACATAGCGTCGCTGAATGTTATCGTTAGATCGTTGCACCGTGTACGATGTTGATACAATATATCATCAGTCATTGAATCTTTGTGATTACCCCACAATATGTTTGCTCGAGCTGGGAAACATGTAGTCAACACTATAGCAAATAGTAGACGAATTTGTATTGCTTTACAGTTTAATGCAGCTTCAGCAAGCATGCACTCCCACTGGTCATCGTCTTCCAGCAAGCCGAGTGCAAGGCATGCGTCTTTAAATATTGGATACTGTTGCCCATTCACTTTACGTATATCTTGAAATGATAATGGGCCAGTAACATTAACCAACAACAGTCGAAGATAAAAGCACTCAGTATGTCTTGGATTGACTGTAAATAATCGCCCCAAAGCGTTCGATTTAAATAAATTGACATGCATCAACTGGTGAGCCTTGCTTGCGGGGCATCCATTTTTTTGTTTGAGCCCATTTGAAATAGCGTGGTACTTGTGAATAGAGTAATGTTTTTGCAAAGGCACCAAAATCATCCGTACTATTACACATTTTAAAAAATGCAGTGAGTGTAGTTTTAGGTGGATTTGTAGCACGATCAATCACTGTCTCGGTCGTAAAAAAAAACAGGCCGACCGTTTTCAAGATGGACGGCTAACTAAACAACTGATGGATCCCGTTCATGGATTGGAAAAACGAATATACACCAAGCAGCTTCATTGGAGCTGACGAACCGACCAATTTGGTAGAGCGTAATTTCATCGTTTTTATTCATTGGAGGAGCATTTACATTAGTATTTTCTACTCTAAACACAGCCATATCACTGTCTTTATTGACATACTTGCAAATATATTTGATGCTCTTCACAGAACTGCAAAACTCAACATTAATATGAGCATTGTATGTCTTGCTTAGCAGAGGCGAATAACTTACACTATATGTATGTATATGAATTCTCTGCGCAAAAAATGTGATCTCAGAATTTATTTTTAAAGAAATTAAATTGATAAATATGACATTTACACTGAGACTGTAAAATCTAATTTACAAAATTCTCGAGTCACAGTGTAAATTAAAGAAACAATGTTAAGGGTAGATGGCCCTTATCACTTAGGGGTATGGAAAATAATTAGTAGCCGATTCTCAGACCTACTGAATACGCATATAAGGTTTGGTAAAAATCGGTAAAGCCGTTTAGGAGGAGTACGGTAACTAACATTGTGACATGGAAAATTATATACATATAAGATATACATAATATGTGTATATGTGTATTGCAAAAAATATTGTTACCAAGCTGAATCTACTCCTCTTGATGGTCCAATTGTAGAAGAAAGATTAGATTAAAATTTCTAGAATGCAAGGTGCAGGAAGAAGACCACCAAAGTGATAACAAATCTTTCAGTGAAAAAATGTTACGATGCATTTAAATAACATTATTATTTTAGGCAAGAGAAACATAGCTGTTCAATTCTTTTAAAGTTTTTAACAATCCTTTAATCCTGAACATAAACAAGCACGCTTTTTTTACTCCAACTGTGTGTAAAAACGGGTAGGGGTCAACTCGCGTTTTTTTCTCGTTAAAGGGCAATTCACATGAGCGCGACCAACGAACGACGAATAAATCAAGAAATATGATTTTAAGTACCTTACAAGCATAAATTCCTCACGAATTATTTAGGAGACGATGGCAATATAGTTCATACTTATTTTTTGGTGAAAAAACTCTTATTTTTGTGCATAAGCTTTTGGGAATACAGAAAATAAATTTATTCGTTACGAACAAAATTTATTCGTAACGAATGAATTTCTTTTTTCTATTGCCTTAATTTTAGGCACAAAAAGAAGAGTTTATCCATCTAAAAATAAGTATGAACTATATTTCCATCGCTTCCTAAAAAATTCGTGAGGAATTTATGCTTGTAAGGTACTTAAAATCACATTTCTTGATTTATTCGTGGTTCGTTGGTCGCACTCATGTGAATTCACCTTAAAGGTTACTTCGCAGAGGCTAATACGCAATTTCTTATTTCGCATATCAACAATACGCATTTTGTTTTTTCGCAATTCTCGTTCAGCGATTTCATGTTTGGTTTGGCGTTCATCTCGCTGATCTTGCATTCAATATTTCGCTATTACTCAAATTGCTTCACCTTCTCTCGCATTGATTTATTTCGCTTTATTTGTGAACATGTGATAAAGTGAAAACCATACAAATTAAAAACAAAAAATAACAAAATTATTTTGCCAAATAACATAGAGCGAAAAACTACCCACTTATCTATACATATATATAAAAGAAAGTCGTGTTAGTTACACTATTTATAACTCAAGAACGGCTGAACGGATTTGTCTGAAAATTGGTGGGGAGGTAGTTTAGGAACAGGAGACGGACATAGGATACTTTTTATTCCTATATTCCTATGGGAACGGGAATATAAACGGGAACCTAGAAACTACTGAACCGATTTCAAAATTCTTTCACCGTTGCTACACTATCACCGAGTAACATAAACTTTAATTCATCCCCATATTCCCACGGGAACGGGATTGGGAACGCAAACTTCGAAACTACTGGATAGATTTTAAAAATTCTTTCTGCTCTAGGATGCTACATAATCCCTCAGTAACATAGACTATATTTCAGCCATACATTCCCTCGGGAACAGAAACGGGAACTAGAACGGGAACCTTAAAACCGCATGACCGATTTCAAAAATGTTTTCAACCTTAAGATGGTGCATTATCAATATCCCACATTTACATAAATTATTTCATCCTCATATTCCCACGGGACCCGGGCAACGCCAGAAGGCTAAGCTATATATTTTTTTATCCAGGATTGGGATCGGAAACCTAGATACTACTGGAAAGATTTCACAAAATCTTTCAGAATTGGGATGATACATTATCCTTCAGTAGCTAAGATTATAATTCATCCCTATATTCCTACGGGAACGAAAACATGAACCTCAAAACTACTCGACCGATTTCAAAAATTCTTTCGAATTAAGGATCATACTCGAACGTGATTGGGAACGCAACCTTATAAATTTCGAAGGACAAGGAGACGACCCCGTCTAAAGCATTTTTATCACGCCACAGACATAACATGTAAACGGAATGCAAAATCAGAAAAGGAAAAGTAAGCAGTAAAAGAATTTAGAAGACATTGGGCATTGACTATCGTTTCATTGACTCAAATAAAAATAAAGCAGCGTGCAACAGAGACGACATCAATGCAATGCGTTAGCTTTCGTTATAAACAAAACAATGTTCTATAAAAAAAAACAAAAGAAAAGCTGACTTATCGTGTCAGACTAAGCGCGCATAGTCCAAATATCAGCAAGTTAATGAGTCAGCGGAGATCTTCGCTCAACACCCTGGGCTGCTTTAGACATACTCATATACCCCTTATCCCTCGACATTCACGGCGTTATTGAGGTCTGTATTTTTGAGGTTCCCATCCTTCTGTTCCCGTGGGAATATGCTGATAAAATATAGTACATGTTATATAGTACATGTTCCCTGCGAAATGTTTCATCTAAAATTCAAAAGAACCTTAAAGTTATTAGACCGATTTCAAAAATTCTTTCAACTCTAGGATGTTACAATATCTCTCAGTAACAAAGATTTACATTTCATTCACATATTTCCATAGGAACGGAAGATCCCACAGGAACAGGGTTGGAAACGGAAACTTAGAAGATACTAGACAGATTTCTAAAATTCTTTCAGATCTGGGATGCCTCATAATTCCTCACTAACTTAGCGTAGACTTCATCGCTATAGTCCCACGGGAACAGAAACAGAAACGAGAACGGGAATTTTTATTTAAAGTTACTTGACCGATTTCAAAAATTGTTTCAACTCTAAGTAACATTATCTCTCAGTGACATAGACTTATAATTAATTCACATATTTCTATGGAACGGAAACTTAGAGACTACTAGACTGATTTTAAAATTTTTTTTCAACACTGGGATGCCACAAAATTCCTCAGTAACTAAGCAAAGATTTCATCCCTAAAGTCCCATAGGAACAGAAACAGGAACGAAAACGGGAACCTTAAAACTACAGACCCGAGCAACGCCGGGCGGCTCAGCTAGTATGATATAATTAGCAGTAATTTTTGATTTTTATGTACACTATTTTATTTGCAAAAATGAAAACAAATGATCGTCATTAATATTATTATTAAACAATTGGATAAGTAGCGTGTCGCGAATTAACTGTTTGCGATATAAGGGAATTCGAAAGTACTATCAGCCAGTTGCATTATAAGCAAATTGAATTAAATCACGCAAAATAATGAAAAAATTAAATTAAATATTCCAAAGGTGTCAAGCAAAAATCTAAAAACGCCATTCTTTTGCAATTGCTTATGAATATGCATGATGAAAATTTAATCAAAATCGTTGAACCAGTTTTTTCAAAAAACGTTTTTTTATTTTTCACTTTTTTTGAAAAACTGTTTTTTAAAAGTCAGGTATGCAAAGTTTTAGATCTTGTTAAAAGTTGTTTTGACAAAAAATTTAAAAAAAATCAAAGCTATTCTTTAGAAGTTATATTCAAAAATCAAAATTTTTTTAAAAAATCTATAAAAATTTCCAAAACAAAATTTTTTTAAATGTTGATATATGCTGTCTTTCTTAAACAGCTGAGGACTATTTAAATCCAAAATTTCGTCAAGATCGTGTCAGCCATTAACGAGAAAGTCGGTTTTGATACAATACTATGCAAGGTACCGTTTTTAGGCTTTTCCAAAAATTTGTTTTACATCATAAGAAAAACAATTCAAAGTTAGTCCTTCACACAAAATTTTATCGAAATCGTTGGAGCCGTTTTCGAGAAAAATAAGTATTATCATATCGGGTGTATGGCAGGTACCGTTATTTCAAGACCTAGAGACTCAATTCCAAAAACCCCTCTGTAGGCTGCTCCACAGACCCTAACTGCAAATTTTGAAGCAAATCGGTCTATTGGTTCAGGCTGTAGATCCATAAACAGACAGACATACAGACACACAGACAGACAGACAGAATTGTAGGACCCACTTTTTTCGTATTCTCTATCATCGTAATGTCATGTTTAATTGTTATCTCAAAATTTTTTTTCTGCACTATTGCAAGACTTGCCTTATATTACCTATAATCGCAAGTAAAAAATGGATAATAACTTATGCGAGTTAATGTTTCAGCGAGATCAGTGCAATACGAAATGACAATTTGCGAGATGACTGTTGCGAAATAAAAAAAAAATTTTAGACATCCGCGAGATCATCGTTTGCCAAATGAAATCCGCGAGGTGTTCGGCATCCTGTAAAAACTAATCATCTATAAAGAATAATGAAGCAATTCGGGAAGAAATGCTTTGTGTATTTTAAAACTGAAAAAGGAGTCCTTTTTGTTTAATGGTCAGAACTCTAAATATCTAAGCACATAAGAGGAGATTTTGTCAAAATTTCTGACAAAGTAAATTAAAAATAACTTTGAATGAATCCTTTAACGATGGCTGTGCCTTGGAATACGCTTCCTTCAAATTCTTATCATCTGAGAAGGGGATTTATTATATCATTAACATAATCGTGTGTGTGTGACAAGGGCACATTAAAGACAACGACAAAGGCTTTCAAAAACTCAAATCGAGTGAGCTGTGCTAAGCGATGATTTTTTTGTCGTGAAATTTAAAAGCGTCCCTTGCCGTGTGGCAATACAAAAGGATTTTTTCCTTTATATCATGATTCACTATACTTACACCGACATTACATCTTTTTTGTAATGTTGTTGCTGAATGCTTTGTTTGGACAATGAATCGGAAATCGTGACATGAAGATTCGAGAGTATCTGTTACACTGGGTCTGAACTTGGCCAGCTATTTTGGCTGTGTGAGTTTTATGTGGTTTATAAATATTTGCCTGTACCGTACTTTTTTATCTCCAAATCCTTTATTCTTTGTAAATTGTTTTCATTCGGTTTTTTTCATGATAAAACTTGACGTTTTGTGAATGGTGTTTGAACTGTAGAGGAATGAAAGCTGTGTTTCATGAAAAAGCTTTCTCGCTCTCTTATGTGGGAATATTTTCAATGAAAAAGTAGAACAAATTTGGAAAAGCCATGGAAGGACCTTTGCACAGATAAGTTGTTTTGTTATAAAAGGCAAAGCCTTTCTCATTGGAATGACATTCATCGAATACACAAATAAACTCTCAGAGATTGAGTTGAAGTTCGTGTGCTCAATAGAAAAGAATGGCAATTTCATTTGGACAAATCAGGGTAGGCGACAGATTTGTAGCAATGTATAAAATGTATGAGAACTTATTAGGTGTAGTTTTTTTTCTTTTAATGCCTTATTAAAGAAATCCCATCTCCTTTTGTGGAAAACAATTGTACCTAATTGCTCTTTTTTGTATCCAACTACAACTTTCCTTACATCATTGCTAGAATGATTCCATTCTCCATATCCTTTGAGAATGTTCAATTCTTCCATCACACGCCATAACTCATAGTGGATTCTTATGAATGCATAAGAATCTTATTTTTCATTGACGATTAGAATTTGGATTTCAATGTGTCACAATATTGATAAACAAACCACCAGGCAGGCCCGGATTTAAAAATATGCCACCCCTAGGCAGTTGCGATAATTGCCGCCCCCTGCCCTGCGAAACTTTTTCAATGGTGCAATAAGTTTGGTTCGGAAAGTTTTTCAATAAATGATAAACTGATATTTTTATTTTTCAAAACATTGAAAAAGTGAAGATCAATATCTATACAACAGCTGAAGCTAATTGTTACCTAACCTCACTTTTTATACAATTTTTTTCGCTATTTTTGTTAGCAGCGTATTTTTTGAGCGATGAAGAATAAATTGTTAACAATGCGCCTTTCTTACATTTGATTATGCAGCTTCCCTCCACACCATTTTTATGCAATTTGAACTTTCTATTTTTAGTTATCATAATCGGTGAAATTGCGTATTGACCATACAAGTTTTCGTAGAACTTTCCGTCATTTTGTAGAAATTTTTATGAAAGAAAACCATTTGTAAAGATAACAAACCTGAAATGGTTGCCTTTGAAACTTGTCAGACGTACTGTTGACATAAACAACGATTTTAATGATCGTTCACAAACTTTTAGTAATAACGACAGACAAGGTTATGTTTATCACAATAGTGTAGGAGAGAATAAGATGATTTTCGATACAGAAACTTATTGAATATTTTAGGCGAATATCGAGACTTGACGAAATCGATAATTCGATTCGAAAATTTTCCACGTTTACCCCAATTCAGAATTTTTGCCAAGAATGCTCGTGCCAAAGAGCTGAAATACAAAAGAACCAGCGCACAGTGGTTCCACTGCCATAATTACTTACTTACACTTGATAACATATAAAAACTATTTTTCCTTTTGATTACGAAACTGCCATCAGTTTTGATGTATCTCAATGTCTTGAGATAAGTGCGGTAAAACGGTTTATCGGTTTACTTGAGTTTAGCTATTGGGACTAGAAAAAATCTTGTTGAAGGTATGTTGTCTACATTTAACGAAATATATTTTTTTTTTCTAAATATGTTTACATAACTTATTGCAGTATTCTCGTACTATATTTTGTAAAAATTAAACTTTTAGCAAAACACAGAAACAACTAGCCATGCAAGTATTCAAATTAAGTTAATTTTTTTTAAATAAGACTTTTTTCAAAAAGTGTTTTGTGTACAATACAAAATATAGGTTTATGCATATATGTACATCGGTAGGTACTTAAATATTTTCTTAAATATCAATGGTGTTTTCTATTCCTTAGACCTTACCTTACTTTAGCGTCAAAACTATTGCACCATTTTGAGCCAAAAAAATTTAACGACGCGAATTTTTTTAGGAAATTAGATTTCCTTCAAAAAAGGTTATTTTAAAAAATTTTGTCAATCTAACCGTTTCAAAGTAATCAAGCTTGAAAAACTTATAAGTATTTTTGATTTTGCTCTTTTACTTTGAATTTTTTCAATTAACGAACAAATTAATATACGATAAATTGCAAACATGGTTCTTAGCTTCCTTCAGAAGTTATTCACGATTAATGTTGAAAAAATAATAAGTTCCTTAGGTCGCATAAAAATTAATTAAAAATCAATCTGCAAATTTCTGCAGCTGATTTAACGTGCAATAAATAGTAAATTCAATAACCTTTCTGGAAATATATAACATTTTGGGGGCGTTGCGGTGCGTAACAGTTAAAAGTTTAAGACAAATAACTTTAAGATTTTCTATTTTTTTGTTTTTCTATCTATCAAAGATTCAAATGTATTGTGTTTGCAAAGTTGTAACTTCGAAAATAAATAGTTAACGACATTTAGGTTTTAATTTATTATGACATTTGGATGTTCTCAGCTTATTTAAACAGGTTTTTATAATAACCGTTGCAATGAATTTTTTGAATTTTGGCCTACGGTGGAACCACTGTGCAGCGGAGCAGACTTGCAACCTTGCAAGACGTTGAAACTGCAACAAGACTGGACACTTACAGCGTCAATGCCGACTACCACCAAATAAAGCTGCTTGTCAACATTGTGAAAGCAAGAGATCCAACCCAGAGCAAGGTAACAACAACAACAATCTGTTTCCCATCAGGGAAACGAGTAAGAACCAACTTCGAAGGGCAGAGGCTGGTTTCTTGTATCGATGACCCCAGAATCACCATCCAGGTCTCTCAGACCAAACGAGAAAACAAAAGTGTGACTCTGGAGACAACTATTAACGGGAACAAGCATGTGGCTACCATCGATATAGGTGCCACAGCCTCCATAGTACGTAGAGACCTGGTTAAGATGACGTGGCTTCATAACACCAATAAATACCGTCTAAGAACCGTAACGGGAGAAACAGCAAGAGTATATGGAGAAGTGAGTTTCAAGATCCGACTGGCAGATTTAGTGTTTACTCATCAATTCCTGGTGGCAGATATATGTGACGAGTTCATCATTGGAATCGACTTTATGAACGAAGATCACCGATGAATCCCGAGAAAAAGACGAGTTCATCATTGGAATCGACTATATGAACGAAGATCACCGATGAATCCCGAGAAAAATTATAACTCCGGAGGAACTCAAAACTATCAAGGCTAGAATACTGGATTCATACAACCTTGGTCACCAACAAACTAAAATGGCTGAAAATCTCCCACAAGAGTACACTGACATCTTCGCATCGCCAAAGGGGCAATACGGTAGGACACAGTTGGTGCAGCATCGCATCAACACAGGAGATGCAAGACCGATTCGTCAACCCGCAAGACGCCTTCAACTGGCCAAACAAGGTGAGGTTGAGCAAATGATAACAACAATGAAGAAGGACGGTCTTATCGAAAATTCCAAATGTCCTTGGGCGTCACCAGTGGTGCTAGTGAGAAAGAAAGACGGAAGCACTCGTTTTTGTGTGGACTACCGAAGGCTGAAAGATGTGACTACGAAGGACAGCTATCCCCTGCCGATTATCAGTGATAGCCAGGATGCAATTGGGGAGCCCAGTGGTTTTCGACGCTAGAATTGAAGAGTGGACATTGGCAAGTTGACATCCACCCTGATGATCGGGAAAAGACGGCGTTTTCTACAGGTAATGGGCTCTGGCAGTTCAAAGTTATGCCGTTTGGGCTATGCAACGCTCCAGCAACATTCGAGCAATTGATGGAGTGCGTTCTTCAAAGACTGACGTGAAAAGCTTGCCTAGTCTACTTGGACGATGTCATTGTTTACGGGAAAACATTTGACCAACATTGCAAGAACTTAAAAGCCGTGTTTCAGATACTTCGAGAAGCTTACCTTAAACTGAGTCCAGAAAAATGTGCACTTTTCAAAACCGAAGTTAAGTATTTGGGACACATCATCTGTCAAGGAGTGAAGACTGATCCAGAAAAAGTTTACTCCGTCAAAAATTGGCCAACACCACAGGACAGACATCAACTCCGAAGCTTTCTTGGTCTTGCCACATATAACCGACGTTTTGTTAAGAACTTTGCTGGAGTTTAAAGGAGTTTTGCATCAGCTCACCGAAAAAGGGAAACAGTTTAAATGGTCAGGTGAGTGGGAGACATCTTTCCAGGAACTCAAATACCGCCTCTGTTATGCTCCAGTGCTGGCGTATCCAACACAACAAAGAAATGATTACCGACCGCTCAGTGACTAAGAGCAGACCCCATATGTGGATAGAGCAATGAGGAAGTGAGGACTGACAGGAGGATCTAGTAATGCAGCTGATCGTACCGCAAACGAAAGTCAGTGAAGTTCTTCGGGAGATGCATGACGGACTTTCAGGAGGCCACCTGGGATATAATAATTAAACACTGCAGAAAGTGTGACATCATTTCTACTGGTTGCATGCTAGAGATGACGTGGAGAAGTGGTGTCGAAGATGTAACAAGTGTGCCTCAACCATAAGACCTAGTAGAAATATTCTAGGTAAAATGCATCAGTACAGCTTTGGATCACCTTTTGAGAGGATTGCAGTAGATGTGGCTGGGCCTTTTCCAGAGACCAGCACTGGAAACAAGTACATTCTGGTTGTAATGGATTACTTTAGAAAGTGGCCTGAGGCATACGTCATCCCAAATCAAGAGTCAAAACGGTGGTCGACCAGATTGTGTTTAACTGGGTTAGCAGGTTCGGCGTACCTATAGAACTGCATTTCGACCAAGGCAGGAACTTGAAGCAAAACATCTTCCAGAGAGTGTGCGGACTACTTGGCATTAAGAAGACGAGAACCACACCGCTTCATCCACAATCTGATGGGATGTTTTAAAGATTCCACCGGACCGTGAAAAACACCTCACCAAGGTTATAGGCGACTACTAAAGAGACTGGGATACGCACGCACCGCTATTCCTGATGGCCTATAGAAGTACGGTACATAGCTCGACAGGACAAACACAATCTGAAATCATGTTCCGCCCTTCAATTCTTGCCGCCCGAGGCAACTGCCTGCTGTACCTGCATGGTAAATCCGGGCCTGCTACCAGATACATACACATTTTGAACTGAGAACCTGGGGCCGAATCACAGCTCACGATATCGAGTGAGTGAGTTGCATCAGTGATCGAGTGAGTTATTAACGATTTTGGGATTACAGCATACGTGATCTCACGTACAGTATAGTTGTTTAAAATAGTACTAGTAACATCGAATAAGTATGTTTATGTTTTTTTTAAATTTTTTTTCAATAACAAAAACAACTTTTATTGAGAATTTCAGAGAGTTAATACATTGAATGGACTCGTGTGGTGTGGTTAAAAGAAATCTTGTTGATTGATACCTAGATGGTTGCGATTGTGTTTTGGTGGATGCGAACATGGATCCCAAATTGTGGTACTATAGGGGTGTTTTTTCACAAGGCTGTCATATACTATACTAGCAAAACCCCGCCTGCTTCGCAGGGCGAAAATAAAAAGCAAAATATTCCTTTTTTTTTGTATTAAAGGTGTTTTATTGAATATTCTTGTTTTCAATACTTTTTGATAAGAAATATCTTTGGTTTTTCCATAGTTGGTCGTATAAATGAATAAAGCGGATGGTTTTCCAACACGTGAGCAACCAACATAAAGTTGGCCATGACAAAAAACTGGATGTTTCAAATGCATAGCACAGATTTCAAGCGACATTGAGATTTATTAATTGTCATGTCAAAAGAAATACGAATAGGCAACTGCAAACGCTTATATTCAAATGGTAGATCAGGTGGAATCATTGGTAGACGTGGTATTAAGACATCTTTGCCTTTAAGTTTACCAGTTAAAATTGTCGCTTCAATAACATATTCATTAATCGTTTAACTACTAATCGGGTGCCATTAAATAATATTGGATGATTTAGATTTCTTAACATTATAAATGGAATACCTACTTTTAATTGGAAATAGTAAGGCGGAATATCTGATAGATCCAATAAATTTAAAAATTCGATCGGATAGTTCACAGCTTCATCCGGATTCATGACGGTATAGATAGATTTATAAGCTACGGAAATTATTTGGCAATCTTATTTGACCATCAATATCAAGAGGTAGTTCTCGATTTCAAATTTTCAATCATTGCTTGAAAAATTCTGCAGCTGTTGAATCATTCTGCAATATTGCTCTTACATTTGAGAGAAAGCGTTTTTACATATTTCCACAACGTGGAAGATTTCAATCTAGCACTTAATTCGGCAGCAGCTGAAGTGTTTGCCGAAAGTCACCAGCAAATAACAACGTACACAAAACCAAACTTTAAATTATTATATAGATAACATGATATCAAAAAATATCAATAAAAGTTAACAAATGTATTTTTTTACGCACAAAAATACAAAAAATATTTGCTAAAAACCTAAAGCAACAAACTGTAGAAACTGTATTTACAGAGCATGGGGTAAATGCGCCATCATCTGCCAAAGTATTAAAATTTATAACACAAAAATTAATTTCACAAAAAAAAAAAAAAATGAAAAATTTAAAATTTTAAGCTATAATATAGTAGGTTTAAAAAATAAAAAACTTGTTTGTAGATTTTATTAACTTAGTCAAAAATAATGATTTTGTTTTTTTATATGAAACTTTTTTGGTTGAAAATGAATGTTAATTATATAAAAAGCGCGCGCTTTTTAACATTTTCCAAACCTTCTTTTTCTTTTTTGGCAGAATAGGGTAGTGATCTCTAAGTTCAAACACTTTGTTGGGTTCCGGAAATGAATCATTTACTGTGAAGGAACCGTTGAACATATAGGGTTGAGGTAAAAATATCTATAAGCTTAAACTCAAAATGTTGTTAATGATGTTGAAGTTAATCTTCCAACTTTTACGGTTTTTTTATCAAAAAATAAAAAGCCGAAAAAAGCCTTTTTCCCCTTTATTCGAACACTAGTTTCCTAAGCCCGAACACAAAGTTTCCTAACTTCGAACATAAGATTTCTTATAGATTTTAAATTTAAAAAACAATTTTGAAACTGTTTTAACGATCGCATTTTAATTCAATTTTATCGAAAACATAAAATAAAAAACTAAACTTCAGTAAATAAATAAAATAGTAAATACATAAAAAGTATCTTTAAGTAAAATAATTAAAGGTACAGGTAGGTAGGTATTCAGTCTTTAGGTTGTTTGCAAAAGTTGCAAACAAAGTCTTGATTTTGAGCTTCATTGAAGGTCATTCTACAAAGCTCGGTACAAGCTAAATGGTACCACTTCTTACAGGTATCACAGCCTATATTTTTCAAGCCATCTTCTTCCGCATCTGTGTCGAGTTCATCCTCACATAATCCACAAGATTGCTTACGGCTGACTTTATTGGAAGTAAGTTTAGAGCATCTTGCTCTATTTTTTTTCTTTTCTGTAATTTTCAGATTTTTTCGTTCGACTTTTCGACCTTTCCTGTTTTGGGAGCCAAGCTAATCGAAGTTTCGTCACCATTAAAAATCCGTGAAGGATCATCCAAAATGTCTCGAGCATTCGTATCTACCAAATAGTTTTCCAAGTCTCGGAACCATTTTCGGATGAACTCTTCTGTTATAACGGCTCTGGCTTTACATAAGGATTCGGGCTCCCTCAAAGGCAGTTCCTTATGCCTATTCAAAAATATGTAATACTATTTCTTGCCAGGTCTACCATTCACGAAATGCGTTTGACGGTTTTCGTCCTTAACGATTTGTTGAACTACATCTAATAGCTCGTCTGCCTTTCGTGGGAACCCGCATTTAGCGATATTCAAAAGCCAATCGACGATGCGATGTTCTTCACTATCTGTAAGTACTGTAGGAGCACCAATTCGTTGATGGCCGTCCTTTTTTCCCCCTCCCTTGAATCCTATCGTGTAAAGTAGTCATAGGAACATTGAACTCCTTACTCGCTGAGCGAAAGCTCATAGCTCCCTCACGAATTGCTTTTAAAGCATTCGCTAATGAAGCCTCACTATATGCTTGAAACTTTCTCTTCATTTTTTCTGAAATAAGTAACAGACCTATAAAATTAGGTGCGAATTTTACTTCACCCAAGATGAAAATGTAAGACTGTTCAGACATAGGACTGCAAAAATTAGGATTTTCCTAATTTCGAACACTTAAGAAAAAGGCGTTCGAATATCGGACCGAAGGCTTTCCTTTATATTATTGATACAAAAACTTAAAAACTTTAAGCATACAAAGAAAATTTGTTGCACTAACGAAAGAAAACAATTTGAAGAAAGTTGCCTATATTCGAACGCTGTTCGAATTTAGGCAACTCCATGAAAACTAGTTCCCTAATGCTCGAACAGCGAAAATATCTTAACATTTTTATGTTTTGGGCTACTTTTTTTGGTTAAATACTAAAATATATCTACTATCTATTTAAGAAACATTAAAAGAATGTATCTCACATCAAGTTGAAGCAATTAACAAATAGTTTCCCACCTAACAAAAACAGTTTCCAAAATCTACCGAATCACAAAACAACTGTCCTATCTGAGGTCTCTTCTCTCTTCACGTACTGCCATTTTTTATGCGTTTTTGTTTATTCTACACTAGTTGATGTGAAGTTATGTGTGAGAGGATTGCACACACTTAATACTGCATTAGCAGAAGTGAAATATCATTGAAATAGAAGTTTCTGGGGTTATTGATAAAAATTGCAAACTCTTGATTTCTAAAGAATTTTAAAGTAGAGAAGTATAGTTCTTTGATTTCCTCACTGTCGCTCTCCTACTCAAAAGAATTACATAATTCAGTTAAATTATGATAAAACTGTGATAAAACTAGAGATGCATTCCCAAGGACGGAAAACAATGTAGAGGCTTGGAATCGTCGGCTTAAAGTAATAGTTGCCTTGCCCGTAGCCACGCAGGTGTCTATAAATTAATTGGAGACCTACGAAAGGAGCTTATCAGTGCCAAAACAGAAATAGAGTGGAAGAAACAATAAAACGAGCTCATGAAAACTGTTCATCATATAAATCTTTAAGGCGCAAAGAGAAATGGTTCGACCTTGAATGTGAAAAAGCTCGCAGCGATTCGTTCGGGTGACTGAATATGTTTCGAAAATATAATTGCAATTTTTTCAAAAGATTGTAAATAAATGCAAATTCTTTGTTCAAAATGCTGTGTAAATAAAAGAAAAACTGATGAATCAACTGACTGACCAACTGAACGGAAAAAGCTTCAAATAAGTAAAAAAATCAACGTCTTCACTTTCCATGACCATTTCAAACAGCTTTTGTCACCTGAAGCAAGGGCCCCTTATATCCATAACGCGAAACCAGCATACACAAATAATACCCTAGACTCTGCTATATCCATCGACGAATTACAAAGAGTGCTACATAAACTTAAAGATGGCAAGGCAGCAGGCGAAGATAGAATTCCTGTTGAGCTTATAAAGTACGGTACAGAACAATTAAAGCATAGCTTATTAGATCTATATAACAAAGTCTTGAACACGGGAGAAGTTCCAGAAGAATTCAAAAAGAGTCTAATTTGCCCTATTCATAAGAAAGGAGATATATCTGACCCGACAAACTATCGTGGATTATCGTTTCTCAATGCTTCATATAAAGTTTTTTCAGCTCTACTAAACGAACGTTTAACCACGTGGATAGGAAGCAACAATTTGATTGGAGAGTTTCAGGCAGGATTTCGCAGTGGCTATTCGACTATCGACATCTTTGTCCTTCAAAGTATAGCCAATGACTTTATCTATCAAAGAAAGGAGTTGTATGTTCTTTTTGTAGACTTCAAAGCTGCGTTTGACACAATTGATCGTGAAGCCCTGTTTTTCAAATTATACAGATTCGGAATGTCAGCCAAATTCGGTAAGGTCCTTGAAAATATCTATAGCAGGAATATGTCTGCTGTGTGAATTGGGACAGAAATTTCAGACTGGTTCGAATGTAAAATGGGTGTAAAACAAGGCTGCACACTCAGTCCAAGTCTCTTTGCGTTGTTTAACGACCTTATCGAATTTCTTCCTTGCGGAATAGAGGTATCGAGAATAGTCATCAAAGCTCTCCTGTTTGCAGACGACGCGACGTGGCGTTGTTTGCGTATACACCCAAATCGCTCCAACTAATGATCAACAGAAACGTACCGAAAATTGTGGAATTTAAAAGTAAATCTGGAAAAATCTAAGGTGATGATCTTTAGAAAAAGTTCAGGACGAAACGCGAGGGATGAAATATAGCATTTCGATGGAGAAGAGATCAATATCGTGAAGTCCTACAAATATCTGGGAGTGATTATTACCTGTAATTTCATCATGAAAACTCATCTAAAGGATAAGCTGATGAAAGCCAAGAGTGCAATCAATGCCACTTGGAATAAATGTTTTTTGAACAAAGCTATTAGTCACACTGTGAAATACAAGGATTTTGTCTCAGTAGCAGAATCTATAATGTTGTATGCACCTCAAGCTTGGGGTTTCGTAAAATACGAACCAGTTGCAAAACTATTAACTATATAACTAAGCGGTATTTTATTAAAAGATGTTTCCGACTTCCAAAAACAACACCGAACTACATGATTCCAATTGAAACAGGATTGCCACCACTTTTCATAAAAACATTAACTTTGCATGCCGAATACATCGTAAGGGTTCTGAATATGCCAGAGGAAAGGTATCCAAAAATGTTGGCACTTCAAACAATTCGAAAACGAAATCATTGGTATAAGAAGTGGGTGGAGCTTGCAAACAGATGCCACCTAGGTTTTAGATTATTTGATGGAAACGAAAATCAAAATAGAAAACAGCTTCTTGAAATGATTTCCAGGACGGATGAACAGCTGAGTTCTGAGTTCATAAACGAAGCTTCATTTTCTATCTTTAGACAAACCTACAGCCGGCTCAACCATAATCCTTGTGATGCAAACTATTTCCGCCCCGACAACGATCTCAATTTAATTTCAACCATCTTTAAAATGAGAGGTGAGCTGATTCATCTTCACTTCAGACCTCATAGAGAGGATTTACCAATTTATGGCAGTCTTTGTAATCTGAACGAACGTGAGGATGTTTGGCTATTCTTAGGAAAATGTCCTATTCTGTGTGAAATCAGACGAGATATCCTTAACACCAGCTACATACCAGAACAATAATTCTTAACCATTCTTAACTGCGAAAGAAATACAACCAATTGTACAAATTATATAAAATTGCAAAGTTATACAGAACCAAATAATTAATGAGGCCTTTTAATAATAAAATTTAATTAACTAGAAATACAAAAAAAAAAAAAAAAAACAAATAAATAAAAACTTCCAAGTAGATTTTCTAAAATGTAAATTTCACAATATTTATCTACATATCTAAATTATGTTAATCGGGTAGACGGCGCATAGCCAAGCTTTGTCTTTTTGAAATATTTTGTAATAATAGATACAATAAATAAATCGCATTATCTATCTTATCTACCTATCTATCTATCTAGAATGTATAGTGAAATTATTCCATCGTGAAATTTTTATTTTATTTTAATTTTATTTTATTTCATGAATGCTTAACAACAAAATTAGTGCAGATAAATAATTTGTTCTTTGTAAGTTTAAAAATCTCACAAATGGGATCGTTCACCAAGGGATGAAGTAGTTTTTCTTGTGGTTCCTTATCTCTGTTTACATGCATGGGTTCAGTTAACATGAGAATTAAAATTTCTGTGCCTGGTGAAAAAATATACTGTGATTTGATTTAGACCTTTGGAAAAAATGTCAACATTCACAGAAGTATGAAAGCAAAAATTGAATCTTTTTCTATTTCCATTACATTATTTCATACATCTTTATAAAGGGTGCGCCAATTAACGTTTTTGAAGTGAAAACTTCTTTAGGCGCGTTTGGCACTTTTGCGATGGGGGTAAAGCATTGAATTCGCGACCGACACCATGGCTCATCGTATTTCGTATGTAAAGACGTCATAGCCCAGCGTCTCAGGTTCTATTCCCAGCCATGACTTCCATTTTTTTTTATTTAAAGTGAAAACATAAATAAAAATTGTGACCACGGCTGGGATTCGAACCTGAGACCATGAGTTTAATAGCCAACGACTCTGCCATTGAGCCAAGAAACACCTTAAATTTAATGCTGCTAAATGACTTAAAAGAATGTAATAGCAACATTACCTAGTAATATTACTTACCGAATCGGAGAAATACAGAGAAGAAAGAAAGGAATTGAAGGACAGAGAAAAATTTATGCAACGCAAAAAAATAAAAAGCACCAGATATTTTACTACCATTCCAATGAAGTGGATGAGTGAAGCTGGAAATTTCATCATGGCAGAGTAGGAGACGCACTGGTCGATGATTCGAACTTTACAATAAATTAAAAGAGATCAACAACTCATCATTGATGTTCTTCTATATGTAAATGTTCATCTACATATTATATTATAAAAGATTTTCCTGTACATTAAAATATTTACTGAAAATTCAATTCTGTTTTCACTTCTGTCGGCACTCCCGGAGTGCTTCTTTTTTTCAACTTGGGCTTATTTCGTGAATGGTAACACTTACATAGCTCATGTCTGATTTGACAGATAACTAGTTTTATCCTTCCGTTGAACTAATATGGTTGTGTATACGCTTAAACAACGCTGGGAAATATTGCGGCATTACTTTGAAAATCCGATGTCGATTTTGCCAAAAAAATCATCTTTTCATTTTGATCTTGGCGGGTATGTAAACAAGCTAAATTGTCGCATTTGGGGCACAGAAAACCCGCACTCATATATTGAAAGCCGATACACCCAAATCGAGTCACTATTTGGTGCGGATTTTGGTTCAGAGGCATTCTTCGAAAATGAGCAAGGAGTGGACATTACAGTCAATGGCGATCGTTATCGGGCCATGTTGAACGAATTTTTGTTCACAAAAATTGAAGAGGAGGATATTGGCAACATTTAGTTTCAACAGGACGGCGCGGCGTTACGTGCCACACAGCCGAAGCTACACTCGATGTTTTCCGCCCTCTTTTTGAAAAGCAAAGTTATTTGGTGGACTCTTTATAAATCTACAAATCTAACCCTTAAAATCAATGAACTTCCAAAAATTACAGATTTTAAGGAACAAAATCCCTGCGTGTAAAAATATACATACGATTTTATTCAGTTAAACAGTTGTGAACAGACCGGCCGAAATCTATTTTGCTTTTTTCGAGATATGTACATGAAAGTTTCTAGATGCACCAACATTTAAATATGAAACATCGAAAAACTTATTCGATACTCGACTAAACGTCAAAAATCTATCCCCGACAGGATTCTATCCTTTTATCGCCAACATCAGTTGTCGGCGATGTTGTTTTTGTTATGCATGTAAAATCATGTTATATATACGACAGACTATAAAAAACACTCCTTGTATTACACGATAATATGAGAAGTAATGCCAAATTCATATAATTCCGTCATGAGTTATATGATAACCGGGACCTGCTTCTTACCCTCTTAATGAGGGTAGCCTCAAATTCTAAATTGAATTCTAGTTCGAATTCAAATGATATAAGAAAACTATTTTCCCGAACTATTAAACAGCAACCTTGATTTTATTTCACTTAGAAATGGAGTACCGAAAGTAGCTCAGAACCGAAACCTTTCCAATAACCTGGCTCTAGTGTAAGTTGCCAAAAAAAGTACAACAGTTAGTCAGACGGTTAAGGCGGAAGTTGTACAGTATTAATCAAAGCTGAGTACTTCTGTTGCTGTTTTCTGATGCGTACAGTGTTAATGTTATTTGCTTTATTATAATGATAAGTGTTTGTCATTCTGTTTTAGAAATGATTTCTGGCAAGTAGCCGCCGGCGCCGCGCGGCTGGCTAGATGAAATTCCAGCCCGGTTTTGGCAGCATTTGTGGTCGTTTGTTGGCAATAACACGCTGAATATCCACTTCCAATGAGTCAATCGTTTCGGGCTTATCGGCAGCGACTTCACATAAGCCCACAAAAAGTCCAGCTGTGTTTTATCGCCCGATATCTCAGGTTTAAAACTCGAAATTATGTAAAAGGCGGCGTCAACAGCGATTTCCTAACGATTTACCGAAACGTTCGCAGTGCCCCGTGGTCGTTCGGTTTCAACTCTACCACGATGAAATGGCAAACCTTAAAAAAGTATTGCCAGATTGAAAACCCCACGTCTAAAAACAACCCTTTACAATCCCCATTGCATTCTTTGAAAAATGAGATTATTTCTTCGAAACCCTAGTTTACAAAAAGGATCAAAGAGCATATTGATCAGCAATATTAGATACACAGGATGTTTCGTAATTCGTGTATAATACTTTGGGATGTGATTCCTGTTCATATTCTAAGAATAAAATTGTTTTACAGTAAAGTCCGTTTCTCAACTTTGACATCACTTTTGGACAATTTAAGAAAAGGCTAACTTTGGTGTACCCTGACCTGTGTTAAGTTGGATATCTCAGTCAATAATGATGATAGAGACCTAATATTAGACTTAATTTTTTGTAGAAATAATAATCAACCCTAAAGTTGAGCTTCCATAGGTTTAGGGCTGCCAGATTTTCAATTTTAAATGGTGTTCAAATTTTCTTCCCCAAGCAAAGTTTTGACTTTGAGACTTCTTTTTTTGTAGAAAATGCCTGATAAACATTAAGTTAATTTATTTTTTTACAGCTTATGCTCTTCTTGAATTTCCATTGCAAAACTCATATAAGAAAAAAATGTCTGCGTATTCTTCTTTCGTAAATGAAGGCATTTCAACAAGCTCTCTGATCAAACTGCAATCGTGACTTATTTTGAAAAACTGATAAAAAAATTTGTTTTCTTTTTCTTTTATACGACTTATTTACCTATTGAACATTCATGCCCCAAACTTAAAGCAAACACCCACAATGAAATCCAAAAACGGGCTCCGGCATGCATTCAAAACGAAGGAGGGCACTTTGAGCACCTGTTATAATTGTATTTAAATAAAACACATAAGAAACTACTAAGAGTTCTTGGAAAACTTCTCCCATTGCAAGTTGTTGCAATAAAAATGCGTAAAAAACACAAATAAGATTCTTTACCTGTTTTGGTTGTTCCAAGTATCATAAGATGTATGGGTTTTTGAGTGCACTTATTCATAAGTTTTTTTTTTATTATTGTTTTGTTCATCTGTAAAAAATAAAGAAACTCTATGTTTACCAGACATTTTCTGGAAAAAAAACATTTAAAATTGAAAATCTGGCAACCCTAAACCTATGGAAGCTCAACTTAAATACAGTCTTAAAGGTTATATTGTTATTTCTACAAAAAATTAAGTCTAAGATTAGGTCTCTATCATCATTATTGACTGAGATATCCAACTTAACACAGGTCAGGGTACACCAAAGTTAGCCTTTTCTTAAATTGTCCAAAAGTGATGTCAAAGTTGAGAAACGGACTTTACTGCATAACAATTTTTTTCTTAGAATATGACCAAGAATCAAATTCCAAAGTATGTTACACGAATTACGTTACATTTTTGGCCTTGTAAATCCCTGCACTACCTATGAACTCCCGAAAAAAAAATTATTCAAGTGATTAGTGTCGTCAAATGGTATGCTACAACCACCTTATTTGCTTTAATGCTGACGGTCATAAAATGTGGGGTGATCTGAGGTAACTTGGATTCAGAAAAATGGAACAAAAATGTGTTCTGGACACAGGCAGTGAGTCTAAACAATACCCACACAGAATTTCGTCAACTTTGACAAAGAGTTCGGCAGAAATCGATTTTAGCACGGCTACAGGTTTTACCCAAAACTTTGTCCTCTTCTTAAATAGGGATGTCGCAAATGTGAAATAAATTATATGATTCGATTAAAATTGTTACGTATTTTTGATAAGATCAAACGAGAATTTCAATATTTTGCCAATTATAAAGAAAAAGAAGGTTTGGAAAATGTTAAAAAAGCGCGTGCTTTTTAACATTTTCCAAACTCTTTTTTTCTTTATAATTGGCAGGATATTGATAATAATTGCAAACTCTTACTTTCTAAAGAATTTGAAAGTAGAGAAGTTGTTTTTTTGATTTCCTCATTGTCGCTCTCCTATACATGAATTAAAAGAATTACATAATTCAGCTAGTGTCATTTGTTTTCCCTTAGAAAGTGTTTAGATTAAAAATTTCATGCTTAAGTTTTTTTGATTGCTTTTTATTTTTATTTTGTTCTGCACATAAAAAATAAAAAAAAAAAAAAAAAACATCAGCAGAATTTTTTCTTTATTTATAGGCAGAATTTTGAAAAGCAGAATTCTGGAAAGCTGATTTTTAACCAAAATGAAAAAAAAACAGAATTTTGAAAAGCAGAATTTTCGTTTTTAAAGAACAATTTTGAAAAGCAGTATTTTGAAGCCAGAGTTTTGACCCGCTAACGTTAATGAAGTTTGACGAACGAAGCTTCTTAGCATTTCTCTTTCTTATTTAAGTTGTTTTGTCGTATTTTTTGAATACCTTGGCTTACACCAGCAGGCCAAGGGTAGAAATATCTTTCAGCTCCCAATACATGCCCTACGCTCGTATGCGAAGTTGAAGAAGATTATTATTCTTTAATTGTGCAATTTGTTCTTTTTATTACTGCAGGGGAAACGATATTGATTTTATTTTTATCGGGCATTATTTCCTCCGAACATATCATGCATATCAGCTTCGGCAAGATTCTTAATGCAGCTGGAGATCAGGGAGCTTATCTTCAGCTGCCATATAGAGCTCTGCATTAAGGCCACCTGCAGTTTTGTCAAATTTAAGCGTACGTACATACATTAACAGTATTTGTTTGGGAGGTTTTGAGAGGAATAAATCATCGCACTCTTACCTCGGCTGCGTAGAGAGAGTTGAGCCCCCCTTTAAATGAGGATATCCATAATACTAGAAAAGTTTCTTATGTTTACCGCAACTTGGCCAATCATCTTAAAAACACATCACAGGATCACAAAACGAAAATAAAATTCCAGTACAAACACTCACAAAAAACATATTTACGAAGTTGAAGTGGTATGTTTCAGTCATAAAATTTCTCGACATAAAATTTCATGCTAAACAAAACCAAGGACACAAAATTCACCAAAAGGGAATTGTTAAAGGAAGAAACACATCGCAATAGACAATTGGGTATGACAGACGTTGAAAGATAGATAACAGACGATGATGATGGACGATAGACAAAAGACAATAGACGAGACAAAAGACGATAGACGATAGACGATCGATAGTGTTAGACTACTATAGTCTAAATTTTAAAACTAGAAAAAAATTAAAGCTTATAAAAGTAGCCTAACTTTTCAGAGGACAGTAAAATAGCGAAATTATGTGAAATAATTTTTTGGCGATACAATCGACAGTAAATGATTGAACGATAATCTTCTAAGAAATTACGAAATCTAGGAAGAGAAAATGCGCTTAAGAAACTGTTGATCAAATCCATTTCTCTTTTCACCGAAATTTACCATTGAGGATTAGACTTGAACACTGGTGTCATTTTGATATGTTTTTTAAGGCGCGTTTTCAGAATCAAGAATGGCTACTTAAAAAAAGACATTGAGACGCTTTGTAAAAGAAATTTTAAATCACTTCTTCCTCTTAAAGTGTTTTGATAAATAATTTATTGCATTTTAGCTTAAACACCTCAGCTATCTTTTGTAATAAGGCTATACCGATGTCAGATTCTGCTTCAAGAAAGTAGGCATAACTTTCTTCCTGGTTTAGAATTTGCTTGTTGTAAAAACAAGCTCTAATTTTAAGGTTAATTTAGACTCTTTTTTGATGTTTTAAAATGTAACCCCTAAACCCCTATACGTGGTACCTACTCATCTTTTAATTTTTTTTTCGAGAAAATGTATTACCTACAGTTGTATGAATTAAATAATAATAATTTAATAATAGTAATAGTAAAATTAAATAATTTAATCTCCATCCAACAGGCTCGAGTGCTAAAGAGCACTTCGAACTTATAAGCATTTTTCGTTTTGTGTTTCAATGTGTGGTGTGCTATGGTAGTGTAATCGTTAGAGCTACGGAGTCGGACGTTGATATTCGAGTTCCAACAATATTTGCAAAATGTTTTTCGCGGTTTTTCTATTCCGAAAGGATGTACGTAAATGGTTTGTTTAATCGTATATGTAGGCAGGAGGAAAAAAAACTATCCTTTCCCAGTAGTTTTTGCCGTCCCGAGCTCCTTGAATGTTGGCCAGCATTTCATTAAGGACACTGCATCAAAGATCTTAAGCAAACAATTTTCAAAGAAAGTCCAGCTGTTGCTCTCCTGCTCTTAAAATATTCAGTAAATACTTTCAAAGTGAGTCAGCAAATTTGTTCTATTGATTTAAATTCTACTTCTATTCGGTATAAATGCCACGGATTGTGCACCTGCTGCACTAGGCCAAGGTCCCAACTCCCAAGTCCCAGCCCACTGTACACAACCAAGGGTAAACTGACTTTCGTCATATTTTATTTTTTATCCAGCAATCAGTGCTTTGGTGTGCTCCTGTGTCCTGTCAAATGTCAGCAGTCAACAGTCAATGCTTTGAAAGGAGTTCATGAATTTATCAAGTGATTTATCAATTTGGGACAGAATCAAATAATCAAGGGAAGTATAAAATTTTAAAATATAGCTAAACGTCATCTGTCAAATGTGAAGCGAGCTGTCAGCAACAGCAGTACTTACCTACTTACCTGCTTAATTTCCCCTGTCACTTGCAGTGTAAGCTGCGTGGTGCGACGTTGACCTAGGATGACACATTTTCATTGTGTGTTGCCTTGCCCTATATACATACATATATGTATAGTCCAGCGTAAGACGTGTAATAGAACAGCCCTTCAAAAATTGTGTAAGCTACTCAAAATAGAGAGCCAGGGAGAGAATGTGAAAATGTTGTCCTTCATCCCTTATCCCACATTCATTGCAAAGCTTATTGGGGACTTAACCCCTCGATGGCATACTACTTTGACGCGCCCGAGAGAAGGAATTCTACCTTCACCCAACGAAACATCTCTATACGGCGCGGCGTGAAAAATTCATGGCAAATAGTCACAGCACTGAGGAAAAGTCAGGACTTAATGTTTATTTATGCCCTCCATGTCTTACAGCCCACCTCTCACCAACCAACGGCAGGTGGTTAAGATATTGTGTGAAAGTAGTACGTGCTGCTCTCGGATGTTACGATGTTACCTATTAATGTGTAAATTAAGTCTGTTTCAAGAATGTTGCTGCGCATGACCTGATTATGTCTGCGAATGTGTGCACTTTCTCTCTTTGGAGTTACGGTGAGAAGTTCAAGTTATACTTCTGCTTTCTAGCTCCTGGCTCATATTGCATTCAAAATTGTACTCAAATGTACCTAGATTAAAAGTGAGGACCAGCTTTATATGAGTATATCGTGATGGGAAATTTTAAATTTCCAATTTTCCAGTATTCTATTAACTTGGCATTCATTCAGAAGAGAGAGAGAAAAGAAAAGAAAATTGAAAGAGAAAGAGGGCGGGAGAGAGAAAGAGGATCTTTCTACACAAACGCACACCTTTGGTTTCGTGATGTTGGTTGTTAAAGGAAAAATTAAATTTGAAAAATTTCTTGGGAAACACGTTCACACGTTTCACTCACAAGAGATGCTTGAACATTGTGTTGATGGGAGAAGAGAAGAAACGGCCATACCTAACCATTATTCAGTGGGTGAAGTTGAGATCCAAATGTCAATTCGAATTTTTTCTTTGTTCTATTAAGTTAAAGGGAAGAGTGTTGCCAGGCTTAATATGTTCCTTGTTTAAAGTAATGAACTTAAAGAAGTCTACAACGACATTATTGAGTTTAATTGGCAGCTGGTGAAGTGGTGATTCTTGATTAAATATGGTGGATGGGAAGCCGTTTCGATCTGAAATTGACAAAGCTTCCCAGTTAGGAACTTTAAGTAAATTTTTGATAATTGACAGAGGCATTGGATGTGGTGGAGACACAAAAAAAGTTTTCCACCCACTATCCCTTCTTTTGTGTTTCTTTTTCTTTTTAAATGGAATAACTGCTGTGGTAATTGGTTTATCGATCTGGTAGATATGTACTTATATATATTAAGTGATATAGTTCCTTTATTGCTTTACGGCTTAAAGAATTTAGGAACATATTCTCCTAAGTAGTTTCTCAAACAAATGAATTTGGGCTTACGAGTATAATAGATCTTTCGAGGGTTAGGGGAGAGGGGGGGGGGGGGGCGTTTGAGTAGGTTAAATGGGGTTGCGTTGAATGCGATCTAAGTAACTAGGATCGCCTGATAACTTTTGAATTGACATTTTCTAGGAGTAAGTAAAAATGTATTTAAAATTTTTTTTTTTAAGATAAGCGGATGCTAAGATGTTTGCCGAAATACAATGCACTCAGCAGTCATAATGTACCTTAATTAGAGCTCTCTATAAATTTTTTTAAACGTCTATGCTTAACTGTTAGAATCTGGCAATTCCATTACCTCCGATGGAAATCTATAGAGCGCCACGCGTGCCATCTGAATTTCATTCAGGCAATATGTATTATTCAAACCATCTTATAACATAAAACACTTCTTTCTGTATTTTCTGACCAAACTGTCGACTTTTCATTCCAATTCTCTGATAGGTTATGGGCCCAGTCCCAATTTTAACATATAAAACCAAAGCATAGTAATAGTTTTCTTTTTGCAATAATGACCAACGCCATACGATTCGAAACATTATCAAAAAGTAATTTCGAAACGTGAAAAATACAGATTGAGGCCGTCCTCGTAAAAAATGAGACACGGCTCTACGTCTGTGGAGAAAAATTAAAACCCAAAGTAGTTGGAGCAGATGCAACTGCACGAAATGCATCGCAACTCATACAAGATGCGTGGATACTAAAAGATCGTAAAGCCAAATCAGGTCTCATACTAGCCATCAGTCCTTCTGAACTAAGTCAAATCAGAGGATGCTCGACATCAAGGGAGATCTGGCTGAAACTTGAAGCCGTATATTCGTCAAAAGGACCCGCTCAAAAAGCGACGCTCCTGAAACTACTAACACAAAACAAATTGACGAAAAAAGACGACACTAGGAAGTCCGTAACATGGAAGTCATTCATAAACGATGAGTTACTGTCTGTCATGTTGTTGTACAGTTTGCCTGATTCGATTTAAAATTTCAGGTGTGCCATCGAAACCCTGACAGTCTTCCCGACATGGAATCACTGAAAGTGAAAATTATAGAAGAACACGACGCAAGAACTCGCAAAACCAGCCATCTGGGGCACTGTTCGCCAAACATAACACCAGTAGTCGATATGCCAAGAATAATTCCTACGAGAAACCTAAAACCAGTAACAGCAACGGCGAAGAGAGTCAACCATTCAGAAAACACTGCAATTACTGTGGAAAAAGGGGGCACAAGGCAGCTGATTGCTTCAAGAAGAAGAAAGCGAAAACTGGCACAGGACATTCCTACAAATCTTACCTCATCGACACTGCCAACGAAGATAACGTTGACGAAAGGTGGTGCTTAGATAGTGGGTGCACGTCGCACGTCGTTCTTACGTGCGACGTGCACTCACTTCTTCGAAATCGAAAAACGACGCAATCTACCTTGAAGCTAGCAACATCTGCATCATCGTCCATCACAGCCCAGGGTGACGTTGACGTGGAACGAGAAGGAAAACGTCGATGTAAAGCTCAACAACACGCTGCATGTTCCCGACCTATACGCACCAATTTGATATCCGTCGCAAAGATAGTAGACAAAGGTGATATTGTAGTATTCACCAAGAACAGATCCCTTATCCAAACAAGTGTCGAAGAATCGAAAATTATAGCCGAACGCGGGGCGATTTGTTTTACGTGCGTGCAGAATACCAGCAAAGTCACCTCTTAGCAAACAAGGTAGTCGGAGACTCTGACATATGGCACCGAAAACACGGCCATTTGAATTTTCAAGAACTGTTACTCATGTCCAAGAAGCATTTAATCCCTGAACTGGCAAGAAATCCCAAGGTTCGAAACATGCATCGCATCGAAACTGAATTTTTGAAAAAGCTCGTGTCCATCCATAGCCAAGGGGATGAGAAAAATAAATTTTAAAGGTTTTTTGGTTTCAGATCATCTGATCAGTCAAAATTGTTCACCACGTGCGCACTGGACACTTTTGACGAGGACGCAGTGAAGGACGTGTAGCGGTCACATGCGTCATTTTTATGTAAAAACAATAAAACTATGTAAAGTTCAATAATGAATGATAACATTACAAAAAACTGCTTCCCGAAATCATTTGTAGTTTTCTAGTAATCAATTTTGGAATATAGCGCTCGGAAATGAGGTATTACACAGAAAGACCCCCTTAACTGTTAAAATTTTTACCAATCTTTTCATATATTAAGGCCGTGTGTGAATTGCGTTAAAATGTGTGTTAAAATTTAACCCGCGTTAAAATTTGACATTAATGACGTGAATAAAATGGGTTAAAATTTATTGAGCTGTGGAGCAGGTTAAAGTGTGTTAAAATTTGACGTTTCTAGGGATAGAGAAATTTGCTCTTGCTTTTGCATTCAATTCAAACAGCGAAATATGAATCAAGAAAAAAAAACGAAGGCAGGCTGGAAAACTATACATTAAAATGTTAGTTTGAAATCAATTAATTTATATAAATTCAATGCTTTTGTTTTCTAGGGTTTCACGAAAAAAAAACTAATTGAAATTAGGATAAGTCTGGATGAAAAAAACAAGAATTAATACAAAATACTTTAAATTTGTCATTTTTCTAAACCAAATATGAATTTATTGTTTTGTTTCTTTTGAAATGTATGAAAGATATCAGCCATGAAAACTAATTTTCAGTGTTACTACACCGAATAAATCAATGAATCAAAATGGGAATTTTGTTTGAATATTTTTTTATTGTTGTTTTAAAATATGACATTAGAATCGAGAACGATAAATAAAAAAGATTTTTTTCAGTTTCAGAGACTTTTTATTAACCCTGTTTTCTTAAAAATATGTTTTGTAAGAGAAATTATTTTTCCGTTAAAATAAAACCAATTTTTGTTCAGGGAAATTTCTTAAATTATCGAGGGAAATTTTTTTAACCTACGCAGAAATCTTGGTTAGAATAATTGTTTTAACGCAATTCACACAGCAAATGGATAAATTTGATCCCACCTCAAACCAGACGTCAAATTTTAATCGTGGTAGAAGTTTTAACACAAATTTTAACGCAATTCACACACGGCCTAAATGGGTCAATTTGTTGTAAAAATATCACCACAAGAAGGAGCTAATTTTTATTCTAGAACCCGGTTCTTCTGTTGTGGATTATTGTGGAATCGGTGATAAATGGTTCGAAAGAGTAGTTGACCTCCATGTTGATACACAAACTTTTTCCGATCATATCCGTTACGCTGTCCTCAGAAAAGTTGGGACTTGCTAGTGAAATGAAGCTCTTACCTAGACTTTATTGGAGGGAGCATGAAAAAGAAGGATATCACCAAAAGCTTTGTCAGTTTATTGCGCAAACTGACATAAACGATGCAAGTTCAAGTCATGAAATTGATTTTTGCATTGATGCTATAAAAAGCTCAGCCTTTGATGAGAGGAGGTATGTTGCAACAGGAAAACAGAAGTGGCTTAATACAGACTGCGAAAAATCAAGAGCGAAATCCTTCTAACTGCTTAAACTAGCAAAACTCCGGGATGGAGAATTCTTTCGAAAAGCAAACACGCGAGCTAATACTCAGTACAAGAATTTGTGCATATTTAAAAAAAGAGTTTTTTTTCAAGTAGCAGAAAGTTGAACTAATAATGTATTTTCACCTGACACTTAAACTAGGTAACTATACGAAACTACCCCCAAACCTACATGAATTTACGCGGTTTGCCATGCAAAATGAAACCTTTTCAGTTGCTGGGTTTCAATGAAACCTACACGAAACCCAGTGACAAATATCGTGCTGAACGAACTATTTCCAACATCCCAGTTAGTTTGACGTTTGATAGCAGTACATCTGTTGACCTGCTTTCATATGTTGGTGACATTCTTTTGCATGTCTGTTTCTTGTTTATAAGCAAAACGAAGCAGAACACTGAAAAGCAAACCGGCGGGCGTGGCGCGGCGGGCGTCCAGATGGAAACACTTCTAAGTTAACACAAACCATCCTGGAAAAGAACCTAGATAAACTTTAGGTGGAATTATAGTAAAAAGGTAAAAGACTCCTCACAGTTCTGGAAAATAGTAAAGGTATTGAATGTTACCAAATTTAAAATTGGATATAATTAAGATGCCAATGTTTAAGCTGATATTTCAAAAACCTATTGAACCCTCTATCTAATAACGAACCAATATAATTCGCTGAAAATTTAGTATTTGTAGAAGATATAGAGCAGGATATTGACATCAAAGAGATTCGCTGTGTTTTGGACAAAGCAAAGGACAACAAAGCTCCAGGAGAGGACAGAGTCTCTTATGAGTTTTTTAAAAATGCTCTGAACGTCTTCCAGAATCATTTATCGAAGGTATTACACACTGCTGAAGTTCCGCATAGTTTTTCGAATAAATAAAAAGACGACACAAACAATGTAGAAAATCATAGGGGAATTTCATTTATGAATATTGTGGCTGAGATATATACAGGGATACAGGTACTGGCGTCATACTGAAAAGGCTTGAACATTGGGTATATAAAAAACGAATTACTAAGTGACTTTAAGCAGGTTTCCGTACAGCTGATCACCTTTTTTTCGATCCAAAATATTGTTGATCACTACTTAGAAAATAAGAGCAAATTGTATTCAGTTTTTATTGATCTTAAAGCGGCCTTCGTGACAGCATTGACCGCGGAGCATTATTATACAAGCTCAATTTTATTGCCTATATATGTATGAAGATATTGTATTGGCAGTATGGGACGGTGAACAATTGTCAGACTGGTTTGAAACATAAAGTGGTGTTCGCTAAGGATGTTTGTCGTCCCCATTGTTGTTCGCGTTGTTTATAAATGACATAGTTGAGTTTTTACTGAATGGAATCATATGTAGTACTATTCGCAAAAAAAACCTTCAACTAATGATAAACAAATTCTGTAGTTAATGCAAATCGTGGAATGTGGTGATAAACACTTCAAAATCGAAAGAGATAATTTTCCGAACCGGGAGAGAGACACTGTCGAAATGAAGACTGGCAATAAATAGGGAAAATCTTGAAGTAGTGGAGGAATTTAATTATCTGGGTATGATACCAACATCTAATCTAAATCCAAGAAAACATTTGCAGATTAAGCTAGTAGTTGCTGCAATAAATTCGACATGGAAAAAATTATTTAGGTGTAGACTCGTTGCGCATAGCCTTAATTTCAAATTTGTCGAAGCTGCTCTGAAATCTGTAATGACTTATGGATCTCGCATAATTTTGTCGTCATCCAAGTTGAGGACTTAGTTAGTAGTCATTTGGTATGAAAAATAGTGGTTACCTGGAAAGTTTTTGTGGAGTTTTGAAAATTGGCAGTTTTATAGATTTTGATGTGTTTTATCCGAATTTCAACTTTGCCTACTCGTATTTTTGCCGCTCGCACCGCCATATTGGAAAAATGGCGCCTAAAATTCAGTTTTCAGGGAATATCTCCCCCTCGACTCATTTTACGATAAAAATATTCATATACAAAATGAAACTACAGACAATTTCCTACAATTTACATATCTATATAATGGGAGCGTATCGAAATCATACTTTTCAAAATCCCGTTTTTCAAAAATCCCGAAAAAAGTTTTAAAATCCCGTCTACTAAAATATTCCTTTTTTACAATCCCGACTTCTAAAATCCCGCTCGATCAAGATCCTTATTTATTCGAATACCGCTTTTTAAGATCCCGCCAATCCCGTTTTAATCCATTTTAATATTTTACAAACTACGAAAAAAGTAGACAAAAAAAGAGTAAAACAGGTTTTTTACGTCGCATTGCTCAAAGCATACAACTACACTAATATAAACTAGTGGAAAAAATTAAAGGATCAAAAAAAAAAATCCAAATTTTTTGGGGTTTTTCAAGTGGTTGCAATTCTCTTAAAAATGGTCGTACAGGAACTTCAAAAAAGCATTTTAAAGTTCAAAGTTTCTAGTTTGAGATCTAATGACAAAAAATTTTTTCAAGCTACGTAGTTCGCTCAGTCCTAATAAATACTGAGAACAAATTTTTTTCGAAATTTTTTTGGTTCTTTTTTTTGGTGTATGAATTTGGAAATTTTTTTTTTTTTAACTTAACCACTATATGGACTGGATAGCTTGTTTGTTTAGCTTGAATTTGCTTTTTTGAAAAGTTCGATTCGACCTTTTCTCATTGAGATATCGATTTTTGAATGAAAAAGGGTCTGTTTGTCTTTAACCATCAATATCTCAGCAACCGGTGATTGCACAAGAAAAACAAGAAGAGTTTTGAAATTTTGAATAAATTTCCAACAAAAATCATTTTGGTTTTTTCGAAAAAAAAATTTCTTTCTAATCTTTACATTAATTTAAAAAATTAAGAAAAATGGGCTTTTGGTGTGTTTTGGAACAATCAAGCACCAAGTTGGATCTGTTAAGAAAACCGGTCATGTTGAGCGTGCCTTTTACAGTTTAATATGCCCACAAAAACCTCACAAAGTTTCGATTCAATCCATCAAGCCATTTTTTTGTTTTATTCGATCAAATTTTGGATAAAAAATTAAAGGATCATGATCTTAGTAATCTTAAAAAATGCAAAAAAATGATTTCGCACTTCTTTTATGGATTTTTAATGATAAAAATGCTTGAGTTTATGGGAAAAAAAATTAATTATTTGAGAAATTGAAAAAAATTTTTATGATTCCAAAATTTTTTTTCAATTTCTCAAAAAATTAATTTTTTTTCCCATAAACTCAAGCATTTTCAAATTCAAAAAAAATTCGAAAACAATTTGTTCTCAGTATTTATTAGGACTGAGCGAACTACGTAGCTTGAAAAAATTTTTTGTCATTAGATCTCAAAACTAGAAGCTTTGAACTTCAAAATGCTTTTTTGAAGTTCCTGTACGATTATTTTTAAGAGAATTGCAACCACTTGAAAAACCCCAAAAAATTTGTATTTTTTTTTTGATCCTTTAATTTTTTCCCCTAGTGTAAAATTATAAGAAATATTATTGATGATTTTATTAGTTCCTTTCCTATGTTCTTTTTTTAGTGCAGCATTTGATATGCTAATAATCTATTTTGATAATTTGAAAATTTGTTATTTGCTTAGCGCTACAATAAATATATTCCGAACAAATCACATGTTACTTCCTTTATTTTAAAAAAGCAAGGTTTTTAAAAACGGGATTTCAGAAAACGGGATTTAAAAACCGGGATTTTTATAAGCGGGAATATAAAACCGGGATTTCGAACCCAACCCCTATCTAATTTTTCATAAAGTCAATAGTTTTGATGTACGAGCGCCGTAAAATGTACTCCAACACACGTTTTGTTAAAAAAAAAAATTATTTGCACACTACCTTGAGGTAGAGTAAGCGGCGCATTTTTTATTACATGGAACACGGAAAACTGCTTCAGTAGGCATCAGCCCTGGATCTTAAATTTTTTATTGGCGGGGCAAATACTGAAAAATGCCGCCCCTACCAACCTATGTTTATTTTTACCTTTATCATCTTTATAATTTCATTAGATGTCCACTAATTGATTGACAACTGGACATAATCCTTCCCGAAATAATACTTCCAACGCTGTTTTTCCTGTGCTAATTTTATTTATTTTCAGACGTGTAGGATATACATTTTATACACAGCAGAGGATAGGACTTAAAATAAAAAAACTATAATTATAACAAAAATCGGATTAATTATTGCATTTGTTAATTGAAATTACAATTTTATTTTTCGAGTTTTTTGATCAGCAAATAAATCTATAACCTTGTCATAATTTAATTCGTGTGCAAGTCGATTTTCTATTGCTAAGATTGCAAGATAAGCGTTCCTGGCTCATAGAAGATCGCCAATAGTTTTTAATTAGTTTTTTTTTTTATGATTAGCGCGCATATCAAGGGGTTATGAATACCCTTATAATGTTATAGAACACAGTGCAAGCATTTAGGAAAATAGGAGAGGATTTAATAGAAGACACCGATGCACATTGCTTTTGAACCTTTGCAAATCGTAAAGCAGGGGAAATACAGAGCCAGGTTAAGCATTCCACATTCGGGTGGTGCGACTAAAATAAGGATCTCTATACTTGACTGTACGCCCAAAGTTGGGCTCAAGGTAGAACTGATGAGCGTTCCTAGCGAGGCGAGTGTTGCGGCTAATTTGTTTAAGGGGTGGAATGCAACTGGCTATTTCACTAGAGCACTGCTTGTGAAAAAAGCGATAAAACAGAGTGAGACAGGTAACGTTTCGACGATGTTCAAGAGAACCAATCGATTCTACGATTGAACTACTTACCTATCAATTCTAAAGCGCTATTTTGTACCCTATCAAGTAGGCGCAAAGATGTTTGAGGATCACCTGACTAGATATGGGAGTTATACTCCAGTTCTGGGCGGATGAAGGCCTTATAAATTGTAGCCAGATCAGAAGGGGTGAAGAACTTCCTGCATCGTCTCAAGAAGCCTAAGCATTTCGCAGCGTTTTTGGCGACTTCAAATATGTGGTCATTCCAACAAAGATCATCGTTTATATACATACCGAGTACTGACAGCTTTTCGATTTCTTGGATGCAGGTACCATTCATGGATAATGGCAATGGGGGAATGTTAAGCTTCAACGACAAAAGGCAGCATTGAGTTTTCGAAGCATTTAGTTCTACTCGGGTTTTATGACCCCATGTAACAATGCTGTCAAGGTCAGAATTCAATGAGCTTATCATACGCAACCGTTCCAGTTCCACATCCGAAGAACAGGGACGTGAATTTGGAAACGAATATGAAAAGCTGAGGATCGGGTCGTTAGCAAAACAGTTAAGCGGATTAGAAGTTTCAGACAAGAGATCATTTATGAAAATGAGGAAGAAAAATTAGATTTAGATTGCTAAAACTTCTCTCACAGCTTGCGGATGTAGTGGAAAGCGTAGAGTAAATTCGCAAGGTAATACAAATATTTGGAAAAGCATCCTGCGCACTGATCTGTTGCAAGAGAGAGAAACCTTTAGCTTTTTCTATGTCACCAAGTAAAAGCGGAGCTTGCTCTTTAAAAACGAGTTCCGTTTTTAATTTCTGATATGGTTCGATCAAATACCATCATTATTTCCTTAGAAAATAGTTGAACAAATTGGAGTGTTTATAATTCGTATTCACATAATCTCATGGAAATGCTTTTTATGTTTCGGAACTCGTTTGTTTTGCAAAATAGGGTCACACCATTTTTTCAGCAACTTTTCTAGCCTCATTTATCCAATACTCCATTGGATTTTGTGCCATTATTTGATAGGGCATTAACAGCAACATGTTCCACCGACCATCTCGTCTGACTACTTCCTTTTAAATTTGGCTTGACGTATTTTTGTATTGTACTCCTTTATGGATGCTGGCCATATTGGACCCATTAACCATTATCATAAGATTGGCCACGACATTCTCCGATATCTTAATCATCAACATGAAATCAGACTGTGAAAAATCTTGATCCTTTTGATCTTGCCCGTGAACATGCGAGAAAAATCCTCTACTTCAATATTAACTTCGGAAGATGCAGCAGATACTGGCGGATAACTCCCCCTGAAGCCAATTTTTCATATTATCTGCACATTGTTTTCCTTGCATTTTCTTTTATTTAGCATTTTTCCTATATTCCGCTCCAGATAGCTTTTTTCTTAGCGCGCTCATAATTACAAACTGTGAGCGAAAATATTCAATTCCACTGATGAAACATTTCAATCTAAACAATATTTTTATAGTGAATCGACCGGAAAACAAGATCACTGCATGGTGTAAAGATGCATTCGAAAAAGTTCGCTACATCCCTTGCGTTCATCTCCCCAATACACAGCCGCCGCCATCTAGCGGGTAAAGGGAAGATGGTACACACTCGCCCGATACACCAACCAGAAATTAATCATGTAGCTAGGGCACAGTATAGCTAAAGGTGAGGGGAAAACCATATGCCACCATATAGCACAGAGACCGTATTCCACCATGCGTGGAGAAAGCCCACACCAACCCATTGATGGTAGATATTGGGAAGTACATTAAACACCAGAACACCACCTAATGCCAAACTCCCCATGCACAAGCAGTGCGAGACATGCCCGTCGTCGGTTCGGTAGAGATTGATGGTGAATAACATGGATGGCATGGCTATGTCATATATCCAAGCATAGTGGTGTAGTGTACGCCAGCATAGAAGATATGGGAATTATATAGGAGTAGGGTATAGCCCATTAGTATATACGGGTTTGCACACGATACCACGACGAGTTGTGGGTATAAAAGGAGCAGCTCAGCCCAAGGAAAATCAGTTCGCCCGCCGGCACCGTCCAAGAGGTGCAGTTCTTCTGAAAGGAATCCGTAAGTGAAATACAACCTAAGTTAAAATCCCGAATAGTGGCCAGTAACAATATCAACTGGCAACCAGAATCAAGGTGGTTTGAGTGAGTCTTGTAAGAACTATTAAATTTCTTAATTATTGTGCCACCAGAGGCAGAGACTAGTGCCTGTGATCCCCCAGAGCTATTGCCGTTTCTGCCTACCAGGGTCTTCGGACGCCTGCCGTTTCTGCCTACCAGGGTCTTCGGACGCCTGCCGTTTCTGCCCACCAGGGTTTTCGGACGTCTGCCATTTCTGCCTACCAGGGTCTTCGGACGCCTGCCGTTTCTGCCTACCAGGGTCTTCGGATGCCTGCCGTTTCTGCCTACCGGGGCCTTCGAATGCCCGCTGTTTCTGCCTACCAGGGTCTTCGGACGCCTACGCGCTTCGACTTACCTGCGGCTACCTATAGGGTGAATTTGCCGCAAGGAATCGTGCCGCTAAAGGCATTAACTATAAATACCGATAATTTCTAATTACTTTTATCCCATAGCAATTACCAGCCCAGGGGTAACTACACCAGAAGTGATAGAAGCCGTTAAGATCCCTGAACGCGCTACGGAAGCGGGCAAGCCTGCAACCCAGCAAAAGCTAATAACTGACCTTCTTTAATAATTGTTTGTAAATTATAATAGTAAATATAGAGAGTTCGCAAAGAGAATTTCTGACCTTGTGAATTTTTGAGTGTTTTTGTTCACTGAACCCTGGCTAGCCGTGAGCATTACCTCGGCTGGGAAACTAAAAGCACGTCACAATGGAATAATAAAATTTTCAACTTAATGCAAAGTAGTCATACTATGTATACGATTTGACTACAATTTCACTAACACCTCAATTTACAAGTGGAGAAATCATAATGATTTTATAGATGTTACTAAAACAGGACTTAATCACGGACGGACACGGATAGGTAGTCAAAAAAAGACTTGAAAAGCGATCGATGAACTGTAATAGATTTATTGATATGACAATAGCACAATTAGTGCGATGATCGACAAGAAAGTACAAAAAATAATAATGATAATATATTGCGATCTGTCCACTCTGACTTTTGACTTCCATTTGACTGTGCTTCCCTTCGCTCGAAACCACAGTTGCTGTTTTGAAACAGCTTATTTTTTTTTCACTTACAACCCCCGTTACCTGCACGAGGTAAGCTGGGTCCGGTAATGAATAATGTTAAATGGTTTTGATGCTCTTTTTGTGTGATGTTTGTTTTAGGGAGCTATGACTCGCTGTCGCACACACGAGTGCTGCAGCGCTCTGTAATTCCTGAGGGCGAACGGGAGCGAATTTTGAAATTGTCTTTGCCGCCCCCTAAACTTGCCGCTCGGGGCATGGGCCCCGGCCGGCCCCCCCCCCTTTTTCTTGGATTATACAGTGCTTTCGAAAAAAAGCAATAATATATTATTATTTCAACAAGTAAAGATATATATGCTTCACAACATCAGCATATGTGAATAAATCTAATATTGCATCGTTACCACCAACAGAAGCACCAGCACGACAACATTCGTTCCGAACTTATCATCAGGTTCAGCAGTGGTACGGGAATGAACTAAATGCAGAGCAATGGGGGTGGAAAACAAATTCGAACATGCTAGTTCCTCGAGTGCGCAGCTCAGGAAAGCCTGTTTAAGTTTATTTCATGCAAATGCAAAAAAGGATGTCAGAAAGCTTGTGGATGCAGAAAGGCTGGGTTGAACGGGACTTGTGGTAATTCGCAGATTCCATCACAAGACAGCGGTGATGAAGAAGAAACCGAGACTACTATTGAACAGACAACTGATAATACCATCGCAGATGATGTAGACGAAATTCCGGTCTGTGACGTTTAGATTTCTAGTAAAGATAATGAATTCGCAACACCTGGTCCATCAAAAACAGCGAAGCGAGGATATATGTACTGGATTTCGGGTTATTGAATTGTTTGTGGATTAGGTCTATCGGGGATACCACGTTAATAAAAGACGCGCCGCTTACTCTGCCTCAAGGTGGTGTGGAAATAAGTTTTTTTTACCAAAACGTGTGTTGGAGTACACTTTGCGGCGCTCGTTCATCGAAACTATTGACTTTATGAAAAAATAGATAGATATGTAAATTGTAGGAAATTGTCTCTAGTTTCATTTTGTATAACTATTTTTATCGTAAAATGAGTAGAGAGGGAAATATTCCCTGAAAACTAGTTTTAGGTGTCATTTTTCCAATATGGCGGTGCGAGCGGCAAAAATACGAGGTGGCAAAGTTGAAATTCGGATAGAGCATATCAAAATCTATAAAACAGCCAATTTTCCAAACTCCTGGAAAACTTTCCAGGTAAAACTACCAAATGACTGTACTATATGCATTAAAAGCCACTTTTATCTTTCCTTGCTTCTCCGAAAGTAAACGAAAACTTCTGTTTTGAGATATTAATGTTTCTAGTTGTTTGTTTTAAATAAAAAGTTATTTTGATGCAATGATGGGAAATATTGAAAGCTTTATTATTAATATTAATATTATTTTTCAATTTGCCACCGTTCCTGCTGTACATACGATAGTATTTGCAAAAATTTCATGAAACTGGTATGCGGTGCACACAGACTGCTGCTGTAGCCGAGAGTGTGAGACACAATCCACGAACATCAGCTCGCCATCGATCAACGTTATAGAACAATGTTGAGATACTATTAAATAGGCCTTGGAAAGTTTGAGTGCCAAAATGAGCTACTGCGAAGCCAGCCAAAGCTGGGCTTCATAATCAATTGATGAGTTATCAACCATACACAAGACCTCAAAAGGATTATATGTACCTATTCCATTTTTACCCTAATCCGTTCCATAGTAGAACATCTTGGCAATTATTTCTATGCTATTCGTGGCAAAAATTCTGAAAAATGAAAAATAGAGTTCCTCTTAATGAATTGTTATGATTTCGCCGGCTTGTTTGTGCGTTTTCCAATTTTTTTTCAGTTACGGTTCGCCTTATCATGAGATCCCAGGCCATTCTTAAGGTTGCAGTGCACTGTAAAGTGGTCTTTTCACTATGTTGAGGTTATTCAGTTCTTTTTTTAGATCCTTTGATTTTACTTCGGAATTGCCATTCAACCCATTATGTGATAATGCTTCCTGGCTTGAAAACCAAGCAAACAAAACCTCCACTTTCATTAAAATAAAAAGTAAGACATGTACACATATTGCCTCACGTTCTCATATTGGAAATCAATATCAAAGTCGTCTTTACTTTTTTCCCCACTTCTATGTATGTTATTTTCATTTATATTTTTATCTTAAATGCATTTTACTTGCCGCCAAACAGCCACAGTGATGTGATGATATTCACATCACAATATCCGATCTAATCCCATTTTATTGTAAATTCCAGCTCGCCCACGTTGACACCCCGTCTACTAATGGCGTTTTGCTATACAACCTGAATCCTGAATCAATTCGCTAATATTTGCACGAAGTTTTTTTTTTTAATGTGTGCATACATTTGCTGCTGTTGCTTTCAGTTATAGTTGCCTTGATCAGACAGCCCTTTTCATATGAGGAATATTTTCTTTTCGTATGTTATGCAAACGTGAATATAAGTTTTCGAATACGTATCAGAGAAAAAGTTCTTTTATCTTAGTCTTAGAAAATTCTTAAGAAGGTGAACGGTCGAAACTGTGCGGTGTATTTTTATTTATTCACGATTCTGTTCAGTCTTTGTCAGTCTACAAACATGCTGTTACCACCCACAAGCTTATGGTTGACAATCTTAACCCTCCTTTACAAACTGGGATCCATTTGGACCCCAGAACATGTTTGAACTCTCATAACTTTTTTGTTTTAAATTTTTTTTAAATGGGATTTTTACTCAGTGAACAAAATTCAATTTTTTATTCATTTCTTAAGCTAAAACGATAATCAGATGCTTACAGATTTTTCTGCAATTTTTTTGTGAAAAGAACCCGTCCACACGAACTGGGGTCCATTTGGACCCCACTACTGAAATTCTATGAAAAATCATATTTTTTTCTAATAAATAATTATTTTATTTCAAATGCATCATAGTTTATGTTTAGAACGATTTAGTTTGAAGTTGTTGGCAGTTCCGGCAGATATTTAACACATAAGGTTCTAGTGTGGCAAGGGCAACAACATCTGCCACATCCATCGCAGGTGGTTCAGGTTTTCTTGTCGTCTGCTCTTGGACATCTGCCCCTTTTACTAGAGAGCCTTTAGGGGACTGTTGGTAATGCTTCCTGAACTCTCCCCAAAATACAGAGAGCAGATTTTCCTATGCCAGATTGTGTTGCAGGTTGTTAACGGTTATTCAGTTCTGACTCAACAGTTCCTCCGCTAGTTCGATGAGTTTATCGCTCCTGAACAAATTTTTGTTTCTTCTAAGCGGATTAAAGTGTCGGAAAATGATGACAGTCGCTAGGGCTGCTACGTCCAGTAAGTTGAAGAATACAACCATCGGCTAGCGATTTGTTTGACGTGTACATGAATAAATATTGAGACCATTTGGTCTAATACATCGACTCCACCTTTGGTGCAGTATCATGGCAGGTTTACTTTGATGACCGGAAGTGGCTTTCTCGCAGTTATGTTGTGTTGATAGCAATACCACTTGTTTGTTTGGCCTCGGAACATAACTCACCAACGCCATTTTTCCAGAAAATCCAAAGGTGGATGAGTGGACTGGACGATACTGCTTCTTGTTATGACTTTACATGCTCATTCTGGTCATCAAGAACCTCTTTCACTACAAAAGGTTGAGGCAAATCTCTTTTGTTTTTCCGAATCGTGCCAAGAATAGTGATCTTCTTATCCAGCAACCTCAATGCCAAATCCACCGACCGACGCCGACGTAATGAAATTATCAACAGTGAGGTTGCGTCCAGAATTGAAATATGATAGTATCAACGACATCAGCACATCCACGACCAAGTGCTGTACTTTGGTCAGAGCTACCAGTGTAGATAGAGAACTTCAGAGGATAGCCCGTTGAGCTTTCATTCAACCACCAAAACTTCAAGCCGTGTTTGGCAGGCTTGCTTGGCATGTATTGGCGAAATTTACATCGGCCGCAGAATGCTTTCAACTGCTCATCAATCGTTAAATTCAGATGGATTGTAGTTTGCTGATAATGTCTGGTTCTATTCATCCAAAATCAATTGTACAGGCGAGAGCAGGTTTCGATTTGCTGAAGCTTGTCCGCGGCGGCCAACTGGGTGAAGGAAAATCTTGAAATAATTCCGCTGAATTTGGTAAAGGCTTACAGAGAATTTTGGTGAATTCAATCCTTTTTGAGGTCATAAAATTGTTTGATGGCCTGAACAAACTGAAATAATGACTATTTTTTCTTTTGATAGGATACCTGACAGGAACAATTGATATGGATGAATTTTACAATCAGTAATTACGTAAAACAGACATATCGAAAGGGATAAGCGGGAATCCCAGATTTGCTAAATTAGACAATTTCCATCGTTTTTGAAATTGTAAAATTTTATTGATTACCTCCTACATACCTGCATAGTGACATCTCTGCTGAAATTTCTTTATCACTGCTATATAAAATACTTAGAAAGAATTCATACAATAGTCAGAAGAACTATAACTGAATAATATAAGTCAGAAATCTAAAAAATTTCGAAGAAAAATTCGTGGGGTCCATTTGGACCCCAGTTCGGGTGGACACGACTTTTGCCGGTTCGTAAATGAAGGTTAAACAAGATTTTTACTTGCGATTATAGGTACTATAAGGCAAGTCTTGCAATCGTGCAGAAAAAAAAATTTGAGATAACAATTAAAAATGACATTACGATGATAGAGAATACGAAAAAAGTGGGTCCTGCAATTCTGTCTGTCTGTCTGTGTGTCTGTGTGTCTGTGTTTCTGTGTGTGTCTGTGTGTCTGTCTGTCTGCATATGGATCTACAGCCTGAACCGCTTGAGCGATTTTCTTCAAAATTTGCAGTTATGGTCTCTGGAGTAGCCTACAGAGGGGTTTTTGGAATTGGGTTTCTAAGTCTTAAAATAACGGTACCTGCCTGATATGATAATACCTACTTTTCTCGAAAATGGCTCTAACGATTTTAATAAAATTTTACGTGAGGTATTATTTTTGAATAACTGTTCTAATGATGTAAAAATTTTTTTTAGAAAATGTCTAAAAACGGTACCTCCCATAGTACCGTTTTGAGGAAATTTCATATTTAAGAAGTCCTAAATTGTTTGAGAAAGATTGCATATCTATATTTCAAAAATCTAGTTTTTTCGAATTTTCATAATTTAAAAAAAAAAAGTTTGTTTTTTCGAATATTTTCAAAAAAGTATCTTTGATTTATTTCAAATTTTTTGTCAATACATCTTTTAGCAAGGTCTTAAACCTTGTGTACTTGAATTTTCAAAACCTCATTTTTTGAAAAAATAAAAAATAAAAAACCGGTTTTTTAAAAAAATGGCTCTAACGATTTTAATTAAATTTTAAGGGTTTTTATGTAATAGCGATTGCAAAAATATAGCGTTTTTAGATTTTCGCTTGAAACTTTTGTAATATTTAATTTTTTTAAATATTTTGCGTGATTTAATTCAATTTTCATAATAAGTGTGTAGTTGGCCACCCTGTACCACCAAATATATTAAGAGCTAATACTAAAACCTTTTACTCAGTCTTAAGATTTTGGTATTGTACTTAGCAAACGATCGCAAGTTCGTGCGACCCAGTCGTGCCCATTTTTTTTGTATAGTTTTTAAATTTTTACTTGCGATTATAATAGGTACTATAAGGCAAGTCTTGCAATCGTGCAGAAAAAAATTTTTGAGAAAACAATTAAATATGACATTACGATGATAGAGAATACGAAAAAAGTGGGTCCTGCAATTCTGTCTGTCTGTCTGTGTGTCTGTGTGTCTGTGTTTCTGTGTGTGTCTGTGTGTCTGTCTGTCTGCATATGGATCTACAGCCTGAACCGCTTGAGCGATTTTCTTCAAAATTTGCAGTTATGGTCTCTGGAGTAGCCTACAGAGGGGTTTTTGGAATTGGGTTTCTAAGTCTTAAAATAACGGTACCTGCCTGATATGATAATACCTACTTTTCTCGAAAATGGCTCTAACGATTTTAATAAAATTTTACGTGAGGTATTATTTTTGAATAACTGTTCTAACGATGTAAAAAATTTTTTTGGAAAATGTCTAAAAACGGTACCTCCCATAGTACCGTTTTTTTCAAAGCCGATTTTCTAGCGTATGGCTAACACGATTTTGAGGAAATTTCATATTTAAGAAGTCCTAAATTGTTTGAGAAAGATTGCATATCTATATTTCAAAAATCTAGTTTTTTCGAATTTTCATAATTTAAAAAAAAAAAGTTTGTTTTTTCGAATATTTTCAAAAAAGTATCTTTGATTTATTTCAAATTTTTTGTCAATACATCTTTTAGCAAGGTCTTAAACCTTGTGTACTTGAATTTTCAAAACCTCATTTTTTGAAAAAATAAAAAATAAAAAACCGGTTTTTTAAAAAATGGCTCTTACGATTTTAATTAAATTTTAAGGGTTTTTATGTAATAGCGATTGCAAAAATATAGCGTTTTTAGATTTTCGCTTGAAACTTTTGTAATATTTAATTTTTTTAAATATTTTGCGTGATTTAATTCAATTTTCATAATAAGTGTGTAGTTGGCCACCCTGTACCACCAAATATATTAAGAGCTAATACTAAAACCTTTTACTCAGTCTTAAGATTTTGGTATTGCACTTAGCAAACGATCGCAAGTTCGTGCGACCCAGTCGTGCCCATTTTTTTGTATAGTTTTTTAATTTTTACTTGCGATTATAGGTACTATAAGGCAAGTCTTGCAATCGTGCAGAAAAAAAATTTTGAGATTTGAATTTTGAATTAAATATGACATTACGATGATAGAGAATACGAAAAAAGTGGGTCCTGCAATTCTGTCTGTCTGTCTGTGTGTCTGTCTGTCTGTATATAGATCTACAGCATGAACTAATAGACCGATTTTCTTCAAAATTCGCTGTTAGGGTCTCTGGAGCAGCCTACAGAGGGGTTTTTGGAATTGAGTTTCTAGGTCTTGAAATAACGGTACCTGCCATACAACCGATATGATAATACTTATTTTTCTCGAAAACGGCGCCAACGATTGCGATAAAATTTTGTGTGAGTGATTAATTATGAATTGTCTTTCTTATGATGTAAAAAAAAATTTTGGAAAAAGGCTAAAAACGGTACCTCCCATAGTACCGATTTTTTCAAAACAGACTTTCTCGTTAATGGCTTACACGATCTTGGCGAAATTTTGGATTTAAGAAGTCGTAAGCTGTGAAAGAAAGACTGCATATCAATACTTAAAAAAATTTAGTTTTGGAAGTTTTAATAAATTTTTTTTTAAAAATTTTGATTTTTGAAAGTAACTTCGAAACTATAACTTTGATTTTTTTCAAATTTTTTGTCAAAATAACTCTTATTAAGATCTAAAATTTTGCATACTCGACTTTTAAAAAACAGTTTTTTTAAAAAAGTGAAAAATAAAAAACCGTTTTTTAAAAAAAATGCTCCAACGATTTTGATTAAATTTTCATCATTCATATGTATTAGCGATTGCAAAAGAATGGCGTTTTTAGATTTTTGCTTGAAACCTTTGGAGTATTTAATTTAATTTTTTCATTATTTTGCGTGATTTGATTCAATTTTCATAATTAATGTTTAGTTGGCAACCCTGTACCACAAAATATATTATGAAGAGCTAATACCATAACCTTTAACTCAGCCTTTAGATTTTGATATCGTATTTAGAACACAATCGCAAGTTCGTGCGACCCAGTCGTGCCCATTTTTTTTTTAACTGTACAACTTTTCTTGGATGAAATCATATGAAAATCGTACACACCATTTTCACGGCCCACTATCACATTGTAGCAGGAGCATTAGGTTGTATTTTTCGATATCCCAAACCTTGTTGCTTCTGACTTAGATTGAGTGAAATCGAACACATGCATCCATTGAAACCATAAACTGACACTGAAAGATTATGCTCTGGATGTGATGTCATGTTGAAGCAAGGATGTTATATATGTATATACACAAATAAATATGTACTCGGATCTCAAGTTCAATAAAAATTCTTTCGAAGATAGGTAGAACAGAAAGGCAATATACTGTCCATTGGACAAGAAGCGGCACTCACTTTGAAGTTAATCATATTAATGCGCCATATATTCTTAACATAGGAGAAACGAGAATAACATCTTGTTGTGGGAACCGGGAGATGTTAGATTTGGTGACAATTTGTGACAAGTAAGACCGGGGTATTAAAAATTGGAATGTGATAAAAGCCATGTAAAAAATTTGTTAGTTATTGTTAGGACAGCGAAAGGGAATACGAAAATACTCCTTATTGAGAACCCACGAAAATGTGCTAACAAACTACAGGATTTAATAGGAGACACCGACCGATGCACTTTGCTTTTGAACTTTTTTGAAGGGGAAATACAGAGCATTCCACATACGGGTGGAGCGACTAAACTAAGAATCTCTATACTTGACTCTACTTACTTACTTACTTACTTAGGTGGGCATTACAGTTCGGGGTGAACCTGGGCCTCAACCAACATCCTTCTATAACGATTTCGATCTCGGGCGAGCTCTCTCCAGTTTCGCACTCCAAGTCGGTTGAGGTCTTCATCCACTTGATTGCGCCACCTAAGACGAGGTCTTCCCCTTCCGCGATTTCCCTGCAATGTGCTTTCGAAAACCCGACGAGCCGGAGCGTTTGGGTCCATCCGCTCTACATGGCCCAACCATCGTAGCCTCGCGATGCGTACTCTTCTGGCTATGCCCATGTCGCGGTACAGCTCATACAGCTCGTTGTTGTATCTCATTCTCCACACATTGTCTTCGCATACGGGACCAAAGATCATTCGGAGAATTTTTCTTTCGAAACGACCAAGAGTTTCCTCATCCGCTTTCGATAAGGTCCATGCTTCCGCGCCGTACAGCAGGACTGGGATGATTAGGGTCTTATACAAGGTCACCTTGGTTTTTCTAGAGAGGGTTTTGTTTCTCAATTGCCTTCTTAACCCAAAGAAGCAACGGTTGGCAAGAGTTATTCTCCGTTTGATCTCCGCACTGATGTTGTTGTCCGTGTCTACAGCGGATCCTAGGTAGACGAAGTCCTGTACTACCTCGAAGTTATGTCTGTCTATTGTGACGTTTTGTCCAATTCGTCGATGTTCTGTGTCCTTGTTTGATGACAGCATATACTTCGTTTTGTCCTCATTAACCATCAAACCCATTTTTGCCGCTTCTGTTTCAATACTCGCAAAAGCACCTATGACATCACGCTTTTTTCTTCCCATTACGTCAATATCGTCTGCATAGGCGAGTAATTGTACAAACTTTTGAAAGATTGTTCCTCTTGTGTTGACGTTTGAGTTTCTTACAATCTGTTCAAGTATGATGTTAAAGAAATCGCATGACAGTTTGTCGCCTTGCCTAAAGCCTTTTTCGACATCTAAGGTCTCGGTGAGTTCTTTTCCGACCTTGACGGAGCAGCGTGAATTCTCCAAAGTCATCCTGCATAGTCGTACGAGTTTTGCAGGGATGCCGAAACTAGACATGGCTCTGTACAGCTCGTCTCTGTAAATACTGTCATACGCGGCCTTGAAATCGATAAAGAGGTGGTGAATATCGATATTATGTTCTCGGGTTTTTTCCAAGATCTGCCGTAATGTGAAAATTTGGTCTATTGTGGACTTCTCTGGTCTAAAACCACATTGATAAGGACCTATCAAGTTGTTGACGTGGGGTTTCAGACGTTCACATAATACAGCAGACAAGATCTTATAAGCGACGTTAAGGAGGCTTATCCCTCTGTAATTGGCGCAATTGTGAGGGTCTCCCTTCTTTAGGATCGGGCATACGATACCGAGGTTCCATTCATCGGGCATGCTTTCTTTCGACCATATCATGCAGATCAGCTGGTGCATGCTCCTTTCCAACTGGTCTCCAGCTGCCTTGAAAAGTTCAGCATCAAGGCCATCTGCACCTGCAGTCTTATTTGATTTAAGTTTGCATATGGCAAGCTTAACCTCTTCTAGGTCGGGAGGACGGCATTCTTGATCATCGTCCAAGCTGAATGGGGCAATCTGCCTGACAGCGGAATTTGTGTCTTCATCGCCGTTATGCAGTCTGCAGAAATGATCTTTCCAAATCCTCAGTAGCGACTGTGACTCTACAATTATGTTTCCCTGCTGGTCTTTACAGGCTTGAGTTCGGGGTTTGCCACCCTGGCAGGATCTTTTTACCTTTTGGTAAAACTTCCGAATCTCGTTCCTGTCATGGCACCTCTCTATTTCCTCAAACGAGCGCTTCTCATGCTGCTTCTTTTTCTTTTTGAGAAGTCGGTGTTCTTCCCTTCTTCTCTCCTTGTAAATCTCGTTATACTGATCGTAAGCAGCCCTTGTTCGTGTTTGCATAAGCATTTGTCGTGCTCTTTGTTTGGCTGCATTTGCATGCCTGCATTCTTCATCGAACCATGGGTTTCGTTTTGGTGGCCGAGTGAAACCCAGAACCTCAGAGGCAGCGGTTCTGATGGCTTCTTGGCATTGCTGCCACTGGTCTTCAATGTTTAATGCTGGCGGCATGGGATTCAAGGATAATTGAAGGGACACTCGATTGGAAAAGGCATTGACAATCTCTTGCGATTGTAGCTTTCCGACGTCATATCTCTTCACAGCGTTAGTTCGCGCTGGTCTAGAACAAGATATCCTCATTCGTACCTTGGCTACAACAAGGTAGTGGTCCGAGTCAAAGTTGGCCCCTCGGAAAGTTCGGACATCTAGAACACTGGAAGAGTGCCTTGCGTCGATCGCAACATGGTCAATTTACTTGACTCTACGCTGCGGCTAAATTATTTCAGGGGAGGAATGCAACTGGCTATTTCACTAGAGCACTGTTTGTCAAAAAAGCGATAAAAGAGAGTGAGACAGGTAACGTTTCGACGATGTTCAAGAGAATCAATCGATTCTACGACTGAACTATCACTTATCAAATCTAAAGCTCTATTTTGTACCCTATCAAGTAAGTGTAAAGATGTTTGAGGAGCACCTGACAAGATATGGGAGTTATACTCCAGTTCTGGGCGGATGAAGGCCTTATAAACTGTAGCCAGATCAGAATGGGTAAAGGACTTCCTGCATCGTCTCAAGAAGCCTAAGCATTTAGCAGCGTTTTTGGCGACTTCAAATATGTGGTCATTCCAACAAAGATCATCGTTTACACACATACCGAGTACTGACAGCTTTTCGATTTCTTGGATACAAGTACCATTCATGGATAATGGCAATGGGGAAATGTTAAGCTTCAACGACAAGAGGCAGCATTGAGTTTTCGAAACATTTAGTTCTACTCGGTTTTTATGACCCCATGTAACAATGCTGTCAAGGTCAGAATTCAATGAGCTTGTCATACGCAGCAGTTCCAGTTCCACATCCGAAGAGCATGGAATATGGTATCGAATATGAAAAGCTGAGGATCGGGTCGTCAGCAAATCAGTTAAGCGGATTAGAAGTTTCAGACAAGATCTCATTTATGAAAATGAGGAATAGAGTCGGAGACAAAACGCAGCCCTGGGGCGCACCAGCATTTATGAAGTGGGTATCAGACTTGAAGCCATCCAATACATCTTGTATGGAACGCACGGTAACGTAGTTTCTTTCCAACGAAGAAGAGACTCATCGATGCCAAAAGCACGCATTTTCGATGAAAGATCCTGATGCCAAACTCTTTCAAATGCTTTAGAATTTGTTTTATTTCCTCGTCGGAAGTGTAAGTTATAGGTTTAAACATTTTTTTGGTTATTTTCAGTTCCCTTTAGTTTTTCTTTTTTAAATTGTGTACTCTAAATAAAATCTATAGTCATCGTTTTTTAAAGAGAGGCTCTGGTTAATATCACTCTAGCGTTGGGGTTAAATTAAATAGAAACGATATATAGACACCTGGCTTACTAAAATAGACTTGGTTAAAATAAACCTAGAAAAGTAACAAAATTTTCACTCCTCACAATACCAACAAGCACTTTTAAAACTTTCTTCTTCACTTATTTTATCTAAAAGCGCATTCTTCGTCCCAATACATTTTGCATGAACTGCATTACCACATACACCATAGCATGCGAAAACAAGTGAGTTGGAACTATCCAGACATTTAACTGCTGCACAATTCATAGCAAGCAAATAAAAAAGGGTTTTTGGGAGCAGAACAAAAAAATGTGAAAAATATTAAGCAAACATTTTTTTAGGAATGACTGGGAGTTGAACCTAGAATGGTTTACTTAGTGTGTATTCTAATAAAAATTAATGCTTTTACCAAATGCACCAAGCAGACGATAGTAAAAATATTACAAAGTTATATATTATGTTTATGAAATATGGTTAATGAAGGAAATTATAGTTTGAGAAGAAAGGATAGTTGAGGAATTTAAAGTAGTAACTAGAAACTTGACAAAATTCATAGGAACGGGAAAAAAAACTTTTTGTTACCAATCACTACACAATTAAGCTAAACAAGAAAACTAAATAGAAATTAGGTTGATTTATAAATCATAATAACACATTAAACAAAAATTCGAACTTAAATCGCTTATTTAAATTGCAGTTTATATTTAAAATCAGTAAACTACACAAGATAAATGAAAAAAAGTAAGACGCGATTAGAACACAAACTAAACACACAAGAACCAGTGTTACCAGTGTATCAGAAGAATTTTTTTTAATATTTTGTAGGGTAAATTATATTTGTTTGTGCAGGGTACCCGGGTACCCTAAATTGCAGGGTAATTTTTCCTCAATTCTTCTTTACGAGTATCCCTAATTATTGTTAGAGCTTTAACAAATATGAACAGGATAATAAGTGTTAACAATGTCGCGTTTCAATTCCATAATTCGTATATTAACCGTCATAAACAAATACCAAACATTATACTGACTGCTATATGTGCAAACCTATACCTACATTAATTTACCTATCTCCTTAACTAATGCAGATCCCATTTCAAAACTTAAATGTATTATTTAGATAGTCTAAGCTATATTTAAAATAAATCTGGTCGAAGTTTCCAAAATTTTATTTTGAGGAGACTAAACGTTTTTTTTTTTAAAATTTGATTCCTTTTTTAAAAAGATTAGGAAATTACCTATACAAATCGTGTAGTTAGAAAACTTATTGTAATTATTTTCAATAAGAAAAAATTCTTCAAAAAAATCTTAACTTCGATTTAGACGATTTTTTAAGAGATTACAACTAGACAAATTCACTTAATATGAGAAAAAAAAAAATTGTGTTCATATTTATTTATTTTATTTTATTTCAATATCGTTAATGCTTAACAACTGTAAGATTTAAAATCTTATATGGTAGTTGTAAGCTTATTTTACAAAAAAAATATTGCTGAGCGAGATAAAAGAAAAAGTTGCTTTAATTATTGAAACTATTATATGAAAATACATCAATTATTAAATATTCATAATGAAATATGAGATTACATATTCATATTGAAAAATGAGATCTAAGCACCCATTTTATGCTTGTTGCGTTCAGATTTTGTTTTATATTACGAGGTAAAGTGTTCCAAAGCTTAACAGAATTTACAAAAAACTGAAGTTCCGATGTGTAAGAAGGGATAATTAGCTAACGAGATCTAGTTGTGGACCCAGTTCTAACTCTTCTTACTCGGAAAGCAGAATCAAACTACGAAGTTCGAAATATTTTTCGAGAGGCATGCATGGAGGAGGAGGAGGCATGCCTAGTAAGCGCGGAGCAAAATCAGATATCCTATCGTATCCACGCAGTCCAAAAACGTAACGAACGATAGAGTTGAAAGCTACATTAAGTTTTCGCTTGCTCGCGAAATTGCAGTTACAATAGATTTCACAACCATAGACCAGGATAGGAATTACCAAAGTTTTAGCGAGAAGCAAACACGTTTTTAGTGGAGTGAAATATTGTGTTACCCATAACGTACGAAGTAAACCATAAACCTTGCCAGCGAGTCCATTGATATGATCACCCCAATTCAAAAAACGATTAAAAGTCACACCAAGGTTTCTTGCTGTAACCACATATTCGATTGGACCATTACTCAGAACATAGGGTGGAAAACAAGAAAGGTCAAGAGATTTTCTATATATGACAAGACATTTAAATTTTTTTGGGTTCAAAATTAGTCCGTTTGACAATGACCAATTAGCCACTGTCTTCAGGTCTTTATTGACGCAGAAGGCTCCATGTTCAATAAGTCCAATTGGACAGCTGAAATACAGCTGAACGTCATCAGCATACAAATGAGAGCTACAATTTACTAATGAAGATGGAAGTTCATTTACATAGGCAGAAAACAAAAGAGGACCCAGTATTGAACCTTGAGGTACACCAGTTACGTTCGGCAAAAAATTTGACAGAGAGTCACCAACTTGCACTGCTTGCTTCCTATCAGTTAAATACGAAAAAATTAACTTTGTTGCACTGGATGAGAAATTAAAATTTTGCATGAGCTTTCTACATAGATTAACATGGTTAACAGAATCGAAAGCCTTCGAAAAATCCAACAAAACTAGAAATGTAACCTTGTCTTTATCCACCGCTTTTCTAATGTCTTCAGCAACATTTAAAAGGGCAGTTACACAGCTGTGTTTCTTCCGAAAGCCAGATTGATAAGGACTGAGTAATGAGTTACTAGATAGCAAAACATTAATTTGCTTTTGAAGGATCCTTTCAAAGACTTTTGATAAAAATGGCAATACAGAGATAGGTCTAAATGCATCTCTTTTAGCGTTTTAGGGAAGTGGAATGGGAAGTGGTATAGACCGGTCGTCAAAATAGATCGCGTTTATCAGTGAAACAAATTGGAGGTTGTGTTATTTATATCGAGGGACTAAAAGTATAACTGGACTTAATATGAACAAATTTAAGAACCTCACTTTTTTTTCTCCGTCCGCTTGACGTGAAATGCCTCATAAATAGGTGAAAGTTCAATCGTAGAATCGATTGATTCTCATGCACATTGACTAAATGTCACTTGCCTCACACCCTTTTATGGTTTTTTTTTTACAATCCGTGGTCTAGCTAGAAAGCCAGTTGTATTCCTCCTCTGAAACAGTTTAGCAGCGACACTCGCCTCGCTATCGCTAGGATTGTTTTACCTTGGCCCATCTTCGGATGTACAGTCAAGTATAGAGAGATACATATTATTTAAAAATACTGTTTTCCACTGCATTTCAACTCACAAAAGTTTTAAAGAGTGTGCATCGGTGTCTCATAGCAAATCCTCTTCTACTTTCCTCAATGCTCGCACTGTATTTCATAACATTATAAGGGTAGTCATAACCCATTGACGTGCGAGTTAATTACATAAAATAACAAAAAAAAAAACATATCTTTAAAAGCTATACAGGCACCTGTCTGGCACAGTGTAATCTTGGGTTCGATAGGTTCTACTTTGAAAGTAATTTTACTTAGAACAACACTCCTTAAGGGCCCGACCCATAGAATCCGTTGGTATCTATACCAATTTGCCGATGAATTTTGCCGTAAGCACCGGATAGGGGTAGAATCGGTCCGGTGTTTTAACAGATATAAACAAGTCTAATTGAATCACAAAAATTAGATATTAGTAAGGTTTCCATTTAATTGTTCACATTTGGATTTTTTTTTTTAACTTTGTGTAGTGGTATGTTTTTTTGAAAGTTTAAGCCAGCAAACAACAACGGACATTGGTACCCGTGGCGTGATATGATGGCATATCCGCCTGTTAACCCTGAAGTTCGTGGTTTGAATCCCAACAGAGGTAAAAATGTTTTTCCACCGGTATCGCGTTTCGCGAGGAATTGGCAAGTCCTCCGTTTGTAAATTCTTTTCCATGAAAAGCGCTTTCTCTATTAGCCACTCGGAACCGCAAAAGGTTGTAAGTCCCCCTCCATTCCCTGACAATGCAATGGCTGTGAGCAATGCGCTAGGCCCCGGGGCTCCTCGCTCTGTTGCGCAACCCTATTTTTTTTTTAACAACAGCGGATTAATAAACCGTAAGTACATACTTTGACAAAGTATAGAAGGTCGAGTTTCAAAGAACACAATTAATATAGATGTAAGTTTGTTGCCATCTAACATACAAACTTAGCCACCATTATGACTACATTTGCCACATCTCGTACTTTGATAAAAACTACTTGCTTTATTAATAACTAGTGTAAATGATTTTACTTTTCAATTATTAATATTTTGTATTGATATATAATTTTTCATTCGTTTTCAATTGTTCAAGAAGTTGGGTTACAGAACCCTAAGCCGACATAATTGTTGATTTAGGTTATTAAAAATTATTGTTAAATTATTTTATTAATCTATAATTAAATTATAATATGTAGTTCTGTTCTACATCAACTTGTGTCGTTATTGACCTATTGGATTAATTAAAACCATATAAGTTTCAAGCTATAAAAACTGAAACTTACAAATCAACAATTAAGATGGAAGACCTCAAGATTAAATTCTGTTTGTCTTCCGAAGCTTGGGAAAACAAAACTACAGTTAACGTGAAAACCATTCAAATTTTGGGCCAAGAGGAAATTTTTTCTTTTCCAATTGAGAATCAACCAATCCAAAAACATATTGAATTGGCGAAACTGTCTATTATCAAAGGAGCAGTGAAGAGCCTAAATACAAGAGGAAAATTTAGAAATATTACCATTACACTAAAGAAAGAGTTGCAAAGTTCATACTTGGATGAAGAAGGTAATGTAGTCTTTTGTGGTTATTATTTAGAGGCAATAGATTTTTCCCCCCAACGCACTTCCAATACCCCTTTACCAAATATCGAAAATCCCATCCGGTCTATTTCAAATAATATGATGCTAGAAAAATTTTCAATTAAAAATCAAAATGCAAAGTCATGGTTAAATTTATTTATGTTCGAATGTGATAGATTAAAAATAAGTGAGGAACAATTCCCCGAAGCTTTAAAAATAAACTTGGAAGGACCTGCTTTAGACTGGTTCTCATCTTTATATAAAACGTGTTCTATGGATAAACCTTGGGATTATTGGAAGATATCTTTCCTAAATACATTATTTGGAGAGAAATCATGGAGTGAAATTGAGTACGCTTATTCTTTTCGTTGGTTAGGTGGTCCATTGCTGGACTTTGCTTTAAAAAAGATAAATCTTCTTATTGATGTCGATCCAGACCAGAGCATAAGTTCTCAAATCAATTTTATTATTTTAGCTTTACCGAAGTTTGTAAGATCGCGTTTAAATAAGAAAGAATTAGTAACGATCGAACATCTTATGTCTACCTTCACCTTGCGACAGCTCGATCCTATATCAAATAATAGTACGCATACGAACAAATATGAATTTGAAATAAATAAACAAAAGCGAAACTTCGTACCATGTCAAATCTGTGAGAAAGCTGGTTACGCGAATAGATTTCATTCAGAAACTATATGCAGAAACAAAGTTAGACCTGCTAATGTAAGATTCTCAGAATCAAAAAAACTGAATTTTATCCCGCTTATAAAACTTAATGTTATAATCAATAATGAAATTGCAATTGCGCTTTATGATTCCGGAGCCAATGTGTCATTGATAAATTACAAGTTTTTTAAGAAATTACAATTGATTAACAATTTAAGCGGGATTCAAACGATAAAAACAATGAGTGGTCTCACAGATGCGCATGGTGAAGTAACGGTATCTTTGAAAATACTTAATATACAAAAAAAAATTTCATTTTTTATTATGAAAAGTGATTTATTTGAAGAAGATTTGATAATCGGGCTGAATTGCATTAAAGAGTTTCGATTATGTCAAAACTTAGAAATTACTCAAAGTTGCAGTCCTAGGCTTGAAAATGAAAATTTTAAATGCAATCAGAGCTTGATTTTACCTATTGAAAATAATAGTAATGTTTTGAATGATCTTTTAAAAAAATATGATAGTGTTTTTGCTAAAGAAAAATTTGATATCGGTACTGTTAAAAATTTTGAAGCAACGATAAGATTAACAGAAAATAAATATGTATCTAGAAAACCATACAAATGTTCCAACCCAGACAAAATAGAAATCGAAACTCAAATAAAAAAATTATTGAAAGCAGGACTTATTGAAGAGTCATATAGCCCATATGCTTCCCCTGTTACTTTAGTTTATAAGAAGGAAGAGGGAAAAAAATCACGGTTGTGTATTGACTATCGTGAGTTAAATAAAATAGTTGTCCCCGAAGGTCAACCATTCCCTCGAATTGATGATCTTGTTGTTCGTGTAGGAAAGTGTGTTTACTTTTCCAAACTAGACATCAATTCAGCCTTCTGGTCTATTCCTTTGCGGGCTAAAGATAAATACAAAACCGCTTTTGTGACACACCGTGGACATTGGCAATGGGCATGCTTACCTTTCGGCCTAAAATCAGCTCCTGCTATATTTCAAAGAATTTTATCAGGTATAATAAGAAATAACTACCTGGATTCTTTTGCTATAAATTATATAGATGATATATTGATTTTTTCGAATAACTATTCTGATCATTTGCAACACATTAAAAGAACGTTACAGGTTTTACAAGAGCAAGGTTTAAAGTTAAATACAAATAAATGTTGTTTTGCACAAAGAGAAGTTACTTATTTAGGACATCGAGTATCAAATAATAGCATTAAGCCGATTAATGATAATTTAATAGCTTTAAAGGATTTCCCTGAACCAAAAACCAGGAAAAATATAAGACAGTTCCTGGGCAAAGTGAATTTTTATTTAAAATACATTCCCAGGTCGGCAATGACTTTAGAACCTTTACATAACCTCTTACGAAAAAATGTAAAATTTGTATGGTCAGATGAATGTAAAAAAAGTTTTGAAGAAGTTAAAGAATATTTATGCACAACGCCTGTCTTAGCGATATTCGACCCAAATAAACCAATATAGGTACATCTATACGGATGCTAGCATAGAAGGTGTTGGTGCAATTTTAAAACAAGCTCAAGAAGATGAATCTGTTAAGCCGGTGTTTTATTTCTCACGAAAACTTAATAAATCTCAGAAAGCAAAAAGAGCAATATATATTGAATGCTTAGCAATAAAAGAAGCAATATTGTACTGGCAATATTATTTAATAGGCCAAAGATTCAAAATATTCACTGATCATGAACCATTGCGAAATTTTAATATAAAGAACTGCAAAGACATAGAATTACTACACATTTTAAATTTCATCTCACAATTTGAATTCGAAATTCAATATAATCCGGGTATAAACAATACAGAAGCTGATTGTCTTTCGAGAAATCCAGTCCTTTCCGAAGAAAATGATAATTATAAATCACAAATAAAAATAGTGAATTATTTAACAGTACAAATCATACTAGAAAATCAAAAACAGTTAAAATTTGATAAATACTGTAAAATAAAAAATAAAATTATATACAGAACTTTAAATAAAAGAGAGAAAGTATGGTTAACAGAGGACTATGGTATCACATTACTCAAGAAAATACATGATTCGCATGGTCATATTGGTGTTAAGCAAATGATATTAACAATTACACCAACATTTTATTTCAAAAATATGCACAAACACATTAAAATCATTTGTAAGACTTGTGAAACATGTATAAAAAAATAAAACAAGAGTTGGTAATTTTAAAGCTCCATTATCGCAGTTAGGTCCAGCATCGGTTCCATTAGAGATAGTATCATTAGATACAATAGGAGGTTTCACCGGAAATAGATCCCCAAAAAAGTATTTGTATTTGATGGTAGATCAATTTACACGTTTCGCATTTATTTCTACGTCGAAAACACAGTCAGCGAGAGATTTTATAAATCTTGTCAAGTCAACTGAGAAAAAAGGCGACATTAAAACGATTTTTACTGATCAATATCCTGGTATTAATTCCTCGGAATTCAAAAATTATTTAAAGCACAAAAACATAAATTTGATTTTCACAGCAATAGACTGTGCATTTTCTAATGGGACAGAATGAGCGAACCAACCAAACTTTAGTAAATAGAATTCGTTGCAAGATATATGAAAATAAAAATAAGCCTTGGTCAGTGATTGCTGAACAGTGTATTTCCGATTATAACAATACCATTCATACTTCAACGGGTTTCTCTCCCAATTATTTGTTAACAGGTAAGGATGACTCAATTATCCCAACGGAATTAAATAAAAATACGCTGGAAAACTTAAATTTTAATAGATCTGTAGCAATACAAAATTCTAACAGATCGCATAACATAAACAAAAAGTATTATGACAAACACACTAAAGACATTGAATATAAAGAAAATGATTTAGTTTATATTCAAACTGGTAGCAAACGGAATAGAAATAAATTAGATCCTGTTCGAATAGGTCCTTTCAAGATTAAGAAAAAGATATCCAACTCCATTTACGAGATTGACTTTGGCAGAAAAAAGAGAGACTTGAACATTTTTCATAAAAGCAAGATGATTCCTTATTCTTCTTATCCATACGAATTCTCTCGGGGAGGGGGGATGTAAGTTTGTTGCCATCTAACATACAAACTTAGCCACCATTATGACTACATTTGCCACATCTCGTACTTTGATAAAAACTACTTGCTTTATTAATAACTAGTGTAAATGATTTTACTTTTCAATTATTAATATTTTGATTTGATATATAATTTTCCATTCGTTTTCAATTGTTCAAGAAGTTGGGTTACAGAACCCTAAGCCGACATAATTGTTGATTTAGGTAATTAAAAATTATTGTTAAATTATTTTATTAATCTATAATTAAATTATAATATGTAGTTCTGTTCTACATCAACTTGTGTCGTTATTGACCTATTGGATTAATTAAAACCATATAAGTTTCAAGCTATAAAAACTGAAACTTACATAGATATACCATTTTTTTTGGCCAAAAGAAAGTTATTGGCTGTAATAATTTAGGTATGCAACAACCTGTTACAATTTGTATCAAAATCCAAGGTCAGGTGTATAAAAACTTTGTTCTATAGAGTCAATTTCAAAGCGACTTCTTCTTTAGTTCATACCGAGTTGGAGTTTGAAATTGGTTCCACAATTTGGTAGCAATCTCAACAAAATGTATGATCGTCCAGGGACAAAACTTTGTGATTTTTTTAAAATGATTTATCAAGTTGTATTTACATAATTTGAAATCCATTTATTATAACTAAAGCAAACATTTAATTAATTTTTTTTTCTTTCCAGGTATGTAAAATACAACTTTGAGTTGAAAAATATGTAAGTAGAGCAAACACATCTCAAAAATACTTAGACCCTGGAATTTAAAAAATCAATAATTATTGACACCCATCTTCTGCAATTCGATCGAAAAGGAATTGAAATCACTTTTCAATTTCAGGTTAAATGAATTTGCATGTTTTTTTTGATCAAAATGCTATGCTAGCATCGATATTTATTGAGATAGATAGATAGATATTTTATTTCTTTCTTCAAATAGTATTAGGTTGCTACCGCTCAGTTTACACAGAGATTTGATAATTATATTATATCTTTCTACTGAATAAGTTATTTTTATAGCATTATAATTTTAAAATTAAAAGGAAAATCTATGTCTCGAAGGAAAATATGACAAAAACCTTCATTTAAGCATAATAAATAAGTTAAGAAATATATTCAGATTGAATATCTTAAACATGTATGTAGCTTGTAGCTGTATAAAAAGTTATATTAAAATGACAGTGTTGACAAAGTTTGCAAGTAAGTTTAATATCAAGTAAATAATAAATAGATATATATTAAAAGTAAACAAAACAAGTAGAATCAATTAACTATTCAACAAATAAGAGAGATAAATAAATGAATAAACAAAATTAACTGACTAGTTAACAATTAGGTAAATAAATAACAAATGGGTAAACTAATACATAAATAAATAAATAAATTAATTCAACAATAACTAAATAAGTAAATAAATAAGTTAGTATATAAATAAATAAAATAGAATAAATAAATAGGTATATAAATTAATAAATAAATAAATAAATAAGTTAATAAATAAATAAATAAATAAATAAATAAATAAATATATACATCGGAAATAGAACTTAATGTACGAAAAAAAAAAAAAAAAAAAAATACAATTATTAACTATTGTTGTGCTAATTGTACTACCAAAGGGTTGTCAGAAATATCACAGTTCATTAAAAAGTTATCAGTTAATTTTTGAATTCTTCTGCAAATCAATTCAACACCTGCTTGACTATGAATATCATTAGTGGAATGATGCCAGGGTAAATTAAGCATCATTTTTAATATTTTATTTTGGCATACTTGGAGTTTTTTAATATGGCAAATTGCACATCTTCCCCATACCTGACATCCATATAACAAAATCGCTTGGAACACAACCTTGTGTATAATAATTTTGTTTTCCATGCTTAAAAGAGATTTTCTATTTATAAGCGGATATAGCCATTTTATTGCGATATTGACTTTTTTTACTGTTTTATTAATGTGCTCTTTAAAGATAAGCCGCTTGTCAAGGTTCATTCCCAAGTATTGCACATTTGACTCCCATTTTATAGACGCTCCATTTGCTTCCAGCTCGTTACTCGGCAGATACAATCGCTTTCTTTTTCTAGTGAAAAAGATTGATTTTATCTTCCCAACATTTACTTTAATTTTCCATTTGTGGTAATATCTCATTAAAATTTCAAGTGCATTTTGAAGATGGGTCTCTATATTTAGACCAAACTCATGCGAGGAGAGTATGCATGTGTCATCTGCATAGATCCCTGATTCACAATACGGAAGTTGTGGAAAGTCGGACGTATAGACATTATATAAAACAGGACCAAGGACTGAACCTTGAGGGACACCATACTGTGCGTTAACTATGATGGATTCACATTTATTAACACATACTTGGAAACGTCTTCCTGAAAGGAAACTTTGAACTATTTTTAAAAGAAAAATAGGCATTTCAAATGTTTCCATTTTGTAAATTAGCGCATTATGCCAAACAGAATCGAAAGCTTTTTCGATATCCAAGAGGACCATACCCGTGGATTTACCTTCAGTACGATTTGCTTTGATTAGGTTACAGATCCTGAGAACTTGATGTGAAGTACTGTGGCCACTCCTAAATCCAAATTGTTGGTCAGGAAAAATATGTTTTTCTGCAATCAACGAAATTAGTTTTCCCTTTAGGACTCTTTCGTAAACCTTGCTTAGACTACTGAGAAGACTAATCGGCCTATAACTACCAGGAATTTCCCTATCTTTACCAGCTTTCAATATTGGGATTACCTTTGCCATTTTCCAGATCTCTGGAAAGTATTGAATCTTTAAACAAGCGTTGATAATAAATGTAAGATACTTTGTTCCTAATTTGGGTAGATTTTTGAGATATAAATTTTTTATCTTATTAAGACCATCGGTTTTCTTTACCCGTAAATCATTAATTATGTCTGAGATGTCATCATTTGAAACGTACTCATCTTGAGGTGTTTGGGTTGTAGTAGATAAGATTCTGATGGCGGCAGCATCTACCAAACTAGTAGTATCTAAATCACTTAGCTGTTGGGACACTTCGTGGTTTTTTCTAAATTCCATTGCAAACGCATTAGCTTTCTCGCTGTCCATGTAAAGCACTTCATTGGAACTTTTAAGGGCAGGAATAAATCTGTTTTTATTTTTTAAAATTTTTGCAATGTTCCAGAAAGGTTTGTCATTTTTCTCTAGCAGGCTAAGTTTTTGATTCCATCGATAGTTTCGAATTTTTTGAATTTCCGTAGAAATAAGTTTATTGAAATATTTCAATTGGTGGCTATGTACTGGTAAACGATATCGTTGCCATTGCCTTTTGATATTATTATTATTATTATTAATTAAAATTCCATTCTTTCTCAACTTAAAAGCTCAATATCTCAATAAATATCGATGTTAGCACAATGATTTTCGGAACTTTTTTGTAAAAAATTAAATTTCCTACATTTTTGAAAACATTTCTTTTGTAGCTATTGTCATTTACGAGATAGGGGCAAAAAAAGAAGAATTTAACGAAAAAATTGGATTGGTTCGACCAATGACAAATTCTAAAGAAAACCCACTAATGTCCTAGATTATACTATAAAATGCCTCTGAACTGTAGAATTTTCAAGAAAAAAAGTTAAATTTTTCGTATGAGATGTTTCACTCGATCCCAATTCTGTGTATTGGGGAAGCTGGTTGAGAAGATTTTTTAAAGTCCAGGTATGGAGTTACGTAATCCGTGCAGATATTGTTGTCTGCGTATCGTGATAAGATGTGTGCATTTCCTGTTTGGCTGGTTTTCTAGATATTACACTGATTTTACTGACTTAGAACGTTGTTTGCTGCCGATTCTCGAACATAGAGATCAAAAAGTGTGAGATTGAGGATTACTTCCAAGCTCGCGGTTGGTGTAGTTCTCATTGCTCCAGTTGCGCAAATACAGGCTGTTTCATTGCATTTAATTTCCTTTCATTTCATTTTATATTTACACTAGCTGATATTTACCCTAGCTGAAACGTTGTTTTGCCTTATAAATTATTTCTAGTTTCTAGATAAATTCTAGTGTAGACAAAAAGTAACTTACTTATTATAAGTGTATTGTATAAGTATGTGGTATATGCGTGAAATAGGCATTGTCATTGCAAATGCCAATCTAATCGGAAACTGAATTCGTTTGAATTGAATTGGAACATCTGTAGGTATGATAGGATTCCGTGGTATTAGTATATTTTCACCTTTGAACTTGCCATTTAAAAAACTGGCTTCGATAACGTTTTTCATTAATTTTGAATGATTAATCGCGTACCGTTGCACAGCCGTGGCGGGTTTAAATTACGAAGCAAGATAATTGGAGATCCAATCTTCAATTGTAAATTATGCGGTGGCATGACTGGCAAATCCAGTGAGTTCAAAAATTCTGATGGAGAATTGACAGCTTCGCTTGCTGTATCAATAGATTTGTATGATACCAAGTTAACTGGCAACAACTGTTGTATTTCATTTTCAAAATTTAAATTGTCAACGTCTGCATTTTAGCTGCTAAAATTGCTCTTTCAGCAAGCCACTCATGATTTATGTACTGTGTGTGTACATCGGGAAATATTTGTTCTATGAGAGTATTGTACGAAACAGCGATTGCGCAGAAATCGGTCCGTAATTTTACGTATCCAGTTTCATCTGTAGCAACTTTTCCATCACCGATATCTAAGAGTTGTTTTGAGAATGTTTCAGCGGATGGATCTTGAAGCATTAGAACGCGCATGTTTAAGATGATTTTAAGCAAGCGTTGATCTCATCAGCGTATGTTGAAAGTGGAATGACGGGAAGTGTTTGTCTGAAATCACCTGAAAGCACCTACAGAGTGGCGCCAAATAGTTTGTCGTTGTTTTTAATATCTTTCAATTTTCTGTTAAACGCCTCAATTGAATTTTGTGTGCCATAGTACATTCATTCCAGATGATAATCTTACACTGTTTCAGCACGGTGGCCATTGACGATTGTTTTTTAATGTTACACACTGGCGTCGGGGTTATTTTGAATATTTAGTGGCAGCTAAAATACTGAATGAGCTGTTCTGCCTCCATCCAATAAAGTTGCCGCTGCCCGATGATGCAGCGGCCAATGCGATGCCATTATTTGATCGTATTTCAGAATTAGTGAAATAAGGAATGTTTTGCCAGTTCCACCCGGTGCATCAAAAAAGAAGAACCCACCTTGTTCTGCTGAAACTGCGAGTAAAATGAGGTCATAAATTGTTGTTTGTTCGTCATTCATTAGTGGGACATTGCGAGTACCAATTGCTGCCATTTCTACAGTGTTGTAGTGCAGTTCACGATTCATTTCAGTGTTGATTATATCATATGCAGGTCGATTTGGCGAATTCATACCGAAATAAATGAGTGATAACTTAGTAATGACAATGCAAAGATCCTCAATAGCAATCAATGCTTCATTGTACATAGCGTCGCTGAATGTTATCGTTAGATCGTTGCACCGTGTACGATGTTGATACAATATATCATCAGTCATTGAATCTTTGTGATTACCCCACAATATGTTTACTCGAGCTGGGAAACATGTAGTCAACACTATAGCAAATAGTAGACGAATTTGTATTGCTTTACAGTTTAATGCAGCTTCAGCAAGCATGCACTCCCACTGGTCATCGTCTTCCAGCAAGCCGAGTGCAAGGCATGCGTCTTTAAATATTGGATACTGTTGCCCATTCACTTTACGTATATCTTGAAATGATAATGGGCCAGTAACATTAACCAACAACAGTCGAAGATAAAAGCACCCAGTATGTCTTGGATTGACTGTAAATAATCGCCCAAAAGCGTTCGATTTAAATAAATTGAGACATGCATCAACTGGTGAGCCTTGCTTGCGGGGCATCCATTTTTTTGTTTGAGCCCATTTGAAATAGCGTGGTACTTGTGAATAGACTAATGTTTTTGCAAAGGCACCAAAATCATCCGTACTAAACAAAAAATGCAGTGAGGGTAGTTTTATGTGGATTTGTAGCGCGATCAATCACTATCTCGTTTGCAAAAAATACACGCCGACCGTTTTCAAGATGGACGGCTAACTAAACAACTGATGGATCCCGTTCATGGATTGGAAAAACGATACGCCAAGCAGCTTCATTGGAGCTGACGAATCGACCAATTTGGTAGAGCGTAATTTCATCGTTTTTATTCATTGGAGGAGCATTTACATTAGTATTTTCTACTCTAAACACAGCAATATCACTGCCTTTATGGACATATGTACTTGCAAATATATTTGACGCTCTTCACAGAACTGCAAAACTCAACATTAATATGAGCATTGTATGTCTTGCTTAGCAGAGGCGAATAACTTACACTATACGTATATGAATTCTCTGCGCAAAAAATGTGATCTCAGATTTTATTTTTAAAGAAATTAAATTGATAAATATGACATTTACACTGAGACTGTAAAATCTAATTTACAAAATTCTCGAGTCACAGTGTAAATTAAAGAAACAATGTTAAGGGTAGATGGCCCTTATCACTTAGGGGTATGGAAAATAATTAGTAGCCAATTCTCAGACCTACTGAATACGCATATAAAGTTTGGTAAAAATAAGTAAAGACGTTTCGGAGGAGTACGGTAACTAACATTGTGACAGGGAAATTTTATATATATAAAGATATAAAAGCCTTGAGATCAGATCTCATTTATGGCTAAAAAATACAATTATTTACATTTTGGAAACTATAAGAATGCATATATATTTATTTATGTATGAGCAATAAAAAAATCAGAACGTAAAAAAAAGTTAGTACATAATGCTAAACATTTTGAGAAAAGCTTTGATTAAATTTACAATTGTATAGTAAAATAAAAAAATTAAAAGAAAATTACAAACAAATAAAGCAAGTTATTGAACAAATAACAAATGAAAATGTAACGCTTCTTCTGGGTTCTGTAGATGATCATTTAAAGAGCGGATAAAAAAATAAAAATAAAATTATTTAAATTTAAAATTGTTTTATACGGAGCTGTTAATCTGTTCCAAATTCTAGCACCAATTACGAAGAAAACCCTGCGAGTCTGCAACGTTGAACTTCTTGGTATATTTATATTGTTTGTACGCGAGGAAGTTAAAAATCAAGCCTCTTAAATATAAAGGTGGCGGTTTCAGATCGTACTAGCTTATACATGAATTTACAAATTTCAATAGTGAAATGCGACATTAATGAAACACCGAAAACACAATGGGACAGGTGTGTAACATGTTCATACCTTCTCAACGAATAAACGAACGCATGAGTTAAAAGCTACATACGTTTAATTTTTGTTTTCTAATTGAATTCATCCCACCATAAATAGGAGAACCGTAGCTTATGATTGGAGCCAACAAAGTTTTGACCAACATCAATCTAGCAGATTGCGGAATGTAGAACGAAAATCTCCATAATCGTGTTAGTCTAGTCCTCTATAAATCCTTCTTATAATATTGTTACCGTGATCACTCCAAGTGAGAGTTTTATTAAAAATGAAACCTACATTTTTTACTGTAGATCTGTGACCATTTAAAATTAACTGTGGGAAATAATAATAATCCAAACATGTTTTGTAGATTATTATGCTTTGAAATTTGCCTGGGTTCAAAACTAAATAATTTCTGACTGCCCACTCATATATCATATTAAAGTCATCATTTATATTGCTGATTGCATCTTCTAAGAGGCCGAGATGAAAGCACGAATATATCTGCAAATCATCGGCAAAGAGGTGGTTACAGCAGTATTTGATAGCCTCAACAAAATCATTGATAAACATGCTTAAAAGTAAAGGTCACAATAATGACCCTTGGGGAACACCCACTTTTAAATCAGTAAGATCAGAAACCAAAGTACCAAAACAAACAGCTTGTCTGTGGGTTGTTACATAACTTTTAATAAGCTTGAGGGCACAATAAGAAAAATTGAATTGATTATTCAACTTATGAAGCAAAACCGAGTGGTTTACTGACCTAAAAGCATTAGAAAAATCAGGTGAGCTTATTATTGACACTTTGTTAGAATTCAATGCAACCCGAATGTCATCTTGCACCTTAAGAACAGCAGAAACACAGCTGTGTCTCTTCCGGAAACCGGATTGAAGAGGCGACAGGAGATTCTGAAACTTAATGAAATCGGAAAGGTGACTGAACATCAATTTTCCCAAACCTTTGATACCTTTGGAAAGAAAACGCAGGATACTAATAGGTCTATAATTCGACTGGTCAGTACATTCTTTTTTTTTCTGAAGAGGAATGACTTTCGCTATTCTCCAGGAACTTGCTCTTTGTACTTTGGTTAGGGTTTTTAAGTGCGTTGATTTTTCCAGCGCCTTCCACCAGACCAAATTGACATATGATAGAATGGGTCTAACAATGGCAGTATACATCCACATGATGATTATAGGATTTGGTCCCCAGTTTTTGCCAAAAATCATGTTACACGAATACAGTGTTATCATGCTCTTTTGTATCTTTATAGTATGTTGTGTCCCCAGTTCAGTTCTAAGATCGCTTCCAAGTTTTTGCTTGATCAGAGATCTTATTATTATTATTATTATTATTATTTATTTCTACCAAGTACAAACTTTCATAGACAAATATAATTTAATTACAAAGCATTCATAATAAATTTTTTACATAAATTTCTATTGACATTAAAATCAATAACATTATTTAATTCATTGAAACATGACATAGCATTTGACAAAGGTTCATTTTGACCATAATTAGTTGTGTGCCTACAAGTAAAGAAGAATATGTGTTTTCTAGGTCTTAACTGCCGAGAAGGAGCATAAATATTCAATAACTCTAACAACTGTGTGCAATCAATATGCTGACAAATAATGTCACGTGCAAATAATGCGGAAAAAGAAAACCTTCTTTTATATAGAGGTTCTAAAGCAATCAATAAGCATCTGGCTTCATAAGATGGCATATTATCAAAGTTAAAAAGCTTCCGTAAAGCGAATCTTGTGAACCTCTTTTGAATCCTTTCAATACGCAATATGCTGTTGTTATAATAGGGACTCCAAATTATACAACAATATTCAAGTAATGATCGAAAAAGGGAAATATAAACAGATTTTAATGAGTAAGGATCAACAAACTCCTTACTATTTCGAAATAAGAAACCAAGCATAGAATTCGATTTTGAAATAAGATAATCATAATGCTAATCATACCTCATATTAGCATCAAAAAAAACTCCAAGATCTTTTTGAAACGATACTCTTAGCAAAGTTTCATTATTAATTTTATATGGATAAACTACCGGATCAAGGGTGCGATTAAAAGTTAAAACAGAGCATTTCGATATGTTAAAATATAAACAGTTCCTAGTACACCAAGTATGAATATTATCAAGATCAGTTTGCAATTCAAGGCAATCTGATAACGAAGCAACAGATTTAAATAATTTTAGGTCATCAGCGTATAGTAAGCATTGTGAATACGACAATACATTGGGTAAGTCATTAATAAAAAGGACAAAAAGTAGCGGACCAAGGTGACTACCTTGAGGGACGCCAGAAAAGTTTTGAATTACGTTTGAAAAACACTGATTAATTTTAACATACTGTGTACGGTTGGTAAGATAGCTACTTATCCACTGTAGTAGATTGGAATGAATTCCAATACTATTAAGTTTATTAAGTAAAATGTTATGTTGAACGCGGTCGAATGCCTTTGAGAAGTCAGTATATATCGTGTCTACTTGGTAACGCTTCTCCATGGTATTAAGGCAAAAATTGGAAAATAATGCTAAATTAGTGGTCGTAGACCTACCACTTACAAAGCCATGTTGGTATGAAGATATGCAATTTTTAGCGGCAGAGTAAATATGCTTTTTTAATATAGCTTCGAAAATTTTAGGAATAAGTTGAAGATTTGCTATAGGTCTATAATTTTCAACATTTTGTTTAGAACCCGATTTATGAATTGGAAAAATGTATGATTTTTTCCAAGAATCTAAGAATAAACCTTGATTAAAGACAAATTAAATAATTTCAAGAGTGGCTCACTTAAACTGTTTTTGCATTTTTTCAAAAAAATCGGTGGAATATTGTCAGGCGAACAAGAAAAGTTATCATCTAGAGACTCCAGTTCCGATAGCACTTCATCAACAGAAAGTGTAAGGGAACCAATATCAATGGAAGATGTTGAACCTGACGCTGGATGGAAAACACAGGTTTCGGAACAGAAGTTTGTTTGAAAAAAGTTAGCAAACATATTGCAGATATCGTTGGTATCCGAACTAGTATAATCCTTGAACTTCATTGTAGCAGGAAGGCCAGTGGACTTTTTCTTGTGGTTTATAAATTTCCAAAAGGCCTTGGAGTTTTTTTTTACCTTAGATTCTACAGGAAGTAAATACTGACGGTACGAAAATCTTTTCAAAAATTCAAATTCTTTCCTGAGGCGACAAAACTCGCTTCGAAAGGAAGTATTTTTAACACTTATCCTATACATTTTAAGCATAGCCTTTTTTAAATTACATAAGCGATAAATAAACCAGACTGGCTTACCAGATCGCTTGAACCTCTTCAACGGCACAAATCTAGAGAAAACATCTTCAATTGTGTACATAAAAGAACAATAAGCTAGGTTTAAATCAGATGTTGATAATAAAATATCCCAATCAATCGAACACAAAAAATTATCAATGGAAACATAGTCCGCTTTAGAAAAATCATACATAGTATTATTTGAGTTATCATTGTTTTTAAGAAAATCCAGTACAGAAAAGTTGAATCTTATTTCTAATGCCTTATGATGAAATGAATTTTCAAGGAGTTTGAATTCGGCTTCAAGAGCTTTAGCTTCATGATCTTTACTAAGAAAAACTAAATCAAGTATTCTTCCCAAAGAATTCAAAACCGAATTCAACTGATTTAAGTAAAAAGCTGACATTGTATCTAGAACTTCTTCTTCATAATCATGAGTTACGTTAAAAGGAATTAAACATTTATCGTCTACAGAAAAAATCCAATCAATAGTAGGTAAATTGAAATCACCTAGCACTAAGATAGTCTACACGCGAAATGGGCGAGTATTCGTACGAGGAACATCTGTTGCTGCTGCAACATCAGGAAACATGCCGCTTTTAATAAACTCAATCGAAAGCTTAAGTTCAATTGCCGATGATCGTGATACAGCGAACGAAAGAGATGATCACAATGGTGAAAAATAATATGCTCTTGGAGTATAATTCTTATTTTAATATTTTCTTTTTCTTTTTTCTTAAATTTTATCTTTTTTTGATTAACTTCTTAACTTGTCTTGAATCAATTCTCAATATTTTTCATTTTACTGATTCTTATCTCAGCTGTTGGTGTGGAACGATTCTTTTGAGCTTCATTGGTATAAATATTTTCATGTTTTATGAAAATGACTAACAATAATATTTTGAATACTGTTCAAGCATCAGACGGAGATGGGAAACTGCAAGTAATGCTTAAGATTTTGAGTAAGCAATGTAGTGGGCTAAGGGTTTGTCATATAAATGCTCAAAGTTTACATGCAAAAATAGATGAGTTTAGAGATGTGTTTGTGGGGTCAAATATTGAAATAATATGTGTCTCTGAAACATGGTTTCAATCTGAAATACAAGATGTTGTGTACACTTTGCCCGGATATAAGTTATTGCGTGCTGATAGATCGAATCGTGTAGGTGGTGGAACAGCAATTTACATCCGAGACTGTGTACATTTCAAATTTGTCACAAAATCTGATTCCTCTTCATTGATTGAATATTGCTTTATAGAAATTTGTGATGGTAATATTAATAGCTTGTTCGGTGTTGTTTATCGCCCTAATAAATATGTTGACCTTTCAAAAGTGTTCCTAGAACTAGAAAAACTTTCTTCGCTTTACTCAGAAGTGATCTTGTGTGGGGACTTCAATTGCGACTTGCTTCAGAAAGAAACTTCACAGGGCTTTGTTAACAAAATGAAAACTTTTGGCTTAACCTCAGTTAACACCTTAAATCCAACACATTTTTCAACAACCACTTCCACGTTACTAGACCTATTTCTTGTGAATAATACTGAAAATGTACTTCTTTACTCTCAACTTGAGGCACCTGGATTCTCTAAACATGATCTTTTGTTTGCAACTGTGAAGGTTTTTCCCAAGTTAATGCCAACGGTCTACAAATATAGGGACTTCAATGCCATAAACACTTACGCTCTTGAAGAAAGTGTTCGTCAAATCGACTGGCAAATTATATACTCAATTAATTCGCCTGACGATCAGGTTGACTTTCTTCAAAGATCAATTTATCAACTCTTTAGCATGCATGTTCCTCTTAAGACTAAAACTACTCGTGTTGACAGAAAATCTTGGTTTACACAAGAAATTTTAAGTTTAATAAAACAACGAAATTTGGCATACAAGCGATGGAAAAGGTTTCGACTCCCAGATATGCTCTCTACCTTCCGTGATTTGCGCAATTCCGTATCCAAAAAAATCAGAGAAGCTAAATGTAGTGCTTTTTCAAAGCGTTTCAACAAAAACCTTCCATCTAAAACTCTATGGAAAAACATTCGAGAGCTTGGTGTTGGTCGACAAACAGAAATGTGTCCTTCAGATGTCTGTCCTGATCAATTGAATAGAGAGTTTGCAACAATTCAATGCAGCAACAATCAAAATTTTCCATCCTGTCAAAGCGTTCGGGTTGTTGACCCCGAATGTGGAGACTTACAAGATAACGCGGGTTTGGATGAAGTCCATCAGGTTGTTGACCCTGATTTTGAGCATTCGTTCCAGTTTCAAGGGGTTGGTGATGTAGATGTTTTGAGTGCTTTATTAGAGATAAAATCTTCAGCTACAGGTCTTGATGAAATACATCCTCACTTTGTCAAAATAATCCTACCCCATATACTCCCGGTTCTTACACATGTGTTCAATACCATAATAATGACATCATCTTTCCCAGCCACTTGAAAGGTAGCTAAAGTAATACCGGTCCTAAAAAAACCAGCTACTCGACTATCAAAGCAAGAATTTAGACCGATATCAATTTTGTCGTTCATATCAAAAATCTTGGAAAAAATCTTACATAAACAGATCTCAGAGTTCTTAAAAATACACAAATTGTTAAGTGATAAGCAGTCCGGTTTCAGAGAATACCACAGTTGTGTTTCCGCTATTTTAAAGGTTTCAGATGACATCAGGAATGCCATTGACAGAGACGAGGTTTCGATATTAGTTTTGTTAGATTTTTCCAAGGCATTTGACACAGTAAATCATATGAGACTTAACACTAAACTTAGAGACCAATTTCGATTTTCACAATCTGCAGCTGCTTTGATTCTTTCATATCTTAGTGGTCGGAGCCAAACTGTTGTCATTGGTGAAAAAACATCCCAAAATTTAAGACTCCATTCTGGAGTCCCTCAGGGATCAATTCTTGGTCCACTTTTGTTCAGTATTTTTATCAATGACCTTCCACTTCAGGTTAAAAATTCTTGCTTAGATTTATATGCGGATGATGCCCAAGTTCGCCTTAGTTGTAAATTAGGCATGATTGAGGATGGGGTTGATAGATTAAACTCTGACTTAAAAAGAATCGTTGATTGGTCTGAAATGAATAACCTGAGGCTCAATCCAAGAAAGTCAAAATCATTAATAATTTATAAAACTAAACTCGATCATGGCTACTTTCCTGCACTGTTTATCGGAAACGAACTAATTGAGTATGTCGATAAGGCTATGAACTTAGGCATTCTTTTCAACTCCACTCTTACTTGGGATGACCATATTCAAATGATCGTTTCAAAAATTTATGGATGCTTACGTAGTCTATCTTTATCGAAGCACTTTACCCCTTATCACATAAGACTAAGACTAGCAAAGTCTTTAATCCTCCCTATAATAACTTATGGGTGTCAAATCATTGCATGTCATAATTCAGAAACGAAAAGAAATCTTACTGTTGCGTTCAACAACGTTACTCGGTACGTTTATGGTCTCAAACGGTACGACCATATTTCTAACTATTCAAGTAATATTTTGGGCTGTGATCTATACACATATTTGCAATATTTTTCCCTTAAAACACTTAATAAAATAATCATGAGCAAACAGCCATCATATCTTTTTGAAAGAATACATTTTACAAGTCCAACCCGGTCCTTTATGTTGCTGCAACCAAGATTTTCGTGCAGAAATTCTGAGCGTCAGTTTCTTATTTACGTCGTAAGGCATTGGAACAGATTACCCATCGTCATTAGAAGACTTCGCGGCACCACACAGTTTGAGACAGTTTTATTCAGACACTTGTTATTGAATTACACCAATATGAAGATATGTAGGTATTTGTATTTGTTATACTGTTTATTTAAATTGAATTTGTAAACAAACAAGTAGAATTTCTATATAATTTACAAAACAATGTAACTATTAACTTTTACAGTTTAAAGTAGGTTTTTTAGCCCAATGTAAAAGATACTTCAAATAAATGAATTAAATTATAAATTATAAGATATAGGAATGCTTCTCTAAGGTGTTAGCTACATTTTTAATATTTTTTACATGACAATCATAAACCGTTGAATCTGAACGTGGTGGAATATAAGATAAAAATATGTACAGTTGAAACATAGCAAAAAAAAGAGAGACGACCTCGACACACACACATATTTGGTCGATTGTACGTGGAGAATCTTCAAGCATAACTTGTCTGCTATTAAGAGCCGAAGGAACCGCAAGTAACACACCACCTCCTTTCGTGCCACCAGTAAGAGCATAGCAACGATCTTTTCTACAGACTTCGTAGGATGTGTCAAAATATTCAGAAGATTGAATGCTTTCATTGAACCAGGTTTCAGTGAGAGCAATAAAAACAAACGATGAATCAGCAATAGCAGCACAGAATTCAAAAGTCTTCGATCTCATTCCTCCAACATTTTGATAGTAGAGTGATGTACCATGATGATGACGATGAACATTCGATAAGCAGATTGAAGAATTAGCAGTTGTATGTGTTGAGAGCAGAGTCGATTCCGACTCAGCTAACGTTGGATCTACGTTTTTTGTCTCGAAAAAATTCATGCACAACTGTGTGCAAAGGCCAAAGTGATGGGTTGCATATTAATTTGTAAATTTCAGAGTCTCTCCCGACTTTGATTTCAAAAGATGAATAATCTTTTTCGGGAGTCACATTAAATTTTCTTATGCTGAGAGCTGTCAAATTAATTAACGGCAATTTCTTTTTTATATAGTTATATACTGCATCCTATGAAGTAGCAGGAGAAAGACGGGAAACAAATATGCTCTTAGCTGGGGGTATAGCGATGAGTTCTTCCATTGCTAAATTGTTTTCAGTAGAACAAAATGCTACTGGGTTAGAACACCCCTCATCCGCAATGGAAGCTATTGGGGATTCCAATGGATCATTAGCATTCACTCTACTAGAGTTTTCCTGACTTTGGGAAGAACTACTAGCACTGAGGTGATTAATAGTGCTTTTTCCAGAACGTAGCACTCTAGCATCCGGCACAAAGAGAGTTTGATGTTGTTGTTTCTGCTTACGTAGTTGAAGTTGTTGTTGTGATTCTTTTTGCTGCTGCTGTTGTTGTTGTTGTTGTTGTTGTTGTTGTTGTTGTTGTTGTTGTTGTTGTTGTTGTTGTTGTTGTTGTTGTTGTTGTTGTTGTTGTTGTTGTTGTTGTTGTTGTTGTTGTTGTTGTTGTTGTTGTTGTTGTTGTTGTTGTTGTTGTTGTTGTTGTTGTTGTTGTTGTTGTTGTTGTTGTTGTTGTTGTTGTTGTTGTTGTTGTTGTTGTTGTTGTTGTTGTTGTTGTTGTTGTTGTTGTTGTTGTTGTTGTTGTTGTTGTTGTTGTTGTTGTTGTTGTTGTTGTTGTTGTTGTTGTTGCTGCTGATCACGATTCTCTTGTTGCTGTTTTTGTTGTTGTTGTTCACTACTTCGCCTTGATGTAGGCAATGGGGAAGGGGTCAGAGCAATTAAGGGTTGCTGGAACGATACACCAGGGCTTAGCTCACCAGGCTCAAAGTCAAAAAAAGAATTTGACATGACCTCTTTGTTTTCAATATCCAAATCAAAAACATCTTTCAGTTAGGAAAAAATCAAATTAACACTGTTAAAGAGTTTTTTTAATTTCACAATTTTCCAGTGAATTTTTTCAATAGAAATATTTTCGTGGACACGGCAATAGTAATGCAATCCACGAACCGAGATGAATTTGTCTGCATCTTTACCTTTTATTCCAATGCATTTTGCATGGACTTGTTCTAGGCAGACCGCACAAGAAACCATAATTTCATTCGAAAATTTTTTAACAAATTAAACAGTCAAGTTCACTCATATTTACTACTTAAGGGAACAGATATGGGCGTTTATGGTGAGCAACACAAAAGATTGTAGGCGTTTAAAGTGAGCGACACAAAAAAAAAAAAAAAATGAATAAATGACTGATGGCAGCCCTAAACTTTAGGCTGTCAGATTAAAGATTATTGGTAATTTTAGTTTTTACGCAATAACTTTGGTATTATAAATACCACAAATATTTATAGCCACTTTTTACAAACTAAATTCACTATTCTATAACATTCAAGTGATATTTACGTCGATATTGTACTAATTTGCAAAGAAATAAAATGCGAATGAAAAGTATTAATGTTACGGTATTGTTAATAATGTATGTAGATTCACAGCACTAATATTTTAACTATGCAAATTCGCACACCAGCACTGTATAACACTGTGTTTTCAATGTTAGGCGATATACACACAATTAAAGTTATGGTTAAAAGACTTTTACAGCAGTCTCATGAATTATATACTGAGAAAACCGATTAAGACTCGGGAGCACAATTTAAAGACTTGATGATATACTAGGGTTACCAAGATCTTAAGTAGGGTTCCATTTAACCTTGGCAGCTCAAAGGTAGGTAGTTTTCTTCTACTCATGAAGAGTACCAAATCTGTTTTGAGGGGGTTCACTGCAAGTCCGCATCTTTTCGTCCAAGTGCAGACCCTGGTTAGTGCATCATTCAATTGTTCGCTAATAGTGGTAGAAAAATGTCCCGTGGCCAGAAGAGTTAGGTAATATCTTTCGGGATTTCGTATCCATAGTAATTAGTGGTCTCTACTTCACTATTCTCGGTTGAACAGATGTTCCAGACCCTCGACTGATTAATCAGGGAACCAAGAGGTATGGTCTCTTTGGAGAATACTTTCCGTAGTGTGGCCGATTTGTTCGTGCATTCAATTTCACTGCAAAAATTTTTCCATGAGCAACGTTAGTAGGAATAGGGGCACTTGGGCCTGGGAATTTTCTGAGCGAGCCAAAAGGGTGCCGTCGGTCTGATCAAAGGGGGATAATAGCGTTTAGAGTCACGTAGGTTGAATATCCTTACGATGGGATGAGAGTAAAGAAAAAATGAAAAGTAATGTTGTGTGTGTGCGAAGAATCAAGAATAGACACGATCTGTTGATAGATCTTAGAACGGGGGTGTGAAATTTTGGTAGTTTGTTGATAGATATAGGATTAGGTAAGACTGAGATTGTGATATGAGATAAGAAAATAGAGACAATAAAGGGGAAGATGGTTTCTATTGAGTATTTTTTATGGTTTTTTGTTTTAGATTTCACTGGCGCTCGGAAGTGGTTGATTTTTTTTTTTTAAAGTTTGGAATTTGTGCGCCGGTAGGTGAGGGTAATAGGAATGTTTTTTTTTGGTTTTGGCTGTAGGCTAGAGAATTTGGTCACGTCCGATATTTGGTTGGGCATAGATTGTGTATGAGCAAGTCGTTTAACAGCTTAGCATGAAAGGTTGTTGTCATGTGGTTGTTTTACTCTATACCGTAGGGTAAAGAAGTGACCCATGTTCACATAGCAATAAAATCCATGATCAATGTTGAAACCGAGTATCTGTGTTGTGTGTTTTTATTGCAGAGGAAGGTAAAATAAAATAATACACATTCGAGGTATTTGCAGGCAATAGAAATTTATTAAAATGAAACGTAAAAATTACAAAGTATGTTTTTGGTTCTTGTAATGTGGGTGAATTACTTGTTGGGTTGATATCCAGGAATTGTGTTCCGATGGAAAGCCCAACCATTTCACAAGCATTTTATTTTTTTTCTTTTGAAGCACTTTTTCAACTAAATAAGTATTCGGAAACTTCGTTTTTTGTAGTTCAAATTCATAGAATCCTCCTTTGATCGGGTGGCCTTGGAAGTCTTCTAAAAGATAAGTAACAGGATTTGTATGTTGGACTTTCGTTATACGAAATATTTCTGTTGACCAATTTGGTGTATATCCCTTATCAAATACATGTTTATTTTTTCTAATTCTTACAAAGTCTCCTGCCTTGAACTCGGGTATAATATAAATTTTGATGTGATCATATACTGTTGAGAGTAGCTGGTTTCGGTTAGCAATATTCACTTCAGATGGCTTCATTTTTATTGTGCGATGCTTAGAATTATTGTACACCTTAGTAAGTGTTTCTATCATATTAGTCCAGCGATATGAGCCTTTAGCACTGAATTCTTTCCACATAAGCGTCTTCAGGGTGCGATTGAATCGTTCTACAATTGATGCTTTTAGGGTACTAAATGTAGCATAGTGATTTATGCGATATTTTGTCATAAAAAATTCTTTGCCATCATCTGTTTGCAAGTTCTTTGGAACTCGACCTTCGTTTAGTATATTTTCCATAGCTATAACGACAGAAGCCCCAGTTTTGCTTTTAATAGGAACTGCCCATGCAAACTTGGAAAATGTATCAATTACGGTGAGAAGATACCGATAATTTTCATTTTCAGATGCATAGGTACCCATTTCAACTAGATCCGCTTGCCATAAATCATCAAACCCTTTGATAATGACTCGCCTTTTTTTTGAAGTTTCTCCAAGCCGGCTTATGCAGTTCATCAACAACGTTTCTTTTACTCATCCTTTAGAAGAATGATTAGAACAACAAAGTATTCTAGTATTTAACCTTCATACAAAAAAAATTTATGTTCAATAAAGAAAGGCTTTGGCAATTGGCGGAAGGTTGGGTTTGATATAATACGATTAAAAAATGATTTTATGTTTAAATTATTTATTTTAATCTTCCGTACAATAACATTAACTTCTTAACTTTAAAAATTCTATTTTCAATCAAATAGCATGCACAAGTATCAGGTCCATCTTGGCATAAATTCTTTGACCATGGACAATTAACAAAATGACATCCATGTTTCGATATGGTAGATGGTACGTTTCTGAACATCTTTAAGAAGGATAAACATCCTGTTAGATACTCGTGATGTCCTTCCGTCAGGTCATGTTCATGTGCTTTCATTAACTCGAGGAGGATTTATATTGGACATTATTGTCTGCTTTTACTCTTATTGTCAGTTCAATACTAAAGTACAGATTGATTTACTCTATGATTTATATTGGATTTATATTGGATTTATCTCAACTTATAATTTCTGGTTTTCTGTTAATAGCATTTCCAAACATGTAGTTCTCAATTTCTCAACTTCAAATTGAATATATTGCCTGAGTTGTTCGCATGATTCATCAACATAATTCTTTGTACAAGCGTCACTCTTATCTTTTGGTTCCTTAAGATTTTGTAGTCGTTTAAAATCTATATTGTAGTTGCCATCTTCAGTTTTTTGAAATCCCTCCCCAGTTGGTCCTCGTGTCCCTCTTTCTCCACGTAATCCTGGTGATCCTTGCTCTCCTTGTTCTCCCATTGGCCCCATTTGGACTCTTTTAACATCGGTGTCAAAAAAACATCGATGTCAACAACGATACATCGATGTTTTTCCGATGTTTTGCCGATTTTTTAATTATCTTGTCAATAATGAAAAAAAATCGCTCTATTTACGTGCACTGTAGCTAAATATGGAAAATTACGAGTAGTCTTACCAGTTCCAAATTCAAATCTACAGGATTCATTTGCAAATGGCGATACAAAACATTTATTTGAACGTAATTACAAATATTCAAATTATTTGATCAAATCCAAGAATTTTAAGATCGAATCAAAAGAAGCTTTGATAGTCTTGTCCCCAGAAGTCTATTTCAGTCCTGAGTAATTCTTGCCCCAACTCCCGAGAACAAACGCTCGCTTGAAACAGGCGTGGCAACGATGGGAAAATAAAGCATTACAATTTTTGCATGCTTTTTAAAAACTGATTTCATATGATCTTCTTTGAATACACTTAACTTAACGTAACTTTGACAACTCGCAAGTCGCAACTGAAACGAAATATGAATGAAGTACTTTGCATTTCTCTATTTCTGCCGCCAATTGAAAAGGAATAGTGCACTCAAACTACAATTGTCACCAGTTACGTAATATATATGTTTTTGCAAAAATTTTAAAAAATATAAGAAATAAATTTTTTTAAACTATAAAAATCATGTTTTTTGTTCTTATCAGAGAGAGAGAGAATTCTTTAAAAAGTGTTTAGGCTTAGGTGCTTTTTTCCCTCGTTTTTTATTACAGTATTGGACGGTTACCGTGTGTATCTAGCACATCTCATACATCTTCATACATCTTCAGAGCTGTGAGCTGGGTTTTTGAGAGGTGATCCCCCCTCTAAATATGTTTCAAGTCCTCGTCCTCATCATCGGGCAGGTTCTGAGGGATTATTTACCTCAATGATGAATAACTACCTTAAAATAAAGCAAGAAGCTTCAGGGTGGCCAAGTATGTGTTTATCTGAGGGCGGCCGTGGTGCAGTGGTAGAGTGTTTAGTAGATAGGCCGGACGCGTGGGTTCGAATCCCGCTCTGGGCATCTACTTTTCTTTCAGCCTCCCAGTTTCATATGGACGCCGCCCTTGAGGTTACATATTATGTGAAATTACTAACAACTTATTTCCAACTACTGCAACACAAAAAAAAAAAAAAAAGGAAGGCTGCTTTTCTGGTAGTACAATGGACCGGATATTAGGTCTGAGTTCTCCAGAAAAAAATAAATAGGGTGGCGCAACAGAGCGAGGAGCCCCTAGGCCTAGTGCATTTCTCACAACCATGCCTTGTGAGGGAATGGAAGGGACCTACAATTTTCTGCCGGTTCCGAACGGCTAATCGAGAAAGCGCTTTTCAAGGCAATGAATACTAACGGAGGACTTGCCAATTCCTCGCGAAAGGCTATACCCGTGGAAAAAACATTTTTGCCTCTGCTGGGGTTCGAATTCGAACCTCTGGATTAACAGGCGGACATGCTAACCATCACACCACGGGTACCACTGTCACCTATCTCTTAGAATATTTTCAAAATTCGGATATAACGTTTCAAACATTTCAAAGGGTGTGTTCTGAATGCTGGAATGCTTCGTATGGGTTTTTTAGTTATTGACAAGGATAGCCCTCGTAATAATGGTTGTTATAGAAACGTTTTGTCTGTTTCATAAACTATAAAAGAGTTTAACTACAGTCACGATCAACAGTCGTACTGCATCAGTTCGAAGGTATACAGTGCTCAAACTGATACAATTAAAAGCAGATCATCACAGTTTATAATTATTTACATTCTATAATTCAACATCTACACTATTATGCAAATTAATGAAGATTGAACAAAAGAGCTTATTAAGACTACTGATGCTCTACGAAAAAAATATAAAGCTCTGAGAGAGGGGAAAGAAGCGCTCGAACTTCAACTTGAAGAAACTTTCAAACCTATTACGAAACCTCTTAAAGATATAATAGAACAAACAAAAAGAAAACATTCGAAAAAACCTCAACAACAGCATCATTTTGAGTCTCCGCACAAGAAAATAAAACTGAATTATGAAAATGAAAATGGTGATGATGATGATGATGATGACGATGACTATGATGATGAGGATGTTAATGATGAATTTAGAACACCCAATATTAAGAACACTAGTACTTCACTCATGAGTGAATCAACCCCTAAAACGTCCAAGCCATCGTCAGTTAGAAACAGAACTAGTAGAAGTGATCGTGTGCGAAGAAGAAGTCTTGCTCGCAACTTTGGTTTGCAATTAAAACAAAAATTTGAAGAAACTCCTCAGTCATATGTAGATTTATTAATAAATAATTCAAAATCCCTTGACGAAGTGTATGGAGTTCATTTGAACAATGGTAAACTACAAATCGGGGACAAAGAGTTAAAAATTCGAGGAAAAGCACTAAAAATTAATAATAAGATATATAACGGCACGAAGGGTTTGTTTGAACTTATATTCAAGAAAAAACCTAACACTTCCTTATACAGGGTGATTCGCATAAGGTGTGACAAAAAGATAGGGTGTGTAGGTTGGACCTAGACAAGCAAAAAATCGTATGGGAGGGGGGGGGTCCATTTTCCCCCGTTTAGGCGGGAGGGGCCATTTAAGAAAAAAATCACTAAAAATGGAAAAAAAATTATTTAAAAATAACGGTAATACCTACAGAGTCGTGCTATAGTATTTTGAAAAGCTAAAAACCTATACATTAAATAAAATCTAAAAATAAGTTGTTCATTTGAATAGTTTTTGAAATATTAATTTTCAAAGTCAAAATTTTGAAAAAAAACATAATTTTTTTTCTTCAAACCATTTTTTTTTCAAAATTTTACGTAATTAAGTAGTATTTTTCTGGCTTATTTTCAATGCTCTTACTTATTTTTGATCAAACACAAAAAACCGGATGCCAAAATAACCTGTAGTTTTTGAGAAAACCAAAAATTACAAAAACGAATTTTCAAAAAAAAATTTTTTTTTAAGTTTTTTTTTCGTTATTGGAAAAATACTACTTAATTACGTAAAATTTTGAAAAAAAAATGGTTTGAAGAAAAAAAATTATGTTTTTTTTTTCAAAATTTTGACTTTGAAAATTAATATTTCAAAAACTATTCAAGTGAACAACTTATTTTTAAATTTTATTTAATGTATAGGTTTTTGGCTTTTCAAAATACTATAGCACGACTCTGTAGGTATTACCGTTATTTTTAAATAATATTTTTTCCATTTTTAGTGATTTTTTTCTTAAATGGCCCCTCCCGCCTAAACGGGGGAAAATGGACCCCCCCCCTCCCATACGATTTTTTGCTTGTCTAGGTCCAACCTACACACCCTATCTTTTTGTCACACCTTATGCGAATCACCCTGTATAGTAAAGAAGATTTAAAAGCGTATAAAGATATAATGTATAATACCAATGCTTACAGAAGGTCCTACGATTCCAGAAACCAGATACTAGGTCATAGAGGATATAAATACAGGGAAATCATAAGTAAACTATTAAATGATGATAATAATGCTAGTGTCACTTCACCTTCAATCGGTTCTGGATTGATGCAATTATCAAATAATAAGAAAGATTTCTTCTGGGGCAATCCAAACGAACTCGTAGATCGTTTAAGACTTCTTATTGCATCACAACAATCCGGTAACAATAATCATTCTAACGAGATTGCTTCAGTTATTGAAGAATTAAAGGAGGCCAATATAGTTCAGTAAACAAAAGTATCGGACGTTTTTCAAATAGAACAGTGAAAGGGAGACCTGGACCCAGAGGAGTGAAAGGTGAACATCGTCCTATAGGATTGAAAGGAGAAAGAGGGTTGCCTGGTCCCAGCTGGTGAAGGATTTGACAAAACTGAAAACGATGATTATAATTTAAAGAGGAATCGATTAAAATATTCAAAGCACTAAAGACAATACTGAACATGTTGTCTGCAAAGTAAAAGGAATTTTCCTCAATTACGAATCATCACAAAAAGTTAACTTTGATTCCATTAAGCATGCAGTTTTGAATGCAGATGAAGACAACAATATCAACGTCCTTAAAATTACTTAAGAAAGAAATATTTCCAAGAAACTCTTCATAATGCTCCTCAAGCATATCTTGTTGATATTGACTTAAGAAACTGTACATTCTACTTAAAATAAGTCATATATTGATATTAGACATCATTGTAGTACAGTTTTGATTTGGAAATAAGAACTGAATTCGAGAACGATGTTTGCCTACGTTTTGTATGTAAATTTTTAGATTTAGTATTGGGAGTTATAGCGTCAGGAAGGAAAACCCGTCTTATTTTTATATTATAGATATAACTCCCACAAACAAATAGTATAAGTACCCCCTTGATTGTTTGAAATCGGATCAAAAAGCAGATCAAACCAGTTAACAGAGCAGATCAGACCAGTTCAAAAGCAGATCAGACCAGTTAACAGAGCAGATCAGAGCAGTTCAAAATTTAGATTTTAAACGACTTCAAAACCTTAAGCAACCAAAGGCAATTGTGACGTTTCTATAAAGAAGTGTCTTGACGAATCATACGAACTACATACACAATGTATTCATCGAGAAATTAGAGAAACACTTTTTTTTTTTTTTTGTAAATGCCATTGACAGCTAAAACTGAAATTATTACTAGAGGCGAATCCGATATAAATCTTCGAGCAAATCCATCTGAACCTTAGTAACACATTGACAAGATAGCAGACAATAATGTCCAACATAAATATCAAGTTCATTTTCGATGAGATCCTGGATTTTATGAAAGCACATCAACATGAGCTGCTGGAAGAACATCATGAATATCTGACAGGATGCTTATCCTTCTTGAAGATGTACAGAAACGTATCCTCTACCACATCAAAACATGGATGTCATTTTGTTAACTGCCCTTGGTCAAAGAATTTATGCCAAGACGGCCCTGATACTTGTGCATGTTATTTGATTGAAAATAGAATGCTCAAAGTAAAGAAGTTAATGTTGTTGTACGAAAGATTAAAATAAATAAATTAAAAATAAAAGAATCTTTGAAATGTATTATTTCAAATCCAGCTTGCCGTCAAAATACAACTGCCCAAGCTCTTCTCTCTTGACCATTAATTTAGTCATTATTTGACATGGATATCTGTGCATCTGAAAATGAGAATTATCGATATCTTCTCACAGTAATATATATATTTTCCAAGTTTACATAGACATTTCCTTCGGTAACTGGCAGAAATTTATGAATTCTAACAACTTTCCTTGTTAAAGGTCAAATGATCACAAAAAATTAGCGCCGGCTATGAGGAGGGATTGTTTTGAATCTTTGAACAAACCTTTGGATTATCATTTTGCTGCTGGTGATGTGGATACAAATATGCCCGTGACACAGACTCCATCGACGTCTTCTGTAATTCCACTTCATCAACCCATGAAAGACATACCACAAATACAACAACATCAACCCCAACTAGTGACCTTCGATCATGCCTACTCATATGCATACTACGAGCCAGGTGATGTCAAATTTCATACAAACATTCCTAACAAGGACAGGCTTTTACCAATACTGTCAACTCCTTCTTCATCAGAGAGTGTATGGAGGAATTCCATTCCAACTCTGCAGCAACAACAACCTCAGCGAGTGATCATCGATCATACCTACTCATATGCATACTACGAGGTAGGTGATGTCAAATTTCATACAAACATTCCTTACTACAAGGACAGGCTTTTGCCAATACTGCTAGTTCCTGGTCCATCAAAGAGTGTATCGAGGAACTCCTTTCCACCTCGGTCAGCAAAGAGCTTCCGCTCGAAAACACTTTATGCAGTTGATTCATCTGAAGATCGAAATGAATACATCAACAGATATGGCCCCACTGAAAATCATTACGAAGAAGTCGATGAACAAAAAACTCGCAAAGTCTTATCACACAATCTAATAGGTTCAGTTAATACTGATGCTGTCGAAGAAGAGCGACGACGTGTCCAGGATAACCATTTTCGAGTACTTGGCGAATTAAACTTGTCATTAGAAGCACTGATCATGCCACTAATATCACCTTAGTCAAGAGAAATGAGGCCACAAAATATGGTAGAAAACTAAAAAGAAACTATACTGTTATGACAATAGCTGAAACCGAATAATTAAAAAGGCTAAAGAAAATTTGTGTTAAGTTTTTTATTTCAAAAAGTTTTTAATTTTGCGGTCTTTCAAATTGAACCGCTTAATGTTTATATGAGAGTCGATCATGACTTTTATTTTCTGAAAATAATAATGAGAAGTAAATAAATAAAAATGATTTCAATTTTTCGGTTTATTTTTATTTATCGAAAAAAATTTTTCTGAGATTGCAACAATTTATTATTTTTATCGAAAAACAATTGAGGTACATTGTTTAAGTCAAAAACTACCTTATCCTGCTTTCCTTACTTTCTACACACCCTTATTATTAAATTGCCCGAAGCCACAGGGGGCGTCTTGAATGCTTATGTAACCCTTCATTAATTTCCCCCATTTTGGCATTCCTGTGGACTTCCTACTTTTATACTTCCTTCTTGTACTAACACTCGTCGAGGTAAGATCACTAGCTCTTAATAAATAATTTGTGAACCTTTATACTAAAAGTTCTTGTTTTATTTTAATTCTTTTTATATACAATCCGGGATCAATACTGCATCCCAACATTTGGTCCAATTCGAGTCAGATAATAAAAATCTCCGATTTTGTACAGTATTCCTACTAATTTTACTGCTCGAGAAGAAAACAAGGAATTTCGTTCCCGATCTTCAACCTACTCTGCCCGCATGAATGTTCATTCCACGTGGAAGCATCAAGCATCAAAATCCAATTAAAAATCTACTTCATTCAACTATTGCTATCAGTGATCTTCAGCATTCACCATTCTCATCAGATCAGGATTTTATCGATCAGAATTCACGCAGCAAAAGCCATTTACAATAAATCATCCAATTCTCATATTCAACACACAGCTATCGATCAAATAATCCACTCTGAATCATTGATTTATTATTTCGATTCGCTCTATCAAGGAACATTCACCTTAGCTAATCATCAAAAAACATTTATCATCGATTAACGCATATCCACCACATAGCAATCCAAGGAAAACATCCATATCTACATTGATCATCATCGATCAAATCAAAATTCAACAAACCTGCCAGAAAAGTCTCATCGAAGAAGAGGTTGTAGCTCGTAGCACCCGCATACCCATCAGTGCGATATTCACCACACCACAGCACAATAGAGCACACCAAGAAAACCAGTTCTCGTCAACTCTAACAACTCACCACCAACAGGTACGTGTGCTGTAGTTTATTAAAGTGCAATTGATGATTACTCTTTTTTGAAAAATCTAAGTATTCTTATTGTAATTAATAAATAATTTTGAATATAATCCTAATCGGGAAAGATAGTCATATCAATCTGTTCTACTTTGAACACCACCCACATAGTGTTAAAACTAGCATTCAATACTTTGAATATTCTTTAATAATACATTATTAAACTAAAGAGTGAGGATGGAGAAATTCATATTTTGTGCTGACAATTTAGTAGAGTATTTCGCGGATCTTAAAGAAGTTAATACGAAATCCTTATCGCTTTTTTCGTTGGAAGCAAGGAGAGTGGAGCTCCAAAGCTTGTGGGTAGATGTAAAAAATGAATATGCGAGCTGCGTTCGTGACACGACTGATCCTCTATCTCAAGAAAACTTAGTTGCAATTAAATCAAAATACAAACTGTCGACAGAAACATATATTGCTTGTTTAGAATTCATTCTCAGTGCAACTCAGAAATTGAAACCTCATTCTAGTAGTGGTGAATCTTCTCAATCGGCTAATCAAACCGAAAATATAGCTCTCAGTGTATCCGAAGTTTTGCTTCAGGTTAGGTCTCTTGCGAAAGCAACTGAGAAGTATTCAAATAATTCCTTTACTCTTCCTGCTTGTGATTCTGAGATTTTCTCTGGAGACTATCTTTCTTGGCCATCCTTCCGGGATATGTTTACCGCGGTTTACATAAAACATCCGCGACTAAGTGCAGTTCAAAAGTTGTTCCACCTCTTAGCTAAAACACGAGGCGATGCTCACGGTATCGTTTCCAAGTTCGCTTTAACGGATGATAATTTTGAGTTGGCATGGAATGCTCTCAAAGAGCAATATGAAAACAAAAGAATACTAGTTAATAGGCAGTTAAAGATTTTACTGAATCTTCCTTGTATTCACACGGAAACAGATAAAGTTATTAAGGAAATAAATCGAAATGTGAATGATTGTCTTAGTGCTCTAGCATTATACGGAATCAAAACCGAATCATGGGACTCAGTTCTTACATTTTTAGTATCAAGTCGTTTGCCGGAAAAAACTCTCTCTCTGTGGGAACAAAGTTTAGATAATCCAGCTGAGATACCAACTTGGAAAGAACTTAGTAAGTTCTTAGTTTCGCGTTACAAAGTTCTTGAAACTGTCAGCGATATTCGTCTTCCTTCCAAACCCAAGATAGACATTCCGCAAGCACAAAAAGGTGTCAAATTGAAAACACATCATGCTAAGATAACTCAATCGGCTTGTTTAGAATGTAAAGGTAAACATTCATTGCGCGTTTGTCCAACGTTTTTGCAAAAATCCGTCGCTGATAGGATTGACATAGTAAAGTCTAATAAAGCATGCTTAAATTGTTTAGCAATGTTTCATACTACCCAGCAGTGTAAAAGCACGTTCACTTGCAACCATTGCCAGAAGCGGCATCACACACTTCTGCATTTGCAAGAATCAATTCAGCCGCTTTCTGAAGCAAAAAGTTCATCTCATCAGCAACCTATTTCAAATCCAAACATCAACATACAGTCCACTTCAACATCAAGCCCAAACGTAAATTCTTACTTTTCAACTTCGTCAAAGAAAGTTCTTTTGGCTACCGCTTTTATTTCAGTATTTTCCCATGGCACTAAGTACGCTCTTCGAGCTTTAGTAGACCCTGGATCAGAAATCACACTTATTTCGAAAGCAGCTCAGCAACGTTTAGGCCTACCATACACCCCAACAAATGCAACAGTCTCTGGTGTTAACGCTACTCTAGCAACAACCTCCAAAATGTTATGTCATTTTAAAATAAGTTCGGATTACTATCCAAATAGTGTTTCTGTTCAAGCGTTGGTGGTTGATAACCCCACAGGAAAACTTCCTTCGCAATCAATAGATTCTATTGATCTGTCAAAGTTTTCCGGAATTCGGCTTGCTGACCCCCACTTTTATAAATCATCTCGCATAGATCTTCTTCTAGGAGCTGATATTTATTCGTCTATAATTCTCGAAGGAGTTCAACGAAACATACTCGGTAGCTTGGTGGCACAAAACTCAATTTTTGGCTGGATCATTTCCGGTCCCCTTCAAAAACCTGATGATTCCATGCCAACAAATTATGCTACGTTTTTTAACCAAGTTGCATTAGATGAAGAGGTTAGGCGGTTCTGGGAATTAGAAGAAATTTCTACAAAAAGTCAAATGTCAGAAGAAGATCGTTATTGCGAAAAAATATATTCCGAATCAACGTATCGACAACACGACGGTAGGTATGTTGTCAAATTACCCTTTAAAAAAGAGTTTTTGGGGAAATTGCAACTTGGTCGATCAAGAAATATTTGTGAAAACCGTTTCATTTCATCTGAACGTCGTCTCAAGAAGACACCTTTGCTAGAAGCGGAATATAACCAGGTTATACGAGAGTATTTAGAAGTTGAGCACATGAAACGAGTTCCTTCTCAAGAACTATCTCATGAAAATAAGATTATGTCGTACTATCTTCCACATCACGCGGTAGTGAAGCCAGAAAGCTTAACAACACGACTACGAGTAGTCTTCAATGCTTCAAATCCATCCCACAGTGGCAACAGTCTTAATGATGTCCTTCACATTGGTCCTAGCTTGCAACAAGATCTACTGTCGCTTATGCTACGTTGGCGTAAATATAAATATGTATTCAATGCCGACATTGCTAAAATGTATAGGCAAATACGCATTGATTCATCCCAAACCTCGTTTCAGAGAATACTGTTCAGAACTGCTCCTGAAAACCCAATCGAAGATTTTGAGCTGCAAACAGTAACATTCGGTGTTAACTGTGCACCTTATCTGGCCATCCGCACATTGCTGCAACTTGCGGATGACGAAGAATCGAAATATCCCTTAGGATCAAAAATGATCCGTAACGATTTTTATGTCGACGATTTGCTATCGGGCTCTGACACCTTAGAGCAATCTAAAAAGGCACAATCAGAAATCATTTCGATTCTGGCGTCTGCTGGATTCGAATTACGAAAGTGGACAGCCAATGATTTATCTCTGCTACGAAACCTTCCAAAAAATGATATTTTGAATGACCTTTTTCTAAATTTAACAGATCAAAGTTCTGCTAAGACTCTCGGAGTATTTTGGAATGCTAAGTCAGATTCGTTTTATTTTAAAATCAAAACGATTCCCTTCAAGTCTGTTTGCACTAAGCGAGAAGTTTTCTCCAATATTGCAAAACTTTTTGATCCAGCAGGTTGGACTGCACCTATCATCATTAAAGCCAAAATTTTAATGCAGCAGATTTGGAGAGATAAAACTCTCTGGGATGAATGCATAACCCCTCATTCATTAGCTGTTTGGCATTCGTTTATCAAAACCTTCCCCGATATTTCCAAGTTTCAAATTCCTAGGTGGCTCGGAACAGGTTCCTCCACGACGATTGAAATTCACGGGTTCTGTGACGCCTCTGAGCAAGCTTATGCCTCAGCTATTTTTGTCAGAGTCCCTGCTTGTACTGGAAACGGTAGATGCCAACTTTTGTGTGCAAAAACCAAAGTTGCACCAGTCAATACAATTTCAGTTCCAAGATTGGAACTCTGTGGAGCCGTTCTGCTGTCTAAACTTATGAAGAATGTCCTCAGTATGTTCAGCTCAGAAAATCTCTCTGTGCACCTATGGACTGACTCTTCGATAGTTCTAGCATGGTTAGAGAAAGAACCATGCTCTTGGCAAACATTTGTTGCTAATCGTACAAGCCTCATAAAAACCTATGTTGGAGATATCCCATGGAATCACATAGCTTCAGAGGACAATCCAGCCGACCTAGCAACTAGGGGTATGGCTCCTGGTGAGCTTCTTGACAATGACTTGTGGTGGTTCGGTCCAATTTGGCTTCGCAGTAATCAAATGCCTTGGCCATCTACCACTCGTTCTCCTATTGATGAAGCTGATTTAGAGTCTAAGCCTATTAAAGCGTTTCACACTAGCTCCAGTGAACCCGAGGATATACTTCAGAGGTTTTCTTGTTTCGCGAGAGCTCTCAAAGTTTTATCTTATGTTTTTAGATTTTTTCATTCCACGAACCCACGGTTCAAATTAAACTTTACCTATAAAACAAGGGACATTCAACGGAATGAAATCCATTTCATTAAAGAAAAGCTTATTATTCTATCCCAAAGAACTCACTTTCCAAGTGAATATCAACGATTGCAATCAAGGCAGTCAATTCAGCGGTCAAGTCAGCTCCTGACCCTTAATCCGGTTCTAGACTCTGAAGGCGTAATGCGCGTAAATGGTCGGTTAATCAACTCAAATCTTTCCTTTGCTGAACGGTATCCAATACTACTGCCATATAATTCATGGTATTCCAAGCTTCTAATAGGTTTTATTCATAAAATCTCCCTCCACGGGGAAAATCAGCTTATGTTGAATCTTGTTCGACAGGAATATTGGATACCCAAAGTAAAGAACTTGATCAAAACATGTGTTAATCACTGCAAGATTTGTGTGACTCACAAGAAAATTCAGAGATCCCAAATTATGGCTGCCTTGCCTTCAGAAAGGACAAACTTTTCTCGACCGTTTTCTAAGATTGGAATCGACTTTGCTGGACCCTTTGAAGTTAAGACGTACCTCGGACGTAGCTGCAGGGTTACCAAGGGCTACGTTTGCGTTTTTGTATGCTTCTGTACAAAGGCAATTCACCTGGAAGGAACTACGGATTTAACTACAGCTGCATTTTTGGCAGCTTTGCATCGGTTTGTGGCCAGAAGAGGTCTTCCACGAGACATTTATTCCGATAACGGAACCAACTTCGTTGGAGCGAATCGAGCCCTTAAGGAAGACTTTAAATTGGTTCTTCAACAAACTGCTACGAATTTCTGTGAGTCTCATAACCATCTACCAGTCTGGCATTTTATACCACCTGGCGCCCCCCATATGGGCGGTTTATGGGAAGCCGGTGTCAAGAGTTTTAAGACTCATTATAGAAAGGTAGCACACGGTGTCAGGTACACCTTTGAAGAGTTTGCGACACTTCTTTGTCGTATTGAAGCGTGCCTCAACTCCCGACCAATCAGCGCAATGTCTGAAAATCTCTCCGACCATCTTGCTCTCACACCAGGACATTTCCTTATTGGAAGTCCACTCGTTTCGATAAGTGAACCCAATCGTGAAGATTCTTCGATTTCACTAGTTAATAGATGGGATAAATTAAAGATACTCCATCACAATTTTTGCAAGCGCTGGAAAGAAGAATATCTCAAAGAATTGCACAAAAGGTATAAGTGGAAGTTTCCTCAGCGAGACGTTCAAATTGGAGATATAGTTGTAGTGAGAAAGGAAAACTTACCACCCACCGAGTGGCGGTTAGGTCGTGTTACGAACGTTTTTCCAGGTAACGACGGGAAGGTACGTGTGGCTGGTGTTCGAACTCAACAGGGTGATATAACTCGACCGATAGTGAAGTTATGTGTGATTCCAACTGATTAGTAAAAACTTGCCCTTTTTTCTATATACTGTACTTTACGCTTATTTAATGTATACGTATTCATGAAGTGCACTTTACTACTTATAGCATACGTATCTAAATACTTTAGAATATATTATTTAAATCTTTTTAATTAATGAAATATCTTTATGACAAAATGTATCTATTGCTTATTGAAAACATTTTTATATATTCCCTTACTAACTTCCTTCCTCCCGAAGTGAGCGGAACCCCTTCGGAAAATGCAAAGGTTCCTACTATAAGGTTTATCATAGTTTGGTTTATTTGCAGTTATATTCCTGCAAGGCGGCCGGTAATGTTTAAGTCAAAAACTACCTTATCCTGCTTTCCTTACTTTCTACACACCCTTATTATTAAATTGCCCGAAGCCACAGGGGGCGTCTTGAATGCTTATGTAACCCTTCATTAATTTCCCCCATTTTGGCATTCCTGTGGACTTCCTACTTTTATACTTCCTTCTTGTACTAACACTCGTCGAGGTAAGATCACTAGCTCTTAATAAATAATTTGTGAACCTTTATACTAAAAGTTCTTGTTTTATTTTAATTCTTTTTATATACAATCCGGGATCAATACTGCATCCCAACATACATAGTTTACCTCTTCTTGAACTGGAAGCTTCTGCTTCCTCTTTTGCTTCAGTTTCTGCAATATGATTTGATCCAAAATCTCAACTATTTGTGGTTGTTGCGGCTGCTGTTGATGTGGCTGCTGTTCTTGATAATGTTGCTGACCTTGTTGTAGTTGCTGAAATTGTTGCTGTTCTTGTTGCTGATGATGCTCGTCATCTTTCATGTGGAAGTCAACTTCCACGGACATCTCCTCGTATGGCCCCACTACTTCCAAGCAGCAGCGGTCCAATTGCAGGACGTTTTCCTCGTACAGCTGCAAGTTGCAACGTTTAGGGAGAAAAACCTTTAAGAAAAATGAGTCAAAATTGAACAGTTAGAAATTTTTATTTTTTAATTACCTTGCATTCCTCCAGTTCAATGAGGATTTGCTCCCCAAATTTGGTGTTGCACCTCTTTGCCTTGAGTATCGGGTACCTCTTTTTTTGTACAACCTTCGAAAGGCTTAAAATAGGCTTTTGGTAGGTAGCCAACCCAGACGACGAAGACGACCTCACTGCTTTTTTAATTTTGTTGAGGAAAGACATGATGATGATGATGATTTTTGGAAGATTTTTCAGACGATCGTATGATTGTTCAAAAATAAACTAAATAGAAAACTCAGAGAATATTTGCTTTTATAGTATAGACTCTGGTTATTGGTACTTGAATTGAAAACAAATTATTCCATAGCTTATCTATAAGTTCTAACTACCTCAACCCTCTATCAATTTTCACATTGCATTTTTACGTTGTTGGTATATTTTACGCCCCCGGTACAACAACAAAATATACACAAGTGACGAGACAGTGTTTTAAAATTAATAAAAACCATCCACAACCACCAACACCGGATGTGACAAATCAATCCCAAACCTTCAAATCTTGCCAGCAAAATTAAAAATTCAGAACAAAACATGGGTCGCATCCTTACTTTACAGTATAGCTATGCACAATCAATTTTCGGATGTGACGAAATGCATTAAGTACAAGATATGTATGTTTCAAAACAAAACAAATATCGAACGAGGCCAAATTCTCTATTGAAATCTATAGTACAAAAGGAAACCTATTCATTTATTTCATTTCGTTTTCTGTACATATAGTTTCTAACCTTCACATTCTGTCTGTCATATCAATGCATCGATATTCACAAAAAAAAGCAGAAAAACAATGTACGATTGCATTTTCATCATCCCATCATCATCATCTTTCCTTACAATGTGTATTACTTTATTTTACCTTCCTCTGCAATAAAAAAACACAACACAGATACTCGGTTTCAACATTGATCATGGATTTTATTCCTATGCGAACATGGGTCACTTCCTTAAAACGACTTGCTCATACACAATCCATGCCCAACCAAATATCGGACGTGACCAAATTCTCTAGCGTACAGCCAAAACCAAATTTTTTTATGTAATCCACATCATAAATTGATTCTTCTTACTATGCAATTGCAGCTTGTTTTATGTAAGCAATGTTAATTCGGTAGGACTGCAAATGTTCAATGTATTCATAGAGGAATAAAAGAACAAGAGGGCAAAACTCACACACGAAATTGAATCCGTCCTCAAGCTGACTTTACAAATACCCACTTTTATTTTCGAGGACTTTTTGTTCAACCCCCCGACAAAACCTTAAAATAATTTCTTTCAAGAAATCACCATCCTTACTCTATAGCATATAAAAAAACATACCAAAGACCTATCATGCTAATCTGTAAAATTTCATGCTCATGTCCAATCTATGCCCAAACAAATATCGAACGTGATCAAATTCTCTATCGTCAAGTATTAACAAATTACCAAAATCTCTCATGCTCGTTCTAAGATCTATCAACGGATCGTATGTATTGTTCAAAATACACACAGCTTCAATTTTTTTCTTTACCAATTGTCCACGTGCCTCTAGACGGTTTTATTATCCTTTGTTCAACGCCGACAACCTTATAATAATTCCTTTCAAGAAAAAAACCATCCTTACTCTTTGGCATAGAGTAAAACATACCAAAGACCTATCATGCTAAGGTGTAAAATGTAGATACACACAAATATCGAATGAGACCAAATTGCAAGAAAAAAAATCCAACCATCACCAACCGCCAATGAAATCTAATACAAAAAAAAACCTATTCGTTTGTTTCACTTCGTTTTGTGCACATAAAATATCTAAGTTTCAAATTCTAGCTGTCATATCAATCCATCGATAATCACAACAAAAAAAAAAAAAAAATCAATCACTTCCGAGCGCCAGCGAAATCTATAACAAAAAAACATTAAAAATAGGTACTCAATAGAAACCATCTTCCCCTTTATTGTCTCTATTTTCTTATCTCATATCACAATCTCAGTCCTACCTAATCCTATATCTATTAACAAACTACCAAAATTTCACACCCCCGTTCTAAGATTTATCAACAGATCGTGTCTATTCTTGATTCTTCGCACACACACAACATTACTTTTCATTTTTTCTTTACTCTCATCCCATCGTAAGGATCTTCAACCTACGTGACTCTACACGCTATTATCCCCCTTTGATCAGACCGACGCCGACGGCACCCTTTTGGCTCGCTCAGAAAATTCCCAGGCCCAAGTGCCCCTATTCCTACTAACGTTTTGCCCGTTGAGTTTCATTTTTGAACTTCCTTTGGCTGGGTATATAATACTCCCAGTCACATTCCGAATCGGTGCGTTTGGCAACATTGAAAAGCCTTCTAGTGCCTTCTTCTCTAAATGATGACATTTCATCTGGTCCGAATATGGTTCCACCTAAATAAATATATAGCCTATCCTCTCGAATACCTTTATAAGCTTTTTTTAAAGTCTGGAAAATCTCCAAGTTTATGGAAGAAGTCTTTTATTATTATTTCTAGATGGGTGAACAAATAGATATGAAAAACTGCAGGACAATTGCAAAGCTTTCATACATTCCTAAGCTGTTTGAACAGGTTGTCTGCGAAAGTTTATCCTTCTTTGCAAGGAATATAATCTGTAATCAGCAGATTTATGCAGAGAACATCGACGGCTACTAACCATCTCTCATTTTACCATAAATGCTCTAAAGCACTTGAAAAACTGTATGAATTAGACTGCATTTACACTGACTTCTCTTACGCCTTAAAATTTCCATAATATTATGTTATATAAGCTAAAATGAGATTTGGATTTCCACCAGTATTTATTGTTTGGATCAGTTCCTACTTAAAACGTAGGTCTTATCAAGCCAAGTTTCGTAACGTCTTGTCAAATTCTTTCAATGTCGTTCAAGTGTGCCACAAGGGAGTCACCTTGGTCCTTTGCTTTTCATTATTGCAATAAATGACGTTTTTTTTTTGCATTTCATACAGCGACATTCTAATTTTTGCTGAAAAAAGATATCGACAGTTTTGTTGCATGGTGTCTTAGTTTTAAACCGTTCCAAGTGTCAAAGTATGACTTTCTCACGCAAAAGGATTCCCGGTATTGCAAAGTATACAATATCTCAGCAATCATTATCTCAAGTTTCGATTTTCCGTGACCATGATGTTCTTTTTAGTATTAACCTCGGATTCAAGGAACACAATCATCAACTTTATTACAAGCAAAACAAATTCAATTGCTTGGGTTTATTAAGAGATTGGCAAAATAATTTAATGACCCCTATGCTATACTCTCCTTATACAACTGTCATGTTCGTCCCCATCTCGAGTGTGCTTCTCCGGTTTGGTCACCTCTATATGAGGTTCATAAATCTCGTATTGAGGCAGTACAACACAGATTCATACGCTTTGCGCTGAAAGTTCTTCCCTGGGGAGTACCTTCATGCTCCCGATTTGCTCTCCCACATAGATTTCAACTATCTCAAAGGATCTCACCACCTACGTAGTTTAGAGTTTTTGCATTGCTACCACCACAGAACTGACCTTGGCATGCATGAGTAGGTTATACAACGCGAACCGCTTTAATTTCAGATTTTAACCTTAGTAAAAGCAGTCTAAAATTGAAACTAAAAACCAGTGCTCCATAAGCGTGATTTGTATTTTGTATTTAATTATTAGTTACTAGCTGTGCCCGCGACTTCGTCCGCGTTTTTAACTTTTTAGGAAATAAAACTTCTAGCCTTAAAAATGGCGGTATTTCAAAAAAAAAAAAAAAAACATTCAACCGCTATTTCAACACCTTGTAGCCCTGTTAAAAATACTTTTGAGACCGTAGTTTTTGAATTCCCATTTCCGTTCCCGTGGGAATATAAGGATAGATATATAGCCTTTATCCTTCCGCATGTTCTAGACCATCTCTGTAGCTAATTTAATAAAATCTGTTTAGCACTTTGAACGGGAGACATACGAAAAACATACCGACATAGCTACATTCGCATTTTCAATATTAGTAAAGACTCCCGTTCCCATGGGAATATGGTGACCGTTTTCGTGGGAATATGTGGATAAGCTAAAGTTAATGTTACTCCGGGATTATGGAGCATTCCAACGGTGGAAGAATTTTTGAAATCGGTGCTGTAGTGTAAAAGTTCCCGTATACGTTCCTGCTCCCGTGGGAATAAAGGGAAAAAATATATAGTCTATGTCTTTCCTCAGGTTCTGACCAATCTTTGTTTAAAATTTCATTTAAATCGGTTTATTAGTTTGGTCGGGAGATGGTAACATAGAACGATGGACAGACAGAGCTCCTTTCACACTAATTATATCAGAAAGGACTCCCGTTCCCGTAGGAATATGTGGATGAATTAAAGTTAATGTTACACAGGGATAGTGTAGCATTCTAACGGTGGAAGAATTTTTGAAATCGGTGCTGTAGTGTTAAGGTTCCCGCATACGTTCCTGCTCCCGTGGGAATAAAGGGATGAATTACTTTTTATGTTACTCGGGGATAGTGTAGCATTCTAACGATGAAAGAATGTTTGAAATCGGTGCTGTAGTGTCAAAGTTCCCGTATACGTTCCTGCTCCCGTAGGAATATGGGGATGAATTAGTTTTTATATTACTCGGGGATAGTGTAGCATTCTAACGGTGAAAGAATTTTTGAAATCGGTGCTGCAGTGTCAAAGCTCCCGTATACGTTAATGCTCCCGTGGGAATATAGGGAACCGCAGGAATATGGGGATGAATTAGTTCTTATGTAACTCGGGGATAGTGCAGCATTCTAACGGTGAAAGAATTTTTGAAATCGGTGCTGTAGTGTCAAAGTTCCCGTATACGTTCCTGCTCCCGTGGGAATATTGGGAACCGTAGGAATATGGGGATGAATTAGTTCTTATGTTACTCGGGGATAGTGTAGCATTCTAACGGTGAAAGAGTTTTTGAAATCGGTGCTGTAGTGTTAAAGTTCCCGCATACGTTCCTGCTCCCGTGGGAATGTAGGGAACCGTAGTAATATGGGGATGAATTAGTTTTTATATTACTCGGTGATAGTGTAGCATTCTAACGGTGAAAGAATGTTTCAAATCGGTGCTGTAGTGTCAAAGTTCCCGTATACGTTCCTGCTCCCGTGGGAATGTTGGGAACCGTAGGAATATGGGGATGAATTAGTTTTTATGTTACTCGGGGATAGTGTAGCATTCTAACGGTGACAGAATTTTTGAAATCGGTGCTGTAGTGTTAAAGTTCCCGTATACGTTCCTGCTCCCGTGGGAATTTAGGGAACCGTAGGAATATGGGGATGTATTAGTTCTTATGTTGCTCGGGGATAATAAAGTATTCTAACAGTGGAAAAATTTTTGAAATCGGTGTTGTAGTTTCTAAGTTCCCGTATACGTTCCCGTTCCCGTGGGAATTTAGGGATAAATTGTAGCCTATGTGTTATTCTAATGTATAAGCTATATTATTGGAAAGTTTAAGTAAAATCCATTCAGTAGTTTTTGCGTGAAAGAGTAACAAACATACATCCACACATACAAACTTTCACGTTTATAATATTAGTAGGATTTGTTATCTTATTTTATTTTTTGTCCATATCAATAATGTTTTTTTTTAGTTTAATTTTGTTTTATAGATGTACTTAATTCTGTTATGTGCTTGTTCGTATACGTTCTTTTGTGCTAACTACTAACACTTGCAATAATGATGAAATGCGTAGATAAGTGCGTACATATGAGCATATTCTAAGCACAGTACCGCTTAAGTCTCTTAGATGCACAAAAAATCTAATTCTTAGGATAATGTCTTTATTGAATTAAATTCGCTTAAAGAATTAGTTTTGCAGTTATTATATCTGAGCATGACATCGCCAACATTTTGGAAGGATCTACCCTGGAAAGTTCCAAGATGTTCTACGCCAGCTAAAAATAGACGGGGCGCTTTTAACAGTAGGGTCAGAATCGAAAACCTCACAAATTATTTAAAAAAAAATAAAAACTTCCGAAATCCTTGTTTCTTATGAAATAAGTGCTTATCGGGTTCAAAGCTCCCTGATTTGACTTACTACTATTTTGTTCTTAGGTCAGCATTTGAAGCAATAGAAAAAAAGTACAAAGTGAATCCTAGAAGTTCTCAAAATTATATTTGAGGAAGAACATTGCCAATCGATTGCGAAAGCAAATCCAATATGCAAATTTTTCACAACTGTATTAAATCGTCCAAGTGACCAACTGTTGCGCGTTGCTACACTTGATTAAACAAATTCAAGTCTAATTTGAATCACTTTTGATGCCAACAATGGCAGCTGCCAAATTAAATGCAACTCTTGGGTTGCCCGTTTGAGTCCTTGGATTGCTTTGATAAATAAATACCAACATTGCCAATGAATGGTCAATTGTTGAATGTGTGTTAGTGAGATCAAAGATCGAAGCGGGTTAAGAGCCAAGAGCGTACACTTTACTGCCTTCGTCAACCCCAATGACAACAGCAAAGCAGATTGAAAAGAAAATGAAAATAACCGACTTTTTTGTCAAAAGATATGAATGCGATACATAACAGTTACATAGCAACCATCTACAAGCTCTTACGTCCTTTCTTGTACTTTTGTACTGGCTGGCACACACCCAGAATTGGCAAGTTATTCAGGGCCGCAAAGCACAAAGGACTCAGTTCTATTGAGCGCGTCCAAACACTTCAAACCAGCAGCAGTTGTGCACACCAAGCGTCCTTATGTTTCTGTTTTCCTATTGCCTTGTTTGTTTCTTTTTTTTGTGAAGTTTTTAGAAGCCCCCACCGTATGTCTTGTCCTGTGAACAAGAATCCTCGAATTATGTTGTCGACTGGTTGTCTGGATAGAAATTGTTTTGTTTACAAGTGTGTGGGCGAGTGTTAATTGTGGTGCTTTGTGGTGACGACCCGCACTTCACCCGTTCTTTAACCATAAAGTTGTGTAGGAATACATATTACCAGTGTGTATATACCGGTCTTTCTTTGTTGCCCGGCCCGGACCCGGATGGATAAGAACGATGATGATGATGTTACTGCACAATTACTGCCGCAGCTATAAAACTTGTGTAAGGAACCGTGTGATGATGAAAATAATTTCGCCCCACTTGCTCCCGTTCTGTTTAGTACCTACAGTGTGCTGACATTGTTATCACAGTTACGCTTTAAAGCATAGTTCCGTTTTTTATATGGCTTTTTATACATAACTTTCATAAGCATATATATATGATAGCAAACAAAATAAAACACAATTATTCTATATAATAAGTCCTCCAAACAAGTGCAACCAGATCTGACTTTTTTCTTTAAAGTCACTAAGTTTTGACATGTGAAACCTTGTCACGACAGAGACTTACATATGTGTACGAACGTACCTATGATGTACTACCCCACTCAGTTGATTAAATCAGTTGACACGCAAGTGTACCTACTCGGGTTGGGCTCTTTCAGGATCTTCTTGTTCTTGTTGCAAATTTAATTGAGAAGCCAGAAGATACAACAGGATTAGCTTTAATATAAATATCAGTGCTAACTTGCGACGAGAGTCTTTTAGTTTTATTAAGAACTTATTACCTTCTTTCGTTCCTTGTGTTTTTAAAATCATTACTCTCGTTTCGAGTTGGATTTGTGGGAACAAACAATAAAAGGAAACATGACTACTTCTGCAGGGTAGTGCTATCGTTCAAATGGAAATTTAGCAATTAAATGTTTCTTAATAGCCCTCTATGAATGGTATGGCAGTTATTTGTTTTTTATTTCACTTTTAAAACACGTGGCACAGTGAATATACATATATAAATTTTTTTTAAGTTCTGAGTGGCTAAGAGCTTAATTTTAATAGCCTTTTTTGTTGATAGCAATAGTCTTAAGAAGATATGAGTTTAACTTTTGGAGGCTTTAATCAACACATATATTAGTTTTACAATTTTGTATCTCATGCGAGGATTAGCTTGAAATTAAATGAATTAATGTCAATTTACTTTCAATTTGAATTTTGTTTAATTTTATTTCGGAAGTTGTTGAAATTAAGCGACCTCTTAGAGTATGCCAATGGCGTAATTGTATAGCATGTCAGGTTGTTACGTGCGAGGTGCGAGGTTCAAATAGCAGAAACTATAGAAAAAATTTTCACGGGTATCGCCATTAGCGGCAATTTACCAAATCCTCCGTAAGTAAACAAATTGCCACAAAAAGCACTTTCTTTACGTTTTTGATCACAATTAGAAGTACCTATTAGTGGGTAGCAATAACGTCAACGCTAGCAAAAAGAGCGGAAATTAAAATAATAATAGGAGTACCTACATGAAGAAGGAAGATTTAGGAGCATTAATTACCATACTTTGAAAAAGAGAATAAATTAAAAAATCTCAATTCGAAAACAAATAATGAAGAATTTATAGTAAAAATATGCAGACAGGGTACATAATTATGAATAGAGAGATAGAGAGTGGAGTACTGGCTTTTAGCAGTAAATTTATAATATACTTACTAATTTTGAAATAAATTAAACATTTTTTTTTTTATTTCTGTTCCTTTAAATTATATTATTTAAATACATAACAAGTGATTTATACACATAAGGCGTGTTTTTTTTTCACAAGGCTGTTATGTAAATAACATGATATCCAAAAAAAAAACGCTTCCCGGACAGCGCGTCTTTTTTTATTTGAGGGTTGGTGTTCTTGATCAGTGGTCAAACCAATTGAAGTCAACAAATGAATTTTTTTTGCCGAGTTCGCACAAAAACGCAAAAAATATTTATTAAAACCCTAAAGCAATTGTATAGAGTAGAAAATGAGAATGTTCCGTAGCGAAATTAATGCAGATAAACAGTTTTTTTGTCTGTTTTTTGTTAGTTTAGAAATGTCAAAAGTTGGTCCCTTCGCAAAGGTAACAAGGAATTTCTCTTGGGTGTTTTTGACTAGTTTACATGCTGGGTTTGAATTCATATGAGACTTGTGATTTATATGTGAGTTGTAAAAACTATTTTGTTACTTGTTTCAAAGGAATTAAACTATTAATAATAAAAAAATAAAACAAAAAAATGAACATTCACAGAAAAATGTAAAAAGAAATATATGCAAAAAGTGCTTTCAATCACTAGACAGACCTTTTTTAATTGTTATTACGTTGTTTTATATCTATGTATATATAAATCTATCTATCTATCTTTATATAAATCTACAAATCTAACCCTTGAATTCAATGAAATTCTAAAAATAAAAAATTTTAAGCAACAAAATTGCGGAGTGTAAGAGTGGGCATACCATTTTATTCCGCTTCACATTTGTGAGCAGACCCTCTGACACTTATTTTGCTTTTGTTCGAGATACATGAAAGTCTCTAGACGCACCAACATTTAAAAATGAAAAGTCGAAAAACTCATTCGATACTCGACTAAGCGTCAAAAATCTATAAAATAAAAATAAATAGGGTGGCGCAACAGAGCGAGGAGCCCCTGGGCCTAGCGCATTTCTCACAACCATGCCTTGTGAGGGAATGGAGGGGACCTACAATTTTCTGCCGGTTCCGATCGGCTAATCGAGAAAGCGCTTTTCAAGGCAATGAATACTAACGGAGGACTTGCCAATTCCTCGCGAAAGGCTATACCCGTGGAAAAAACATTTTTGCCTCTGCTGGGGTTCGAACTCGAACCTCTGGATTAACAGGCGGACATGCTATCCATCACACCACGGGTACCACAAAAATCAGGTACGTCAAAAATCTATGCCCGACCAAATCTTAACCATCCTTTTATCCATAACTTCGGTTGTCGGGGATGTTGTTTTTGCTTTGCATTTAAAATGATGTTATGTAAATAACATCCTTGTGAAAAAAACACGCCTATTGTAATAATTTCAGGAAATATGTATCATTCCTTAGAACCTGCGTGACTAGTGAGGAAAGAACCGCCAATACAAAATTATTTCATTATTTTGTGTTTGTGGGGTAAAGATAAGAGTGTGTCATTTTTGGGCAATTTTTATTTTTAAACAAAAAAACAGGCTAAATACTTTCAGGAAGGTATAAAAAGAACCCTCTTAAAATATGAGCACTTAATATTAACATTAAGTGGTGCCTGTTCATAACTTTCAATTTTCTATTTAAATAACATTTTTTTTTGTTTTGTCTTGTTTTTGTAGCTTGACATTTGAGCATTGTAAAAATAAACTGACATGTTATTCAAGAGCAGCATGGTGTTTGTCGTGTAGTTATTTTGTCTTTCTTTTTCAAGTACAGTTTCAGATTCCCCAAGTGAATTCGCAAACATTTGGTTCTTCCAAGCCAATAAAAGAACAATTTAAGACAATTTTTTGTAAGAAAAAGTACGTGAGTTATCTCTTATTTCGTTATGCGAACACTTAATACTTGCTTGTTTTCTAACTAAATTAATACATAAACACAATATACTTGGGGTTTTGCTTGTTATCGCACTAAATTCAATTCATTTCAATAAGCAATGACAGGTGCATTGAACGCGAAGTGTGGTCATGCAAAGGGGCGCTTAACTCGTGCGTCAGCATTTGTAGAGACAATTGACGAATCTACACCAGTCGAAATGCTTGAGATTCGATTAAATAAACTCGAAACCACATGGTCTGAATTTTCGTCGTTTCATAGCGAACTTCTCGAACAGGTGGCATATGAGGAAGAAGTTTATGAACTCGAGAGTGACTTTTCGAAATACGAACTAAAATATTTTAATACCAATGCCGGGCTCGTTAAGGCCATTCGTGATAAGATAAAAAAAGGGTTAGGTGATGCTCTCGATCATTCTTCAGTGTTAGACCGTTTAGCTGATCAGCAATCAGCCTTTTTCGAAAAAATAAATTCTTCATCGCCATCGATTAGTACTAACGTGTCTAAACTTCCAAAAATTGTTGTACCACCATTCAGTGGAGATTATAAAGATTGGCCTTCGTTTCGTGACATTTTTCTCGGTTCAGTCGATACAAAAATGAATCTCAGTGCAACCCATAAATTTTACTACCTAAAATCTTATTTGCGTGATGACGCAGCGAATTTAATAAAACATCTTAAGGTCAATGACGCCAATTATCCAGAAGCATGGGACCGCTTGGAAAAGCGATACGATCGAAGCCAGCTGATTGTATAATCGTTTATTGAAACTTTTTTGTCGCTTCCTACTGTCAATAATTCGAACGTTCAAATTTTAAGAAAAATATCTGACGGTGCAGATGAAGTTGTGCGTGGTCTTAGTGCGTTGGGAAAATCGGATCGGGATCCTTGGCTCATTTACTTATTGTTAAATAAGCTAGATGTGGACACAAAACAAGCCTGGGCAGAGCACGTAGGTTCTCGGGAAGACTATTCTATATCTGAATATTTAGAATTTTAGAACAGCAGCCAGCGGTGCGATGCTCTGGAGGCATGTCAATCGGTTACTAGTCGTTCGGGTACGACGCGTACAAAACAAACAAACATCATTCGCGCTCATATAGCTAGACCTTCGAATTCAGATTTGAAGTCTCAATGCCCAATGTGTCAAGATAATCATGTCCTGGCGCAGTGTACAAAGTTCCTCGCGTTAGACATTGACTCTCGTCGAAATTTCGCCAAGAAAAGTTCATCTTATTTTAATTGTCTCCGGGCTGGCCATTCATCAAAACTATGTCGCTCTTCGTTTCGTTGTCGGTTGTGCAAATCACGCCATCATTCGCTTGTTCATTCTGAAGATGCAGTAACTCAAGCTCAAACGTCTCCGTTGGGTTCCTCGAACCATTTACGATCTTCAGTATCATCTAACCATGCTCAATCCAACTCAATCGCTCCACTCGTAAATAATCACTCGCTTGATTTTAGTCTGTGCAAATCAACTTTGTTACCAACTATCTTATCTAAAATTCAAGACATTCTGGGAAATCTTATAGACTGTCGTGTGCTACTAGATTCCGGGTCACAATCTACATTCATTACTGAATCCTTCGCTCAAAGACTCGGTTATCAATGTTCAACGTAAACATTCAAGAATTCCTATCGTCGGTTTATCGTCGACTGAAGTCAGATACACTTAAGGAGTCATCTCATTAAATCTTCGTTCTCGAATCAATTCGTTTCAGTTATTGGCACGAGTACGATAACTTTGGCGACAAGAAATAATAAAGGTTTTCGAAGGAGGGGTTCAATACTAGCATTTCTTACTACGGGAAGGGGGGTTCTTTCTCCCCCCCGTTCAGGCGGTAGGGGCAATTTTATAAAAATTGACTTTTAATCTAAAAAAAAATATTGTAGAACAATGGGAAAACTTACAGACACAAATTATACTTTTTATGAAGCCAGAAATCTGCACTTTAAAATGAATTTTAAATGAAGTGGTTTGAATTCGTAGTTTTTGAAATAATTGACTTCAAAGTCAAAATTTACGAAAAAAAAATTTTAAAAATCACTTTGCGTATTATGTTTCTCATGGTTACATATGCCAATAAAAAAATAATTGATGTAGTTAGTTGCTTTAATAAATTTTTTATCTAACGCTGTAGACTACATTTTTTCTATGTCTTATAGTTTAGTAAAACTATTGAAGTATGCAATATTTTCAAAAAATTATGGAAATACGTACGAATTTACAATAACGTTAGGAAATAGGCTAGTGAAAGTATAAAAATTCATCAGGCAGGTACTTATGTTCTATTAATTTCCGTATGCAACAACTTTCCGCATGGCCCGCTTCGCGGGGGCTCATTATTTTTACTCCTTTTCCGCAGGGTTAAGCTGCTCATGCAAAATATGAAATTAGCAATTGTTTTTCTAACTGCAAGTTATTTGATTAAACTGAAAAAAGTATAAAAATTCATCAGACAGTGTCCTATGTGCAATTAAATTCCATATGCAACAACGTTCCGCATGGCCCGCTTCGCGGGGGCTCATTATTTTAACCCTTTTGCCGCAGGGTTAAGCTACTCATGCTAAATATGGAAATAGCAATTGTTTTCGGATCAATAATTTCCTTTGATTTTTTCTAAATAACAAAAAAACAAACAATTCCTAATAAAATCCCAGAAGAACCTTATCTGCTATCACTGAAACAAAAGAAAATGTCAAAATACAGCCATGAAGTACATGTCCTCAGAAAGAAAAACACATTGTTCTGTCACTTTACAGTGAAAATAAGTATACATGAGATTTACGATGCAAGCAGGGAGATGCATTCAACCCCCTGCTTCGGCTCCTCATAAGCTTTGGGGTGCAATTTTGATTTTAAAGAAGAAATATAGTTTTATTTTACTATTTTTAATTTTTATTTTACTTTTACTATTTTTATTTTTTATTTTTACTATTTTTTCAATTATTTCAAAGACTATAAGACAAAGAAAAAAAGTAGTTAACAACGTTTGAATAAAATTTTTTTTATTGAAGCAACCAAGTACATTTATTATTTTTTTATTGGCATTTGTAATTATGAGAAACACAATACTCAAAGTGATTTTTTTTTCGTAAATTTTGACTTTGAAGTCAGTTATTTCAAAAACAAAGGAATATGGTTCCATTGTATTCTTCAGTATAGCAAGATAAGCGAATTTATCCATTTTGACATCAATCCTCACCAATGCAATGGTCCCACCCATGCCAGGAAAACGCACCCAGGCCTTTAAATTTCCCACTCCATGCTTCACCGTCTTTAAAGTATACTTAGGATTGTACGCTTCGCACTTAGGACGATGCAAAAATTGCGGTACTTTTTAGGCTTGATAGACTGCATTTGTTTATCAAATCTATATACCCGAAGAAAAAGTAACACCACAACCATTTCACGTAACGGAAATTTTGAATTTCTGATTTTTCTTAATAGTGTGCTATTTCTTTGTCCATAGCTGTATACACATATATATATTTATATTTATATGCATAAAAATGATGAAAAACAACGATAAATGTCTCTGTTCAAGTGACAATATTTCTGTGAATTTCAAACATAGAAAGTTATCTGAGCGTTTTAAAGAAAATTTTATTTACTTTCTTTTTTATGAAGCAATGCCTATACCTATCTTCAACCTGAAAGAAATGCCATTAAAAAAACTGAAAAAAATAAAAAATTGGAAAATTTTGACTTTTTTTTCGTCGGGAATTTTAACGTTTTGGATAGAAAACTTTTTTTTACAATTATTCGAAAGATGTTTTTTGATGGGAAAATTTGCTATCTACAAAAAACGTCCTTAGAATTGCATCAAAATTTTGCTTCATTTCGAGTTACATATATTGAAAAAACGAGTGAAGATGGTTTAGAACCCATATCCCCGATTTGCATCCTCTAATTTAATAGCACTTTCGGTTTTTAATTACGGCCATATTATTCACCCAATAAACCCGGGTTTAAATTTACATCCGGATGTAAAGTCGCATAAACCCAATTGTCAAATGCAAATCCATATTATTCACTCCTAATAAACCCATTGGATTTAAACCGCATTGTGCTGTTGGGTTTATGTATTTACATCCGGATGTATTTTGGGTCCGTTCGTGCACTATAAAAAACAAAAACAAATTTGACAACTGGGTTTATTTCTATTGGGTTTAAATTTAAAAAGTGAATAATATGGCCGTTAGTAATTAGCCGCTTAATCGATTCATGCAATTAAAAACCGGCCTTTTTCGAGTTCCTTAAGAAATGTCATAATCAATAGACTAATAGCCTATACCATAAAATGCCTCTGAACTGTAGAATTTTGAAGAAAAAAAATTTAAGTTTACGTGTATTTTATACGGGAAATCTTTACATGCCTTGGGCGAGTACTAAATGTTAATATCAAGTGCTCAAATTTTTAGGAAATTTTTTTTTTAGGTATTTTCCACAAAAATAGTCGACATATCTCACATCTCACTCACATATACATATGTATAGCATGTATGTATATCAGAATGAAAACTATCTACTATCCATTATCCAATACGAATTGTTTCAATGGTCGAAAAGGTAGTTTTTATTTCAACAATGAGAAAGAAATTAGTCCAGGACTCTCACAGCCGAGCGAGTACGGAATAGTGGGCACCATGATCCATGGGTCGCACCAACTTACGATTGTGTGCTTAGTATAATATCAAAGTCTCAAAGTTAAATACAATTTTCACTTGCGATTATAGGTAAGGTACTATGAAGCAAGTTTTGCAATCGTGCAGAAAAAAAATTTTGAGGTACTTGATTTTTAAAAAACTTCCTTTTTTTAAAGTGAAAAATATAAAACCAGTGTTTAAAAAAAACCGCTCTAAATTGAGTACACATTTCGGAAGCAATGCTTCCATCGTTCCTACTACACACATAAATCTACGTAGTAGGGGGGGTTGCAGCCGGGCGACAAAGACCATTCGGCTGATACACCACAAGACTAACTACACAAATACTACATAGAATAAATAACACATGACAACAGCACGCAGTAGTTTCGGACGGTCCCCCATCTTGTCACTAACAGCGCTCATTCCGATTTAATTACGGTGTTCTAATGGCAACCGACTCTTTTCGGTTGACAAGGCCGTTGTCAGTAAGTGAGATTTATAAATTAAATTAAATTATTTTGGTCTTTGATAATTGTGGGTTTTCCCTTTGATCATAAGTGTTTCTCATTTATTTTAGCCGAAAATTATCAGCATCTGCGAATTTTTTCTCTTACTGAGTTTTACTTAGCACTGTTCTATCAACAACGCACTACATTTCTTAATTTTCTTGTCGCTTTCGTGAGAAACAACATGTATTTAAATATTTAATATTTCAATGAAAGACTTTTTCCATTATATACAAAACCAACCAACAAATTTTGTACTTTGTCGACTATCTGCTGTCAATCAACTAAATACAATGAAATGTTTTGAAAATTTGTAAGTTTAGTATTTTCACATATGCGATATGCCATGTGGTAGCTATCACTTTTCATACAAATACAGCATAACTCTTGGTAACCCAAAATCTACATAATTTTCTGCCCACACAGAATTCATTTCGTTAATACATATTAGATTTCTATGGAAAACATTTTTATCACTTTAAGAAGAAGCGAACACTCCCTTCGATCTCTTGTGTAAGTTGTTATTCATGACTGTATATCAAAACTACAAGTGAGACATCTGTTTCAAATAAATCTGAAACATCCAAAAATAATCCAGCAATATAAGTGTAAACGAAAACATAAGGCAAAACTTTATGCTCGTTATTTTTACTGGTGTTTTTGTTTTAGGTGCTTTGTTATTTAAACGCCAAGGACATGTTATTAGGTGGAACTTAGGTGGAAGAAATTGGGGTAGAAATTGGGCACTTCATAGTTGCACGTACTTGTTGACCTAGTTACTACATAGTTTTTTGATTTAAAAAAACAACATAATCTTCCTAAGACTTGTACAGCGCCGAACCCCAGTAACTGGCGCCCTGTGGAAAATTTGACAGCACCCTTTTTCATACTTGCATACAATTATAAGTCGTTTCCACTATACCACAAAAGATACTTAGATATATAAAGTTAATAAATGTGTTTACATAGACAAACAAATAACTACGTATGTGTACACAAATACATATCTTTTAACTATTCTGTTTATAAGTAGTTTAAAAAGATTTAGTCTTTTTAAGCAAATTTTTCAATGGTGACGTATGCTACTATTCTCGGAATATGTATTATATGATGGCCTGTTAAGAAGCACATGCATACGCTTTTGCATAGTTCAGGTATGATTTGTCGATACAATGTATAAAATTTATTATGATGCAGATCCGTCAAGAGCGATATAAATAAGAGTCGAATCAGAACAGATGATAGTGGTCGACATTTTTGAAGAAGCCCAAAAGAAAGCAGGAAGCCCACATGCAGTTTGTCCAGATATAAAAAGATTATTTTATTCGAAGTTCAATCCTGGCTTAATGAACAAACCAAAAGAGGACAAAGTCGACACAGTTTGAGTATCCCACCATACTCATGGTCGCAATGTGTTCTTTTTTTGGAAAAAGTTGTGTTTTTTCTAGAAAATCAGCTCTATTTTCTCAACAGAAGTCACAACAATGCAGGGTGCAATTTCAACTGGATCAAATCAAAATCGATTATATCGGCGGCGGCGTTTGTCAGAAAACTTTATAAACAAGATTTAAGCAGAAAGAACTTAAGGCCCCGGCTCATAGAACGCGTTTCGTGCGGTGGGAGCGTCGCTGCAGCTGAAGTGGTAGGTTTTGCCGCGAGCAACTGATAGGGGTAACCCAATGAATGCGACGCGGTGTTTCGACGGTTGTGTACTTGCTAAAATTATTTTGAAATAGGCAACACAAACGTCAAACGAACTAGGGATGAGTCGATAAGTCACTAAAACTAGAGGTGGGTGAGGTGTTTACTTATACATGGATTAGATAGACAGATGTAGATAGATAAGATTTTTATTAGTCATAAACTTTAGAGATAACATACAATATTTGAGATACATTAAATCGTTTGAGCATGGCATCGCTGTCAGCAAGATTGACAATCCACTTTAACTCTATATGTGTTTTATAAAATTACAATTTTTAATTTAATTGTTTAAGCATTGCTTTAATTAAGGATTCAGTATTCAATTTTTATTTGTTTACTAGCTGACCCACCCGGTGTAGCTCAGGCCCAAGTTTCCATTCTAGTGGCAGAGTGGAGATGAAATATAGTCTATGTTACTCAGGGGCATTTGAGCACTCTAACGATGACAGAACTTTTGAAATTGGTCCAGTATTTTCCAAGTTCACTGATTTGTTTAAGCCCCCATTTCGTTCTTGTATGGTGTAAAGGTTAAAAAAAAAAGTTACTCGAGCGTGTCAGAAGTGTGGGTATATTTCAATAATCTGACAATTTAAAAGTGGCCATAAGACATGGCTGATTTTTTAAAATGTTAAAAAAGACGTGACCTTGAAATTCTTGAGCGCGTCAAATTTTTATAGGGAGTGATCTTGATGTCTTCGTCCTCCACGATGATAATCTGACAATTAAATGGAGGAGTACTCTTAGTCTGACAATTTTAAAGTAACAATTATTTGTCATTTCTATTTTTTATTACTGGATGCAATAAAAAAAAATATCTATACACATGTTTAGCTATTTTAGCTACCGGCAGACAACTAGCCTTTAATTCTTCCGACACACTTCCCCAAGTTAACCTGTTAAGGAAATTTGTTATTCCAAAAGACAATAAAATTGTGGAGCTAGATTGTTCACAAATGAATCGGTGATTGTTAAAACAACATAAGTGAAATTTTTATTTTCTTGTAGGAGAGACAAACATCTTGTGTTTTCTACCCATAAGCAATGAAAATATGCAAAAATAATAATAAAAATAATAATTATTAAAAGTAACAGATTATTGAAAATAGTTATTTTTGCGTATTTTCAATGCTTATTGGTAGAAAACACAACATTTTTGTCTCTCCTACAAAAAAATAAAAATTTCACATATATTGTTTTAACAATCACCGATTCAAATCTAAAGATATTTTATTTGTTTTATAATAAATGATATATTGGTCTTGGCAATGTAATAATTAATGGTGTGCGGCTCCTGACGAATACTGACGAATGACGATGCTTATTTTCTTCTTTTTCTTTTTGACGGCTTCCAATACTCTCCAAAACATGTTGAGTCATGGCGTTCACTGATTGGCCAGTTGCAGGCGGCCTCTATCGATTGTAAATCGATAGTTTGTAGACTTCAGTTTGTCGGTTTTGCGGCGTTGCCAGAGGTGCCGGAAAGTTTGTAGATTTTTGTAGATTTTCGTTTGCAGATTTTGAAGCGGCCGCCACAGTGGCCCCCCCAGAAGACATAACATGCCCTAACGATAGCGCCCAGGAATTTGGACTGGGCGGCCTCTCTGGGTATGGTATGGCTGAGAAGTTTTTTGAGGTGGCGGTTCTACGACGACTGATGTAGTTGGAGGCGGCGGAAGAGTGGTGTTGTCATGATCGGGATCGATGTACGCTGGCTTCAGGCGGTCTATTGAGATCTTAATTGGCCTCTCTCGAATAGAAAGAGTGAAGAACTTGTCGTAGCGCTGCAAAACTTTAAAGGGCCCTTCGTATGGTGGAATTATTGATGCTTTGATAGTGTCATTTCGTACGAAAACGTGGGTTGTTGTCTTCAGGTCACTGTGTACGAACGGTTGTTGTTTCGTGTGCCATGCTGTCTGCTGGGGTTTCATCTGGCGCATTGTGTTTCGGAGGAACTTGATGAATTCACACTGTGAACGATCTTCAAGTGTGGGCACCAGTAAATCAGCTGGAAGTCTGAGGGAAGTACCGTACAATAGTTCTGCTGGCGTTGCGTTAATATCCTCTTTTAAGGTTGCCCTAAGGCCTAGAAGAATGAGTGGAAGGCTTTTTACCCATTGCGTGGAGTCACCGCAGTTTATTGCCGCCTTCAAAGTTCGGTGAAAACGTTCAACGATTCCGTTGGCTTGCGGGTGATATGCGGTTGTCATTGTGTGGTTAGTTCCCATGCATTTGCAAAGCTCTGCAAAGACCGATGACGTAAACTGTCTTCCCTGGTCAGAGGCGATCTGCAGAGGTGGTCCAAAGCGTGAAATCCAGCCTGTGATGAGCGCGTTGGCGCAGTTGATGGCTGACATGTCTGTCATCGGATAGGCTTCCGGCCACCTTGTGTAGCGGTCGATGACAGTTAGGAGGTAGCGATATCCCTCTGAAGGTGGAAAAGGTCCGATGATGTCAATGTTTATGTAGGCAAAGCGCTTGTCGGGCATCGGGAAGTGCTGCAGTTCTGATTTCGAGTGGCGCTGGACTTTTGTTTTTTGACAAGTTATGCATGTTTTTGCGAAGTTCGAACACTGTTGCCTGATCTTTGGCCAGATAAAACGCTCAGTCATGAGTCGAACTGTCGCGCGACGCCCTGGATGCGAAAGATTATGCGTTACGTCAAAGAAAAGTTTCCGTAGGTCTTTGGTTATGAAGGGTCGGACCCTATTGTGAGATACATCGCAGTAAATTGGTTGTGCTAGGTGAGGGAAGGAGAACAAAGTTAGTTGCATCGAATGATCAAGTTTACCTTTAAGTAAGTCTTGAAGCTCGCGGTCATTTTCTTGCGATTTAGCAAGTTTTGAGTAAATATCGTCCTTACCTTGAACCATGTTGATTCGCGAGAGAAGGTCGGCTGCGTGGTTCTCTTCTCCTTTAATGTACCGTATATCGGTCGTGAATTCACTTATGAGTGACAGATAGTTGGTTTGTCGGGCTGACGATTTTTCGGGTCGCTGTCGTAGGGCGAAAATTAGAGGCTTGTGGTCCGTTTTTATGTGGAATTTGCGGCCCTCTAACAAATCACGGAAGTGATTTACGGCTAAGTACATGGCTGTTAGCTCTCTATCGTATGTAGAGTAGCTTTGCTGCGTTTTTGAAAATTTTTTGGAGAAAAAACCAAGTGGCTCGGGAACGTCGTCTACCAATTGATGCAAAGCCGCACCAGCTGCTATGTTCGACGCGTCTGTCACTAAGCACAGTTCTGCATCTGGTACCGGGTGTGACAATTTCACTGCTTTAGCGAGGAGTTGACGGCAGTTGTTAAAGGCTTCGTTCGTAGATTCGGTCCATTTCAAAGGGGACTTATCGTTTTTGCGGTTTCCTGGAGTCATTGCCAACAGGGGGGCTTGCACCTCTGCCGCATGAGGCATGAACTTTCTATAGAAGTTTAATGTCGCAACGAACCTTCTTAACTCTTTCACCGTCTCTGGGCGGTTAACTCGTGAAATAGCGTCAACGCGAGAGGGGAGCAGTGAGATTCCATCTTTCGTTATCAGGTGTCCGAGAAACTCTAGCTTTGGTTGGCCGAAGACGCATTTTGCCATGTTTATTGCCAGGTTGTGATAGCCAGTCTTTTTAGCACTTCGCTCAGATGCCGGCGATGATCGTTGATGTTTGCTGAGGCGATGCATATGTCATCCATATATGAAAAGGCGAACTCGATTCCCCGAAGCACCTCGTGGACCAGCCGCTGAAGGGTTTGAGCCGCGTTCCGTAAACCAAACGTCATATGCGTGAACTCGTACAACCCAAAAGGCGTGATGATCGCTGTTTTTGGAATGTCTGTCGGGTTAATCGGTACTTGGTGAAAGGCTTTCTGTAGATCTATTTTCGAAAAAATGGTCTTACCTTGTAGAATGTTTGCAAAATCGTGGAGATAAGGGAGCGGGTAGCGGTCGGGTACTGTGATTGAATTGAGACTCCTGTAATCTCCACATGGCCTCCACGAACCGTCAGCCTTGCGAACCATGTGAAGAGGGCTGGACCAGTTAGATTTCGAGGGTCTACAAATCCCAGCACGCATTAACAGCTCAAACTCCTTCTTTGCGGCTGCTAATTTGTCTGGAGGTAAACGACGTGCTCGGGCTGAGCATGGCGGGCCATTCGTTTCGATGAAATGCAACGCTTCGGAGTTGGTCGATGCTCCTGGTGGTGCGAGGCGAGTGATGTCTACCATTAGATCGTGGTGTTTGAGGAAATCGGCGCCTATGATGGGAGAGGTGACGTCGGCGACGATGAAGGTCCACACGAATGGGCGGTTGAGGCCGAGATCCAGCTCGTGAGTGACCTCTCCGTAAACCTTGATGGGCGAACTGTTCACCGCGAACAACTGCATTGTCGTTGGTCGTAACTTTCTGCTTGATGTAGCAGGTGGTAAACACGAGACTTCCGCACCGGTGTCTATAAGAAACGCCAAGTTCGTGTTATTCTCGCGAAAATACAGGCGCCTAATGGAGTGCGAGAGTTTCTGGTGGTCTGAAGTGGCATCCGAGAGCGTTTTCTGGCGTCATGATTGTTGGTGTAAACTCGATGACCCTGAGCGACCCATTCTGCAAGGTTGACGACAGTTAGTTGCCTTTTTCCCAAATTTCCTATGGAACCAACAGTCGTCGAACTGTTCGATCGAGGGTGCACGCCTGCGCTGGCTAGGAACTCGAGTTGGCGTGCGATCGCGTCGACTTGATAACCGTTGGCTTTGTGACAGTAGTTTGGAGAATCCTTGAACCAACTGGGCTACATCTGACGAGGATGATTGTACGTCAGTAGCAGGACCTGGCGTTTCACACGGTGTTGGTAACGATGGGGCGGGTGCGATGGCGTTCAGTTGTCGTAATTCGACATTTTCCATGACCGCGTCGGCCTCTCTAGTTTTTTTGCTCGCGGTTCCTTGCAGCGTGACCACGACCGCATGTACTGTTTGAGGAAGGCGTGAAGCCCATAGGTCGAGCAGAACGGCCTCGCTGAGTACGCCTTTAGCGGTTTGGACCATCTCATAAAAGAGCTGACTTGGTTTCCTGTCACCGAGCGACATTTCATGGAGGACTCGACGTAGTCGTTTTTGCTGGCTGTCGGCAAAATGGTTGGTTAGCTGCGTGCGGATGTAGTTGTATTTTTCGGTGTTAGGAGCGGCTTCGATAAGGGGTCGGAGCTCGGTGAGGCGTGAGATGGGTAGCTGCGCACAAACCGTGTCAAATTTGCGGCTGTCTGGGACGATGCCGGAGGCGCGGAAGTAGAATTCTAGTAGAAAAAACCAGTTGTCGACATCTGATTCAATGAACGGTGGAATCTGAAGGCGAGCATAGTAATTGGCGGCTAGTTCAGACGGCTGGTTGCTAGCATCTTCGAACCGCTCGCCGTCGAGTTGCACGCCATCATCCGTTTTATTTTCTCCAGATGTAGAAGGCATCACGTCGGGGTCACCACTTTAGCTATTTTAGCTACCGGCAGACAACTAGCCTTTAATTCTTCCGACACACTTCCCCAAGTTAACCTGTTAAGGAAATTTGTTATTCCAAAAGACAATAAAATTGTGGAACTAGATTGTTCACAAATCTAAAGATATTTTATTTGTTTTATAATAAATGATATATTGGTCTTGGCAATGTAATAATTAATGGTGTGCGGCTCCTGACGAATACTGACGAATGACGATGCTTATTTTCTTCTTTTTCTTTTTGACGGCTTCCAATACTCTCCAAAACATGTTGAGTCGTGGCGTTCACTGATTGGCCAGTTGCAGGCGGCCTCTATCGATTGTAAATCGATAGTTTGTAGACTTCAGTTTGTCGGTTTTGCGGCGTTGCCAGAGGTGCCGGAAAGTTTGTAGATTTTTGTAGATTTTCGTTTGCAGATTTTGAAGCGGCCGCCACACATGTAATATACAAATTTTGATTTGAAATTTTGTTGAAAATACTAACCCCAGAAAAAAAACCTCAGACAGTTTGAGCCCTTAATATTAATTTTAAGTGCTCGATCAAATGGTATGAAGATTTTCCATTGAAAATACACTGAAACTCTGATTTTTTATTTTCAAATTTCTATAGCTCAGCGGTATTTCATGGGATCGCTTTAACTAAAGATTGTTTTTTCTCAAAATTGAACGCTCTACAAAAGTGTTTATTTTGAAGTCGTTACTCATACCGGCCAGGTGGTACGGGTCACTAAACCAGATTTTTTCTTAAAATTCATGCTATTTCGCAGTTATCTCGTAAATTACAAAGCTATGGAAAAATTATAAATTACAAACTTGTAGAGAATTTAGTTTCCTATAAAAAAGGTATTTTGGACCAAATTGCTAATATCAATATTAACCGAGATATTAACCATCATATATTATACCTTTTATTGACGATTTTACCTAAATCGCCCCAAGAAAAATGTCAGATTATATGTTTTCCGTAATCCTGATAGGACTACCTTCAAAATAGAAAAAAAAAATTATAGCGCTCGAGTATTTCAAAATATCGATTTTTTTACGCACCTTTGTGATTCGCCTTCTTACTTAGACCACGCTAAAATTGTCAGATTATTGAAATATATACGCTTTTCTGGATGTAATCAACTTACCATCTCTTAATCTGACGCGCTTGAGTTTTTCTGAGGATCGACCTTTTTGAAGTGAAAACTTCTTTAGGCGCGTTTGGCACTTTTGCGATGATGGGGGTAAAGCATTGAATTCGCGACTGACACCATTTTTTGGCTCATCGTATTTCGTATGTAAAGTCGTCATAGCCCAACGTCTCAGGTTCGAATCCCAGCCATGACTTCCATTTTTTTATTTATTCAAAGTGAAAACATACATAAAAATTTGTGGCCACGGTTGGGATTCGAACCTGAGACCCTGAGTTTAATAGCCAACGACTCTGCCATTGAGCCAAGAAACACCTTAATTTTGATGCTGCTAAATGACTTAAAAGAATGTAATAACAACATTACCTAGTAATAATTACTTACCGACTCGGAGAAATACAGAGAAGAAAGAAAGGAATTGAAGGACAGAGAAAAATTTATGCAACGCAAAAAAATAAAAAGCACCAGATATTTTACTATCATTTCAATGAAGTGAATGAATGAAGCTGGAAATTTCATCATGGCAGAGTAGGAGACGCACTGGTCGATGATTCGAACTTTACAACAAATCAAAAGAGATCAACAACTTATTGCGATGATTTATTGATGGAATTGAATTGGTTGCATGAAAACCATTACTCAAATATTAATTAACTTCGTTGCTAAACTTAATGCATTGTCCTTTTTTTCATTTTATTGTCAAAGTTTACGAGCGCAGTTACAAGATCTGTAGACACTATAGTTAAAAAATTCAATGTATTGATTTTAACAGAATTTCACAAGGGTGACGAAGAAACATAGATATTATGGTATTCCAGATTTCAATTCAGTTGCAAGTTTCAGAAGGCACGATCGTTCAGCAGCAGGAGTAGCTATCTGTAAAAGGTTGTCTGATACAACTGCCATATTTTGCTCAACTTCGCCGATGCTACAAATTTGCCACTTTTTCAATTTTTAAAAGAAGAACACTATTTTAAATGACGAAAGACCTTAGTACAACGAAATATAAAGCGACAATTGATGCAGTCTTTGCGATATATTTAAATAGATTTGAGTAAAAAATTGTTCGTTTCCTATTTAAGTTACCATAAACCTATTATTTCAGTATTGAAATACGATAATTGTAGAGATGATAACAGAAGAGATGAAATTGTGAATGAAAACTCATAAGTTTCATTGATGTTCTTCTATATGTACATCTACATATAATGTATTATAAAAGATTTTCCTGTACAATAAAACATTTACTGAAAATTCAATTCTGTTTTCACTTCTGTCGGCACTCCCGGAGTGCTTCTTTTTTTTACTAATCTGACGGGCTGCCCTCAACGTACACCCCAACATTAAGGGTTCATATATGATAGAGTACATTACATGGTGCAAGGTTTCTCCTCATATGATTTTCTGGGTGCAGTGCAATAAGGCCCGCGGCATTAAGACCCGCGGGTCTTATTTCCTCTTTGTTTTTGAAGTAAGGCCCACGGGGGTTATTTCCATGATGAAATGGCAGTAAGAGCCGCGGGCCTTAGTTCCCTTTTCGGCAAACTCAAATACCATTTCGAAATGGAAAGAAGTCTCACCGTTTGCACTTAAACTTATTTTCAATGTGAATAAACTGGCACAGGGACGTAACTCCACTAGACATAAGTCCATGCTCTAATTGTGGATTATGACATACCAAAGAGGAACACACGTACATGAGAAATATCTTTGAAACTATGAATCATACTATGTGTTTAGTGCGGTCAATTCGCGTGAATTTCTTAAGTTCAACCTCAAGCACTTATTACACGGAGGCAAATTTTGTTCGCTTTGCTTTTTACTCACGGATAGAATTATGAAGTTGAAAGCGAGGCGGAAAAAATTTTCTCAAGGGAGTATGGATGTGTGGTGTAAAAATAAAAATTCGAGCGAATTTTTATTTTTACACCACACATCCATACTCCCTTGAGAAATTTTTTTCCGCTTTGCTTATAGCTTCATTATTCTATCGAAGCGAACGAAATTTCCCTTCGGGTAGTACGGGTTTGGGGTTGAACATAAAAAATTCACACAAACAGAACAGAAGAATGAAGCTAAACAAACATTAAGAAAGTAGATTAAGTTATTATGTGCGCATAAGAAAGTGGACTGAGCATCCATCCTCCTTTGTGGAAGACAACGTGAGCTATGAATTCATATCCTTGGAAAGCTAAAATAAGTTTCCAAATTTTGGAGCTTTATTTTTCTTTTTCTTTTGTTTTCTTCAAATAAAAAGAAACTAGAATATATGCATTTAGCGCTTCCGCTATGTTCGTAATCCTTTCCAAGAAGGAAAACTAATTTTAAGATCCCATGTCCATCAGACTCATATAATTGCTGCTTCAAAATGGCAGCAAAAGACATGGGCCTTAATTCTTTTCTTTGGTGGGTCTTATTGCCTCTTCAAAGTGGAAACAAAGACCGTGGGTGTTATTTCCATTTTTTTGGGCAATAAGGCCCACGGGTCTTATTGATGCGGGGCTTATTGCATTGCACCGATTTTCTGACGCGCTCGAGTAACGCGCAAAATCCCCTCTTGGGCTCCCCTACTAATACAAACACCTAGCTCTCGTTAACGTTTCCATTCCCGTTCCCGAGTACTATAGAGGTTATGTAAATCGCGCAATGAAATAGGAATAAATAATTATATAGTTAGCGATTTATTGTAAAAAAAAAATTGCAATAATTTATTTTCAGATCAAAGTAGAATGCTGTTAGTTCCAGAATCACAGAAGCACTACGCTCAACTTCATTTTGTCGTGCTCGCAGTTGTTGTGTCTGATGGGCACGAAATCGTTGCATTCTTAACCTATCGACTACATTTCTCACTATAGAACGTATTTTTGACATACTTATACAACTATTTTCGTTAATGTCTCTCGCTTGTCATCAGTTCGGTTAGCACGTGATGTTTTTCTTCGCACATTTGATTTTCTATCTATGTATTTTGATTCGACCACACTTTTCGATGAATTTGCACAAAAAAACACGCCTTTTTATTTATATTTTGCACGTAGGATTGTTTATTGTTTATTAAAATATAATGTTTAATGACTTTGAACCAAAGGGTAAAATTTTTATAATTTGGAAAAATTTGATTGTAAAAAATAAAACCAACCAAGCAATATGGCGTAAGGCCCAAGAGAATTATTTAATTAAACTGATGTTGGTTGGCTGGTGGTTGACGGACGATTGATCACATATATAGATTCGTATATATGTTTTTTTTTCAGCTATAGGTTCAAGTATCAAAAATCACCATTTTTAATTCTGTTCCTATAAATCAGAGCAATTTTTAGGAATTCATACAGTATTTCAACATTCATTTGGTTTAACAAGAAAATGCAATAATTTTCTGTAATGGTGTCACACCCAAATATGCTTTTTCTTATTTCTCGCAAGGCCGGACAGATTCCCAAGAAATGTATAGAAATGTATGATGTCTTCACGTTCCTTTCGGTTGCATAGATCGCATTAAATTGGTATATCACTTCTATGTGGAATGCTATTGAGATGTAGCAAGTCGCCTCATAAAAGGAACATCATTGAAATTGTTTTTATATTATTTTCATCTTTGAAGTAATTGTTTCCCTTGAGAGAATAATCAAGGCGGTTGTAGATTGTTCGATGAATAGACCTTGCTGCTTCTTATTTTTTTCTCTATGTCTAAGATCTACTTTATTTATAAGATCGTACAATAAGTGCCTTACAGTACTTGGTTTGTCCAGATTTATATTAAGAACCATTCCCAACTCTTCAGCTAAACGCTCCCATTCTTTAAAAAAGACTCTTTTGCTTAGCACCATTTTTATGGCCACAGTTTTAGGAAGCCGCTGTTCAGGCATTTGCATGACATGGAGAACATAGTCAACTTGCAACCAGAGAGTCTTTATCAGCAACGGAGACAATACAGTCTCAATCATGAGCATAGAGTTCGGTGAGTTGGGAGGGAGATGAAATGCTCTTTTGAGGTAGTACCTTGGAAGTTTTTCCACCGACTCATATTCTGATCCTCCCCATACCTGAGCACCATAAAAGAGGATTGATTGCGCTAAAGAAACGATATTTACTACTGTGCCTTATGAATTTATTGTCGAAACAATTTTTCCAAGCTGCGTTTAATGCGATTTTCGCCTTGGATAATGGATTGTATTTTCATGAATACTTCAAATACATCATTTCCACTTAGAATTGAATCATGTTTTAGATCAAACTAGTGTCAGGTTATACCTTTTTATGATACGTTAAAAACAAAACAACAAAGTTTTTAACTTTAATAACCAAATATGTTGTAAGCTTGTTTACGAAACAAAGTTGCCTTTACAAAAAATTATAAAATTATGCGTTCCACTGGTTTTACGATTGGTTTTTGCCGATTTGAAAAAGTTGTTCTCGAAACTGTGCATATAGGTTACGATACCAGCGTTTTCCGTAGATTTTTTGAACTTGAATACTTCGCTCGATACTGGATTGAAAAACACAGCTTAAGCACTTTACTAATTAATTTACCACAGGAGAAACAGGAGTGTTTTTACTTTGAATAAATAATTTATAGTGTTGAAAGCAGTATATTTTCGCTGTTTACAAAAAGTTTTTAATGTTAAAATGATGATAGCGCCACCATAGATTTTGAAAGCTTTTTTTGAAATGGAATACTTTACCAGCTTCTGGCTTGAAAAGAAAAAAACACTATAAGGCTGCACCGCCGACGCTGCGTTTTTGCTGTTGTCACAATATTTCGTCATGTTTGTGTGGTTACTTACATATTCTTCATAAAAATAAAATTTTATATGTGAAACTGTTACCGACACAACAACAAAATCGCTTCGGTTTGGGAAATCTCTAAGTAGCCTAATCTCACTGGAACAAAAACGCCATTCTTTTACGAAAATGAGTGAACCGTTCATTACAGTTTTTGTTTGACAACTCTTAATTTTTGAACTTTCTTGTTTTTAAAAAATCACTTTTATTAGTGTTATTGAATTCTTACACTCATTTATTGCAGAATGGAAAGATTGAGTCAAACACAAATTAATTTATATCATTTAATATTTTGTCATAACATTTGTTTATGGTGAACAAATTTAGAACATAAAATAGATTCTATTCCATCACTTATCAGCTGTGGGTTTTATCATAAACGACTTGAAAACATCTCACTTCTAAAAACATGTGGTTTTAGAAAAATCAATGTGAAATTTTTTTAGTATTTGGGAATTTATGTGAAAACCATAAAACATTGTCCCAATGGAAATAGACTATAAGCCTAAAAAATGTCGGATTTCTTGAACTAAAAAAAACATTGTATTTTGTAGATATTTTATTCAATTTGGTGTAAGTATTGACACTTGACTTGACACAGAATTAATTCTTTTGCAACAAATGAAACATAAGCTTTTTAAATTGTGACTAACAGTAAAATACATACAACAAAAAATAAGTTTTTAAATCCTTTTTTTGCTGTTGTCAATCCTTAAAATGCTTACGTTTTATTATTTTCAAAAAGAAAATTGATTTTTATGGCTTTACTAACATATTTTCAAGAAATAAATTGTTCTTTTCAACATTTAAAATAGTTTGAAAACAAAATCAGATTGAAAATGCTACTTAAACTGTTATAAAATAACAGCAGTAGTAGCAACCACAGTTGAGCCACATCTCTGAGGTATCAGTTTGTGCTATCTCATCACTAGCAACAAGAGAGAACTTCAAATTGGTTTTGACAGCAAATGTCACCGCGTGAGCGGCACGGCAAAGTAAAAGCTTACCCGTCGAGTGACCCAATCAACTGCCCGAACCTGTCCACTCCGGAAGAAATTGCAGAAATAATACACAGCTCCAAGCCCAAGAAATCAATCGGCGACCCAGCCGATGTCTCAAATTACGTCCTGAAGAGGCTTCCACAGACAGTGATGATCTTTCTGGCTATTATCTTAAACAACTGCATCAACAACAGCTACTTTCCCAGGAAGTGGAAAACGGCCAAGATAGTGGCGATTCCGAAGAAAGGCGATCCGAACCTCATCGACAACTACAGACCCATTTCCCTACTCAACAGTCCAAGTAAACTCCTGGAGGAGCTAATACTTAGAAAGTTGAAAAAGTTCTGCAGGGATAATAATATCATCCCAAACATGCAGTTCGGGGTAAAAGCATTCAAACCTGCATCCGCTGATGAAACTACACAATGACGTCCCCGAAGACCTTAACAGCCATCGTATCACCGTCGCATGCTTTTTGGATGTCGAAAAAGCATTTGACAGCGTTTGGATTGATGCACTCATCCATAAGCTAAATCTTCTAAACTTTTCAGCTCCATTAATAAAAATAGTTTTTTCTTTTCTCTCCCACAGAAACTTTTTCGCCCAAATTAGAAGCGCAAAGTCCTCCACCAAAAACATCAGAGCAGGAGTCGCTCAGGGATCAAAACTAGGACCATCCCTCTTCAACATCATGACGTCGGACCAACCTACCCCAAGGGACTGCGAAAACCTGCTTTACGCCGATGACTCTCTGACATATAGCACATCTATATCACCAACCATAGCTGCCCGGAGAGTGGAAACTCACATACATCCACAAACTATATTCTTATTATAGTAAGTGGGGTATCCGGATCAACTCAGCTAAGTCAGAGCTCGTCTGCTTCAGAAGGACCGGAGGACGAGGCCGTTGTTCTGCTGGTAACTGCAGAGCCACATCCATTACTCAACCTGATAGAACCAGACTGGCTGCCCAAAGAAACGCAAAGTATCTAGGCATCAATTTCCATGAGGTGCTTAGATTCAACCCGCACTCACGCACTGTACTGAAGAAGGCCAACTTCGCTTTCCACCCACTGTACCCTTTGCTGAGGAGACAGGACTAAGTCAGCGAACAAAAGTACTGATGTGCAAGCAGCTGCTGAGACCCGTCATCAACTACGGAAGCCCAGTTTGGTTCACCATCTCGAAGACCGCGATGAAGGATCTGCTAATTTTCGAAAGGAAAATTCTGAGACTCTGCACCGGCCTCACTTTCAACCACCAGCGTCAGAGACATTACAGTAACCAGCATCTGTACGAGACCGCCAAGATGACGCCCTTGGACTAATACGTCTTATCGACTGTATTGAAAACGGCTGCAAATATCAGCAACCACCCTAATCCCCTGGTGAGAAGGATGACCACTGAGGACCGACACCCTGAGCCAAGATACCTAAGCGTGATGAACACTTTGGACGAAGAAGTAATATCATCCAACGACGAAGCCACCAACTTCTACGCTGACCCTGGGTCTGTATTTGGTTAGCCATGGAAGAAGCCAATGTGATAATGCAGGAAAAGTTTATCACCATCAAAATTGACGAAGAGCTTAGGCAAAAGGATGGCTATGGGGGTCTAGTGTAGCAGTTCATTTTGGAAAAAGGGTCTCTTGTTGAAAAAAGTTTGGAAATCCCTGGTTCTACAGATGCGCCCCCCACGACAAACAAGTGAGAAGGCTCTAGAAACACGAAGCTCTTACATCGCTTCCGATGCATTTGTTTTGATTCTGTGTGATGTTTTAAATTTTCGTCTTACTAAACCACCGTTATGAATTGAATAGAATTTGGTTCTAAGGAATAAATCTTTCGAACGCTGTCGTGGAATATTCGACTTTTCAATATTTTTCATCTAAACGACCATATTAGAACAAGTCCGAATAGAGAAATAGGTAATCACAGCAAAAAAAAAAAAAAAAAATCAATTATTGGTCCTCGAATATTTTCAAAATGATGTTGTTAAGTTTTTCCTAAGAACAACTCTTGACTCTGCCTTGATAAGAGCTTTATTTGAGTCCCTGAGATAATACAAAGCAGTGTAAAATACAATGAGCAAACTGCAAAACTTTGTCAACAATACAGCTCTTTGTATATCTTTTCAAGCAAAAGCAAAATATCCTTGTACCATTTTCTAAATAATAAAAACACAATTAGTTAAAAGTGAGTGAATAATGTTCCCAAATGAAAAAAAAAAAAATTAAAAAGAAAAAACTACAATTAAGCTACTAAATCTAAAATTCAAGGAAACAGTGATCCACAGCGCATTAATATTTGCGTCCCACAGTGCCACAGTACCTACACTGAACACTACGCAGAAGATTTACTTAAAAAGACAAACGAGAAGCGAGCCTCATCCGTCGTTGCTTCTTGCAGAAAAAGACATTTAAAAAAGGTTCACACTAACAAATAAAAAAGATAAAAAAGCAAAAGTATCCTTCATGATGCTCGCCAAGAAAAATATGCGCGCTCAGTATTAAGAGACCCGACCCGACTTGTAGACCAAATTAATTATTTAAAGTCACTTGTAGACTGTACGACAGCAATTAAGGAGTGATCAAATACTTAACCCCTGTTGTTGCTCCTAGCCTGAAACAAATACATATGTTGTATACAATATACATATTGTACATACCTACCTACAAGACAAAAAGAGATGGGAAATTTAATTTCGTTTCTGAATCTGACAAAAACTAGTTACAGAAAAACAACACTGGCAATTTATAATTTTTTTCTTCAGATGGAAAAGAACTTTTTAAAGTTACAGAGTCCTAGCTGGCCCTATGCAAGTAGTGGTGTTTCCATCACAATCATGCCACAACAATTACCAGAACAGTGCCCTTGCCATTTTGAATGTGCTGTGTACCATGGGTAGGTACACTGTGTGAGTGTGTATGAATAGCATTCCCTTTTTTCAAGAAGTAGCAGTAGCATCACGTTAAAATATGTCAAGGTTTCTCTTAGATGAGGGGGTCAAAAGTATTATGTCGAACTTTTGTAAAGCAAAGCAAACTTGTTCTTGTTTTTATCTTCCACTTAACAGCGCCTTATTAGTGAGCTTTGTTGCTGTTTTCTTCAAACATCCCAGTGATTGTGCGAAAGAAAAAAAAGTTAAAAAGTGAAACAAAGATGAATTATAGCGTGATTAGTAAGCATGGACATGGAAACTTACTATACATATTGTGTTATTGATTTATCTTAGAAAAAAGGATTTCAGGATATTTATTTTGGTAAGCAGTACCTAGTATTTGTTGAGTTGTACTGTGAGGAGTAATAGCCGACATGAAATCAAAGGTAGCTGAGAGGAAGATGCTATGTATGATATGACAGCAGAAGTAGCAAAGTTATATCGTATAGAAGTACCAAGATCCATGAATTCCTTCGCGTAGCCAGATAATGCAAATACTACTTTACTGTGTTTTGCAATCCTATCGGTAAATTGGTCAATTGTGTGCTCTAGAAATGGGACGAATAAACAAATATTTTGTCATACGTGTATACACTGCTGTTCACTTAATTAGACGCACAAATTTTTTTTTACATAAACCTAATTTTTTAGTAAGTGTGGGTAGCAATTGTCAAACCATTGCATTTATTTGAAAGCTTATTAAATTCTCAACAAAATAACACTAAAAAGTTCAAGGTGAGTGGAAGGAAACGGACATTTTTTTCACTTTTGTCTGTGCTCCAAGAAAAAGTACAGTTTTTTTTTGTTCACATGATTAGACGCACCTGTAAAATTAGTTAGTTGGTCGCGAACTGTTACGTGGATTACAGATAGCTGAAAAGTTTAAGCAATAAAAAAGTGTTTGCCACAGATCTCAGTCCAAAATGTTGGAAAAAAAGTTTTAGCTGCAGAAGAAAAAGGGAAAATTGACGTGTTGCAATCCGAAGAGTTTTCGATGAGAAGAATTGCAAAAGAAATAGGCCAAAGTGACCATGTTGTGAGGAATTTTATTAAAACCAGTGATTCATACGATATAAACTGCAAAGGAAGGACAAAAACGGCTTTAACTCCTCAGGATAGGAGAAAAATTTGAAAAACTGCATCAAATTCAGCTCTCTCTACCAGCAAAATAAAGGAAAAAGCGGGGGTAACAGCCAGCTCATTAACTGTTCGTGGAGCTATTTTAGGTGCAGATCATCTTCAATTAAAAAAAAAACAAAAAAAAAATGCCTCCACTAAACGCCATAAGAGCAAACAGCGGTTGGAGTTCGCACGCGTTCACATGACCTGGGATAGCAACTTTGGAAATGAGCTAAATTGGCAAAATGCGGTTTTTCTGACCAAAAAAATAATCAGGGAAACAGTGGTTGTATCCATCATGACCATGTAGGTTAATTTTTTTTGGTCAGAAAAACCGCATTTTGCCAATTTAGCTCATTTCCAAAGTTGCTATCCCAGGTCATGTGAACGCGTGCGAATTCCAACCGCTGTTTGCTCTTATGGCGTTTAGTGGAGGCATTTTTTTTTTGTTTTTTTTTAATTGAAGATGATCTGCACCTAAAATAGCTCCACGAACAGTTAATGAGCTGGCTGTTACCCCTGCTTTTTCCTTTATTTTGCTGGTAGAGAGAGCTGAATTTGATGCAGTTTTTCAAATTTTTCTCCTATCCTGAGGAGTTAAAGCCGTTTTTGTCCTTCCTTTGCAGTTTATATCGTATGAATCACTGGTTTTAATAAAATTCCTCACAACATGGTCACTTTGGCCTATTTCTTTTGCAATTCTTCTCATTGAAAACTCTTCGGATTGCAACACGTCAATTTTCCCTTTTTCTTCTGCAGCTAAAACTTTTTTTCCAACATTTTGGACTGAGATCTGTGGCAAACACTTTTTTATTGCTTAAACTTTGCAGCTATCTGTAATCCACGTAACAGTTCGCGACCAACTAACTAATTTTACAGGTGCGTCTAATCATGTGAACAAAAAAAAAGTACTTTTTCTTGGAGCATAGACAAAAGAGAGAAAAAATATCCGTTTACTTCCACTCACCTTGGACTTGTTAGTGTTATTTTGTTGAGAATTTAATAAGCTTTCAAATAAATGCAATGGTTTGACAATTGCTACCCACACTTACAAAAAAATTAGGTTTATGTAAAAAAAAATTTGTGCGTCTAATTAAGTGAACAGCAGTGTATATCCGACGCAGGAGTGTTAGAGCGATTAAGTTGCCTTCATATACCACCATTTTCATCGAGCATCACGTTTGCTTCTTCATATAGATGATCGTACTCTTTGTCAACTTTATTTCTCAAAAGTTGCAAAGCATTGATAACATTATCCACCTGACTGAATGCTGTTATGAGATCGGTGTTAACTGTTCGCAGCTGTTTTGATAACGACACTGTAAAGCTCTTGACTTTTTGAAGAATCACTATGAACATAGCAAAATTCGAAGATCCAAGTTTGTTAAGCATATGAACAGCTGCTGCGATGTTTCGTTACCGTAGCTAGTTTGGAGTTCTTCGAGTGCATTGACAATAGGTCAATAGCTCGATAAATTTCCTTCTTAAATCTCATAACGGACTCATGCTTGTGATCCCACCGTGTTTCACACATTGCCAGCAGTTTTTTTTTGGTTTCCAGCCGGTAATAGGTCCCGAATTTTACCATTTAAAACAGCAGTGCGTTCAGCAGAGTAGAGAGGGCGAATCGAGTATACATTATTAGTGTAATAATCTTTCTATCTGTCTATCTATCTATCTATCTGTGTATCTATCTATCTATCTATCTATATACAGGGTGTTCCGTAATTCGTGTATTAAACTTTGGGATGTGATTCTTGGTCATATTCTAAGAAAAAATTGTTTTACAGTTAAATCCGTTTCTCAACTTTGACATCACTTTTTGACCATTTAAAAAAATGCTAACTTTGGTGTTCCCTGACCTGTGTTAAATTCGATATCTCTGTCAATACAGATGATAGAGGCCTAATCTTAGACTTTATTTGTGTAGAAATAGCAACTTTTATGACTGTATTTAAGTTCAGCTTCCATAGCTTTAGGTTTAACAAGTGCTCATAGTGCCCTCTCCTTCGTTTTGAATGCATGCCGGAGTCCATTTTTGGATTCCATTGAGGATGTTTGCTTTAATTTTAGGTATGAATGTTCAATAGGTAAATAAGTCGTATAATAAAATAAGAAAACAAATTTGTTCATCAGCTTATCAAAATAAGTCACTATTGCAGATTGATCAGAGAGCTTTTTGAAATGCCTTCATTTACTAAAGAAGAATACGCAGACATTCTTTTCTTATATGAGTTTTGCAATGGAAATTCAAGAAGAGCACAACGAAGATATCAGGAACTTTCCAGGAAAATCTGGCAACCCTAAGCCTATAGGAGTCCAATTTAAATACAGTTTCAAAGATTACAAAACTACAAATTAGACAAGAGTTATCGAGAGCAAATATACACAATGAAATCCAAAAACCGGCTCTGGCATGCATTCTGAACGAAGAAGGGCACTTTGAGCACTTGTTATAATTGTATTATGTTTAAGTCTCCATAGGCTTGAAAAAGTCCTTTCTGGTGTAGCAGTGGAAACAGGTATGGTATTAGTGTCTGTAGCAACGTGTAAATATTTGGATACAATTTTTTATCACACAGCATTCCAAAGCAAAAAAAAACTACTTAATGTGCCCATATTATTGTTTTATTCAAGCAAACATCAAAGCTAAAAATTTTAAATTTTTTTTTTAATTTTACCCGTTTTGTATTTTTCAAGTATCAGAAAATGTATGGTTTTGAGTGCACTTATCAAAAATTTTTTTTATAATTGTTAAAGAAACTAAAGAAAAAAAATGACCTCAAAGTCAAAACTTTGAACACAAAGAAAATTTGAACACCATTTAAAATTGAAAATCTGGCAACTCTTAACCTGTGGAAGCTCAACTTAAATACAGTTTTAAAGGTTGTTATTTCCACAAAAAATTAAGTCTAAGGTTAGGTCTCTATCATCTGTTATGACAGAGATATCGAATTTAACACAGGTTAGGGTACACCAAAGTTAGCCTTTTCTTAAATTGTCAAAAAGTGATGTCAAAGTTGAGAAACGGACTTTCCTGTATAACAATTTTTTTCTTAGAATGTGACCAAAAATCACATCCCAAAGCATGTTCCACGAATTATGGAACACCCTGTATATAAAATAGGATGTACATGTGTATGTATGTATGTATGTCCGTTAAAGACTCCTAAACCACCCAACGGATTCTGATGAAATTTTTAGGGTAGACAAAGTTCAGTCCAGAGATGGTTCTTGACAGGAACCATCTCTGGACCTCATATTCCCACAGGAACGGGGTTGGGAGCGAAAACTTAGATGCTACTGTACTGATATCAAAAATTCTTTTCGCATTAGGGTAGCATTATTCCCCTCCGTCAGTAACTCAAGCTGTATTTCATCCCTATAATCCTACGGGAACAGAAACGAGAATAAGAACGGAATTACTTGACCCATTTCAAAGATTCTTTCAACTCTACGATGTTACATTATCCCTCAGTGACACAGAATTACATTTCATTCACTTAATTCCATGGGAACGGAAGATTCCCACAGGAACGGGGTTGGGAACGGGAACTTAGAAACTGTCTCAAAAATTCTTTCAGCATTAGGGTGCTACATTATTCCTTTTCATCATTTTAGACTATATTTCATCCCTTTAATCCTACGAGAACAGAAACGGGAACGAGAACGGGAACCTTAAAACTACAGACCCGAGCAACGCCGGACGGCTCAGCTAGTACGTAATAAAATAAGTTATGCCAAATAAGAAGAGGCGTTATTTTAATATCATTGATGTTGATATTCTTACTTTTTGTCATGATCGAAGAAGGGATCCAGAAAATCCCCTGGAAAAAGAAATAGAAATTTTAGGCACACTAAGTGCATTCACTGTATTTGTTGGGATAACAATATTATCGAATGCAATTAACATGAATTCCGCGTATAATTTTTATTTAAATGAAGACAAGAAAAAATCTGGGTCTGGGTTCTGTAATTTCACTTTCAGCGACTAAAGGATTGCTATTTTACTATCGACATATAAATTTTGGTCACTTCTTCTGGGTTTAAACAGGTTTTTCAGTATATACCTTGTTGATTTTTTGTATCTTAAAAGTTGCGGAGTCCAGACAAGGTTTTATTAATTTTTTCTATTAAATTAGCAAACCCATTTAGAACGCCAAATTTAAAGTTTGCTGCTTGTCGGGAACCTCTTGGTAATCTCAACACAGTTCTCTACATCAGTTTTCAATAGGGTCTTATGATATTCTGCTGCTACACCAACGCCAACGGTTTAATTGTGAAACGCAGACATTGCCACAAAAGTATTCATTTATAGACACTGTAATTAATAACAGAAAATAGTGTCCTTCTCTTTTTTTTCTAGATCCATTCTGTTTATTGAAACTATCAACATAAGGATACATAACACATTCGAAACGCAGCACATAGCGAACGTGACACGTTTAAGCCTCGACTGCTATTATCCTTACATTAAATTCGGAGAATCGTGCTGTGTTGGCGTGCTCGGGTCCTTGAGAATTTGTTTATGTTTCTTGAATGATAACCAGCAACCCTCAATATAAATAATAAAGTTAGAGCACTTACGCATTGCCCTTGGTGAACTCATTCATTATGGAGCTTATGTAGCCAATAATTATAAAAAGGACACATATCCAGGACGATACGGTCCTATTCATAAAATTTACTTTTATAGAGTCCCTGGCAAGAGATTTTTACTCGTAAATTTGCATGTTATTCTAGTGAGTTTCCTCCCACACACATGACGTCGTCTACTGTTTTGTGAATGGCCGGGGTCGATGATAATATCAAGGACAGACACTGTGTTTATTGTTGGGGATTCTCAAGGCTTTAAACGCAGATTGGCTTTTATGTTCTTGTTTTGTGAAGGATAAAGCATCTTTATCTTAAAGAGTATACTACATATGTACTTAAATTTTTAAATTACAATTGTTCGATCCTTTCGATTAAAAAATAGTGAAAATTACCAACCAAGCTATTCGAAGTGGAACTAACAAGCAAAACCATTTCCATACCAAAGTATCTTGAATCACGCAGTAACTGATGACATAGATTTGATGTATACTATCAAATATATTCGTTGGAACTCCTTTTGATTTAAGTTTTTCAATTATTCATAAGCTATGCACTTGTTCAGTGCATCAGCATAACTGGGTAATCAATTCAGAGAAATGTCATCTTAAATCTTAAAGTTTTTACTGTCTTCACACTTTCAAACCTGGTTTCTCATAAATTTTTGTATGTGAACGAGTGTATAGTGTAACTTTACGATGTCCTTGGCATTCCTTGATCTGCGCTTTAAGGAAAACTCAGGAGACGACATCATTGCTATGTTCGAGTTGCACCTGCACTTGACTCCTGTATCCTGTCGGCTGTCGCTAAAGCAAAAAATATGAGCTCTTTCCCGTTTGATTTAACTTCTGTACTTAGGGTACTAAAAAACGTGTAAGAAAGATATGACGGTGTCGGATATGTTTGGTTTGGTTAAGGTTGAGCTCTTAAAATAATTACCATGAAGAATCAATGTAAATATACTGGGAGAAATTTGCTTTCCTTTAAGTCTCTTCCGAAAGCTGATTAAAGCTGATTTTAGTATTATGTATAATGATGTAAATATCTCTGTACATTTGAGAATTATAAATTTTTATAGAACACATTCAAGTTTAGTAGTGGATTAGATTGAATGAATCGAACAATTTTAAAAATTTAAAGGCAATAGAATTAAAAGCGACTTTCAAAAAATTTCAACTCATAGAAAGATAACGCAAGGAAACACATATTTATTAAACTATCCTAGTTATATGATCGGTATAAGATAATCTGGTATTGAAAATATGCAAAGGTTTTTCTTTATTTTGGAGGCTTATTCAACTTGCGTCACAGTCGGTAAAATTTCACTGAGGCTGCACTTACGTTTGAAAATGGGCACTGCTCCAACTTTTGTATCATTCAAAGTGAGTCTATTTAGTACTGACCAATTGGCTATAGCGAATAGGTTTTCATTGATTTTCGTAGTTCGTATTCGTTGCAAAGCTCAATCGAAAGCTATTCTAAAGTTGGACACTGTCGGCATATACCTATATGATACTGTGACAAAACAGACGGTATTCATTAATAAATACGCGAAAGGAAGAGGATCAAGAATTGGTTTTTGAAAGACGCCAATTGGTATGGGACGGAATAACGATAAAATAGGATTTTCTTACGAGTTACGACTAGTGAGGTAAGACAGTACAAATTTGTTTAAGGAGTTTAAAAAAACAAGTTTACTAAATAAAATTAAGGGGTTACAGTTTGTATTCATTTCAATTGAAAAAGGTACAAAAAGATAATAAAATCTTATAATAGTATGTACTTAAAAACAAAGATGAACTTAAATTTACTTGTCAAAGAGGATTGCTCATTTTTTTATAAGCTTATTGCTCAAAAAGAAGAAAAAAAATAATATTTACATTAGTATTATGATTTCAGAAAAAAATAGTTTATAATTACATATACATATGTACATACAGTTTAAAAGAGATTATTCATATTTATTGGTTATTGAGTTATTACTTACTTACTTACTTAAGGTGGCGCTACAGTCCGGGTCGGACTAGAGCCTCAACCAACATGCTTCTCCAGCCAGCTCGGTCCCTAGCTAGCTGCCTCCAGTTTTCCACGCCAAGTTGGTTGAGGTCCTCTCCTACTTGCGTGCGCCACCTGAGTCGCGGTCTTCCTCTACTGCGCCATCCCTCGGGATTGTATTCGAAGACTTTCCGGGCCGGAGCGTTGGTATCCATTCAACATGACCCAGCCATCTAAGCCGCTGGACCTTAACTCGTTTGACAAGTTCGTCATTGAACTCTCCATCTATGCAGACGGAACCAAAAATCACCCGAAGAATTTTTCTCTCGAAGCATCCTAAAGCGTTCTCGTCTACCTGTGACAAGGTCCATGCCTCTGCGCCATATATAACAACCGGGATGATAAGTGTCTTATACAGGGACACCTTAGTTGCTCGAGAGAGGACTTTAGACATTAGTCTGGACTCAGGATTAGTTTCCAGCTTCTTCCAAATGGAAATGACTTGCCAAACAAATAAACTAGAGTTTTGACCGATAATAAATAGCAACACTAACACTAACTTCTGCTTAGATATTTTTGAGAAAGAAAATGTGTAGCTGTAAAGACATTTTAAATAGACTTAAGACGATCAGAAACCAGGCAAGCTGCATGAGAGGACATGCCAAACATCAATACTATAATAACTAATTTAGATCGGATAGTCTTCTAAGCTTTTGCACAACAAGTTATGAGATATTGGACTGAATAAAAAATCATTCACGCTCAATGATGATATCAATGTCTAAGATCTGAACGCAAGTTTTATAAACGATATTAGATAGTAAAAAGAGTTAAGCTTTAGTTTTTCCTCAAACTATTTGGAAGATGGCTTTTCCTTGCTTGTGGTGGATTTTTTATCTGTTAGAAAAGCAAAAACTCTTTGTTGTATAGAGTATAGAGTAGACAAAGACCCACGCCGCCCTTCATACTTTAATCCTACAACTCGCACTCCCAACCGCACAATTATATTTAAGTCATAGGGAAAAAACTAAATGAAATATTCTTTAGTTAAATTGAGGTTATTTTCATAAGGAGAATCTTTGTTTAAATGTTTCTTTATTATTGCTAAATATATTATCATCTTTTTATAGTTTACAATTGCTAGAATTCAATTGAATGCAGTTTATTTGTGAAAGAGTTTCATTCATTCATTTTGAAGTGATATAAATTTCTTACATATTTTTACAGCTTTGGCTTCAACGATCAGGTAAATGCGGTCCTGACGTACCGCACACACACTCTCGGCTTTTACCCATATGATTAGTGAAAGCTGAAAAAAGATGTCATTAAAAATGCTCAATCACATTTAGCCCCAATACCTTTGCAGAAAGAGTCCTTGCTTCGGCTACTGCCTTTGCATATAGTTCGTTTCTGTATAAGCGATGTTATGTTTGTGTGTTTCAATAGGGGTGGTCGTTGCCATGATGCGGGACAAGGTTATAGAGCGGTTCCTTAACAGCTTGGTACTTCATTATCCCTGACCGAGAGTTTTGTCTGACCGTCAAATATACTGCATATTTTTTGCTGGTAATTAAAGAGAAGCGAATGAGGTTATTCATACTTTAGTGCATGTTGTGTTGACACAAGAGGTCTACTATTGTTGAAGGTTTGGCCTGATAATAGTGAAAATACAACTTATGCATAATATACATTGCTCTTTTTATGCTTGTATTTTATTCTTTAGGCTTCATATGAGTGAGACATTTGGCGTTTTATAATTTTGTTTTTAGAGGGCTCTGAAAACAAGTACCCTGACGATTTAAATTTTGTTTCTTACCCAAAAATTAAAAGGACTGTACCTACTTATTTTTCTGTTTAGTATTTAGAATCATAGTTATCAAATAATAATTTGTGTTTCATTTTAATTGTGCTACCATAACGAGATTCAATAGAAAACCTGGGCCGAATTACAGCTCATGTTATCGAGTAACATATGACGAAATTATGTGAGTTTGGTATTACAGCTCCGAGCAATCTAGTACATACTACAATTTGGCATTCTCACTGATTAATCATGAAATGAAACTATAAGAAATTTTGTTTACATTTTTCTTACGAAGGTAAAAGTAACCCACTTTATCGCAGTCAACCAAATTTGTTTTTAAAATAGGGCCAAAGTCGAAACAAGAAGTTCACATCCGTTCACACCGATCATTTTCGTTGTCCGTGTATACATGCGCCGCTGCTGCGCCTGGACTGCCGTCTAAGTACTAATAAACAAGATTTCTTTTAACAACATCACCCGAGTGAATTTAATGTTAAAACTTTCGAAAATATCACTAAAAGTTGTTACTTAGATGGGCATTAAAGTTCGGGGTGAACCTGAGCGTCAGCCAAAACCTTCCGCCAAAAATTTCGGTCCATTATTAAAAATTTTATTTTTATATACGAGGTTTAGCAGATTCAATTAGAAATTATTTTCATGATGTTGGCGTCGATTGCTCATATATGTATGGCCAAGGATTCGACGGAGCTCCGGCAATGAGTGTCCAATTTATTGGTGCACAGGCTCATCTGAGATCGTATTTCCCCCTGAGAATTTATGTACATTGCGCTGCACATAGTTTTAGTTTGGCAGTCAATGCAGCATGCGAAGTATCAGGAATCAAAAATGCGTTAAGAACTATTGGAGCGATTGAAGCATTTTTTCACTGGCCAAAAAGACAAAACGTTCTACACCAAGAAATTTCAAAAATGACAAACAAAAGTGAGAAAAAAAAACAAAAGTTGAAGTCTTTTTGTCCTACTAGGTGGGCTCAGTCTCATGAAGCAGTTGGAACGAACGTTGAATTGCAACCGGCTGTTATTGAATCTTTGGAAGAAATCAAATCGTGGAAAGATCGAGATACTTCGCAGAAGGCATTGCATCTTTTGACAGCGATTTCGACGGTTGAATTCCAAAAACCGCCTGTCACATTATGGAATCAGTTAATTCGATTGTTTTGCCTTTGATTCGGGAATTGCAATCTAAAAACCAAGATCTGGGTGAGGCTACTAAGCTGGCAGATGACGCTTTAAATGAATTTACTTACAAACGTGAAAACGCAGATTCTACTTTCCACGTTATTTATCAACACGTTGCTAGAATTTGTTCTGAATACGAAATCACAATGAAATTGAAACGCCGCGGCGTTGCAGTCAACAAAAAAATCGTTGCAACGTTCAAGCACAAAGTATTGAAGACTACTACAGAATTTCATTCTATATTCCGTTTCTTGATACGTTCATTTCTCAACTAAAAGTCGGTTCTCTGAATTTTCAGATCCATTTTTAAAAGTTTCGGGCAAATGTTTCTTAAACAAGAATTTAACGAAAAGAAAAGCGTTGACCTCTACACATTTTACGAAGATATATCGCATTGTTGGAAAGACAATTTTCTGTCAGAAGTCAAGATGTGGAGACAACGAATCCACGGCCAGAACATCCAAAATGCGGTTGATGCTTTACTGGTTAATATCTTTCGATCAAAAATTTACATGTTAAAAAGTTTATATGTGACACGATCCGAGAAAAGGCACCTTTTAGGCAAAAGTGAAAGCTTACACAGCACGCTCTGAAAGGCGCTGATGTACCATTCAAACCCATCTAAATAATCGTTTCTCTGAATTTATATTTTGTGAAATAATAGCGATGTTACAATTTCTGATTGCTCTTCATGAATATTCAGTAAAAGAACTTGTGAAATCAATCATGATCCAACAACCGATTTTTTGCCTAGTAGGTCCATTTTATCGGATCGAGTCACATATGCAAACATCAATCTGACGATATTTTTCAGGTTTATCAATAGCCAGTCGTTCAAGAATGTCGATTATATTTTCATAATCAATAAAGTTCTTGAATTTTTAAAACAATAATATTACTTCTCCTTTACTTTTTGTCTGACTCATGCTATATTTTTCCGCCCCGTAACGAAATTTGAACATTAGGAGACGATAAATGTTACAAATAACATCTTTTATTTTCCCGATTGGGGGGGTCTGGACCCGAAACCCCCCCCCCCCCCCCCAACCGTCGAAATCGCTGTCAAAAGATGCAATGCAATGATGATTTTGAGTAATAGACCCCCCCGCTTGCTCAAATCCTGGATCCGCCAATGGTCAATCTTTATAAATCTTTAGTAGTTTCAATATATTAGCTTGAAGGCTTTTGTTGCCATGTTCTTATCGTTTATTTGCACGTGTGCTTGCAATATAGTCTCTAACAATCGCTAGTAATCCTTCTGCTGTTCTTTTTAATCGCCACGTGTAGGTAAACCATTTGAGATTTGAGAATTATGTGTGCAACGATCAAGGACCATGGTGACAATGAGTTTGTTACTTAATTTGTAATTATGTGAGTTCATTTTAACTTCTGAACAAAATATTGGGTGAATGACGTCTTCTTGTAACCTCTTATCCCTTATTTTACTATTTTGATTTGATTGAATCGAATCCGCTTAAACACTCACAAATTCCTCAAAATCGATCATCCAGTCGCTTGAAAACGGTTCAGTGACTTAAACACGCAATTCATATTGATATATATTGTAAAAAGTTCTTTGTTCTGAATTTTATTCTTAATTAAAGATATTGTATTATACTGAGTAGTATTTAAGCATTAAGTAATAAATAAATTATATTAAAAACAACATCATTGTTGAACATACCTTAGTTTTATATTGCGCCACCTTATAATACATATCTTAACTTAACGAAGCAAGTAACTGTCAGAATTGATTTTTAATACTTCCTCTTAACCTTTTGATCTTTTTTACTATCTTCTTTGAATTCACATAATAAAGTTAAGTTCTTAAAATGCAAAAAGTAATCCTTCTTTATTTTTATTTATTTTCATCCTACGTTAAGAGCATCAATTCCAACAAAATTAAGTGTCCATGTCACGTTGCGAAGCAGATTCCCATTGATGAATGAAACTCAGAGACTCAATGTTGCTGAATCGAACATTTTCTACAAAAAAGTGTTAGTTGAAAATTTGGTATGAAGTTCTGTTTAACATAAATCGCTTACCTAAATTTTTGGTATCTTGGCATCTTTGCTTGCATTCAAGATAAATCAGCAAAATTGCAAATACAACTGCCAGAAATAGTATAACCCACAGCACATAAAAGAGTATTCTTCTATAACTTTCTGGGCTTCCGAAAGATTCTTCACATTCAAACCAACTACCCAGCGTTGGAATAAATCCTTTAAGACATTGACATGTTCCATTCTGACAATTTCCTTTGTCTATGGTCCCACCTAAAACACAAAGTTAAGAATCGAATCGAAATTAAATTATGAACCTTAACCTTGACTGGATTCACAAGATGTCAAAGCTACACAATAATTTATGCATTCTTCATCATACTTTCGAACACGACGTACAAAACCCTGAAAGCAATCACAAATCTTCTCTTGATTACAAGTGCCTTTTTTTTCTTCACATAACTTGTTCAATTCGTTTGGGTTTTTATCAAGAATCAATTCTTCTTGATGTTGACATATTCCATTAATGCATTCTCCTCTCCAACATTCATTTTCGCAATTTGTAAAGGGTTCTTGTTTATTTGCTGTGGTATCATTAATTGTTTCCAATAGCTGCATTGGACTATGTTGACACGATCCAGTGAAATTGTTATAAAAATAATCTGCTTTACATTTGCAAATCCCTCCATCCCAGCAATTTCCGTACTTACATGGGCCACATGGCTTTTCGCACTCGTTTGTTTCTACATTTAGAATCAATCCTTCTTTACAAATCGCATCGGTACATGTTCCGCTCTTGCAATAATTTTCGTAGTTTGTATAGTTTTTTTTTGGTTCTGCTTCCTCAACTCGATCATCTTGGCAAGATCGAAAGAATCTATTAAAATAATATCCCGGCCAGCACTTGCAAATTCTTTCACCCGAACAATCACCAAAACGGCAATATCCACATTGCCTTTCACATTCGCCGGACTCTTCATTAAAAATTTTCCCATCATCACAATTACAAGTCACTTTTATAAGTGTCGGAGAAAACTTAATTAACAGAGTTGGTGTCTCTTTTGTAAGAATCTCCCCAATTATCGTTGATGTAGGTTCTGGGTCCAATTCATAATCGAAATCGTCAAAAGTAGTATATTCGGAGAGTGTTGTGAAATGTTTTATGGAGTAAGTATTCCCATTTCTGTAGATATCTTGGCCGCTGTTGATCGTTTCGGACTCTAAATTGTACCTGTTTGATGGGAACCAGTGGCCTTAAAAAAATACTAAGTTCAATCAGGTATGCAAACCTTTTAGTTTCGCCAAAGCCTTGATCGCATTTACATGTATTTGTCTCAATACATTGCCCGTTCTTACATCTTTTTTGACAGCAAGGCTGGCACGCCTCATTTGCATCACCATAAAATCCACGTTTACAAGTACATTCATTTGGAGATGAACAGTAGGCGTTTTTTCCACAGCTCCTTTCACAAATTGATTCGCAAGACTTGGTTTTCGGATTCTCGAGATAACCTTCATTGCATTGACAAATGTCAGGTGAGACACATATGCCGTTAGTGCATTTTGGGTTGCAAAAGTTTAAGCAAGAGCCATCACTTAAAACATATTTTGTTTTACATTTCAAACAAATTCCTGCATTGCTACATTTACCCTCATCACAATTTTCGCAGTACTTAACACATCTGAAAGTAGTGGAAATCGAGAATTAGTAGTTATGATTTTTTATACAAAAAAAGAGGAGGCATGTGCTAATCTGAAGCACTCAGACCTAATTACCGGTCCATTGTGTACTACTAGGCTAGCAGCCTTCCCTTTTTTTGTGGTGCAGTAGATGGAAATTAGGTGGTTGTAATTTCACATTTATAACTATGAGGAGGCGGACTACATTTTAGAAATGAGCAATATCTTTGAGTCAAGACTAAAACAGACTTACCGCACGGATGTATGGAATCCAAATAAACTGTTCTCAAAACAAATTAGAAGTTATAAATAAAAATCTATATACATATACAGGGTGTCCCGTAATTCGTTTTACATACTTTGGGATATGATTCTTGGTCATATTCTAAGAAAAAAATTGTTTTACAGTAAAGTCCGTTTCTCAAGTTTGACATCACTTTTTGACAATTTAAAAAAAGTCTAACTTTGGTGTACCCTAACCTGTGTTAAATTCGATATCTCTGTCAATACAGATGATAGAGACCTTATCTTAAACTTAATTTTTTGTAGAAATAACAATCTTTAAGACTGTATTTAAGTTGAGCTTTCATAGGTTAAGGGTTGCCAGATTTTCAATCAAAAGTGGTGTTCAAATTTTCTTCCCCAAACAAAGTTTTGACTTTGAGGTCATTTTTTCGCGAAAGTACGTGATAAACATAGAGTCTTTGTTTTTTACAGATGAACACAACAATAATAAAAAAAAAACTTTCTAAGAAGTGCACTCAAAAACCCATACATTTTATGATACTTGGAAAAAACTAAAACAGGTAAAAATTCTAATTTTGTCTTTTTTACGGTTTTTTATTGCAACAACTTGCAAAGGGAGCAGTTTTCCAAGAACTTTTAGTAGTTTCTTATGTATTTTATACAAATACAATTATAAGAAGTGCTCAAAGTGCCCTCCTTCGTTTTGAACGCATGCCAGAGCCCGTTTTTGGATTTCATTGTGGATGTTTGCTCTCGATAGCTCTTGTCTTACTTGTAGTGATCCTTCGGAAATACGTTGTTCTAATTCAGTTAAAGTTGTTATTTCAGAAGAGTAAACAATTTCTTTCATTCGTCCCCATATAAAAAAATCCAGTACAGTGAGATCGGGAGATCTTGCAGGCCAGTGAATTGGTCCATTTCTGCCTATCCATCTACCACCGTATTTTTCATCCAGCCAATCCTTAACTTCACGACCATAGTGGGCGGGAGCACCATCTTGTTGGAAATATGATGAAACTCGCTGATGCAGTGGAACATCCTCCAATAGGCCTAAAACTCCAGGTAATTTGTAGAATTAAGTCGGGGTGGTAATTTGAAAGGTCCGATTAATCTTATTACCAATTACACCTGCCCACATATTGACACAAAATCTGCGCTGAAACGATCTTTGCCGTCTTGAATGTGGATTGCTTGAGGCCCATGTATGGAGGTTATGAAAATTCGTGATACCGTCTCTTGTGAACTGGGATTCGTCTGTCCAAAGAATTCTGTTTATAAAGTGGTTGTCATCCAAGCTTCTCTCTAGCAGCCAGTTACAAAATTCGATTCTCATTACAAAATCATTCGGAAGTAGTTCCTGTACAGGTGTATGGTGATATGGATGCATATTTTCGCCATGCAGTATTCTGGAGATTCTTTGTCTGGAAACATTATACTGTAGAGCCAAGCGTCTTATGCTAGTGGAAGGATCGATTTCAACAGCTGCCAGTATTCTTTCATCAACCGAAACTCTTCTTATGACTCCAGCTCCTGCGTTAGGTCTTTCAGTTAATACTGATCCAGTTTCTCGAAGCCTCCGAAAGGTATTTCCAAAAACATATGGAGAAGGAAGTCGTCTGTTGGGATAAAGTTCCTGGTATCTTCGTTGTGCTCTTCTTGAATTTCCATTGCAAAACCCGTACACGAACAAAATGTCTGCGTATTCTTCTTTCGTAAATGAAGGCATTTCAAAAAATTCTCTGGTCAAACTGCAATCGTGACTTGTTTTGATAAACTGATGAACAAATTTGTTTTCTTATCCTTTTATACGACCCATTGAACATTCATGCCCCAAAAATTTCCCTGAGAAGAGGTAAGTCAATTAGTGTTTTGGTAGCAGGTCAAATACACTTTCAACCCATTTCATCAGTGCAAAGTCATAAAAATTGTCTTAAAACAATCAATTCTTGGAAAACTGCCCCCTTTGCAAGTTGTTGCAATAAAAAACCGTAAAAATTGTCTTAAAAGAATCAATTCTTGGAAAACTGCTCCCTTTGCAAGTTGTTGCAATAAAAAACCTTAAAAAAGACAAAATTAGAATTTTTACCTGTTTCAGTTTTTTCCAAGTATCATAAAATGTATGGGTTTTTGAGTGCACTTATTTCTAAGTTTTTTTTTTATTATTGTTTTGTTCATCTGTAAAAAATAAAGAAACTCTATGTTTAACAGGTATTTTCTGCGAAAAAATGACCACAAAGTCAAAACTTTGTTTGGGGAAGAAAATTTGGACACCACTTAAAATTGAAAATCTGGCAACCCTTAACCTATGAAAGCTCAACTTAAATACAGTCTTAAAGATTGTTATTTTTACAAAAAATTGAGTCTAAGATTAGGTCTATATCATCTGTATTGAGAGAGATATCGAATTTAACACAGGTTAGGGTACACCAAAGTTAGACTTTTTTTAAATTGTCAAAAAGTGATGTCAAACTTGAGAAACGGACTTTACTGTAAAACAATTTTTTTCTTAGAATATGACCAAGAATCATATCCCAAAGTATGTAAAACGAATTACGGAACACCCTGTATAAAAATGAATTGCTGTTCGTTAGTCTGGCTAAAACACGAGAACGGCTGAATGGATTTATCTTATCTTGGTCTTGAAATGTTCGTGGAGGTCTAGGGAAGGTTTAAAAGGTAAGTTTAAATGAAAAAATGGAATTGAAATAAAGTAAAATTAAGAATTTCTTTATTCTTAACTGTAATGAATAAGAAATCAAATTAAAACAATGCTTCTGTTTTTTATTTTGACAATGAAAAATAAAAAAAATAAATAGCAAATAATATGATTATTGGATTGTTTGGTTTAGAATTCTTTTAATAGAGATGATTTATTGACCAATTTTTTGGATATAAGTTCAAGTGGAAATCTGTTTTCCGTCGGCTTTTTTGGTCACTGTGATTTTTGTATTGAAACAATTAAGTTACATTAACTTTTCCCAACGTTTCGGCAGGGGTTGCTGCCTTCTTCAGGGGAACTTTATTTAAACAAAAGATATACAAATATATATGTAAATAAGTTAGTTGTTGACAGAATAACAATATGTCTTGCTTGATTAGAGCGAAAATTAATCAATCTTCCCGACGCTGTAGGTTTTTGGTACCAATCAAAGAGTAAGCGACTCCCATCTCTGTGGATTTTAATATCTAAAAATGGTAGTGCTTTGTTATGTTCGTTCTCAACCGAGAATTGGATTTTTGGGTGAAATCCGTTGAGGATCTGCAGTACCTTATCAACATTTCGTTTATCCATAATGCAAAATATATCATCTACATATTTGGAGATGAACGTGGGTTTTTCCTCCATGTCTTTAAAGCATTCATCTAAAACATGATCTAGAACTAGGTCTGCAATCGTGGGAGATAAGGGATTGCCCATAGGCATTCCAAAAATTTGCTTATAGATGTCATTACCGTATTGTAGATGGTTGTTGTCTTTCAGACAAAAGTTTAAAATCTCAAGAAATTTATTCTGTGTAATTTTGGTGTTTTTACTTATTACGTCCCACTTTAATTTTACTATCGTGATAGCTAGTTGTATGGGAATGTTTGTAAATAGTGATACTACATCAAACGAAACGAGTACATCATTACGACTTAATTTCACATTTTTCGCCTTATCAACAAACTCAAATGAATTTTTTACCGAGTGGCTTGATTTTGTTGTGACGTACTGTAGGATTTTGCCAACATGTGTTGATAATTCATAGCACGGTAGTTTCATTGATGACGTAATGGGACGCATAGGCATGTTTGGCTTATGAATTTTTGGCAAACCGTAAATAGATGGAAGCTGTGCTGTGTAGGTGGTCATCTTCGTTTTCTCCCGGTCATCGATGCAGACTCAAGAATCCGGACAAGACAGCTCTGGCGTATCACAGTATTGAGAGCGGCCATTCTCCAGACTTCGATGGCGTTAAAGTTTTACAAACGGAGAAACATGTTTCTAAACGATACACGTTAGAAACATTACATATTCTTAACAACAACAACAACAACAACATGAACAGAAAACAAGACACACAAAACATTTCGGCCGTTTATTGTTCTCTCCTATCATCCTAAATCTCTCTGTCTCAGTTTACACCGACTCAACTTCATTATTAGAAGTGTTTTTTTAAAAATTTTTCTGTAACAATGATTTAACATATCATTTTTTCTTTTTTCTTTCATTTCTTTTCATACAAGTGAGTGTACTTATTGTTATTCTGTCAACAACTAACTTATTTACATATATATTTGTATATCTTTTGTTTAAATAAAGTTCCCCTGCCGAAACGTTGGGAAGAGTTAATGTAACTTAATTGTTTCATTACAAAAATCACAGTGACCAAAAAAGCCGACGGAAAACAGATTTTCACTTGAACTTATAGAATTCTTTTAATTTAATTTTTGACTCGTATGGTAAGAACAAAGATTTAAATTTTTAAAAGTGTTACTTTTACTATAATTAAGGCAATTTTTTATATAAATATGTATTCCTTGGACTTCTACAAGTAATTCAAAATCTAATTTACTGACCCGCCCGGCGTAGCTTTATAGAAAATCAAATTTGCGAAGAGAAACATCACGTGCTAACCGCACTGATGACCAGCGAGAGACATTAACGAAAATAGTCTTATAAATATGTCACAACTTACAAATACGTTCTATAGTGAGTGGAAATGGACTGGATTGGTTAAGAATGCGACGAGTTCGTGCCCATCGGACACAACAACTGTGCGAGCACGACAAAATGAAGTTGAGCGTAGTGCTTTTGTGATTCTGCAACTAGCAGCATTCTCCTTTGATCCAAAAATAAATTATTACAATTTTTTTTGTTGACAATAAATGGCTGACCATAATTATTTATTCCTATTTCATTGCGCGATTTACATAACCTCAAAAGTACTCGGGAACGGAAATGGAAACGTTAACGAGAGCTAGGTGTTTGTATTGAAGAGCCACTAAAACTATAAATCCAATTTGAACGAAATTTGGAACACAAAAATGGCATAGAACCTGAGAAATAACATCTTAGGCTAGATTTCCTTTTCATATTCTCTCGGGAAGGGAAACATAACCGGGAACTTGAAAAATACTGGACTGATTCCAAAAATTCTTTCGCCGCTGGAGTGCTGCATTGCCCCTGAGTACCATGAACTATATTTCATCCCTAAATTCCCACAAGAACGGGATTGGGAACGGGAGCGGGAAAGGTAATTTGAACGGAAATTCAAAAACCACTTAAACGATATCGAATTTTTGTCGCTATAACAATACGACGTTATCCCCAAATAACTTCAACAATATTGTATCCCCATATTCCCACGAGGACGGGACAGGAAAAGAAAACATGCGGGAACTCTGAGCCGATTACAAAAATTTTTTCTCTGTAAGAGTGCTTCATTGTCCCTGAGTAATATAGACTATATTTCATCACCATTTTCTCACTGGAACGGGAACGGGAACGGGAATTCAAAAACCACTTTTCTGATTTCTATACGGGTTTCACTATAAAATACGGTGTTATTCTCAGGTTACCTAGACTATATTTCATCCCCATACGAGAACGGAATAGGGACTGGAATAAATCAGGGAACTTTGAAAATACTGGACTGATTCCAAAAATTTTGTCATCGTTAGAGTGCTCAAATGCCCCTGAGTAACAAAGACTATATTTCATCTCCACTCTGCCACTAGAATGGAAACTTGGGCCTGAGCTACGCCAGGCGGGTCAGCTAGTGTTATTATAAAAATTTGTATTCCTAACTTTAAACAAAACAGAAAAAACGCCAAATGATGAAGCTTCACCAACCAATTTTTCATTAAACAAATGAGTTTCGGAAGAGACAAACGGATAACCATTCAAAAACATAATCTCGTTCGTTGAATGGTGAATCCCTAAACGATCCTTCACCGTCTACTTACTTTTCGAAGATTCCAGTTAAACTATTTGGGACAAGGTTTAATATCTAATAATAAATAGAATTCTGGTAGGAAAATATTTCTAAATAGTAAATAATTAAATCCTTTCTCTTAATGTTTTCCTGATTTAAATAACTGATATTTTCCCAACATCTGGAAAAATGCAAGGTAAACTGCCTGTTGCTTAATCGAAAAACTATTCGAATATAAGAGAACCACATCCGTTCTTTACCTTCAAAAATTGAAAAATTCTGTGCAAAGGTGTTGTTTGAGCACTTAAACGCATTTTCACAAAACTAATTTGGAATTGAAAAGGCTCATTCAGTAAGGACAACTGCTGTTATTTCTTTATGACAAGTTGTTCAGAATCTTAGTAAAAACGACAACAATAATCTTGGACATAAATCAATAGATTTGGGAGAGATTTTTAGCAACATATTGCCCTTGGTTTGATTTTCATATTTTTAACAATAGTAATTCCGGGTTTTCTTATTCGAAATGTGCAAAGTATTTTCAAAGAGAGATCCACATTTTCTCTGTATAAATACATAATCTTGAAAAAAAAAAAAAATTAAAATCGTTACAGAAGTTTTTCAAGACATAGAGACCCAGTTCCGAAAATCCCCTCTGTAGACTGCCCCATAGACCCTTACTGCAAATTTTGAAGAAAATCAGTGAAGCTGTATACCCATATACGGACAGACAGCATACATATGTACATTAGACCGGTTCAAAAAAAGTGACTTTTTTCTTTTTCTCGATGCACATCGATTTTTACCTTCGAGTAGGTGTAAAAACAAGCCTGTTAAAATTTGAGCTCGAAAAATTAATATTTAGAGGTCGCTCATCGCAGATTTCCATTTCCCATACAAATTGTATGGAAAAAAAACATATAATTTTTGGAATTTTATATTTCGGTTTAGAAGCAAAGTGCCGAGATGAGCGATACATATTCTTATAGAAAATTTGTTGTTCTACAAAAAAGGTTTCTTATGATTTTTCAACAAATTCACTCCTTCAAAAGTTATACAGGGTTCAAGCTTGAACAAATATTTTTTTTTCTTTATATCTGACAAAATGTTAGAATGTATCACTTAAAATCATAAAATCATTCACTTATGACACATATTTTTATAGAAAATTAATTGTTCTACAAAAATGGTGTTTTATCATTTTTCGACAAATTCACTCCTTCAAAAGTTATTCAAGGTTAAAGTTTAATTTAGAGTAAATTTAAGTTTTTTCTTGATTTCTGAAAAAATTAATTAATTAATTAATTATTTAATTAACCTTGAATAACTTTTGAAGGAGTGAATTTGTCGAAAAATAATGAAACACCTTTTTTGTAGAACAATTAATGTTCTATAAAAATATGTGTCTTAAGCGACTGATTTTATGATTTTAAGTGTTAAATTTTAACATTTTGTCAGAAACCAAGAAAAAAAAATTTTTGTTCAAACTTTAACCTTGAATAACTTTTGAAGGAGTGAATTTGTCGAAAAATGAAAAGAAACTTTTTTTGTAGAACAACAAATTTTCTATAAGAATATGTATCGCTCATCTCGGCACTTTGCTTCTAGACCGAAATATAAAACTCCAAAAATTATATGTTTTTTTCCCCATACAATTTGTATTTGAAATGGAAAACTGCGAAACCCCCTAAATATTAATTTTTCGAGCTCAAATCTTAACAGGCTTGTTTTTACACCTACTCGAAGGTAAAAATCGATGTGCATCGAGAAAAAGAAAAAAGTCACTTTTTTTGAACCGGTCTAATGTACATACATAAATACATACATTGCATACATACATACATACATACATACATACATACATTCATACAGGCAGAGATACAGGCAGAAAGAATTGCACTGCCCTTTATTCGTATTCTTTATCATCGTAGTGTCGTTTTATTGTTTTCTCAAAATTGTTTTTCTCCACCATTGCAAATCTTGCCTATAAACGCATGTAAAAATGGCACTTCCTTAATACACTTTTCAATATTTTCTTAAAATTCCCTCACCTCGACAACTTTATGACGAGGGATAAGAAAAAAGTTTTGTTTACGATACGTTGAAATCCTCAACCAGAAAAAAGTCAACATTTTCCAATTTTTCAGTTTTTTTATTTACTTTATTGTGTGGCATTTTGTTTTGGTCACTGATAGGAAAAGAAATCACTCTTACTTATTTTATTTTATGAAGCAATTGCTATAAGTACCTATGTTTGTGTGACTAAAAAAAGTGCTACAAAAAAGTAGAAGTTCTTTTTTACCTACTTTTTTAGGACATAGTCAACAGGTATTAAGTTTCCGTTCCCAACCCCCTTCCTGTGGGAATCTTCCGTTCCGATGGAAATATGTGAATGAAATGTAAGTCTATGTCACTGAGGGATAATGTAACATCCCAGAGTTGAAAGAATTTTTGAAATCGGTCAAGTAACTTTATGGTTCCCGTCCTCGTTCCCGTTTCTGTTCCTGTGGGATTATAGGGATGAAATATAGTTTAAGTTACTGATGAAGGGAGATAATGTAGCACCCCTAGTGCAGAAAGATTTTTTGAAATCTGTGGAGTAGTTTCTAATTTTCCGTCCCAACCCCGTTCCTGTGGGAATATGGGGATCAAACCTTGACAGGAACCATCTCTGGACTAAACTATGTCTACCCTGAAAATTTCATAAAAATCCGTTGGGTGGTTTAGGAGTTTACTCCGGACATATATACATACATACATACATACATACATCCTACTTTATATATATAGATTAACTACAGTTTAAAAAACTAACAGTCATGGTTATGGTTATACTTAAACTAACTAAAATGAAATTTAATCTGAAGTAATTTAACAAATGTGATTTTACCTCTGTCAAGTTTGTGAAGTGACTTTTTCGGATCGGAATAAAATTTATGTATAATTTAGTTGCTAATTATTTGCTGAAAAATTAATTTTTTTGCTCCTCCCGTTTAATTATATAAAAATTCACATTTCCAGCTTGACGTCAAGCAGGCGAAGCAATTTTTTCAGGAAAGGTTTAGAGACCGGTTGTTTTCATCATATTTTTTTGCCAATTTTTTGCTTTATTTTATTTTGGAATACAGCTCAGTTTTGCAATCTCCCTATAGTTGGAAGCAATAGATCGAGATCCAGATTTGTAAAGGGGTAAAACAAATGATTTCTTCCAAATATCGGGATAAATTGAATCATGCATGGACTTGTTGAAAAGAGAGCACAAGTATGCAAGTATGCATCCAGGAATTTCATCATAGCCAGATACAAAAGGGGCTTTGACTTTCCGACAAGCAGCTCCTGCTTCACTTACAATAAAAGACGGAGCTTGTAAAATATTTGTGTTCATTTTCGTCAGGAAAATATCATCTTCATTATCCTCACTGAATTTGTAAACTGTTTTAAAGTATTCTGCAAACGTTTTGCAAATCTCGGAGTCACTCGTGGATAATTTGTTTTCATAAGGGAGGGAAGAAGGATCTGATGTCTGTTTTCGTTTCCTTTTAATAAAATTCCAGAACAATGAGGGATTCGATTTTAAATATGATTTAACCGTGAAGATATACCTTCCATAAGCAATCGATGTTTTTCTTGCCAACTCTTTCCTGGCTACTGTGAAACTTTTGTAAGTATTTGTACAGAATCTCCTTTTTAATTTTTTGTGTAGACAGGTTTAATAGTTTTTTAGTTTCCGCAATTCAGCTCCGAACCACGAGCTAAAAGAGTATCTTTTCGGTCTAATCTACTTTTGTGGAATGTGTAAAGCGAAATACTCAAATATGGTTGAATAAAAAGTATCCACCACGGATTTTAAGTCCATATTTTGGAACTTAACGTTCCAGTCTATGTCAGAAAGTGTATTGTCTAACCCGGTGTAGTCAGCTGATTTAAAATCAAATTTAAGTATAAAATTGTTAGTTGTGAAATCATGCTCAGGAGCTGATATTTCGAACCGAAACTCGAGGGCTGGATGGTATTTAACTTCATTAAGAATTGGATCAGCTCGGTGGACAAGAAGTCCTTTTGGATCATCACACAAAATAAGATCCAGATTTCTCTGAAGTTCGTTCCGAAATCCACTAAACTGAAACAAGGGGAGGGTTGCTACTTTGTCCATAAAGTCGACATAAATTGAAATGAACGAAGTTGGTAAAAAGTTATATATATTTTCGTCTCCATTTTTCGTCCAGGAGATCTCTGGCATGTTGAAATCACCATAAATGATAAACTTATCACATGGCTTCGCATGATCAATCACATTTGCAATATTGATGAAACAGGATTCGTACAATAAAGAATTGAATCTCGGTGGAATATAAACGTTGAGTAAATAAGCATTGATGGATTTGAGATCAACTTTCACACAAACCATCTCAACATTTAAGTCACGCAGGTTGATGTATATTTAGCTTCTAGATTAGATCTGAGCGCTATTAAAACCCCACCACCTGATTTCTTATTGCTACTGTCTAACGATAATACTCTGAAAATTGTGTTCTCATCATTCATCACTTCAGAGCTAAGAACCGTTGAATCCAGATTAGTTTCAGTTAAAAATATTATATCATAATCCAAAGAAAAACTTAATGTATGGAGAGAAATTAATTTAGTTTTCAATCCTTCAGCATTTTGATAGTAGCAATAGAGATGATTTTTGTTAGTGTTCGGCGGTTTCACGCTTCCTGGCATGAAAAAACTCATGAACAACTATTTGCAAAGGCCACAATTTATTGTTATTGAGAAGTTTAAAGAGCTCCAAATCTCTACCAACTTTGATTTCAAAAGATGAATAGTATACTTTTGATGAGCCACTGCAAACTTTCTAATATTATATTATGTTAAACAAAAGAATTCGAAAGCAAACTGAACACATTGCTGTAAATGGAACATGATTTTGAAATAGCCTTAAGACAAAAAATTCAAAAGTTTCAACCATATCATCAACACAGGGCAAATTCAAATGCAAAATCCAAGAAGGGAAAAGTTGGACTTTCCTATAAGTACCTAAGCTCATTGATGTTAATGTTCTTAAAGTCTGTATAACTATATTGACTAAGAAGTGCAACTGCAACTGAGTTGAAGCAAATTTCGTTGGTTACGAAAATCATGAAAGGATTTTTTGTAATGGTCCGATCTAAATGAAAGACTGGGCGATGTTTCTCTTATAACCGCTTTATTGCAACTGACCTCTTTCGATATCTTAATCTATCACACAAAGTAGTTTACATAAGGAACTGTAACATCGTTCGATTGATGGATTAGAGAATGTATGTACATAAAATACAATCAGTAATTACTTATAAAATACATAAACGAATACAGGTGTACGGATCTAGGAGGTTGACGGATAAATCACTTTATATACCAATGAAAGGATATTGTCCTCACATTTTCTTTCTGGAAAATAACCAAACCATACAATAAGTAATGTTGCCATGAGAAGCTAAAGGCTTGGTGTCCCCGCTCGACAAATTCAGGGTTTAAGCTGAAATGCAAACTTCTTGGTGTGTAAGGCAAATTTCATAGGAAAAAACGTAAAATAGACAATTTTCTAAAAAATTGTACAGTCATCGGCTGACATCCCAACTGTAAAGACTTTTTTTGTGGTTTCCAGCATAAGGCGTGCTACATTAATATCCTTCCATTAGTAATTTAGATTATATTTCATCCCTATAATCCCTTAAAGTTACTTGACCGATTTTAAAAATTCTTTCAACTCTAGGATGTTACATTATCCCTCAGTGACAATGACTTATAAATGGTTCTTGTCAAGGTTCGATCCCCATATACCCACAGGAACGGGGTTGGGAACGGAAACTTAGAAGCTTCTGGACAGATTTCTAAAATTCTTTCGGCATAAGGAGTGCTACATTATCCCCCTCCATCAGTAAGCTAGACTATATTTTATCCCTATAATCCCACGGGAACAGAAACGGGAACGAGAACTGAAAGCTTAACGTAACTTGACCGATTTCAAAAATTCTTTCAACTCTAGGATGTTACATTATCCCCCAGTGATATAGACTTATATTTCACATATTTCCACGGTAACGGAAGAAACCTAGAAACTACTGGACAGATTTCATAAATTCTTTCGTCATTGGAATGCCACATAATCCCAAAGTAAAAACGATTATTTTTCATCCCCAAGTTCCCGCTTAAGCGGAAAAACGAAAACGGGAACCTTAAAACTTCAGACCCGAGCAACGCCAGGTGGCTCAGCTAGTTATTCATAAATATAAACACTCAGTGAATTATCCTTCACGCCCAAACTAAAATACCTTTTTGTCGGCATGGCGCCAAAGCCTGCCCACAAATCGGGGAACCGGTTCGGTGCTCTCGATGAGTGCCACCTTTCCGACACCCCAGATCCCCCTCTTAGCCCGCAAAATAAAAGATTTAAACCATCGAGTACGGTAATCTCCGAGTACCCACCTTTGCCTACGAATACAGCTTATAAAAATCCACGTTTTATTTATATAACATCTAAAGACCAACCATTATCATCTATTAGCCCGATTAGCTGACACGCGTAACTTACGAAGTAACTCAGCATGTTTAGTCAATATACCCTCATTTCGTACACGCCATTTTCGAAATTCTAGCACTGTTGTCGCTTGCAAATTATTTAATACACTGCCTTTAAACTTAAGGCTCCTAAGAAACACATCTCCTTTTCTAAAGCAAGTTAAGCTCTAGCTTCTAAATTTTAACCACGATGAAATTGTAAATGCACTCTTATACCTTTCATAAATGTAGTTTAAACATCGAAAATAATATAAATCTTTTGTTTTTTTTGGATCAATGCTTATTTGAAATTTTATAAAGACCTAATTCTTTTTACAGATAAAATTAAAAAAACTGTTCACCCCACAGTAATACTTAAAACTTATTATAATATTAAACAAAAACATATTTGATTGTATTTTCAACTAAGTTATACATACTTCGATGTGATATTCATACTAATTTTTTTTTAAATTAATTATATCACAACTTATTCACTGTACATTTATTATAGTTTAACTTCATATTTTTGTATAAATTTGAATAAAGAATTACCTACTAAACTAAACTACTACTACTAAACTAAATCTAACCCCTCTTTTGTGCATTCACAACTACAACACGAAGCTTCCAAGAAATACTTCTACTACAACATCGTCAATCAATAACACTCACAACGAAATCTCTTCAGAAAATCTCTCTTCTCCAATTCAAAATGCTATGATCATAGATCAAAATGACAGCTCTTAACTTAATAATTAGTCTCTACTCAACCCGCGCTACCGTTGACGTCGCGACGAGACGACTGACTGCCTTAACCAACTTGGAGGTGGCAGTCGTCATTATTTTGTTTACTAAATTAAAAGACCAAGGAGAAGTATCACATCTTTTTTCAATGATAATCAAAGATTTTGATGATTGAGGTGAAACCTCAGGGTCGAAAATATCTTTTTCCAAATGCGAACTATTACATATTTGCAAAAAACATAAATGTTCAAGACCAATTCGAAATGTAACGTTTAATAATATTTGTATAAAACATGTAAGCTTTTCAAAAATTCTAGGCATTATATTCGAGTCCAATTATAGTTTTAAGCAGCACTGTATTAGTTTAAGGAAAAGCCTTACTACCAGGGTAAATATTATAAAGTATCTTTCATCTAAAAGAAGTATTTGTAATGTTAATACCATAATTAATGTTGTACAGTAAACGCTCCAAATCGTCTCGGCAACTGGTTTCTACACCATACCACACCGCCATAAGAACCGGCCTTGGTGCCTTCCATTCAACGCCTCCTACTCCCTCACTTAAAAGATAGAATCGATTTCCTTACCTTTAAAATCGCACTAAAAATAAACGCATCGTTCAAATTACTTAATTTAAAAAGCTTTTGAAGCGAAATAAAAAACCGAAATACCCATTAGTTTTGTACAAATCTCTGGAATCGGCCAAAGAGCTAAAAAATCGAATTGAAATTAGAAACAAAACCAACCTTAACTTTCCTCCATGGTATCTCACAAAACATGTTATTTTGACTAATCTCTCAAGTCATAGTAAGGCAAACACAAACAATGATATTTACAAAACATTATATAAAGAACTTGGGGAAAATTATAAAAGACTCGGATGGAATTTTATGTTTACTGATGCTTCCAAATCAATCGACGGAACCTCATACGCTGTAGTAACGGAAGGAGGCAGTAAAGTAAAGTAAAGGTCTGCCTTATTTTATCTTTTATGTCTTCAACATTTACAGCGGGGGCTTTTGCCATACTCCAAGTCATTAAAGCGACAATGAATAAAAAAACAATAATATTCACCGACAGCCTCTCATTTTTAGAAGCAATTCAGAATACAAGCAACTCCTCAGACATAGTAGCTGACATCCGGGACAAACTTATTACAAAAAAACATCAAACTGGCATGGGTTCCTGGGCATGTAGGCATTCCGGGGAATGAGATTGCCGATGCAGAAGCCAAATTAGCTCTCAAACAGCCTCTCACCAGTTTTGTCCCTTTTAACAAAAAGGACGCTCTTAAACACATAAAAACCTGGTTGAGAAGCAAAACTTTGCACGATTGGGCCGAATATTCTTACCACTACTCTACAATCAATACGGAAGGTGCAAGGGCCATTTTTCCTACCGGACTACCCAGAAGTATTATAACAAAATACATTAGACTGAGATTGGGACATACACACATTACTCACACACACTTGATGACCAAAGAACCGGAACCTGTATAAAATGTCTGCGACCATCTTTTAACATTTCTCATATCCTTCAATGTCCACACATCAACGCTACATCTTTATCAATCGCAAATAAAACTTTCAAAGAACTGTTAACCGTAATCTCACCAAGCAACATAGAATTCATCAATGAAATTGTAGTAAGACTGAATATGCTAATTAAATTTAAGTTTATTTCAACGAGCCAAAGACCCTGGTAGTTAGTGCTCTTTAATGTTAATTTTGTTATGTAATTTAATTATATTTCAATAAAGTTCAATAATAATAATAAAAAGTTGTTAAAATTAAATAGCAATTTAAATTTGCGAATTTGAAATCAAAAGAAAATGTGATGTAAAAAATTCAAAAAGTTATAATAAGTATGCAGAAGCTTTATTTTCTTATAAGATCGAATTGTTATTTGGGCTTTCTTAATGAACATTTCGAGTGCTAAACTAAAGCATTTTAGAAAAAACCTTCCATTTACTCCCAAGCTTATACACTAACAGTCGTATTTATAATCCCATTCCAAAGTATGTCTAACTTTGGACAGCTCTTAGAACAGTGTCCAACTCCAAATCGTATTTATAAACACTTTCATCGCGGTCTAAGGAACGTCTAACTTTAGACACCGAAATTGGTTGTCTAAACTATGGCTAAAGTGGCATTTGCTACAGCAAAAAACAATTTTGTTGAACATGTTATAAAACACTGTTGAGAGCTCTAAGATCGAAAAAAATAAATAGTTTGAGGTGCAAAAATACTACTTTCAACAATTTAATTTATAAATTGCACAAATTTCATCGTTTTATGAGCCTTGGAAAAGCTGTAACTCAAAGTCAAATCAGCTGCTTTTTTGGTCTGGTTCAAGTGCTACGCCACACTCTTTCAGAGCCATTTAGTTGTTGCACTCGTATCAAAACACAAAAAATGGTACTGCACGGATACATCATGAACGCCACCAGTTAGTTTTTCATTCGAAGTTGACAGTTTGAGGGGTTGTTTAGACAAATGTTGGAATGCATTTATAAATACGAAATTGGGTAAGGGTTGTCCAACTCTTTAGACACCGTCTAGTTGGACAGTTGTCTAAGGATGTTCTAAGCAAATTTTATAAATACGACTGTAAGCTTTTTGGTGAAAATAAAACTACTCAACTTCGAAACACGAAGTAGCTAATTGGGAGAATGTGGAAATGTTTAAAAAAAAAATTTTTTTTAGTGTTTTTGTTGTTAGTTTACAAAAAATTATGGATATTTTTTACACTGGCTTGACATAATTTTTGTTTTGATCAATTATGTTGCAGATTGACGAGGTAACGGCTGTTGAAGCACAACTAAAGCAATGAAAATAATTATCACATTCGATAAACTTTTTTTTGTTTATATATAAGAAATAAAAACTTATTTCTTCCATATATATCTTTCAATTAACTTAATCTCTTTTCAAAAATATAAAAATGGTAAATACTTCAGTTGTGCCTTAGATCAGTGGGGCATATTAAACTGGGTTGCAAAATGACGACAAAATTTAAGTTTCTTACACTATCAGAGTCACTATTATAAATGAAACAATGATATCTTATAGTCTTGTTTATTTACTAAACACTTTTTTTTCACTTATCAATTGAAATGCAAAAGCTATCCACATATTTGTTTTTTTTTTCGCGGGACACCCAGCCTTAACATTATCATTTAAAGTAACGGTTGTATAAAAATGACGAAAGAAGATACAAAATGAGTTTCTTGGCTAAATGTAACTGACGATAAGTGTTAGACTTAAGCTGTTATTATGTTAATAAAGTGGTGGTTTTAGGGATTTATCATTTGTAGTAAACTCAAATGCAGCACCAACTTGGTGTATGATTGTGGGTGAGGTGCTTTATAAATATGTACTTCTTAGAGAAGTCTAAAAGTAACATGGGTGTGAGCGAACTCTTGATTAAAATTTGTGACTAAGCACTAAAAAGATTTCGTGTTACATTGAGTAATATTCTTACTCAATGTATTTTTATGCGTCTGAAAGCGTCGGCAAGTCTATCAATTTTGGAGGCCAATAATAATTTTGATTTAGTTAATAATAAAGAATATACACTTACGTAAACGCTGCACTAAAGCTTGCAAGTTATTTCAAGAAGAAAAATGTAGTGAAAAACGTACCTGCCGTTTTTTAGATGGTGGCCTTGTTGACAAGAATCAAAATTGTTAGATTGTGCTATGTAGATAAAGGTACAAATATGCCAAACAGTAAACGCAAAATTCATGTTACCACACTGAAATTCGACACCAAACTAAAGCAAAACCATTGTATATATAAGCTTTAGTGAGTCAAAAAGGAGATTTATTAATCTTATGGATCGGAAGACGCAGGTGGCGCAGCAATCACTTTTATATACAATGGTGAAACTAATAGCTTGGATTGGAGACTGATTGGTTGGATCGGAGACAAAAGGTTCGCCACCAATCCCAAAGTCTACACAATCCTAATATAGGTTATATAATTCGTGTTACATACTTTGTGATCTGATTCTTGGTTATATTCTAAAAAAAAAATTGGTATACAGTAAAGTCCGTTTCTCAACTTAGAGATCACTTTTTGACAATTTAAAATTAGGCTAACTTTGGTGTACCCTGACCTGTGTTCGATTTCTCTGTCTCTGTCAATACTTAATTTTTTGAAGAAATAATAGGCTTAGAGTTGCCAGATTTTCAATTTTAAATTGTGTTTGTTTTTTTTTCATCAAACATAGTTTTGACTTTGAGGTCATTTTTTTCAGAAAATGTCTGATAAACATAGAGTTTCTTTATTTTTTACAGATGACAAAATAAAAACAATAATAAAAAAAAAATGCTCGATTAAGTGCACTTAAAAACATATACATTTTATTATACTTGAAAAAAAGATTTTTAGCTTTGAGGTTTGTTTGAATAAAACATTAATATGTTCACTTTTAGTAGTTTTTTATGTATTTTATACAAAGATAATTATAACAAGTGCTCAAAAGGTCCTCCTTCGTTTTGAATGCATGCCAGAGCCCGTTTTAGGATTTCATTGCATATGATGTTATTTTTTGCCATGTTAAATTTTTATTTTTTTGTGCATTTATTGCAGTTTTAGAATCACTTAAGTCAAATGGAAAACCGTTAATCAACGATATTTTAAATGTTTTTCTGTTTTTGAAGTTGAATTTTTATGTTCGACAGCAGTCTGATTCGTTATCTTCTTGTATTCGGTATCTTATCCTGGATAGCCTATTCGATAGGTTCTTTAGCACGCACATTGTTTGACAATCATCTGTTGAATTATATTCAAAACTGAAGCCCTGCAAATTTATGTTTTAAGGTGGTATTCTGGTGCAGAAATAAAAATCGATTTTTTTTATACATTTCAGGGATTTAAGAATGCAAATTGATTTTTCAAAATTTAAGTCTTTTGCTGAGGTTCATCGAAGATAGCTTTGTAACGAGACTTTAGTTTTCCTCGACTTCAGTTTTTCTCGAAACTGTCTTTTTCAAAACTATGGCCAAGATTTTTCGAGTTTTACTGGACCGATTTACCTGAAAGTTTTTGAGAGTTTTTTTGTAGTCTTCTCTATGGTCGGAAGTCGGACCTATGCTTATTCCCAAATTTGGCTTTTGTTATTCTTAAAAAATTTTAAAAAATACAAAAAAGCAATTAAAAATCATTTTTTTCTTCAGGGATTCGCCATATTGTGAAAAATTTCTATTTGAACTCTTTCCTACTTCCTATAATAGCGGCAGTATTATAGATTGAAAATCTTTTTTGTTTTTGTTTTTTGTTTCCGTTCGGTAAAAGGGGTGGAATCATGGCCATGGTCACTTTCCAATTTTTAGAGACCCCACTTCATCAGCTGAAATTTTTTTTTTTAATAATTTTTTTGTTAATTAATAATTATTGAAAAAAATTGAGTTTAAAAATGTTGATTGCTGTTCTTACTAAGCTTTAAAAATCACCTGAAATCCGTGCCTCTAGACCTGAATACCCCTTGAATAGCTGTGTTAGAATTTGATAATAATGCCTTCTTAAATAGGTATGTTATACTATTCTATATTAAATTAAATGTTACCAAAAGTTGTATAAAAAAGCAAAACAAGACTTTTCCAACTTTTATATCGCCAAAAAACACTTTCGAAATTAAAGGGAAAAACTGCAAACTTGTATTCCGTCTGTCTACATTTCAATTTAAAGGCATTATTTATAATCTTATAGAGAAAGGTTGTGGATGAAAAGATTATGAAACTTGATAGCATTTTCATATAGCAAAAATCTTAATTTCAAATTTCTTAAATTAATTGATCTAATTAATGCTAATTGTTAAGGCATTTTTGACAATCATAATTATACCTTGTTTTTACCGAAATATCAGAAATTTGAAAGTAAATTTGGTGTCTTAACTCCCGAACAGATTCTTTTATTTGTGTTTCATATTTGATAGTAATAATTGAATTCGGGAGAAAAGCAATAGATTTTAGTTTTTAGTTTAGTTCTATTTAAAAATATCCTGCTAGAGGCGTTGCATGTTTTGTGAAAAAAGTACCTATATATATTTTCGATATTTTTAAGCTGTGAGAAATTGGAAAATGTTTTTTACTTTGGGTGATTTCAAAGTAGGTCCTTCAATTTTGTCTGTCTGTCTGTCCGAATATGAGTCTACAGCCAGAACCGCTTGAAGGATTTCCTTCAAAATTAGCAGTTTACGTATTAGGAATTGGGTTTCCAGGTCCTGACTCGCGAATTTTTGAAATTTTTATTAATTTTTTTTTGAATATTTTTAAAACTATGCCCCTGATTTTTGCAAATTTCTTACCAAATAATCTTTCTGCTTAAGAAAAAATTGAAAAATAAAAAGCCTGTTTTTAAGAAACTGATCTAACGACTGAAAAAATGTCGTTTTCATATTTTTGCTTTAAATCCTTAGATTAATAATAATTATGAACAGCAAATACTGAAACCTTGTACTCATCCTTATTCGTGCGACCCAGCCGTGCCCATTTTTTCATTTGTTAATGTTAATGAAGTAAAAGACAATAGACCAATTGTAATGACAGGATTTACTGTTAACGGCAAAATTTTCGCTTAAAGTTTTTTAACAATATCACATATTCTGCAATACTTGGAACACCAGCTCTTTATCCAGATTGAACTATTCATGGTTTTTTTTTTTTAAATACACTGCTTTCAAAAATTAAGGGAATTTTCGCGAGAAGCTTATATAGATGGCCTCTAACTGCTCAAAATAATTGGGACATTAAAAAGTTTGTTGATGTATCATATTTTCAACTTTCAATTTTGTGTTGTCGCTGTTGTAATCTTTATTTTGGAATCATCATCGTCATTACTTTTATTAATAAAAACAAAACAGTTTCATTTTCTTACGGGTGACAGCAAACTTTATATGCGAAGTTGGTCGGCATGTCGCAGCAGTGAACTTTTTGCAGATGTATGGCTTTCTTTTATAAAAAATGCTATGAGAAGTGTTTGGTTTGCCTTTGAGTATCACATTTTAGTTTTTAAGTTTTAAGTTCTAAAAACGTTAAACTGTTAGAGCCCTTATTTTCAGAAAAAAACCTTCAGGTTGATTTTAATCTCATTTTTATTTTATGTTGTTTGAGAATCAGATGCAAATTAGAAAAAAAAAATTAATATCCATCGAATAAAAATTTGGCGAAAAAAAAATGTCTGTAATTTGTCAAACTAGCACAGATATTAAATTGCTAGCGTGTTTTCCAATCCTTACGTTATTTACCATGCGTTCGCAACTAGTTGACTTGCTTACCTTCTCTAAATGTCAGTCGTCGTATCAAATAAATAAAATAAGCAGGGAGAGCGGAGAGCCCCGGGGCCTATCGCAATTCTCACTATTATTCCTTGAAAGGGAATGGAAGGGGTTACATTTTTGTGCCGATTTGGAATGGCTGAACGAGAAAGCGCTTTTCACGGCAATGAATTTACCATCAGATATTTAAGTAACACTTGAAATTAACTAAATAAATAAATACAAAATTATATTATTAGAAAAATTTTAATGAAGATCATCTTAATAAAGTTTCGTTTAATCCAAATGAATGGGTCTAAAAGTGACATTGCGGCTCTGCAATATTCCTGAACATCATGGAATTGTACTTTTCTAAATAAAAAGGAAACATAAGAAATGTTGTTCTCAAGTAGGTACTGTTAAATAAAAAATCTCACCTTGCTTGCGTACATCATAGCTAACTTTCCACGTTTTCCTACACAGCAGATAAATCAGCGAAACGCTTATAATTACTGCCAATAAAAGGATAGTCAACAAGGAATAAAGAAGTATTCTTCTATAATTATATCTACTTTCCATATTTTCTAGACATTCAAACCGCTTATCTGGGTTAGGAACAAATCCTTTGATACATTCACATCTGTTGACCGCCACACAAGTGCCATTCTGGCAACGTTCATTGCCTATTCCAGCACATGTAGGGAGACATTCATGCCCTGACGAAAAATTAAATTTTGAAATGTCTCCTTGAAAACATTCGCAAGAAGTGGGAGCTACGCAATGACTATTGATGCACTCTTGATCACACTTCGGAATGCACCCTGATGTGTTATGGTGTATATAACCTTGATAGCATTCGCAGATTTTTCCTTGATTGCAAATACCATTTTGACATGTGTTTTCACATGGCATTAAACATTCGTTTGTATCTTCACTTAGAATCAATCCTTCTTGACATTGGCACACCCCATTGAGGCATGTTCCGCCCCAGCAACCATTCGCACAGTTTTCATAGAATTCTGATGTTAGTATTGCAGAAAACTCACTAGTTGTGGAAACATCACTCTCTGTGTCAGCACTCGTATCCATTGGCAGCAGTGTGTAGTTGTGTAACTCTTTTGTTGTTAATTCTGGATAGCTTATACTAAAAGTCAACAGTGTTTTTGTATCATCAACTGGATCATCTTGACAAGACCCAGTCAATTTATTAAAATATAAACCGGGCCAGCAAATACAAATCCCTTCGTTCGAACAATCTCCAAAAACGCAAGCCGGACAATCATGAATGCAAACCCCTCTCATTTTAACAAAGCCCTGATAGCATTCACATTTATCTGGCCCAATACATTGGCCATTCTTACATTCTGTTTTACACCATGGTTGACATGCCACTTTCGGATCACCGTAAAATCCATGATTACAAATGCATTCGTTTGGAGATGAGCAATAGGCATTATCGCCGCAGCTTGTTGTACAAACCGATTCACAAGACTTTGTTTTAGGATTTTCCAGATAACCTTCATTGCATTGACATATGTTAGGTGAGGCACAGAAACCATTTATGCACTTATGCCGACAGAGGGGTATACAGATGCCTTCACTCAAAACATATTTTGGATTGCATCTCAGGCATATTCCTAGTTCAGTGCAGTTTCCTTTATCACAATTTTCGCAGTTTCTGAGACATCTGTAAGTAGAAAACGTTTGAAATTATCGAATGGAAAATGTTTCAAAGCTGGTAGGAAGTTTGAAAATTGTAAAAAGATAAAATGTTACAGCAATTTATGCCATTCAACATGGCATAAATTACAACAGTGTTGAAAGCCTGTTATGTAGTAGTTATGCTATATACTAATGTTGATTTAATATGCTCATTAAATTTAGTACTAAGTTGTAAGGGACTCCTAGGGTTCTTAGAGCAATATCAAGAGTTCCGAAAGGGCCTCATTAAATGTAAAAAGCAATATCATTCGTCTTTTTGCCTTACGTCTCGGAAATATTCGCAGCATGGGATGCTTTAGTTCTTTTATGTTAGGTACTACTTTTTCGTGAATTTCGGATGCTTTCTCGACCATAACTTGAGTAGTGTCGGTATTCAATGCTGTAGGGTGCAGGCATTATCTGTGAAAGCACGCGCATTTGGGTAGCTTGCGTCTCGGAAATATTCGCATCATTAGATGCTTTAGTTCTTTTATGTTAGGTACTACTTTTTCGCAAATTTCGGATGCTTTCTCGACCATAATTTGAGTAGTGTCGGTATTCAATGCTGTAGGGTGCAGGCATTTTCTGTGAAAGCACGCGCATTTGGGTAGCTACGTTGTCAAATGGAATAATCTTATTGTCTTATCGATGTCCTAACGTCGTGAAATTCCGCGACCAGGAAATTCTTATAAAACCATGTTAATAAGTCATGTTGTATGGCTTATTGCCCTGTTTTGATAGAAACACATATCGTTAATCATTAGCAACATTTGCATTTGCTGCAGCAATATTTTTGACAGATCGCACATTACGATGCGAGGGTGCATAGGCCCTATATTAAATAACTGCTGATTTTGAAAGGTGTCAAATGCCAGTGCAACAAACTTGAAGCCACAAAATGAATGGCTTACACTACTACACACGGCAACGCAAAAAAGTTTGCATGAAATCGTCAAACTGACGACGCCGACGCCGACGCCGACGCCGACGCCGACGCGACGGCAACGTGTGTGCGATTTGAGTTTAAAAATTGTGGTAATGCCGCTTTTTTGTTCTGTCTGCCTCCTTCAGACCATACCGCCGGAGAAGCTATATCTACTTTCTTAAATAGTTTAATACAAGTTACAAGTTAACTTTATTGAGGCATATTTCACAAGTTCATTACATTGTTATTTAAAAGCTTAATTTAACATTTGGTTGACTTAATGATATGTCTAACTTTATCTAAATTCCTTAAATATTCAAGTGAATATTGATCAAGACTCAATTTTATAATATTATAATAGTTAAACTATATGTGTACACTTGCTCCCGGTGTACATTCACTGCTCTGCTCTTTTTTGGCATTCTTAACTTAATGACTAGATCTTAAAACTAAACTACTACTAATACATAAAAATTAAAACTAAACGAAACCCATTTAATCAGGGTTTAGCGGGATCTATAGTATGTAGATAGTCTACAAACATACACTCGTTACAGCTGCTTAAAAAATCCTTACTTGTTCATAAACATACTTTATAACAAAAAGGAGATCTTTAGCAGTCTGTATTGAAACAAAGGCTTATGTTCTCAATCAAATTGCATGATTACTAATCATCAATATCATGCCCTATAATTTACGGGCGATGCTTTTTCATAAAACGGGGCTAACATTGCGTCGCTTGCATCTGGTCTTAAAAGGGATACTGACCCCTCATTAATTAAATTAAATGGTGACAAATAATAGTGGTCACCCACTCCGTCTTCGATATTAGAATCCATTAATGACCTCATTAGTGGGTTCTGGTGGCAACTTATTCGTTCCATCTTTTTCAAAAGAAGCTCTATTTGGTATTTCATTAGAGGTGTAAGCTTAGTTGCGTCATATATTGCTTTGTTAGGGAACCATCTTTTATCAGACCTTCTAAACATTCCACAACAAAATCTTAGAATTTTTCTTTCGAAAACTTCCATTTCTTTTGCTACCGTTGGTGATATGGTGAACCATGTGCAGAAACCATAAGTCAAAATGGGCCTAATAAGAGTCTTGTATATTAGAACTTTTGTTTTTCCTAACATTACTCTAGAATTAATTAATTGTTTTAGAGTTCCGGTAACCATTTTTGCTCTATTGAGAACGGCCCGTCCATGCTTGTTGAATCCAAACCTGTTGTGGAAGTTTATTCCGAGATACTTCGTTTCCGAGCGTAGTGGGATAGAAAAATTGTTTATTTTTAAGGAAAGAGACTTGCTCTCCCTAACCGCAAGATAGTGCCCTTTACCACTTGCGTTTCTAAAGCATGTCAACCCACATTTTTGGGTGTTGATTTTAAGTCTCCACTTTTTAAAATAATTTTCCACAAGTGGGAGTGTTTGTTTTATTTTGTTGAGCGCCAACAGTGGCCGTATATCACTTGCCAATACCAGAGTGTCATCTGCATAGTGTAGTGATCCTGATTCATTCGATGTAGGGTACGAGAGCGGAAAGTCTTGTAAGTATATATTAAACAAGAATGGGCCCAGTATCGATCCTTGAGGAACGCCCGAGTTCACCGGAAAATAATTCGTATTGTCAGTTCCAATGAAAATTGAGGAAAATCTGTTTGAGAGAAAACTCTCAATCGTTTTGATGAGCCAGTTCGGAAGGCCGAGTCTTATCATTTTAAATAATAGGCCATTATGCCAAATCGAATCAAAAGCCTTTTCAAGGTCGATGTCTAAGGTCACCGTGCATATTCCGTTTCTTAAATTTTGAATAACTTTATTCTGAAATAGGAGTAGGGCATGTTCTGTGCAGTTTCCTTTTTTAAACCCGAACTGGTTGTTTGGAATGATGCCTGCATCTTCACAAAAATTATTTAAAGGATTTGCCAATACCCGCTCAAATAACTTTCCAATATTGGACAGTAACGATATAGGACGGAAGTTAATAATTTCTCTAGCAGCCTTCTTTTTTGCTATTGGCAAAATCTTAGCTTTCTTCCAAATCGCTGGAAAGTAACAATTGTTTATGCAATGGTTGAATATTGCTGACAATAATCTATCCAATGTATACGGACATTTTCTTAATAAATAATTTGATATTTTATCAACTCCAGAAGATTTTTTATTATTGAGCGAGATTCTCAACATATTTACACTTTCAGATGACGTGAAAGGAATAGTTCCTGGATCCCTAGCATTATTTGAGGGGGAGAAGGTAGTCAGTCTTTCGAGCTGATGGTTTTCTTTGAAAGAGTTGACTGTAGATAGAACTTCATTTTCAAAGTTCTGATCATCAATAGACGTTCTTTCAGAGTAATCAGTAGAATAAATATCTTTAAACGCATTTAATTTAGATTGAACATCATGAAGCTCTTGGTCATTATAAAGAAGCACATCTTTCGAGATATCTGTTCCGAAAAACTTACGTCCAGTTATTTTGTCTATCTCTCTAAAAGCCTGGGGAGAAGGTTTAATTTTTTCCAACCTAGATTTGAATGCATTATTTAGGTCTAAATTAATATTTTCTCTTATAATTTTGCTGATGCACTGTATTTTGGCGTGAAGCTCACGATATTGTGGGTCAACTCTATTTAGATAGCGATGGTAGAGTCTTTTAAGCTGCCCAAGCCAAATTTTTCGTAAGTCTATCAACTTTTTGGTCAGATCCGAAATAGAGTGATACTTGTGGTCTGTAATATTACAGATTTTTGAGTGACTCTCTACTTTTGTAATTATAATATCGTTTAGTTGCGATATCAGGTTATTAATTTCCGAGTCTGATATGTTTCGTTCGTCTGGGATAGAGAACGTTGAAAGGGCGCTATGAAGGTCATACCGGAAATGTTCCCAGTTTGTATTCTTAAAACTCCGATACGTAGGTGGAGGCATTAGAAAAGGTGAAAAATCGTCGACAGTTACTTCCAAAAGAACTCCGAAGTGGTCAGAGAGTACTGAGAATGTCTTGCATGTTGTGGGCATAGAAGGACTGTTTGCAACACGTCCGGGATTAAGTGAAGAGGAAATTATGAAAAAATCCAAATAAGAGGATGATCGTGGATATGTCGGGGTGTTTGAAGGTATTATATCGAGATTTAAGTAGGGGCCGCTGTTGAACCAATTGTTCAAACGGTTTCCATTACTATTATGTACTCTGTCTCCCCAATTAGGATGACGAGCGTTAAAATCTCCACCGATTATAGTAGCATCAAAGCTATTAATAAGAGCATACAGTATGTCAAGTTCTCTATGCAACCGCTGCCCTGCATCATTTGGAATGTAAATACTACCAACTAGCAAACGGAAATGTGAACCTGTGGAAGTAGGAGAAGATATTAAGGCAAGACACACTGAGATTAAGTCACTTTGGAAAGGAATTAATTTAAACCTGTACGTTTTGTCCAGTAAAATTGCTGTTCCCCTACCAGTATCATTTCTAATAATATTAAATCCTTCGAAAGAGGGTTTATGTCTTGTAGCTAGCCTAGTTTCAGAGAGTAGGCATATCTGAGGTTTTTTATGTTTTAAGGTATTTAAAAGCGCAAGTCTTTTTGTATGAGAAATGATAGAATTATAATTTATCGATATTATTTTTAATTTTGTTGTAGCCATCATTATACAGCGATGGAAGCAACAAACTCGAGGTAGGAAAACATTTTTTCCTCCTGGTTTTGCATCAACTTATATTTAGGCCAGAATTGCCTGATTTTTGTCAAAAGATCTACAAATGATATATTAAATAGATTTTTTGCTTCATTAAGAAAGTCACTTAGCTCTCCCTTTCGTACCTTTGGGTTGGTTAATAGTGGTTCTTTGTCAGAACTCATTCTGCTTTTAGCCGCTGTGTTTGTTTTTGGTTGCCTAACAGAACCCCTTGCTTTATCAGCAAAAGAAACGTTTGAGTTTGTGAAGTTAAATATAGACTCTTCAACGATATTTTTGGTTTTACTTACCATTTGCCTAGCTTTTTGAGAATAAGTCTCTTTCCTTTCTTTGTATTTAAGATAAGTTGGACACCCCTGATAGCTTGCTGCGTGACCAATCTCATTGCAATTAACACATTTAGGAGCAGGAACCTCCTTATTACTTTCTCTCAAGGACTTAAATGAATTTATACATTCATTAGAGTCATGACTCTCTCCACAAAGAACACATCGACTCACGTAAGCACAACACTCGCCTGAATGCCCGAAACGCTGGCAGCGGTAGCAACGGATTACTGCACGAGTATGTTTTTTTTCCCAGTAAACGCGTTGATAAAGCAAATACCTAACACTAGTAAGCTCTTTAATGGATTCTCCTATCTCTAACTGTACCGCAAAAATATTTAATTTTAAATTTTGTTCCTTGGTTTTAGCCGTAGAAAAAGGTGTAATTTTACTTATTTTTAAGTTGGGAACGATTTCACCCAGCGCTTTTTTGATTTGATCAATAGGCGTATCCCCATCAAGACCCTTCAGCAAAATTGACATTTTTTTTGTGTCTTTAGGGGAGAAGGAAAATGCCCCAACTCCCGTATCTCGAAGTCGTTCAATAATAAGCTTATGCACAGATGAATTGTTCACATAAACCTTTGTTTTTCGATATCCCATGTTGACAAATTTATACTCTAAGTTAGAAACATTACATGCCGTAGCTGCTAAGTTAATTAGATCGCTTATAAGAGTGCAATTTGCACCAAAAATAAAAATTGGCGGACAGAAAGGTAATTTATCATTACGTATACGTGGTTGAGTTGGAATATTTACATTTGAGTTGATTACTGGGCGATGAGGCTGATTATTATCTGCATCGTCGTTGGGTGTAGCATTGCTCACAACGCTTGCTTGGTTATTTGGTAATCCTCCTACATGGTTGGCGAGAGGAAAGAATGGGTTGCTTGCGAGGTTTGGTTGATTGGAAGATGACTCATCAGATTGTTTTTTTGTGTGCCTAGGCTGATAGCTGCTGGCTGCTCTCTTCAGATTGTTCATAACAGTTGTCCAGTTTGTGTTATCATTTTCGTCGATGTCGATGTCTGCATTCATTATGTCACTTTGAGATTTTTCAATAGCAATGAACTTCGTGGGATGAAAGTCTATGTTTGACGATCTAGTTGGCGACTCTTCTGCACCTCTCTTTAATTCATTTGATTTCGTGGTACTTTGATTTAAGAGAGAACTACTTGTTGCAGTACTATTAATTAATTGCGTATTGCTCATAGGTAAAGCATTTTTTTCATTTTTTGAAGTGTCAGGGAATACACGTGCACTATTTTGCGATGCACTTTGAACACTATTTTGTGGATTCAGCATTAAAGCTGAGATATAATTTGTATTTTCACCAATTTTCACTTTTTAGAGTCACTGTCTCAGTAGAAAATTTTATATGAGCGGCAAAGGCCGTCAAGGTAAAGGTTAAACACAGATATTGGTTTTATCGCAATTAGAACGAGTCTGTTCGCCACGACGGTTCGACTTGAACTCCTTAAATAGTTTAATAATTTTGTGTGAAATAGATTGGAAAAAATGTGTTGGTATTTCGGCCCTAGCGAGATATCTGCTCGGATAGGAAAATCTTCCGGTTTTGTACGATTCGGAGAATTTCCGGTTCGAGGTATTCTTCCGAACAGCTTTTCGAAATGTTTCTCCGACACTATTTTAAAGGCCTCGACCCATAGAATCCGTTGCGTCCGTTCGCTGCCGGATTCAACTGACAGCTCGATTAAATACACACGATCTTATGAGAGGTGACCCAGAAGCATCGGATGCAACGGACGCAACGGAAAAAGTAGCCCAAATTTTAACTTTTGCGTCCGGCAGAACTGATGACATGCGCAGTCAAAACCAATTTGAAGTTTTCTCTTCACACCGCAACGGATTCTATGGGTCACCCCAATCCGTTGTGTCCGGTAAAACTCACTGCTGTCAGTTGAATCCGGCAGCGAACGGACGCAACGGATTCTATGGGTCGGGGCCTTAACACACCAGGCGAACTGCGTTGAGATGCGATTAAGTGCTTTGTTTGTGAAATTTTTGACAGCTGAATGCAATTGTTTTTTCAATTTCGTCCGAAACAAATTCTTCGCGGAACAAATTTAATTTTAGAAAACTAAGAGCTTAAAAATGTAAGAAACTTAAAGAATACTATTTTACTTCATTGCTTACAGTTGAATTTGTGTTTCCAGGACAAGTGCAAACGAATAAACAAGTACTCAACAATACCAGCGTCTGGTGTAGCTGACGGAAGAGCAACCTGGAATTGCTCAAAATTACACCAAAAAGCAACAGAAGCTGTTGCTGCATTTTGGGACGACATACAAATGCCAAGAAGGCTAGTCATTTCTTTAAGAATATTTACTGTTTATGTACATATCTGTTTTTTGTTTCTTTTTTTAATTGAATTGTTTTAAACCTATTGAAAGTGTTGTTCAACGCCCTTCAACTGTTTGATTTCTTATTACAGCTACTTGGTTTCGAAGTGAGCTCGTATTAGCAAGTTCCCCGGATTCATGATCTTCTTCTTGTTACATAGTGTCTATGGTTTCGATATTGGTGTAATTAATATAAAAAAATAGGCAAATGTTGTGCAAGGTGTAGAGTTGTAAAGACTGCAGTCTTTTTGGTACTGCAGCTAAGTCACGAATAAGACTAATTTTTTTAGTCTTTTAACTTTGATAAGTGCTTTAACTGCGAAAAGCAGTCGGCAGTTAGTACTAACTTTTTGACTGTGCAGTTAATCAGTGCAGTCAATTGACTAAAAGTTAATTAACATTTAACATAACATTTGCATTCTACTTTTAAGAGTCACGTCACAGAAATACAATAAGCTTGGACAATATTCGAAGTGGGGCTCAATAATCACATTATACACTTTTATTGCACCATTTAATGAAAGGCTACTTCGTATTTTTCTTAACACACCTAATTTTTTTGATACTTTCTTATATATGTAATCAATATGTTCTTTCCACAATAGTTTATTGTCTAAAATTACACCAAGATACTTTATATGAGACACAATTTCTAGGGAACAGTTTTCAACGTTTATAGACAAGTGGGCTTGTACGAGGGTAGTCCGATAAGTACTTAGCCTACATAGATACACAAAAGACCATCATCAGCAAAAAGTTTAAGCCAAGAGTGTTTCAGTACTTTTCCCATGTCGTTAATGTATATGAGGAACATTAATACACCCAGAAGAGTACCTTGAGGGATTCCAATATTTACTGGAAGCGACCCTGTGCGTTCATCCACAATGAAATCCAAAAACGGGCTCTGGCATGCATTCAAACCGAAGGAGGGCACTTTGACCACTTGTTTTAATTGTCAATTTTATCAATTTTACCCGTTTTGTATTTTTTCAAGTATCATAAAATGTATGGGTTTTTGATTGCACTTTATCATCAGTCCTAATATGGTAACAGATCGGAACGAAATTCTTTCCGATTTGTACGAAACGTAAGATATTTGTATTATGGTAGCGTTTCCCATTGCTTAGTCGGACATACATCCGAAAAGAACGAAACAATGCGATGAAAATGTCAAACTTCAAGCAACGCGTTTAGAATTCTGCGATGCATGGCGATTAAATGTGAAAATGGTTGGAACGCATTCGGAATTCATGCGATGCTTGCCGATTTCTTGGTTTTCTGTTCTATCCGATGTCTCCGACAGCAAAGTAGTCGCGGAAGGGTTGTACGTAAACAAAAGAAAAAAAAAACATGAATTATGAGGAGGGGACAGAAACAGAACAATGTAAACATTTGCATTCATTTTTTTTTCTGTTATCTCTCAAAAAAAAAAAAAAAAAACTCAGTGCAATATTAAAGGTTGGTCGAGTGAATGCGAACCAAAACCGATATTGCCAGAAATTTCATAAACCGGCCTCCTGAGGAGACAAACGTCGTTAAGAGTCAGTGTTTGCTTTACGAATGGATACCATAAACAAGCAAATATTACGATCGGAACTTCTCTACGATCGTATGTTTCTCCGATCTGTTACGATGAGAGGGCTGAATAAGTTTATTTTTTATTATTGTTTTGTTCATCTGTAAAAAATAAAGAATCTCTATGTGTATGATAACGAATTGAAAAATGTTTATACTGTCGAATAACGAATCGAAAAAATATTAAATATTTGCACTCTTGGTATATTCCCACGACGAAAAATGGTGCACGCAGTACAACCAAGAAAAGGAAAAAACGATATTTTAATATTGAATACAAAATTTATTCTGTGTTACCTCGAGTGTGGTCCAAATGCAAGTGACCGTGAAAATTAATTACATGGCATGATCAACAGCTGTGTATAACACTTTTAGTACGAATAACAAGACAAAGAGAAACGAAATAAATTTAATTTACAGCTAGAGAGTAAGAACTCTGAGCGAATTACAGCTAGAGAGTAAGAATCAAGAGCAAATTACAGCTAGAGAGTAAGGACTCTGAGCAAATTACAACTAGCTACCGATTACATCATATGACAATTAATTTACAGTAGACAAAATATAGAAAGACAATAGGGTAACGTATGTTAGGTTTGTCAAATGCGAACACCAAATAATAATTAAATTTAAATGCAAATAATTTGTATGCTGCTATATAAAATTAGATACGTTCTCAAACATTCCCCCGCCCCTGAACAACGTTTCAGCAGCTGGGTAGGATGGCTAACTTGTGAATTGGTCGAACAAGATTTCCATTAGCCGTTTTAAGTGTGACGACACGAACTATACCATCTGCGCCAGGATGGGTCTGAATGACTCTGCCCATAAACCATTTTCCAGGCAGTAGATTTGCTGTTTTGATGACGACGAGATCATCGACCTTAATGTTTGCCTCTTTCTGTTGCCATTTGGGACGATTCTGCAGTGATGTCAAGTATTCCGTTTGCCAGCGCTTCCAGTACCCTTGGATTTTTGCTTGTAGGGATTGCCAGCTGGATAGTCGATTAATTGGTATATCCAGCAGTGACGGCTCTGGGATCGCAGCATATGACTCACCTCGAAAGAAATGAGCAGGCGTTAGTGGATCTAAGTCGGAATCAGAGATGGCGCATAAAGGTCGCGAATTGAGCACGGCTTCGATTTGCGTTAATAGCGTATAGAATTGCTCGAAGGTAAGAACATCTGGTCCTAGTACCCGGTGAAGATGTCGCTTCACAGACTTAACGCCTGCCTCCCACAGACCGCCGAAGTGTGGTGCCGCAGGCGGGTTAAAGTGCCACGATATGCCATCTCGGGCTAACGACTCGGCGATTATCGAATTATGTTGCTCAGATAGAACGAGTTCATGCATTTCTGAAAGTAACCGAGCACCTCCCACGAAGTTTGTGCCATTGTCAGAATACATATGCGACGGTTTTCCACGGCGCGCGACGAAACGACGAAAGGCAGCAAGGAACGCGTCGGTGGTTAAATCACTCACAAGTTCTAAATGTATAGCCTTTGTTACAAAACACACAAAGAGGGATATATAGCCCTTAGAAACGGTTGATTTTCGTCCTGATTTCACTTTTAAGGATATAGGCCCGGCATAATCACAACCACAGTGCGTAAATGGTCTACAAGGTCGAATTCTTTGAGGTGGAAGATTTCCCATAAGTTGCTTATTGGTTTGAGTTCTTTGAAAAAAGCAGTCTACACAATTATGAGTTATTTGTCTTATGACATTCCGGCAGCCAATAATCCAAAACTCTTGTCTCACGAGCGCGAATAGAGTAGAAACACCCGGGTGTACGAACCGAACGTGTGCGTCGCGAAGGATAAGTTTGGTGATAGCATGTTCCTTGGGTAGAATGATGGGGTGTTTTACATTGAACGAAATATCAGCGTTTTGAATTCTGCCTCCAACTCGAAGAATGTTGTCGCTATCTAGAAATGGAGTAAGATTGATTAATTTGCAGTTGTTCGGAAAAAACCCACGGCGTTTGTAGGACTTAATGTCATCACCAAAGAATTTGTCCTGTAGCCATCTGATGATCCGATTTTTTGCTTCAAACATCTCATCTGGTTTAAACAGAATTGAGGAATGTTTCTTTCCCTTGCAGATTGCGATAGCGCGATTTATTTGGACAACAGTTCTCACCAAAACGTTCCATGACGAGATTCGGCTGGAGAGTATTTCGAATGGATGTTCCTCACTCACAGAGTGTAACGAATGTGTAGGTTCGATTTTGGCCTCGGTCATGCACCTAGGATCGTCGTCAAACTCGACAACAATCGGCCACTTCTCACGTTCGTCTCGAAGCCATTGGGGACCTGTCCACCAAAGCGGGTGCTGCAACAGCTGTGCGGGTAAAATGCCACGTGAAGCGCAATCAGCTGGATTGCTCGCAGATCGAACATGAAACCATCTGGACATTGGAATGGCCTGTAAAATTTCAGCTGTGCGATTACCGACGAAAATGTTCCACTTACGTGCAGGAGCGGACAACCACGAAAGGACGACCCTTGAATCACACCACGCGTATACATCAGCGAATGTTACGTTTAAGGCCTGTTGTACTGCAACGAGCAGTCTGGCCAACAGAAGAGCGCCGCAGAGCTCTAAGCGGGGAATACTGAGTTGTTTTAAAGGGGCAACACGAGATTTAGCCGCAATTATGTTGGTTTCAAAGCTACCATCGACACGACGAAAGCGCGAATAAATCACCGCAGCGTAGGCAGCACTCGATGCATCCGAAAACCCATGTATTTGGAACGAATCGCGTGATAACCCGATGGGTCTAGGTATTTGAATGTTTGTCAAATTCGATAATTCACTGCGATACCGATTCCATTGCATAGCGATTGCATTAGGGACTTGTTGGTCCCACTCCAAATTCCGATGCCAAAGTTCTTGGAGGAGGATTTTCAATAAAACGACCGAAGGACAAAGAAACCCGAGTGGATCGAAAATACGTGCAACGTCACGAAGAATTTGTCTTTTTGTGACCGATTCGGTAGGCACACAGTTTAACCGAAAGCTAAAGACATCGCACTTTGAGTTCCAATAAAGCCCGAGCACTTTTATCCACGAATCCGCGTCGGTATCGATTAGCACATTGGATTCACCGATAATGTCGCTATTTGGGATAAGTTTAACCGAATTACTTTGCCACTTGCTTAATTGCATACCGCCTTTTGACACAAGGTCGATTAAGTTCGACTGTTTATATAACGCTTCATCCAAGGTGTCACCGCCCGAAACCACGTCATCAACGTAGAAATCGTTTAACACTATTTCCGAAGCGACAGGAAACTCGTTTTCATAGTCTCTAGCAAGCTGCTCAAGAACCCGAACCGAAAGAAAAGGTGCACAGGACGTTCCGTAGGTCACAGTGCGCAAACGAAAGTGTTCTAAAGGTTCCGACGGAGACTCTCGCCAAACGATACGTTGAAAATCGGAATCCTTATCCGACACCCAAATTTGGCGAAACATTTTAACGATGTCCGCGGTAAAAACGAATTGATGTCGTCGAAAACGAAGGCAAACAGCGAAAAGATTCCTCTGAATGGGTGGACCTATCATTAAAGAGTCATTAAGGCACTGACCGTACGAGTCCTTGGACGACCCATCAAAAACGACCCGAAGTTTAGTGCTGGTGCTGTCCGGTTTCAACACCGCATGGTGAGGCAGATAAAAAACATTTGGCTTGTTGATGTCCACACTGGGGACCTTTGTCATGTGACCTAAGGCCAAATATTCCTTCAAAAAGTTGTTGTAGCTTTCATAAAAGCTTTTGTCGCTGGAAAACTTCCTTTCCATGGATTTAAGTCTCGAAAAAGCTCCATTAAACGAATTCCCGAATTGGGTTTGAGATTTAAATGGAAGATCGACAATATACTTGCCATTAGCATCGCGGCGATGAGTACGTAAAAAATGTTCTTCAATCTCCTGGTCTTCTTTGGAGGTTATTAACTTTGGATTGACTTCTTCAACTGTCCAAAACGCTTGTAAAATGGCGTCTACATCTAGCTCGGCGTGATGTGATACAATGCTAGCCTTCTTCAGCGATGGTAACTGACCGGCCAACACCCAACCGAAGATTGTATTTTGTGCAATGGGGTGGCCTTGCTGGCTTTGTACAACTCCCTCGATCAAAACATTCCACGCCTTGTCAGCACCTAATAAAATGTCGACGGGATGCGATTTATTGAATGATGGATCAGCCAAGTTCAACTGGTGTAAATGTTCCCAATCCTCAACGCTAAACGAAATCGTAGGTAACTTGGAAGTCACAGTGGATAGGATGTAAGTATCAACTGGGATACTGAATTTATCACACCGTGACGTTATTACCAGTGATAATAGGCCTCTGGATTTACCCGCACTGGTAGATCCAATACCGCTAATGGGTATGCGAGCGTTTCTTCGTTTGAGTCCCAGGCGTTGGGCACATGACTCCGTGACGAAAGAAACCTGCGAGCCTGAGTCGATTAGGATTCGAACTTCCTGATACACACCATGAACATCCTGTACCTTTCCTATGGCTGTTTGTAGCAAAGTATGTGGAATTAGATGAGCTGTGTTAAGCGAATGGTTGTTGAGCACGAATGAATTTGATGTCGAAGTATTTTGGGGAACAAACTCCCGAATAGGTAGTCGATTCAACGAACTGTTAATAGTTGTGTTGGATGGCACATTTTCATTACGATTAATGAAAACCGAAGGGTCGTGCACCAAGGTATGGTGACGCGATTTGCATACCGAACACCGAAATTTGGACTGGCATCGACTCGACGAATGACCTGACCGCAAGCAGTTGAAACAATTTTTGTTGGATTTAACGAAATCTCTTCGAGCGGTAACCGTCATCCCCAAAAAGTCTGGGCACTGTGATAGCAGATGCGAGGCGTTACATTTGGCACACGATGAAACCGATGTGGTGTGCATGCTTTTAACTCCCGAACTCTTTGACCTAATACTGTCCCGCGAACTAGAATGTGCACTCTCGAGTGCATCACACCGTCGTTCCAAAAAATCTAGGAACTCGTCAATAGTAGGATAATCTACCGTGCTACTGTCTTCGGACCATGCTTTCCGCGATTCGGGGTCTAGTTTGTTGAGCAAAAGGTAAATTATCCACGGATCTCGACTGAGCGAATTTACCGCAGTCAAACCCCTCACAATTTCATCCGCACCGTTCGATATTTTCCGTAACTGTTCGACGTTACACTGGTTGGACGACGGTAACTCCATAAAGGATTTTATGTAACCATTAACAATGTGGCGAGGCCTATCATACCGTTTTACCAACCGAGCCCACGCGTCTTCGTACGTTGAATTTGTCAACGGTAAATGGCTAAGAAGACCTAACGCGGTGCTACGCAAGCACGATTTTAAAAACAAAAATTTTTGAATCGGCGTGAGATTCTGTTTACTATGAACCGCACTTTCAAACATGTCCCTAAATGATGGCCACTGTTGGTACTCCCCGGAAAACGGTTCAATGTGGATTTTAGGCAAAAAGAAATCTCTTGAATCTGTACTCCGCGATTTATTTAAAGATTCGAGAATAAGTTTTTGCTGGTCAGCAAGAAGACCGACGACGTCTTGGCTTCTCTCGACTTTTTCCCGCTCTTTGATAGCTGCCAATAAGGTAGAGTGTACAACCAAAAACTTGCCCTCGAACTCCTCGTATTCTGGAAGCGGGTCCGTATAGCCTTCCACACCGTCAAGCTCATAGATTTGTTTTTGAGTTATATTAAACTCATCCCAAGCACTAATTGCTTTGCTCAACCTCACCTCTAACTCGCACATTGAAGTCCTGCCATCAATGGACTCTGCGAACGACGAAAGTCTCGTCAAAGAGCCTTTAAGATGGCCACGTGTTGCGCGAAGAGCCGCGAGTGAAAGCGCTTGAGACATTTCGATTTAAGTTTCTCAAAGTCGACGAAACACTCGATTTGAAACGTCCTAAACTTCTTGCAGCGATCAACGATCAACCGAATAATCTTAGCTACCGAATTTGAAGGTGGGTGCTCCTTATACCACTATGACTAACGATATTGACGCTACCTGCTCACACTCGTGTCGACAAAATATTAAAACCCGAGTAGTTATAGTCTCGATTTAATTCGAATGGTGGACTGTATTTTATCGAATGGATCCGGCTCGAAGGACCAAAAAATGTATGATAACGAATTGAAAAATGTTTATACTGTCGAATAACGAATCGAAAAAATATTAAATATTTGCACTCTTGGTATATTCCCACGACGAAAAATGGTGCACGCAGTACAACCAAGAAAAGGAAAAAACGATATTTTAATATTGAATACAAAATTTATTCTGTGTTACCTCGAGTGTGGTCCAAATGCAAGTGACCGTGAAAATTAATTACATGGCAGGATCAACAGCTGTGTATAACACTTTTAGTACGAATAACAAGACAAAGAGAAACGAAATAAATTTAATTTACAGCTAGAGAGTAAGAACTCTGAGCGAATTACAGCTAGAGAGTAAGAATCAAGAGCAAATTACAGCTAGAGAGTAAGGACTCTGAGCAAATTACAACTAGCTACCGATTACATCATATGACAATTAATTTACAGTAGACAAAATATAGAAAGACAATAGGGTAACGTATGTTAGGTTTGTCAAATGCGAACACCAAATAATAATTAAATTTAAATGCAAATAATTTGTATGCTGCTATATAAAATTAGATACGTTCTCAAACACTATGTTTATCAGGCATTTTCTGAAAAAAAATTACCTCAGAGTCAAACTTTGTTTGATGAAGAAAATTTGAAGTCCATTTAAAATTTAGAATCTGGCAACCCTAACGTAAATACAGTCTTAAAGGTTGTTACTTCTGCAAGAAATTAAGTCTAAGAGTAGGTCTCTATCACCAGTATTGACAGAGATATCGAATTTAACACAGGTCAGGGTACACCAAAGTTAGCCTTTTTTTAAATTGTCAAAAAGTGATGTCAAAGTTGAGAAGCGGACTTTACTGTAAACCAATTTTTTTATTAGAATATGACCAAGAATCACATCCCAAAGTATGTAACATGAATTACCGGGCACCCTGTATAAGAAGTCCTAGGTTGTTAACGTAAGATTGCGAATCAACATTTGGAAAGTTTGAATTCTGAAATTTTTTTTATAAAAAATGGATTTTTGAAAAACAAAAAAATACATTTTTTTTTTTAAAGGATTTTTGAAAAGGAATCTTTGTTTTTTTCTTCAAAATATTTTGCAAACATCTTTAAGACATTAAGACGTGCATATTTAACTTTTAAAAAACTTTTTTAAGAAATGCAGAAAAAGTCGGGTTTTTTAAAAATCGACAATTTGACGATTTTGAATAAATTGTCAGCGTTTATATGCAACTGAAATATTTGAAATATTTAACTTATTTTTTTTTTTAATATTTTACGTGATTTCATTCATTTTTCATAATTATTTCCCAATTGGCAATGCCTTACCGCCAAATATGTTATGAATAACGAATACTAAAACCATTTTTTTTTGTCTACGATTTGTGTTTTATAATTTTACCATAAAATTTTTTTAATAAGAATTTTTTGGATTTATAATTAAATATTTACCTCCACAATTTTCGCAAATTAGATAATATGTATTTGTTTTCAAAATATTATTTCACTTGAGGGGGATCCCGATTCGTCTTCTTTCTGGTTGTAAAATTTTTTGTTGAATGTGAAATATATTTAAATTATTTTGAAAACAAGTACAAAAAATTCTAAAACAAGAATCTTACAATGACACTGAAAAATGCTCTGGTGTTTATAAATTAACTGCAACGATTTTAACAAATTTTATATTGGACAAACTGGAAGAACATTCAACGAAAGATTTAAAGAACATGAACCAAAAATAAACACAAGACCAACGTACGCACAACACTTAACAGACACATATGCACGAAAGGAAATTAAATTGTTTAAAGTGCTTAAAGCTGGTTTCTTGTAACACAGATGTTTTAAATTGGCTTTATTAATATCAGACCCATTGATTACAAGTATTAGATCTTACATAGTCATTGTCTGCAGATGTTTTGCTTTTGCTTTCAGAAATTGCAAATAGTAGTGCTGTTAATGGTGAAAATATTTCTGAAGAAAAATAAAATATTTGTTTCTTTATGAAAGTTAATTCTTTTCGTTATTTTTTATTTTAAACATGAAAGTAGAAGCAATATTTAATATATGGTGATGTAAAATATTTTTGGCCAGGTTTTAGACCCAAATACCACACTGTGGCTTCGCGTCGGTTGCATCTGGTGCTTATGGGACACAATCTCATAAGAACGTGTGTACTTGATCGAGCTGTCAGTTGAATCCGGCAACAAACGGACACAGCGGATTCTATGGGTCGGGCCCTTTACAAACAATCTTTTCTTTTCTGTCACACCATTAAAATCTAAAACTCCTTGTCAACCTAAAATCAAGGAATCGATTAACAACGATTGCCTTAGCACAGTAAAAACACTTTGATGAAACACATGTCTGATGCAACACAAAAGCAATCTACTTCTCTCTTAATCTTTTTTACACAATTTTAGAATTTTTTTGTTTTGTTCTTCTCTTTGTTTTTAAACAAATTTATCATTATTTTTTATGAGATCATTTCCTAAATACTTAGTACTTATCTCAATAACACTTTGATAAAAGATTTTTCACATTTTTTTAGATGCAAAACTTTTACTTATATTTGGAATTACGTTGTTTGCGTACAATTATACTGAATGTTATGAGTGTAATTTTTGGAATTGATCGGTCGACTGATACACTCGTTACTGGAGGTCCGCACAAGCTCAAAAGTCAAGAAACGTTGCGTTGGTTAACATAAAAGTAAAGGACGCTTTTTGTTCTGAAAACAATGTCCAGTTACGAGTTACGAGTGCAAGCCAAACAGCTGCTTAAAACAGATTGCCACACATAATATCGCGAATTGATGTAAAATGCAGAAAAAGATATAAATTGTCTGATTGTTTCATTCTTTGCATGTAGCATTGAAAGTTGAAAAATACAAAAGGATGGAAAATGCGTAACACCAAATATTGTTCATAGTTCACTTTTTTTTGTTTTGTTTATATATTTTTTAACACTCAATGCAAAATTTGAATACACTCAAAATATTTGACTGTGAAAACTATTTTTGTTAGCCAATTTAAAGAAAAAACGAAATACTAACTTGCCATTTCCAAAATGATATCCTGGTTGACAATCTGGAAAAACCTCAGCTAGCGTCAAATCGGCAAAGAAAAGCATATGCAAAACGATAAATCCAAAATTCATGTTGCCGCATTAATAATCAGCACAATACTAAAGTATCTAACGCAAGCAATGAACGTTCATAATTTTTTTCGGGGCTTACACACTTTTGAGTTGGTGCTGTCATAGGGTGCTTTTTTCGTGTTTACTTTAAGAGGCACATGTATTGCTAACAAAATAAGTATTAAATAAAGTTTTTATGGTCAATGTTAATAATAAAGCAATAATTTTCGAGAAGCATAAAATTTTCCTATGGGGGACTTCTGATTTGAGACACACTGCAAATCGGAGATAATGATGGCGAGTGATAATGTTCAGTAAATCGATGATAAATTAAAAAAAAAATTGAGCAATAAACTAAACTCTTGAAAATTCTTCCTCAACAATTTCTGAAAATATGATTGGCATTGATCATAGAAAAAATTTATCCATTTCAAGGTGTTAAGGTCACGGGTGTCCGTGTCGTAATGGTCGTCATGTCTGCCTGCTACACGGGAGGTTCATGGTTCGAATCCCTATATAAGCAAGAGTGTTTTTCCACGGGTATTGCCTTTCGCGAGGAATTGGCAAGTCCTCCGTTAGTAAATTCATTGCCATGAAAAGCGCTTTCTCGATTAGCCATTCGGAACCATCAGAAAATTGTAACCCCCTTTGCCTCGCAAGCCATGGTTGTAAGAAATGCGCTAGGCCCTGTGGCTCCTAGCTCTGTTTAGTTATTTTTTATTTTATTTATTTTAGTATCGTGACGCAATTTCGGTTCGTCGTTCAACGGTTCCAAAGAAGGTTTAGTTTTCAAAAAGTAACACAACAAAAAATTGGTATTTTTTTGTGGTCACTTCACACCAGAACTAATGAAGAAATATAGCCAGCTAAAGTCGTAAATCTGAGCTGAAGTCGTAAATGTATACAAATATTTGTAAAAATATTACTTGCTCGTTTAATCCATAGGGTCCTCCAATGAGAAGTTGAATTCTGGTTTTTCAAAAACAAGGGAAATTATTGTGTGCTTAAATCATTGCACGTACTTTCTCTTACCTTTATGCCTTTTATAATGAAAAGCAATATCAGATGGCCAATTGTGATCGCCGCTGATCTTTGCCATGGGCATAGCTGCCGATCTAAGTTAAGTAAGTTAATTGTGATCGCTTCTTCCAGCAATCACACGACCCGGAAACTTTTCTCCCAAAATAATAGAACATAGCACCGTCTTGTTGAAAATGAGTGGCCACCACGGCCACATTTGCAAAAACATATTCTGTTCATGAGATCTTCAATCACGTGTTCGCACATTTGGGGTTGTACGTTCTCGACAGCCAAACAAAATCCATCTTTGAGTTCGTGAATAGGGTATAGGCCATTGAAATAGACAAAAGACCCGAAAGGTAAAAGTCTGAAGGTGCTAAATTACAAGTTATCGACGGCCAATTATGTTCGCCTCTTCAAGAAATCACACTGTTTTGAAACTGTTCATGCTAAAGAGCAATGATATCGTTACTTGTGTGAAAATAAACGTCGTCCATATCGTCGCCCGATGTTATGGAAGCGAGAGTTATATTCAGCGTTAGCTCCTTTCTTCAGATCACTACCTTATCGAATAAATAAAAATTAATAGCAGTTCGGGAAGCCCCGGGCCAAGTGCAATTTCTCTCAACCTTACCTTGTGAAGCAATGGAAGGGGCCTACAATTGTTTGCCTATTCCGAGAAGTGCTTTTCATGACATGAAATTATTACTGAATAAATTGCCAATTGCTCGCGAGATGCGATAGCCTTGAAAAAACATTTTTTTCTTTGATGGCTCCATTACGCCACTGGGGGCCACTCACAAACAGCTCAAAATTTTTCCACTATTTTTTTTTTTGCTGACCGATGAGGTACTTCACGACGCGACTACCCTAAAATGCTATAGTTGAACTGTAACCGAAAACATTTTCACCGTGGAGTAGTTTAGCTTTAATAACTTCAATACATTGTTGAAGCAAATATCATTTCGCTTTTATCAATGGCGTTTTCACTTGTCATCGGTTAAGTAGTGACAGCTTGAGTCATTGCCACTGCTGGAATAGCGGGCTATTCAAAATGAAACCGCTATAAGATGGGTATGAGGCAGTATCAGTAGAGTCCCTTTCTGAAAGCAAGTTGGTTTAGAAATTCAATTATTTTCCTCAATATTTTGTGACTGTTTTCTAAATCGCATTTGCTTTTTACTTGCGATTGATAATAGGCAAGTTTTGCAATCGTGCAGAAAAAGATTTTGTGATAGGTACCTTATAATTAAATATGACACAACGACTTATGATGATACAGAATACGAAAAAAGTGGGTCCAGTAATTCTGTATGTCTGTCTGTCCGTACATGGATCTACTAACTTGACGGTATTATTCAAATTATGCAGTTAGGGTCTGTGGGGCAGCCTACAAAGGAGTTTTTGGAATTGGGTCTGTAGGGCTTGAAATAAAGGTACCTGTAATACAACCTTTATGATAATACTTATTTTTCTCGAAAACGGCTCTCCAACGATCTCGATAAAATTTTAGGTGAAGGATTATTTTTTAAAGGTCTTTCTTAAGTTGCCAAATTTTTTTTTTTTAAGTTTTTTTTAAACCGACTTTCTCGTTAACGACTAACACGATTTTGACGAGATTTTTTCTAAGTAGGTTAGCAAATACTGCGTATCATCATTTGAACAATTTTAATTTTTAGAATTTTTACTAGTTTTTTTTTACAAATTTGGAATTTTCCGAATATTTTTGAGACGGTATCTAATTTTTTTTTTATAAAAGAGTGGAAAATTAAAACGGGGTTTTTAAATAAATGCTCTAACGATTTTGATTAAATTAGATTTTCGCTTAAAGTATTTGGAATATTTGATTTAATTTCTTTCAATATTTTTTATGACATTTTATTCAATTTCTTATTACCTAAAAAGCGAATACTAAAATTTTGTACTCAGCCTTAAGATTTTGATATTGTATTTAGCATACTATCGCAAGTTCGTGCCCATTTTTTATTAAAACATAGGGAAATATTTCCAAGGCGTAAGCAGTTCACCATTCTCTTTGTTTGTGTTGATAATGTGGAATGTTTCACTTCCCGCGTATTTTTGATATGAACCTAAGATAAAAACTCAGCTTGTGATGGTGCTTAAATCCAAGACAAACCTTATCGCTTAAGAATTAGTGACAATAACTGCAATCGATGCAGTACCTCGTTTGCTACAAACGATCGATGAGGTGAAGAGTTTTGTGACAATTTACAAGTGTACCTTTTTGGTATATATTCATGAAGAATTTAATGAATTAGCTTTGATTTGATTACAAGTGAACATGAATTATACTCAAAAATGGATGTATGTAGTTATCTTCATTTAACAACAGAAACGTTCTTTGAATAATTGAGCTTTCTTTTTAGCTTGCTCTGTAATGATGTTCTTTTGTATAAAATATTTTTACTACTCATTCACATCTATTTGAATACATGCGTAATGTATGCTGGTGTATCCACGTCGTACCATTCGTCATACTTATCCAAAAAAAAAAAAACACAATTTTTTCTATTTTTAAAAAATTATGTGTGGTCATGTCGTTTGCTATCAGAAAGTTATGGTTTTTGTAAATAATGTTTATTTTTTTCTAACCAAAAAATTTGCCCGCGCTAACTTAAAACATGTAATGGCAAAAAAAAATTATAAAAATAAACAAAAATCCCAAAGCAATTGAAAACAACTGTTAAAAGCTATACACACATTTTTTGGTCGTAAAAATTATAGACGCAGTTTTTTGATAAATGCAACCAATTCTGGAAAGGCTTTCTTCGAAGAAAGTGAATTTAAGAATATTTATTTTTAAAATGCCTTGCTTTTTGTGAAATTCTCGCTTTTGATTATTTGTATCGCAGTATCTCTTCTACTTCTTTCAGTTAGACTCTCAGTCGTCTTTGAGTATAAGAAGCTGACGAAATAGGTATAATATTCCAGGTTTTGCATTGATAAAACAACTTCGAATTAATTCGTATGACACGTTTGTGTATGTATTTATTATTAATAGTTTTAAATTGAACATTAAAGTTTAAGGAATTAATTAAAAACGAAAAATTCAAAAGATAAAGGAAAAGTATTACACACAAAATTTATACAATTACTACGCTTGGCGTTGCTTGGGTCTAACTTACTCAAGGCGTTGCTCACATAAAATTCCTAAAAAAACTTGATTTTGTCAGGAACACCCGCTAGGCTAAGCTGAAGACAAGCTGAAAGTTTTTAGTTTCCCTTTCCCGATCCCGTGCGAATAAGGAGATGCAATATAGTCAAAGCCACTGAAGAATGATTTAGCATCCTAATGTTGAAAGTCTTGTAGTTTCTAATATCCCGTTCCCGTTGGAGTTCAATGTTTTCAATAGTTACTCTACTAATAAAGACGGAGAAGATAAGTGAATAGCTTTTAGTCCCGGCTTTCAGTTTCAACTCTAACAACTTTTTGCTTCTGAGGAATGTCTGTAGAAAAACATTATTAAAACTAAAACCAGCGAGTACATTATTTTCTTTCCTACGAAATGTCCAAAACAACAGAAGTACAATGAAAGCGCAAGGAGGTGGTTCAGATTTAAATATTTTGAAAAAATAATATGTTTGTTGAGTTTTTTGACTTGCGAGGCCCTGAAGTTTATTGACATAATTTTATCGAAAAAGAAATGTTAAAGGGAAAAAAATATTTGGAAACAGAGTAAGCATTTGAAAAAGTTTTTTTTTTTAAGTGATTGTACTTAATCTTATCAGGTTGGCAGGTAAAGAATTGCAAAGGCCAACAGGGTGCACACAGAACTGCTTCTTTCTTTCTTTTATTTTCTGAGCGATAAGAATATTATTCTTTTAAAATACTGGGAAACCAAGCTTTTCGAAAAAATATTCAGGAGGTTTGGTATGAATAAGATGAATTAAAAATCTTAAAGTCTTGTGATACATAAACTTGATAAAAGGCATATTAAAAACCAATACCGGCTTGTACCTTAACATGATCTAAATTCTAAACGATGCAAAGGTAAACCTTAAACACAACGAACAATATTGATAAATGCGTCATATAGTTGTTTTTGTTGAGACTGGAATACAACTTTTAATATGTACATATAAAACCCTCAAAGCAGCACCGAATGATTCCACCACGATATTGTGTGGTTGAAAAACCGCAAGGTTCTTTACTGTTCTATCTAACGCAGCTTAACGTTTTCCCTTAAGCCTAGTACGCTGCTGATACGAAACGGAATTGTTCGTTGGCCTCTACAAGCACGATGAAATCATGAACGAACACTCAACGGAAAATATTTGTGTAGAGTATTATCAGCTGTTTGAAAAAATTGACAAACAAAGTCAAGTAAGGTTCCCACCAGAAGTAATTAAGAAATTAAGTAATGTCGATTTCCTTTGCAAAAACAAAAGCACTCTAAAAATAGTGCTTTTTTTCGTGCTCACTGGAAGAGAAAAGACAAAATTCTTTTTTTATCATTGTATACGTATATCATATCATTGTATTTTTGACAGCCAACTCTTCCCGTTTGTTTTTTTCTGCAATTTATATAGAAAGAATGTTTTCGAAACTTTATTAATAACTGCACTAGGAAGAAACCTCCTCATCCGAATAATACACAACACTTTGAACAAAATTATTCACAGAATGCCTTTCGTTTTATGTAAGGAATTTCAGAATTTCAAACACTTCTTCGTAAGAATCAGAAATAGATGACGGCTCATATATATTTTGATAATTTCAGCTATAATTGAGCGATACATTTTCACAAAATAGTTTATTGTTTATTTTTATTATCTCTCTTTCACAGTCCTTTAACCAAAAATGCAAAATAATCAAACTGCAAACTGGTAAACGTCAAATGTTTTGTCTTGGTGTACGTGAAAGTGCGTGTAAATCTTGCCTCTGAATCGAGATTCATAAAAGTGCTTTTTCGGGGCAAAAAAAAGTGATCTAGTGTCTAAATGAAACGTATTTCGAGCAAAAAAGCACTTTTAAAAGTGCTTTTGTGTACCACTGGAAATCGACATTATATAAACAAAATGATTTTACAAAAGGATTTTCCACAGTAACTTGTTTTTATTGGTATATATTTCTATTTGTTTTTGTTTTAAGTCTACTTTGTTATTACCCCATGTAACAATGCTGTCAAGGTAAGAATTCAATGAGCTTATCATACGGAAACGAATATGAAGAGCTGAGGGTCGAGTTATCAGCAAAACAATTAAGCAGATTATAAGTTTCAGACAAGAGACCATTTATGAAAATGAGGAAGAGAGTCGGAGACAAAACGGAGCCCTGGGGTGCACCAGCATTTATGAAGTGGGTATCAGACGTAAAGCCATCCAATACTGCCAATAAAAACAATGATGCCAAACTCTATCAAATGCTTTAGAAATATCAAGCGCAATAATCTTACTTTCTTCAAAACAATGTAAAGATTTGTTTCACTTTTCGGTGAGATTAGCCATCAAATCAGCAGTGGACTGTTTGCTGCGAAAGCCGTACTGACGGTCATTAAGAAGCTTTCGTTCTTCAAGATATTTCAAATTGACGGTTTATCAACGTTTCCATGACCTTAGAAAGAAGGGACGTTAGTGCAATTGGACGGTAATTGGAAAGGGAGGAAGATTGGCCTTTTTTAGAGACCGGCTGAACAAAAGCAAATTGGCTTTATCGATGGAGCTGACATATGGAGAGTCATTGAAACGGGCGTTAGAATTGGCTTTCTCGTTTTGCCACGCAGTTCTTTTAGGGTCTTTATCTTTTTTTACCGTGACGGAAAAAGAAAAATCTACCTATATGACACAATGGTCCGATTTGACTAAAGGAGATGATACTATAAACCCTGTATTTTTCGGGACGAGAAGTGAGAAATAGGTCAAGAGTGTTGGACGCATGGCCTTCAATATCTGAAACCCGAGGGTGCTCATCAACAAGTTGAGTTAATTGGTTAAACTCAGCCAAGATCTCAACATACGAGCATTTCGATTCGGGTGTTGTCTGGCCAAAATGTCGAAGCCAACCAGAACTGTGTACATTGAAATCGCCCGCAAGCTATATCCAGGCAGGTTGAACTCTGAGGGATCAGAACCAACACCCACCTGTGTTTAACTCAGTGCTAAAACAGCTGGTCTGCATTTTGCAGTATGAGCGTAAACAGCAAAGAAATTCGATCACAACCCCCTAATATTGCTAAAATCTACCCGAAATTTACCCGACATTACAATTCACAAAAACACATAAAACAAAATATCAAACGCAGACGCTATACAAGTATAATCAACAAGTGTAGGTCTTGTTAGAAAACCAAACCAAATTACTAGCGGTGTTATGTCGAGCCAGCAACTTGATTTTGGTTCACCAAAGGGATCTACACCGTTGATCAACTCTCCGCCTAGCCAACCCACAGCCTCATTGCCTGCACACACTGTTTCCATACGATAAGGAAAGATCGAATAGAAGTGAAGAGAAATAATTAATGGTTTATTATTGTGCTTTTGTCTTTTTTTTTCTTATTTTTTGGGTGGAGGAAAAAGAAGCACAGGTTTTAATTTTGTGGTCTCTTAGCGCGGCGCGTGTTTGCGCGGTCGATAACAGATCGGAACTGATTTCCGATTTCCGAAGAAACAATAAGAAAGACAGACTTCTTTCACCCTTTTGGTACAGACAAATTCAAATGAGATGGCCTCAGACAATCGGCCGAATTAAATGTGGCATACCTCACAAACGGATCATTATTGTGAAGCAGTTTAGTAGGGGAGCTCGAGATCACGATGATCTCAACGAAAAGGAAGAAGAAGAAGGAGGAGACTATTGATCATACATGATAATTCAATTTGTTTCATTCACAAAAAGGATGTCGAGTACTAACAATTACTTTTGAAGACAAGACACAGCGGTCTTGAAGAATAGAAGAGCCGCTCATCTTCGTCCACAAGCTCATGAAAATCCATAAGACTGTCATTCAAAGACTTGCGATTTACGAGAAAGGGAATATTATCGTAAAGAAAAATAATTGTGGACAAATATCGAAAAAGCCTTCAATTTTAGAAAACGTATATCATTTAGCTAACAACAAAACCGTGTCTCTGAAATACTAACCCCATCTACCGCAGAGCCTTCTAAAATCCTTTCATCCAAACCTGTCATTGTGATATACCTATGTAAACCAGTGGCGTAGATAGGGGGGGATCAGGGGGATCTATCCCCCCATTGGGATCGATAATAATTGTTCAACATAACCAGTTATGAACCAAAAAAGTAAAAGAAACACACTGTGAAATTTAGTACATACTTCCTACGTGAATTAAGTTTTATTAGTACTCACAGGATTCAACATTCTATACTTTCATTCTACAGGGAAAATACAAAGTCAATTTCATCTGAAAGAAATTATTATTTCGGCAAATCACCTAATCTTTTGAGTTTCATTTTTTATATCGATTTTCCACGACTACTGGTATGAATAAAATCTTTTCTCTTTAAATCTCTAATACAGCAGTTTACCAAACATTACTGTATAAACAATCCAGGTGATGCTCTTGCAAAACTTATAGTGGAAAATCTTCGAAATTGTGATCTTCACAATTCCATTCCTTTTTTGATCGGCCAAGGGTACGACGGAGCAAGCAATATGTCTGATCGATACAATGGTGTTCAGGCAATTATTCGCCAACTATAATTTGCTTCGGATGCTCTGTACTTCCATTGTGCAGCACATTCTTTGAGTCTTTGCTATATCTGTTTCCAGCAAAATATCAGCCATTAGAGAAAGCACAATTGAAGCAGTTTACAATTATTTCAATACATCCAAAAAAAAAGATATGCTGCAAAGAACAATAAGCGAAAGCGAAGAGACTCTACAAAAAAAGACATCAAAAAGGCTGAATCTGACGCGATGGATCTCAAAATATCAAGTACATAGTTGAAGATTTTGAGGACCTTTTCGAGTTTATGTTCGAGACTTCCAATTTTTTGATTAGGTTATAAGTATGGTTTACTAACTCCCGTTGTCATTAACTCGTGAGTTTCAAAGATTGAATTTATACTTTGTCCAAGCTATGGATCCCGCCAAAGGTTTAAGGGATCAAATAAAAATTAAGCGGGCAGAAGATGACTCATTTTCGAAAATGTTTGAAGATGTAAAAAAAACTGATATTGACGTTAAACAAAAGAGAATAGTGAACCAACAAAAGAGTCGTTCGAATCCTTCGGTTCCAAATACAGAAGAATATTTTCATGTTACTGTTTTCAATCTTTTGCTCGATTTCTATGTAATGAACCTTGGAGAAAAATTTGCAAACCATGAAAACATATTAGAAAGGTTTCCGATTCTTTTCAAGGATTCTTCGTCTGAAATATACAAAGCACCTAAAATTTAATTTTATTTTGTTAAACATATTTGACTGCCGAAAAATCTTCAGCCATATTATGAGTTTCACGTGAAATCATTTCCCTCGAAAAAGATTCCATTTCACTTTTCCCTTATTATGAGTTTCGGGGGAAAAATTTTCAATGTTCGAAAAATTTCCCTTATTATGAGCTATTTTCACCCGTCAAATGTGAAAACGCTGAGAGCAATTTATTTCACTTATTTTTGTGAGGCGAACAAGTAAACAACAAAAGCGGGAAAATTGTAAGTCTGGAACGCAGGTGAAACTCATAATAGCTTTTAAAATTCCGGGCGAACAAAAATGTTCCGGGCGAAAAGCTGTTCACGTGAAACTCATAATAAGGCTGCTTCTGTTCTTGAAGAATTAAAAACTAGGAAGAGATATTCGATCCGAAGGAGTAATACTTCCTCTAAGGATTCATTGGAAGCGCTCTATAGCTGCCCCGAAGAAAACTTTCCTTACATATATATTTTATTAAGGATATTAGCTACACTGCCCGTTTCAACGTCAACTCCCGAAAGAACTTTCTCCTATTGAAGGAAAGTAAAAAGAACACAAAGAAGCATGACCAACGAAGTGAGATTCTTAAATATGACTTTTTTAATAATTTGCAAGATCGTTGGCTGGTCATTTCATCGCAAAATACTTATAGTAGCAGACAAGGTTATAAGTGTTTTATCTAAAAAGACAGAAATAAAAAGGATTTTATTCTATGTATGACTTTTTTCTTATATTAATATTGTTTCACCATCATACTTAAATTAATGCGCATCATGTGTTATCTTTGAAAAATATAACTTTTTATGACATACATAATGAATTCAATGAAGTCTCTATATTTTTTAATTATAAAAACTTTAAAAAAATGAGCGAACTAGATCCATCCCCTCCCATAGCGAAAAGCTATCTACGCCACTGATGTAAACAGAACGAGATCACTTTAAGCTGAACATTGAATTTCCACAACCCTCTTTTTGGACCAATCCTGTACGACAGTATTTTCGCTTCAATAAAGAGCGAGTTAAAGCAGCTATAAAGAATCACGTCGATATTTTATCTCGAAGTGTTTGTTTTAGAAAGTTAGACAAACAAGTAGAATGCTGCCACGCAGCTAAAATAAATTCAACCAAGTTCCACGTACCATAGAGAACGATGTACCTTTCGACAATTTTTGATTCGTTTGCCTGTTAAATTAACCGTTTACTTCAGATTATATGCCGCACAAAATCAACGGCTAATGACCTGGAATATGTTGGCTTTACACATATGCTGATTATTCCTTTATTTATTGTTCTTATCGGAGCAAAATCAATAACCCTTCAATTATGAAGACAAATAGCTTAGAGGTTTTGTCCAAATCTATCTAAAGAGAGCTCGTGCCTCAAAAAATTTAACAGCCATTTCAATTAACATATTTCAATCAATGTCATATTAATCAGCAAAAGTGAATTAAACACAAGCCCTAGAGTCAAGTAATTAGAAATATTCCCTTACTTACTCCTAGGCTAGGGCAAACTAGGCACCAGCATGTGATATCATTCAATTCATGTGATTATCTACTTCTAGCATACAACGCACGGATTAATTTAATGCCAAATTGTACACGATAGAAAATTCGGAAGAGAAAGAGAGCTATCGCTGTGGTTAGCGACCTCGCGTGTATAGGAGGTTGGCATTGCGTCTTTTAACTACGACGACAAACATTAAACACACACACAAAAAAAAAATACACAGCCCAAAATGCAATTAGAGCAAAATCTAATCTGTAAAATTGTAACATTTACCACGTAATACGCCGGCTCGTTTTATGCCTTTCAATATATTCTCAAGACCTCCCTCTAAGTTTATCTCATTAAATCTTTCATGGAGCGTGTGTTGGTAAAGAACTTTTTTCAAGAACATCATTCGGAATATACATCTGGATTGTTCTCAGTGTTCTTCATACTTTTTTCACTTCTCACAAAATGAAACACAAGCCCACCCAAACCCAACTGGCAAATGGCAAAAAGAAAATGATTCAATCCTTAACAAAGAGACTGGTGAATAAAGTTATTACACCCTCGAGCTTGGCCCGTTTGTATTAAAACAACTTAACACCCAAAATGAACCCGTCTCTGGAATTTGCATATGGGTATGGGTGGGTGGATTGAGTATACATATATGAGAGTGGGTTTAGATTGGATAGAAATAAATCATAAAATGTATCGTTCGTTCGTTATTCTCTAGCTGACGATGACGATGATGACGACAACTCATCCTTTTGTTTGTGCATCATCACCTTGCTTTCAGTTCTACCACTGACTGCGCATACCACTCCTTAGGTCGTGGTTATATCGGAGTAGTTGGTTGGTATATACTATGAAAACGCTCTTGGTGACAATCTGTTGGCGGCTAAAGTGCTTGCACGCTTTCAAGTTTAATTTCTTGTGACATCTTTTGTGGCAACTTCCGCAATTATTTCCGATTATATTTCTTCTGCTTTTGATATTATATTTTATACCAACCTATGCAAACCAACCGAACGACTGACAAACAGGGATATTATATTGTTTGTGTAGCATAACTACATCACAATAACATAACTTTATACATACACCGATATAAGATATACGACGAGTATACTAAACACTACCTCAAGAGTGCGGCTTGTATTTTTGTGGCATAATAAAAAGCAGCTCTCTTTCTGGTTCAGACATGTGGCCTACATTTATTCTTGAATAATAAAGAGCCACTAAACATTTTAATGGATGGAGGCATTTAGAGAGCAGTTTATTCCTTTTTATGAATTTTCATTTTTAAGTCCTGACGGGGTGTGAGATGTGACGCAAGAAGTTTTCTTCTCTCTCTTTTCGGACTTCAATGGCTTGTTGAAAACAAGAAGTGTGCATTTTTGATAGAGTTTAGTGTACTTCAATTGTTATTACACATGGTTGTTGGCCCTCTGGATAAGTTTTATTGAATTAAGAAAAAGGTAGTGAGCTGTGGAAAAGAACTTAGAGTGGAGCTTTTAATGAAAACATTTTAAAACAGCTTTTCCTTGCAGTATCATTCATATTTTTGCTTTTGCCCCTGAAATAATAATAACAGGGTTGCATTTTTGGAAGAACGCCATAGTTCCAATTTCACAGCCGATGAGCAGGGACGTAAATTTGGAAACATATGAGATGCCGAGGTTATAGGTTTGTTCGTTGAAGCCATAGGGTCGCCCTGGGGTCGCCACAAAGCGTTTTTTGAGAAACCTAAAGTCGCCCTGAATGTCAAACTTAGTGTTTTTTGAGCTCTAAGGTTGACCTAGGTTTTCCCTCAACTCACCCTTGGTTTTTGATGTGGCTAGTTGAGGGCCGTCAAATGGCATATAGGGTAAACACACTAGTATTCGGACAGTGTTAGTATCCGGATACATTGACCTTTATTACGATTAATAGATAAATCACACAGAAAAATCCATTAACGTCAATAAACATGTGTCCTTCAATGTGTCCCATACATGCATGCAAGGTTTCAGGTACTCGAAGTGCATATTTTAAGAACTACGCGTCATTTTATTGTTTAAGGTTCGAAGGTGCGGTCGCGTTGTCGATTTGTGTAAAAAAAAAAATAGTGCGAAAAGCTTTAAGCTGCTGTCCGGATACTAAAAATTGTGCATTTATCATATATTTTCAGTATCCGGACAAGGCTTGTTTCTTAAAACGATTGTGTCCGGATACTAAAACAAAAGCATTTTTTTTTTTGCTGTCCGGATACTAACGAAAATGGAACTTTTCTGAATTGCTATTTTATTAATTTTATCAATGATTTCTTTGCAATTTACTAGAACGCTAGGTATATTATTGAGAAATGTCTATATTCTTACAATCAATATAAGTTTCCGCGATAGCATTTATGATTACAAAATGGGTCGCAGTCAAATTCTATGGAATAGAAAACCCATTAGGTTTTTTGACAATTCAAAGGGTTGTCAAGAAAACCTGGGTCAGCCCTGGGGAAGTTCAACAAACGGACCTAATGATTGCCAGAAAAACAGTTAAGAGTATTGGAAATTTCAGGCAAGAAATCGTTAATGAAAATAAGGACAAGAATCAGATTAAAAAGTGGAACCCTGGAAATTGCAGTGTTGTCAATTACAGTAGCAGTTCCAGAAAACCGTCTTTATCTCTGCCCCCGTACGAAAATTCATATGTAGTAGTTATTACGGTGGCAAAATATGTAAAATCTACCCATATGACACAATCATACTATTTGCCTGGAAAAGATCAAGATGAGAAGTGAGTACTAGACCAAAATTGTTGGCCGCATGGCCTCCAATATCTGGAACCACAATGGGCTCATCAATATACTGAGTCAAAGTACGCCAGTGGAATTGTGTTGCTGTTTCGCAAAAACGATGGGTAGACCTTTTCTTAGGTTTGCGGAAGTAGGTATTTTCGTTGAGACGATGATGAGCCTCACTGTCCTATCCGGGAAAAAGGAAGGGGAACTGCATTGCATTCCAAAGGGTAATAAACCTTTCCTGGAGACCATTATAGACCTCTTCCAGCTGGTGTTAAGAATTTGAAGAAACATATTTTCCTTGTAGTCGATGGATTCACAAAATTTACCAAACTTTATCCAGTCAAAACAACGAGCTCTAAAGAGGCTATACAGTGCTTACAAAACTTTTGTACAACTTACAGTCGACCGAAAAGATTGATCTCAGATAGAGGGGTCAGATCGAATTTTCAATTAATAACACCGTAAATAGAAGCACAGTATCTAGTCCAAGCTTGTTACTTTTTGGCGTTCGACAAAGAGGTGAAGCTTACGACAAGGTCCAGGAATATCTGGAATCATGTGTTTTTCAAAGAGACCCAGTAAATAAAGCTGAAGAAAGGGAAAACGCGAGCTTGAACATCATTCGAAACCAAGAAATTAATAAGATCCAGTACGATAAAAAGCACAAAAAACCACATATTTATAAAGTACGTGATTATGTTATTGTAAAAAATATCGTTACGACGCACACTGGGGCCCGCTGTATGGAGAGCGTGCTCAAAATGCAAAATTGAGAATGACTCTTTTTTCCAAAACAAATGTTTTGATGCAAAGTCGACAAGATTGTCTATCAACCGGTAAAATTTCAAGGTCAAAGAAATTGTAGTTCAAAAGAAAATCAGTGTTGAAAGTTGTGTTTTGGGCCAAAGAAATTTGTGTTGTGATTTAGAGGTCGATTTAAAATGCAATAAAAATCGTTTCGCGTTGAATTACTCGAAGTGGCGATATGTCATCGATTGGTCAATGTCAGTAGATAATAAAACAATAATAAACGTATTTCGTTAGTAGCAAAAACATAAAACCAAGGAAAAAGAGATAAAAAAGCGAACAAAAATGTATAAACACATTTTTTTCCAAATTGCAACAGAGGCTTCCACTTCTAACTTAAGTTTATATTAAAAGAAGGTATGCACTATAAGACTGCATACTAAGTTTTAAAAGCCCGTGTTGCAAATTGGAAAAAAGTGTATTTAAAATTTTTTTTACAAATTTGTTCGCTTTCTTGTTTCTTTTTCCATGGTTAATGTTTTTGATACTAACGAAATAAGTTTTTATTATCTACTGACATTGACCAATCGATGACATATCGCCACTTCGAGTAATTCAACGCGAAACGATTTTTATTGCATTTTAAATCGACCTCTAAATCTCAACACAAATTTCTTTGGACTAAAGCACAACTTTCAACACTGATTTTCTTTTGACCTACAATCTCTTTGACCTTGAAATTTTACCGGTTGATAGACAATCTTGTCGACTTTGCATCAAAACATTTGTTTTGGAAAAAAAAGTCATTCTCAATTTTGCATTTTGAGCACGCTCTCCATACAGCGGGCCCCAGAGTGCGACGGCTGGCGTTAACAAGAAACTGTTGCCAAAGTACAAAATCCCCTACGAAGTATATGAAGTCTTGCCTAACGATAGGAATCGCATAAGAGATCCTGAAAACAAAATTAAACTAAAGTAAAAGTAAAGTATTCTTAACGTAAGTACTCATGTATATTGAAGTGAATTGTTTTGTTTCGATCAGAAAACAAAAATTCGTTATAAAAGGTTCTAATAATTTAACGTTCAAAAATGTGATTTAGTTTTGGAAAGACTTACAGCCGATTTCTTCACATTAGTACTAAGGCGGTCTAGTACCCGGTCTAGCTAGACCAGGTACTAGCTCTGATACCTGGTCCTACATAAAACTCCATTTCTTCACATCATTGATACGAGATCTAAATACATACTGCAGTACTAGTGACTTGATAAGTCTAAAACTGGTCGAATCCTTTTTACGACATTTGATTGACAATTAAAATTATAAATTTGAATTAAACTTCAAATTTCTCTGTTTTTTTTTTTTTTTTTTGAAAATTTTGTCGTTACAGTTGGTTTGACTTTTTGAATTCATTTTTGAGTTGATTAGATATGTACATATGTAAATGATCTGGTAAGTACCGTCGTATTTATGTATGTAGTTTGTTTTTTACAAGGAATAGAACGTATAATATTGCATACACATAAAGTTTATTTTAAATATACATACATATAGAGCCCTGGGGTGGAAGAAGAGAATAAAAATCCAGCAAGAAACAAGTCAAGTAACAGAATTGATAGAAGATACCTTAAACCATGCCCAACTACGTCGTTGTATCCTCTTTTTTAATTATGGTTATAGGCACTTTTATATAACTAGTATTTTTGGTTTAAAAATTTGTGTTTCAGTTTAATTATTGCAATTGTAGGATGATTCTTTCTCTGGCAGCACAATTTCTGTTGTTTAGATTTATTCCAATTGAGGCGGAATCGCTTTTAATCGATCTACTTAAAATAGCTCGACGTAAACGATCTACATGTTGAGTTGACTCTTCAGGTGGCTGCGGGTCGTTAGCATTGATAATATTGCACAGGAAATCTGCGTTTCCGTAAATAATACTGCCTCTCAACAACATTTCTGGTACGAATGATTCGCCTCTGGTTATTTTGCATTTGTTGGTTTTGACTCATATCCGGATTGTTAATGGTGAATGTTGTTGCCCAATAATTCGTATTTGCATAACTAGAGTCACCGATCAATATACAGTTTTCAAATTTACCTGCTTCAAATCTGGCTCGAATGTCAAAAAATGGTTTGATCATGCACAGATCCAGCCCAACGAGCAACTAAATTCAATATCTTTAGATCGGCGCCGACGATATTGTTTGCACATTTAAGGAAAATCAACATTTTCGGCTACGAAACCCATCACTCTGTTTAAAATAGCTCAGCCGTATTATTACTACTAACTAATTATAACTATAACATATGTGCAGTCAATGGCCCTAATTGTCCGTGGGAACTGTGCAATCCTGCAAAATTCAGATGAGGTTCTCTGTTGTTCTGTGAATGTTGCGGGCATTTTCACAAACTGGTTCAAAAGTCTTATTAATGCCATGCAGACTTTTAGTTATATGCGACAAACGCAAGGGGCTGACAAATGCATGAAATCGGCAACTGCTACCTGCATTGATCCACATGCCATGAAACGCAAAGTAACGAGAAGTTGCTGTTCCGGTGACGGTGATATAAAACGAGATCTATGTAAAATCCAGTTCAAAATTAGCTTTAATGCTCTACAAATAATATTTACAATACCGTTTTTGCATGTGTGCTAATTCTTCTGTAGCTAATTGAAGAACAAATTGATGTGTTGGTTTTGTTAATCTAAAAAACCACCAAAAAAAAATGTACACTATCCACTAAAAGTATAAATTAATTCCAATAAAAGGAAATATATTCATAAAACTATACCCAATCGATTCAAGCAAAAAACTTAAAAATTTTTCTCTAACAAAACAACTTGATTTTGTATGCTAGACCCCCAAATTTTTGGTTCTAATTTTGGTCGGGTACTATTTAATTTATCGTATCAATTTGACAGAACTTGTGTGTTTATGTTTTGTCAAGAAATGAGTTGATACTCATTTGAGTACTAATGACTGGTATAATAATATATTTTTTGTTGTTTTTGAAGAGCTATCTAATACCGGGTCCTAAGTTTCGGTTTCAAACTGTCAGAACTTATTTTAATTTTTGATGTGAAGAAATGAGTTGATACCGATTTGTTTGTTATTTTTAGGACTAGTACCAGATCTAACGTTAGTTCTGTGTGAAGAAATTGGCCGTAAAGAAAAGATATTTGAAAAATCGAGTCGATTTAATGTCAGGAATGGCCGAATTGTAGGCTTTAATTAAACAGATATTTGCTTCAGTGTACTTACGAGGGCAGTCCGATAAGTACTTAGCCTACAAAAGAAAAACCAAAATTTTGGAAAAGTGTTGATTTATTTTTCAATATAATCTTCTTTTAGTTTGATACACTTAACCCAGCGATGGTCCAACTTCTTTAACCCATCTGAAAAATACGTTTTCTCGATTTCTGCAAAGTAGGCCTCCGTGGCGGTGATGACCTCAAATTTCGACACAAATTTCTGCATGGCAAGTGATTTTTTCAAGTTTGGAAATAAAAAGAAGTCGCACGGGGCCAAATCTGGAGAATACGGTGGATGGGGCAATAGTTCATAGCCCAACTAGACCAATTTAGCCGCGGCTCTGAAGTGGTCGCACAGTTGCGTTTTTTGTCTGGAGTGAGCAAACGCGGCATCCATCGCGCCGACAGCTTTCTCATGCCCAAAATTTCATGCAGGATATGACCCATGCGGTCTTTCAAGATGCCTACTATCTCAGCTATCTCGCGCACCTTCAATCGTTGGTCTGCCAATACGAGATCGTGGATTTTCGTTACATTGTCCTCTGCGGTAGCCGTTGTCGGGGCACCTGGGCGTTGCTCATCAAAAACCGACGTGCGACCACGTTAAAACTCGTTGAACCAATTTTTGAAGGTCGCCATCGAAGGAGAAGAGTCACCGTACACAGCATCCAACCGCTCTTTGATTTCGCTGCGTGATTTCCCTTCCAAAAACAAGAATCGAATCACTGACCGATATTGCTCTTTTTCCATTTTTCTAAAATCCGCTGACACGTTTGCTTCCACACGCGGTCAAAACAAAACTACGAGTCCAATTTGGCTGAAATTTCGACAGTAGCCTTCTAAAAAAACTTACTACACTATAGTAAGTTTCTCCTGCGATAGTGGCGCTATTAGGCGGAGAGGCTAAGTACTTATCGGACTGCCCTCGTATGTACTCGTACATTATCGTATAATGTATGTATATTTTAAATGTATTTAAAGTATCGTATGATAAATATTTAATCTGTCGTATGATTTATTTCCTATGTAAATATATATATACATATATTTATATATAATGTACCTACGTGCATGGAACGGTCTATTGTCTTAGGCAAGGAATGTAAAATAAACCAGTGTTTGTCCACGATCCAAAGAATCAAGTCGTCTTTCTTTTATCTAATCTTCTTTGCCATCATATTCTATTCTAATTATAAGGACTTGCAATGTAAGATTATCAAACGGATATTTAAAGCTCAAGAGATTTGGGTGGCTTGCTGTGTAAGATATTCGGTCTTCACGCGAGTGCTCAGACGGTCCCCGGAATGTCATCAAGCCACATGAGTAAGGTAGTTTTTAACAAAAGTGGCAACTTCGCTTAGAGCAGTATATGTATGTAGATAGATATATTAATTCTCCAAATGTACTAAGAATAAAATATAGGCATATGCATTCTTCTCTTTTTGAGCTAATAAGATATGTAAGTCGTAAGAAACACATGTTGAAAGTCATTTGCTTTCCCGCCTTTGTTCTGACAAGAAGTTCAGAAAGTATTTATAAAAATTAAAATTCATATCTTAAAATATTGCCTATTCTAAAGAAAAAAAATTATATTATTTTTCAGACATAAATTTAGAGTTCTATATTCATTTGAATACTAGATGAAAAGATTAGTAAAATTTTTAACAGTTAAAACGCTTTTTATATTTCCTCAGATGTACATTTCAGAAGCATTCCATCGTCAGTGAGGAAATATAAAAAGTGTTTTCACTGTTAAAAATTTTACTAATCTTTTCATTTATTAGATAAAAAAACATTGGATTATCTGAACTACAAAACTCATTGAACAATAGATTGAAAATTGACAAAAGTGGCCAATCGCTATTAAAAAATACGTACGTAAGTCCAATAAAAATCAGTAAAGGATGTCTATTGTCCATGTTGAAATTATTTATTTTACAGAAAATAAAATTGAAATTAGGAAGAGCTTTCGCGTTGTATCTGCAAGTCTTTGATCAATATTTAGGTTTGGAAAAATTTTCAGCGTACCCCACAGGCGGATCACTAGTGTGAAGCAGAAAAGTGGGAGAGTTGTGATCGCTTCAAGATCACTACTCGTAACACCGGAAATGGAAAGAAGAAGGAAAAATTTTCAGCGGCTTAACAACACTTATAGTAAGCTATTAACGACCCCTTAAAATATGTTTCCACAGCCAAGAATCTAGGGATGTTTTTCTACAAAATATGCAACCAAGTAAAGTCTATGGGGTCTTACGCTCTTAATTGGCGTATCAACATGTTACTCCAATCAAAACTAAGATTGTGTTAGTCAAACCTCTCTTCACTATGTATTATGTATTATTGTACCTAACACATGGAAGTATGAGGTTTAGGCGCAATGGATTGTAGTAGTAAAAAGGATATTAAATATTGCCCACAATAACGCACTTAGGTATGTTACGGACTTCGGAGATTCGATAGTGTTTGAAATTTGTAGACCAAAATTTGAAGCCTCACCTTCGATAAGTTGCTACAATTTCTCTTCAACATTGTACAAACCCACAAACCTCCGACTTTGTTAAATAAACTTACTTCCTCTGCTTGCACTAGCGCTGCGCAGATCTACCAACCGCGTTTTTCAGGTTTCACATCTGACCGTCAGTTCTGCGTGTACGCTGTCTGACTTCGGAACTTTTTCCCACGACGCAACTTTTAAGGAACATTTTGTAACGTTAGCTGTCCCTTGCCTTCAATATGCGATGTTCTGCCAGCCCACAGAAGACCAAGAGAAACAGGAACCCCCTTTGAGTTCAGTGGGTTGCAGGCAAGGTTGTCCTTGGTATGGAAGTGCGGCAGGCATGCTTGCTCACGCGCGTAACTAGCCCGTCGGTTTCGTGGGATCTTGCACTGCTACCGGACAGCCGTTATCCTTTTTCATGCCTCTATAACTTCATCCTTATTATGTAAATTGATCAAGAACCACATACAAAAATATAATAAACAACTTTCTAAAGCTTGACTTAAAAATTTCCCTCTATGTCCAAATCTCTTACTGGGATTGGGAAACCATGAGATGTAATTTGGTTCCCTTTTGCGTACCCTCCCACAGTCAACCATTTAAATAAAAATAGTGACCATCCTTGGCCAACACCTCGCAAAAGTTTATATCGAAAGTCCCTTATTCAAGGACGAGTAATTAATTAAAATACACTCACTTTCCGTCGATTACGGCTCATTGTTGTATTCCCCCTTTAGCACTCAAAAATTTCTAACAATGCATTCTGAACAGATATTTCCACTCATAAAATATAATTCAGATTCAGACATTTCACATTTCCATTACATAATTTATTTCATATCGACTTATAGCTTAAACCAACTACATATACAGGGTGTCCCGTAATTCGTTTTACATACTTTGCGATATGATTCTTGGTCATATTCTAAGAAAAAAATTGTTCTACAGTAAAGTCCGTTTCTCAAGTTTGACATCACTTTTTGACAATTTAAAAAAAGGCTAACTTTGGTGTACCCTGACCTGTGTTAAAATCCATATCTCTGTCAATACTGATGATAGAGACCTCATCTTAGACTCAATTTTTTGTAGAAATAACAACCTTTAAGACTGTATTTAAATTAGGCTTCTATAGGTTTAGGGTTGCCAGATTTTCTATTTTAAGTGGTGTTCAAATTTTCTTCCCAAAACAAAGTTTTGACTTTGAGGTCATTTTTTGGAGAAAAGGCCTGATAAACATAGAGTTTCTTTATTTTTTACAGATGAACAAAACAATAATAAAGAAAAAACTCAGCGTTAATTTAGCTCAAAAACCCATACATTTTATGATACTTGGAAAAATACAAAATGGGAAAAATTTAAAAAAAAAATAAAAAAAAGTTTTTGCTTTGAGGTTTGTTTGAATAAAACAATAATGTGATCACTTTTAGTAGTTTTTTTATGTATCTAATACAAATACAATTATAACAAGTGCTCAAAGCGCCCTCCTTCGTTTTGAATCCATGCCAGAGCCCGTTTTTGGATTTCATTGTGGATGTTTGCTTTAAATTTGGGGTATGAATGTTCAATAGGTAAATAAGTCGTATAAAAGAATAAGAAAACAAATATGTTCATTAGTTTGTCAAATTAAGTCACGATTGCAGTTTGATCAGAGAGTTTTTTGAAATGCTTTCATTTACGAGAGAAGAATACGCAGACATTTTTTTTCTTATATGAGTTTTTAAATGGAAATTGAAGAAAAGCACAACAAAGGATACCAGGAACTTTATACTAACTGTAAATCTGGCAACCCTTAGCCTATAGGAGTCAAATTTAAATACAGTTTCAAAGATTACAAGACTACAAGTAAGACAAGAGTTATCGACAGCAAACACCCACAATGAAATCCAAAAACGGGCTCTGGCATGAATTCAAAACGAAGGATGGGGCTTTGAGCACTTGTTATAATTGTTTTTTTATTAAATACATAAAAAAACTACTAAAAGTGATCATATTATTGTTTTATTCAAACAAACCTCAAAGCAAGAACTTTTTTTTATTTTTTTTTAATTTTTCCCATTTCGTATTTTTCTTAGTATCATAAAATGTATGGGTTTTTGAGTCAACTTAACGCTGAGTTTTTTCTTTATTATTGTTTTGTTCATCTGTAAAAAATAAAGAAACTCTATGTTTATCAGGCCTTTTCTCCAAAAAAATGACCTCAAAGTCAAAACTTTGTTCTTGCAACCCTTAACTTATGGAAGCCTAATTTAAATACAGTCTTAAAGGTTGTTATTTCTACAAAAAATTGAGTCTAGGATTAGGTCTCTATCAGCAATATTGACAGAGATATCGAATTTAACACAGGTCAGGGTACACCAAAGTTAGCCTTTTTTTAAATTGTCAAAAAGTGATGTCAAACTTGAGAAACGGACTTTACTGTAGAACAATTTTTTTCTTAGAATATGACCAAGAATCATATCCCAAAGTATGTAAAACGAATTACGGGACACCCTGTATATGTATTAGACTGCTTTTTTTTTGGACTAATTTTTTTTTTCACTCCCATCCCGAAATTTTGTGGAAAATACCTAAAAAAAAATTCACAAAAAATTTGAGCCCTTGATATTAACATTTAGTACTCGACCAAGGCATGCAAAGATTTCCCATATAAAATACACGTAAACTTAAACTATTTTTCTTAAAAACTCTACAGTTCATAGTCATTTTATGGTATAGTCTAGGGCAATAGTGGGTTTTCTTTAGAATTAAATGTTCTACAAAAGCTCTTATTGCGGTGAAAGCGTAACTCACACCGGCGAGGTAGTACGGGTCACCAAACCCATTTTTTCCATTAAATTCTTGTTCTTTTGCCCCTATCTCGTAAATGACATAGCCACAAAAAAAATGTTGTTGACAAACTTGTAGGAAATTTAATTTTCTACAAAAAAATGTCATAAATCAATATGCTAACACAGATATTTATAGTGATATTGAGGTTTTAAGTTAAGAAAGTATGGAATTTTAATTAATTATTATTATTATTATTATTATTAATTAAAATTCCATACTTCCTCAACTTAAAAGCTCAATATCTCAATAAATATCGATGTTAGCATACTGATTCTCGAAACTTTTTTGTAGAAAATTAAATTTCCTACAAGTTTGTAAAAAACATTTCTTTTGTAGCTATTGTCCTTTACGAGATAGGGGCAAGAAAAAAATTTTTTACGGAAAAATTGGGTTTGGTGGCCGGTACTAACTCGCCGGTGTGAGTTACGACTTCACCGTAATGAGCTTTTTTGTAGAGCACACAATTCTAAAGAAAACCTACTAATGTTCCTAGACTATACCATAAAATGCCTCTGAACTGTAGAGTTTTTAAGAAAAAAAGTTTAAGTTTACGTGTATTTTATATGGGAAATCTTTGCATGCCTTGGTCGAGTACTAAATGTTAATATCAAGGGCTCAAATTTTTTGTGAATTTTTTGTAGGTATTTTCCACAAAATTTCGGGATGGGAGTGAAAAAAAAAATTAGTCCAAAAAAAAAGCAGTCTAATGTATATATACAGGGTGTCCCGTACTTCGTGTATTATCCTTCGGGGTGTGATACTTGGTCATATTCTAAGAAAAAAATTGTTCTACAGTAAAGCTCGATTCTCAACTTTGACATCACTTTTTGACAATTAAAAAAAAGGCTAACTTTGGTGTAAAAATAAAAAATAAATAGAGTGGCGCTACAGAGCGAGGAGCCCCTGGGCCTAGCGCATTTTCTCACAACCATCCCTAGTGAGGGAATGGAGGGGACCTACAATTTCCTGCCGGTTCCGAACGGCTAATCGAGAAAGCGCTTTTCATGGCAATGAATACTAACGGAGGACTTGCCAATTCCTCGCGAAAGGCGATACCCGTAGAAAAATCATTTTTGCCTCTGGTGGGATTCGAACTCGAACCTCTGGATTAACAGGCGGACATGCTATCCATCACACCACGGGTACCACTTTGGTGTACCTGTGTTAAATTCGATATCTCTGTCAATACTGATGATAGAGACCTAATCTTAGACTCAATTTTTTGTAGAAATAAGAACCTTTAAGACTGTATTTGATTTTGAGCTCCTATAGGCTTAGGGTTGCCAAATTTTCTGTTCAAAACAAAGTTTTGACTTTGAGGTCATTTTTTTGCAGAAAATACCTAATAAACATAGATTTTCTTTATTTTTTGCAGATGAACAAAACAATAATGAAAATGATGAACAAAACAATAATAAGTACACTCAAAAACCCATACATTTTATTATACTTGGAAAAAACTAAAACAGGTAAAAAATCTAATTGTGGGTTTTTTACGGATTTTTATTGCAACAACTCGCAAAAGGAGTAGTTTTCCAAGAATTGATTGTTTTAAGTAGTTTTTATGACTTTGCACTGATGAAAAGGGTTGAAAGTGTATTTGATGCTACCAAAATCCCAATTGACTTACCTCTTCTCAGGGAAATTTTTGGGGCATGAATGTGCAATGGGTCGTATGAAAGAATAAGAAAACCGATTTGTTCATCAGTTTATCAAAATAAGTCACGACTGCAGTTTGATCAGAGAGCTTTTTGAAATGCCTTCATTTATGAAAGAAGAATACGCAGACATTTTATTCGTATATGAGTTTTGCAATGGAAATTCAAGAAGAGCACAACGAAGATACCAGGAACTTTATCCCAACAGACGACTTCCTTCTGAAAATGTTTTTTGGAAGCACCTTTCGAAGGCTTCGACAAACTGGATCAATATTAACCGAAAGACCTAACGCAGGAGCTGCAACCAGAAGAAGAGTTCCCGTTACCGTCGATGAAAGAATACTGGCAGCTGTTGAAACCGATCCTGCCATTAGCATAAGACGCTTGGCTCTACAGTATAATGTTTCCAGACAAAGAATCTCCAGAATACTGCAAAATATGCATCCATATCACCATACACCTGAACAGGAACTACTTCCGAATGATTTTGTGATGAGAATCGAATTCTGTAACTGGTGAAGAGAGAAGCTTGGATGACAACCACTTTATAAACAGAATTCTTTGGACAGACGAATCCCAGTTCACAAGAGATGGTATCACCAATTTGCATAACCTTCGTACATGGGCTTCAAGCAATCCACATTCAAGACGGCAAAGATCGTTTCAGCGCAGATTTTGTGTCAATATGTGGGCAGGTGTTATTGGAAATAAGTTAATCGGAGGATGTTCCACAGCATCAACGAGTTTCATCATATTTCCAACAAGATGGTGCTCCCGCCCACTATGGTCGTGAAGTTAAGGATTGGCTGGATGAAAAATACGGTGGTAGATGGATAGGCAGAAATGGACCAATTCACTGGCCTGCACGATCTCCCGATCTCACTGTACTGGATTTTTTTGTATGGGGACGAATGAAAGAAATTGTTTACTCATCTGAAATAACAACCTTAAATGAATTAGAACAACGTATTTCCGAAGGATCACTACAAGTAAGACAAGAGTCCCCTGTCACTCCGACTACACCATCCCCCAATTGGTTTTTGATAATAAGTTCCAAGTCTCAATCCCACCGAGAACGACCTGGGAAGACGAAGAATTTTTGAGAGATGATTCAATTCATTTCTATACAGATGGTTCAAAAACCGAAGAAGGGGTAGGCTGTGGGGTGTACTCAAACCGACTTAACGTAAGTCTCTCGTTCCGCCTCCCAAACCATTGTAGCGTGTTCCAAGCGGAAATTCTGGCGATCAAAGAGGTCCTATCATGGCTAAAAGAAAACGTGATATCCTCAACGAATATCCGGATTTTCTCAGATAGTCAAGCAGCCCTCAAATCACTCGGCGCTGTTTCTACGAACTCAGTAACCGCCCTCAACTGTCGCTTGTCTCTTAAGGAGATGGCTGAACAGTTCAATATTCACCTTATTTGGGTGCCGGGGCACAGAGATATCGTGGGTAACTGCAAAGCCGATGAACTCGCCAGAGAAGGAACCGTTCTACCGATCTCAACCAGCAGGTTGAATATTGGTATACCAATCGCTACATGTAAACTTATGCTAAAGCAAGAGGCAATGGATAGAACAAATCATAGGTGGTACAATATCACCACGTGCGTGGCAACAAAACGGATATGGCCTGGTCTAGATCCAAAACGCACAAGACATTTGTTATCAATTGCCAGATTGCAAGTTAGCTCCGTAATCAATATCATCACCGGACATTGTCTGATAGGAAGACACGCCATAAGACTTGGCGTTCCCTCAAATGACTTCTGCAGAAGTTGCTTAGATGAGGAGGAGGAGGAGACAATCCCACACCTCCTCTGCTCATGTCCTGCACTCTCTTTTAAAAGAAAGCGGCATCTAGGAAAATATTTTCTTGATGATCCAAGCGATCTGGCACACACAGATCCCCTGCATATCCTTCGCTTTATTAAAAGCTCCAAATGGTTTTGTTAAGTGAGGTACTCCCTCGCATAATACTTATGGTATCACAATGGACCTAATATTGGTCTAAGTGTGTCAGTCTGTTTTCCTGACAGCCATTTAAACCTAACCTAACCTAAGACAAGAGTTATCGAGAGCAAACATCCACAATGAAATCCAAAAACGGGCTCGTGCATGCATTCAAAACGAAGGAGGGCACTTTGAACACTTGTTATAACTGTATTTGTATAAGCTACATAAGAAACTACTAAAAGTTCTTTTAAAACTACTCCTTTTGCGAGTTGTTATAAAAATAAAACTCCGGAAAAAACCCACAATTAGATTTTTTACCTGTTTTAGTTTTTTCCAAGTATCATAAAATGCATGGGTTTTTGAGTGTACTTATTATTGAGTTTTTTTTTATTATTGTTTTGTTCATCTGAAAAAAATAAAGAAACTCTATGTTTATCAGGTATTTTCTGCAAAAAATTGACCACAAAGTCAAAACTTTGTTTTGGGAAAAAAATTTTAACACCACTTAAAGTTGAAAATCTGGCGACCCTAAGCCTATGGAAGCTTAATTTAACTACAGTCTTAAAGGTTGTTATTTCTACAAAAAATTAAGTCTAAGATTAGGTCTCTATCGTCAGTATTGACAGAGATATCGAATTTAACACAGTTCGGGGTACACCAAAGTTAGCCTTTTTTTAAATTGTCAAAAAGTGATGTCAAAGTTGAAATCGAGACCAAGAATCACACCCCGAAGGATAATACACGAAGTACGGGACACCCTGTTATATACCGACGTGATTTAATTCTGCGGAATTCTTTGTTTTAACCTGTCTTATTTGTTTGAGTACTTTTATATTGGGTTTATTTTTTTCTCTTACATTAGATACCACTCAATAGTCAATAACAGCTTAATTTTTTTTTTTTTTTTTTTTGTTATTGTTCTCATTCTTTCTCTTTGATTAATTAGGCTCACTTTCTCAAATTATACTAGTTATCAATTTTAGACTAATAAGAACGTGGAGTACTTAAGTTAAAAAAATTATAGACAAATATGTCAACAAAAGCAGTGATCGTTCAAATTCTAAAGAATGGTTTGACTTACCGAATTTTTTTTAGTTCGTTTTGTTTTGTTTCGCTTGTTCTTTTTTCTTTGTGCACGGGTTTGTCGATTCTACGATGTTGCGGCGCTCCATCTTTTAGCTAAACACTTGGATGAAAGTAAAAAAAACCGATTCTTTTGCACTTGATACGATCTTACAAAATTGGTTAATTAATCAATACTTCTCTTAAATCTTAAATTTACGTGAGGTTCTGAGCGAGATGAGCAAAATTATGATTAAAAAAAAACCAATATTATATCATCATCAATCAATCAATCAATATCAATACATACAATAAAAACGTAACAGTTTGTTTGTTTGTGCACGCTAATCTCAGAAACGGCTTATCCTATCTAGATGGGGTTTTCAGTTATATATTGTGGTAAGCAAAGCGTCACTTAACATTTAGTTTTTATTTCATGACAATCGGTTGAAAAATTAAAAAAGTTATGCCAATTCTTCCGCACGAAGTCGCTGGCACACCCAGTATTTAAATATAATCCGATAATTATTTGAATTATAACGTTGATGCGTGCTATGTTAGGTCGGTTGTAATTGGACGTAGGTATGCTATGGAGATGTGGGTTACGATCTCACACTGCAGATGAGAATGAGGTCGGCTGAGCAGGTAAACTTGCTCGTGGGAACTTGCACAAGTTTTTTTTTTTTCCTTTTATGCGTGCTCGACTAAACTGGTTTAGGGTGATGACGTATGTACTAGGCTCACTTTCGACTGGGGTTTTGGTAAGATAGGTTGGCCTTGATTTTTTTTTCTTTTATGAAGAAGACGATTAGAATCAGTGAAGGCACTCGATCGGGCTGAGTCCCAATACGGTGAAGGGTGATGAAAAGGACACTTTCACGCCTGTACTTACTGGCAAATCCGAGTCGGTCACGTGGCCTTTTGATGGATGGATTCTCTTTTCTTTTTGTGTAACGATGAATACACAGTATTTTCGCACCGCGGAGTCGATCTTTCCGATCGCACTTTGGGTGTACTAAATCAGTGCCGCTACTCCGATGAATATTTCTGAAAGAACCAATTCTTTTTCTTATATACCTGATCGCTTAGGATAAAAATATTTAATTTAGACTCACTCACTTTTGGGTTTTCTTTGAAAAATGTCTGGGTTGAATAAGCGATTTTAAGGTACAAATTAACTCTCGATGTCGATCGCTCGCAAGCGTGGACACTGGCTGTTCCACTTGCTACTAATTTTCTCCCGTGATATTCAGGTAGGAACTTCTATTAAGATACTTCTGTTAACTCGTTAACATCAAAGTAGTTATTTTATTTTTCGTTTACCTTTATCCGAACTATTGGATTTACATTAATTTCCGCGGACTTTAGTTTCTAATAGCGTCTATTAGTAACAATCACTACGTCCTACCTTGGAAGGACTTCGATTAGGAAAGAACGATTGGATAGCGCGCAAGTGCCACTTCGGCGTTTTATCGAAACTATTAGCTTCCGCTTATAATTTGACGATAATAAACCAGCTGTTGAGTGGTGGAATTATGCGAAGGGATTTTTTTGGTGTACAGGGTGCTACAACGCGCCTGTTGTTTAACCCTTAGAAGCATGGTGGTAAGCCACGTTACCACTTTGATTTAATTGGATGTTTCTAATTTATTTACGTTTGAACTTATTCAGATACCGTTTTTTGCACTTTTCAGTTACTTGAGGGTTGTAAGTACGTTACAATACACTCTAATTGACATAATTGTTTATTATATTAGATTTATAAACAAACGAACTATAAAAAAGCCTTTTTTTGTCGAAAGAATTCATTTTTGAAGGATCTATCCAACAAAATAATTGGAAATTTGGGGAGTAAGGGTTTTTGGGGTCGCTGATTACGAATCCGAAGTCAGATTTTCGAAATTCAAGATGGCATGGCGGTTCCAATATGGCCGACACCGAAACGTAGGTTAGGTTAGGTGGAAGTGGCTGTCAGTCAATGAGTACATTGCCTAACACACTTAGGCCGCAAGGGCCCATTGTGATACCACAGAGATCAGCAAGTTAATCACCTACTGATCTCAGAAACCCGATGTAAGATTAACGAGTTGATCACTTATTAATCTTCCATTACGGGACTAGCCGGTTAATCACCTGCTAGTCGAACCACGTGGAACTTTTAATGTATTTTGAAAGACTTTTAGGGTCTATGTAAGCTAGGTCGCTAGTATCATCGAAGAAGAATTCACCGAGATGAGTTTTCCTCCTATGAAGTAGTGCAGGGCATGAGCAAAGAAGGTGTTGAACGGTTTCTTCCTCCTCCTCGTCCATGCAGCTTCTGCAGAAATCATTGGAAAACACACCAAGTCTTTTGGCGTGTCTCCCTATTAGACTGTGTCCCGTAAGAACACCTATGGTAGAACCTAGATACAGACGGTTCAGGGCCAACAAACTCTTCGAGCCTTTTGAGTCAACACACGGCCAAACTTTTTTGGTTGCAAGGCAGTTGTTACTCTCAGTCCATCTAGTGTTTGTTATCCTTGAAGCGTCTTGTCGTCTTGTCTAAGTAGGAGTTTACATGTAGCGATAGGTACACCTATGTTGTTCCATTCTGAGCGTGGGGAAGTGGTCGTGCCCTTTTTGGCTAGTTCGTCTGCCATACAGTTGCCTGGTATGTCCCTGTGCCCTGGCACCCATGAAAGGTGAATGTTAAACTGATTTGACATCTCCCTCAGAGACATCTGACAATTTTGGACCGTGATGGATTTTGTAGAGACAGAGGCAAGAGATTTAAGGGCAGCTTGGCTGTCTGAGAAGATCCGAATATCCGTGGAGGATATGACGTTTTCTTTGAGCCAAGACAGCACCTCCTTAATCGCCAGAATTTCCGCTTGGAACACACTACAATGATCGGGTAGGCGGAAGAAAAGACTGAGATTCAGTTTTTCTGAGTAGATTCCACTTCCCACACCTTCGCTGGTTTTTGAACCATCGGTGTAGAAGTGTATTGCTTCATTTTCCAAAAGAGCGCCATTTTCCCAAGCTTCTCTTGAAGGTATGGTTACTTGGAAATTATTGTCAAACACCAACTTGGGGGTGGTGTAGTCGCATCGATTCGGTAAGAATCTAAAGTTATCTAGAATGGTAGTGTGGCCGATTTGATTATTGGTCCACTGTGATGTAGCTCTGAGTCGAGTAGCTGAGCTAGCTGCGACTTGTTTGCTGAAGATATCTAGGGGTGTGAGATCTAGTAGTACATTGAGGGCGTCCGATGGGGTTGTCCTCAGTGCACCACTAATACACAGACTAGCCGTTCTTTGAACTTTGGCCAGCTTGTTGTAGTTTATCATCTTGTCTAGTGCTGTCCACCAGACTATCACCCCGTATGTGAGTATCGGTCTAATTACCGATGTAAACAGCCAATGGGTGATTTGGGGGGAGAAACCCCATTTCCCGCCAATGGCTTTTTTACAGGAGAAGAGTGCAACGTTGGCTTTATTTACTCTTTCCTCAATATTGGTTTTCCAGGTCAGTTTTTTGTCAAAAATGAGACCTAGATATTTAGCCTGATTTGACAGTGTGAGAGTTACCCCTTTAATAGTTGGGGGTCTGAAGTCCGGAATTTTGTATTTCCTCGTAAAGAGAACTAATTCCGTTTTGTGTGGATTGATGTTCAGACCACACTCTGCAGCCCAATTGTTAAGCTTGTTAAGTGCTGTTTGTAGCAGCTCAGCTAGGGTTTGTGGGTGCTTGCCTGAAACGGCAATTGCTACATCATCGGCATAGGCTATTGTTTTGAAACCTTCGTCCTCTAGGTCGATTCACAATTTATTAACGACCAGGTTCCACAGTAGGGGAGATAAAACTCCTCCCTGCGGGGTTCCTCTATTGGCCATTCTGCTTGTTTTGTAGTTCCCCATTTCGGAACTAATGATTCTGCTGCTGAGCATTGTTGTTATCATGTTTTTGATGTGTTCCTCTATGAACAGCCCATCAAGAGCATTAGTGATTGCTGAATTTTTAACATTATTAAATGCACCCTCTATGTCTAGGAATGCGACGAGAGAGTATTCTTTGTAGTGCAGGGATTTTTTAATGGTGCAAACCAGAGAGTGGAGTGCAGTTTCCACTGATTTACCTTTTGTATAGGCATGTTGCGCCGTTGAAATCAGACTAGGTTTAATTTCTTGTCTTAAGTGTATGTCAATCATTCTTTCCAGTGTTTTAAGGAGGAAGGATGACAGACTAATAGGTCTTAAATCTTTTGGATTTACATGGGAGCTTTTGCCGGCTTTAGGTATAAAGACGACCCTAGCTTCTCTCCAGGCCTTGGGAATATATGCATAGCTGATGCATCCTTTCATGATCATCTCTAAGTTATAGATGATGATGTCTGAAACCTGTTGCAGCTCCGCAGGAATGATTCCGTCAGGCCCTGGTGATTTATAAGGGTCAAAGCTGTTTATTGCCCATAACAGTATATCTCTAGAGATAAGACCTTTTCCTGATTGGTTTGCGAGTCGGGGCAAGTGCTCCTCGTCTGTTATTGTCAACGAGCTACCAGGGAAATGAGTATCCAGTAGCAGGTTTAATGTTTCTTCATATGAGTTGGTCCAGTTGCCGTTTTCATCTTTTATAGAACTTGGCATGTTTGGACTCGTTGATAGGATTTTCCTAAGTCTAGATGCCTCTGAGGAGTCTTCAATTTTATTGCAGAATTCTCTCCAAGAGGATCTTTTGCTTATTCGTAACCTCTTTTTGTAAATCCTAAGGGATTCCTTATAGAGATCCCAGTCTATGGGATTTCTGGAAGATTTGGCTCGATTGAAAAGCTTCGCACAACTTTTCTTGAGCGGTTCTAGCTCCTTGGTCCACCAGTGTGGTTTCTTCTTCCCTCTTACTATGGTAAGAGGACAGGAGTTACACAAGGCATGGTTAAGAGCACTAGTTAGATCGTCGACTTTGCTGTCAAGATCCTTGGGGTTTGAAGGGAAGCTATTGTCATTGTAGTTGTAACAATGTTTGAAGATTTCCCTGAATTTTACCCAATCAGTTTTCCTATAATTACGGAAGCCTATGGGTTTTGGTGTGTCATCTGTTAGACTAAATTGGATGTATCTGTGATCAGAGAAGGAGTGATCCTTAGATACAGCCCAATTTTTAATCTTGTTATAGATTGATTGAGATACAAAGGTAACATCTCAAGCCTCTTGTCTGTTTTTTGTGACAAAGGTTGGTTCGTTACCAATATTGCAGATAAGAAGGTTAGTACTTAGTATAAAATTAAAAAGAGACTCACCCCTTTCATTTACGTCCGTACTCCCCCATACTACGTGATGTGCGTTGACGTCACTTCCTATTATAAGGTCCGCTTTGAGCTTTGTTGCGCTTTTTATTACGCGCTCGAGCGTCTCTCCTGGTAGCGGCCCCGGTTGGTCATGGCCTAGATAAGCGGACGTGAGCCAGTAAGTCCCACTGTTGGTCTGCAGTTTTACTGTTGTGGTGTCGCAATTGCTGTAATTAGGTAGTAAAAATACGTTAAGTGTTTTCTTTGCCAGTATGCAGGATCTTGGTTCACCTTTGTCCGTCACATACAGCAGAGAATAATCTTTCGTCCTGAGTCCTTTTACCACGGATTTATTAATCCATGGTTCCTGGATCAGGACTATATCCTCGCCGGACTTGCTTAGTTGGAGAAGGAGTCCGGCTGAGGCTTTGATCGAGTGTTGGAGATTAATCTGGAGTATTTGCAGCATTGCTACAATCATCCAGCTTAATCTCCAACACTGTAGCATTAAGGTCCTCCATATCTGAGGCGGAGTCTAGCAACTCATCCTCAGAAAGGAGAACCCCAAGCATTTCATCGTCGGAGTCTAAGACTCCACCTTTGTTGTTGTCGTCCTTATCGGACGATTTGTTGTCAGTTGCGTCTTGATCAGAGACTATTATTGTAGTCTTTTCGACCAGTTTCGAGCAAGACAGCTGTTCCAAAGAATCAGAGCAACTTGCCGCGTCTGTCTCCATGATGGAAGATTCGACGCTCGCAGTGGACTCCTTGGCTTCGGATTCAGCCGCTTGCTTTGGAAGCTTTGCAGCGTCCTCATCTTTTTTGTATATTTTCAGCACTAGGCTATCAAAGCCATACTGAATAACACCCCCGCGTGCCGCCAGGGGTTCTAATGACTCCTTATTCAAGATGACAAGAGCCGACCGATAACGACCCACCGACTCTTTTTCAATAACCGGAACCGTCCAATCGTGAGTGGGCAGATCCGGGTATTTAATCAACTGGAGAACCACCTCCCGCCATTCGTGTAGGGCCGGTACCAAGGCACGAGCTCTCGGTCTGCTTGGGATATCCTCCCTTGCCACAACCTCTAGCTTAGCACCTGGCCAGATCACACCTAAACCGCTGACAGCAAGTTTATATAGGTGAAGCGATCTCTGGTCTTGGCAGGCGATCAGCTTGACGCGGTTTTGATGCCAGCCAGCGTCGCTAATTCTTGGGAGGGGTCCCGGATTCGCCTCGATAACAGGAATAAACCTGAAAGCGAGGTGAGCCTTGACGTCCGCCCACCTGTCGGCAGAGATGTTTCCATCCATATTGCTCCCGTCGATGACCGCGACAACAATCTGTCCCTTTACCACGTCACCAAAGGATTGCCCCGGCACCAGTGTCGATGGAACGCTAACCCCGACTCTTGGCTTTTTTGGTTGAGGTTTTTCAACCTCAAACGACCTGTTTCGCTTCGACGTTGAGTCTTGGCTGGTCTCTTCTGCAATTTTACTTGCCCACTTCAATCTTTCAACCTCACCCGGGGTTCTCTCCACTGCGGGTTTACCACCCACCGTTTCAATTACCCTTCTGGCTTGGCGACGTATCTGAGCGGGCGTTTTTTTGGTCTGAGTCCCCCCCTTGGCCGAGCTGGAGTTGTTAATCACCTCTCCCGCTCCACCAGTTGGAGGATTCATGGTACTCGACGAGGGTACGTACCGACCCGCAGAGGTAGGGTTGCTATTCGCCTCCCCAACCCTGTCAGTCTGAACGGCCCTCCCCGTGTCCTTTGTTTTAAGGGCATTCAAGGTGGAGACGGAGTCGTTGATCACCCCTCCATTTCCCCTCTTTGTTAGTTTCACCTCGTCCTGTCTTGATGATGGCACCAAAGCAGGCGAATTGTTTTCAAAGCTAATATTGGGGACTTCATCCCCACTATTAGCAGTGGCGGTCTGTTTGCCCTCCGATTCACTGGTTAGAACTAGCTTTGCAGCATGCTCTTGTCCAGTTTCCAGCGGGCTGTGCTGCTCGCCAGAGTCGGGATTCTTGGTTCCCACTGCACAGACCTGAACTGGCTTTGCAGCTGGTTCAGAGCCTGTGTGCGAACCTTGTATCCCACTGGTGGAAGGTTTGCTCGTTGGCTCACATTCCTGCTTCGACTTTGCAGCCAAATCGGGGAATGTGTACAACTTACGTTGCCTCCTCCCAGTTTTCTTTTTTGTCTTTTTGTTCGTTTTTTTGTCTGTTTGTTTGTTTGTTTGTTTGTTTGTGTGTTTTTAAAAATTCCATAGAAGGTCCCGCGAGTATCTACGGAAGGAAAAGGTCAGCCCCGGCAGAGCCGTGTACCGGGGTAAGGCTAGTCTATTCTGGACCCTGCCAAGCATCCAGAAGAGCTCGTTATTGATTGGTTTATCCCCCAACCTTTAATTCTTCGGCACGGATTATAAATGCTCACACCACCACTGAAACTAGGAACCTCGTATCTATGGTGAGATTGGATTTCTAAGGATTGTGCTATTGAGAAGTCACAACCACCCAGCGATCCAGCCTAACCTTGGCTGTCACCGTCTGACATCGTACAGACACTGATAAGTATATGTAGTGAACATTGCCCGCCCGGCACCCACTTGGAGGGTTTGATCGAGGATTTTTGCCAGGCACACCGAAACGTAGCTCTACGAAAATATTGATAAAAATTTGTACTCAGGGGTTTTTGGGGTCGCTGATTACGGATCCGATGTTAGATTCGCGTAATTTGAAATGGTCGATACGAAAACTTCCGTGAAAGAATTTTCATGATGATAGGATCGTTCAAAAAATTTATGCTTCTAAGGGTTTAGAAATATACTTATTTTTTGGTATTTATCTAAACTGTTATACGGTGTCCCCTCTCAATTTTTTTTTTAAATAATTAATGCGCACATCAAGGGGTTATGAATACCCTTATATTTTATAATTGTTATAAGACAACGTACGAGCATTTAGGAAAATGGGAGGGTATTTAGCAGGAGACACCGATGCACATTGCTTTTGAATGTTTGTGAATAGCAATGAAGCGGAAAGACAGAGTCTGGCAAAGCATTCCACATTCGTGTAGTGCGACCAAAATATGAATGTCTGTACTTTATTGTACGTCCGAAGGTAGGCTCAAGGTAAAACTAATGAGCACTCCTAGCCACGCGGCTGTTGCGGCTAAATTGTTTCAGGGGAGGAATGCCGCTGGCTACTTCGCGAGAGCACTTCTTGTAAAAAGCGATAAAAGAAGGAATAGTGGTGGCAAGAAGGGATTTAAGAAGGAACGTAAGACTATTAATTGAAAAAACTTCACGTTGAGTTATTTACTATCCTGTTTTTTTTATTTGAGTGGTGTAAATTTTTTTTAATTAAATCTTGACTGATATAAATTCAACTTTGCAATATCTTTTAGGCATTTCGTATCTTACCTACGATATAAAATTTAAATAATAGCACATAATAAAAGCGGAATTTTTAATTTGTTTGGTCCTTTTTGTATTTATATACGTGCTTGAAAAGGTATCACTCACATCACTAAGGGTTCTTATGTAACGATATAAGTTTCTGCATCATAGAGAATTATGTGTACAATAATCTCATAAGTGAAAATATTCCGATCCAATACACAATTTGGTAAGGTTAGATAGATAGATATTGTTTATTTCGCATAATTTTTTCAAAAAGGCTTGCCACTTCGTGTTTTACATCACAGAGATTTGATACATATTATGATCTTTCTACTGAAACATAATTCATTTTATATTTAAGTATAACATTTTACAAAATGATTATATTGGAGGGAAACATGAAAGAAAAACCTTCATTTGAACTAGTTAGAATAATTTTAATAGTAAAAAAAAAAAATTGCTGAATGCTAAAAAAAAAACAAAAGTTTGTAGATAAATAAGTAAAAAAAGACTAGAATGATTTGATTTGTAAATATATGAAAATTTGAACAAAAATAAATTAATAGTTAATAATCAAAATAAATAAACAAATAAGTAAATAAACAAATAAACAAATAAATAAATAAACAAATAATCAAATAAATAAATAAATAAATATATAAAAACAAAGTAGTTAATTAACTTCTAAATATTGAATAAATAAATACGGAATTTACAATTTATAAATAAGTAAATAATAAACAAGTAAGAAAAAAAAATAATAAACAAGCATACAAATAAGTGAGTACGAAAGTATATAAAATTACAATAAAAAATAGTTTGAAAAAATAAATAAATAAATAAGCTAATAATATTTATTAGAAACAAAAAGTAATTGATTTTACAAGTTAATTTTACACTATTATGTTTTAGGGACTTAACTCACGAATGAGGCGATTCTCAGCAAAACTACATTTAAATAGAAACAGATCAGTGAGTTTTTGAATTCTTTCGTCAATCAATTCAACATTCGCGTTTTCGTGTAGTTCTAGTATTTTGTGAGCTTATCCTCTATGCAACTTTGCAACTTTAATCACTATTACAAAAAAAAAAACCAGTCTAAAACGAATGGAAGAGATAAGCACCTAAAATCGTTCTGCTTAGTGTTTAAACTACAATAGAAATGCTGACCTCGATCTTCCAAAGGAAATAGATGTTTGAATTGTTAGTTGTTATTTACTTCCTAAATGTTTTTCGAGTTCTAAGGCAGACAAAAAAAAAACACTTTGAATTGTTCTTTCGCTGAAAATGGGTTTAGTGTTTAAAGCTTTCGTGTCCATAGACAAACACACATCTTAGATGGCGCTCCCGTGTTGCCGTGTTTAATTTTCACTTAAACGGAACAAGTAAACATAGTTCGGAATAAGTTCAGTAACGTAATATACGAGTATAGTTACATACGTTTCTCTGGGGAATTGCTGCACACTGCTTTTTATCCTTGTATAAATACTGAAGCAGTGAGTATTCCCCAAACAGATGTATTTGCGATAGCAAAAGAAAACTTTCTTTTAATCATATGCAAACAGGTGCGTAATTGCACCATGGCAAAACAAATTACAATCCAAATACGATGTCTTGTATTTGTCTTTGCAGTTCTTCTACAGTGCTGCTTGCGTACAAGTAGCAAATTTTCAAGGTGATGAATAAATACTTGAAATGAAATATACATATATACATATTTCAAATTCTGTGCAAGGACATCGCCTTAAATATATTCAAATGTGTTGTTACCAGCGAAACGTTTAAAAAGACAAGGCAAAATCTTGCAAGCAATATCTAGCAGGTTTGGTTTTATTTTTTTCTTTTTAAGAAAATTTACATTGAATAGAGGAGATTCAAAATCTTGTCGCTTACTTGATGGTCGGGGAAAACTAAAGTTGAAAGCCATATTTAAACATGGCAATTGAAAGTGGAGCTTTATTAACTAGCGGCAAAAGAATGAATTATCGAGGTTGTTAATTTAAAATGTTCTTTTTTTCACATTTGCTCTGTGAATTATAATTGAGATAATCTAATTTTGTTTATTTTTCATTTCTTAATAAAAGCCGGGTCAATGAAGCCGTTAAACCTAAATTAAACCTTAAATCTTTGAAAGTCCCCAGAAACAGCTCCGATTTGATATTTTTAATGTAGAGACTAAAACAAAGGCTTTTTTCAGGAATTTCTTTTTGGATTTGGATTTTGGGAAAAAGGTTATACAAATAATATACTTATCGATAGGGCAACTCTTCGAAAGTACCAAAAAAAGTTTTATTTGAAATTTAAAACAAAATGGCAGCTATAGAATCTGATACGTTAACTAGTATTTCAAAAAGATATTCCGCGAGCGGAGGCATTACGCAACCCCATCAGCATCTGGAACAAATAAAAATTTTTTTTTTCATAATTTACATCCGTTTTGCTAATAAAGTACTTAAGATAATAGTTTAATATCAATTTTTCGCAATATATGACTTTAGTTGTTTAATGATCGATTGAAATTCAAGTCAATCGGATAAAAACAGAAAAAGTTTCGTCTCCGGCCAATTTCAACAGCGCAGTTTTGAGATAAGCGCGTTTTAGTTTTCAAAACGCTATGAATTTGCATTGGACTTCAGAAAATTAATTAGAATACTTTTACCCAAAAAAAATATCGAAGAAAAAAATCACTTAGGTCTAACCCCTTAATCAAAACAGAAACATTGCGAATTGTAGAAATAATTATTATTTATGTTGTTAAAACAATATGTTTGTTTGTTAATTTTTGTTTGTAATTCTTTCCCTTCTTTTAGCCAAGGAGGGGAGTTTTATAAAGAATTTACCTAATTTAAAAGAAAAATTATTAAAAGTAAACTAAGCCACTTATTGCAAAATACTTTAGTGTTTTTGAAATCTTATATCTACTTTGTTCTTTAATTAATATTTTTTTTTTTTTTTTTGAGTAATCAAGTTTCAAAGTCAAATTTAGTTAGTTTTTTTTCAAATAATATTTTTAAAATAATTTGCCTCATTGAAGGTCACTTTTTTCAATAACGAATGCTCTTATTAGTTTTGAGTCAAACACAGAAAACCGAACGAAAAAATCTTTCTTAGTTTTGAAATATGATATAAAGTCAAAGAAAACACCTTAAATAAATTATTTAAAAACGCGATTCGACTATAAAGTCATCTTCGTATCACAATCCAATAGTACATAACACATAACACAAATTTCAATTAACCTCTATGACAATTTTAATAAATAAGAATGTAAACAGCTGAAGAAAAAATAATTTATTTAACAAGACTAATAGGTGTTTTATTTGACTTTTTATCAATCTTAGATTAACAGTGTTTTATTGCTGAAATATTAATTAATCACCCATGAGATCTTTTTCTGATATCAACGTTTCCAACTTGCCCTACTTGCAACTTCGTAAAATTTTTTCCGCCGTTTTTATATATCATTATGACAAAAGGCCTTCGTTAATATAGCCAATGTTTGTGTTTGCAAAGCTTGAATACGCATATTTTGTGTTTTGTAAAGCTCTAGACATCAAAAAACGTTCTCGTGTTTGGAAAATTATTATATGTTGTATTTTTTTAGATATGAATCGGAAAACATCGACCAAAAATTGCGTCTTAGAACAACATATCCAACAATATGCACCCACGGTGCGTGTCGGTAGTATTAGGCTGTGTAGCATAACCTTAGTCGAATCATTGGAGGGAAGAGAAAACATCGTGTTTCGTGTGGATTGTGTTGGTTCGTTCAAAACCAAATCACTCAGTCATTGCTGATGAATAAGGTTTCCTATTGGCAAACCAAAAAGGGGTTACTGCAGTCGTTCTCGTTTGAGTTGAAAATCTTATGAACATCTTATGGATGAAACACTGAGAAATGTTGTAAATGTATTTGCAACTCAAATCAATTCTCGAGTAAAAAAAATATTGAAAAATCGATTATTTTCAAAATTGCAAAGATAGTAGGTACTATCTGCTATGACTTTTAAACCTATGTTATCATGAAAAGGTTTGAAACATTCTTCAACATGAACTATATTTCCATCATTCCTCTTAACATGGTTCAAAATGATAAGAGGACATCAACCGGACCGATCGGTGATCGTATGTGGACTGGAAGTTAAAGTGAGGCAGAAAATAATAGGAAAAAAATAACTTTGCCTAACGGCAACTGTGTGAGTAGAGGCGAAAATTTATACGGTAGGAAAACTTCCAGACCAGCTTATCAAGACTAGAAGTAAAGTTGTAGAAGAAGAGTTGGGAAAAACAATTCTAGGTAATGTCATGCTGGCGAAAGCCAATTGGAACAGTCACGTTTCCGAAGAAGATAACTTTGTTTTTCTAAGCTTAAAATTATTTAAATAGGACAACTTTGACTTAAGAATGACTGCTAAGCTTGTCTTTGATGTCAATAAAATAAAAATTATCAAAAACTTTGAAATCTGATGAAATAAGTTATAATAAGCTAAATATAAATTAAATTTGCCAAATATAAAGCCAACGGTAAATTGGAATGCTTGAATGTTTCCCCTCTGCACATTTCTTATTTACCGTCTCACTTTTACGTTTACCTTTAATAAAAAGTTAACTGAGGTTAACCTTAAACCAACTATTCAAAATTTTTTGTTTTGTAAATTTGTTAACCTTCATTTTTTACTTGCGATTATAATAAGGTAAGTTTTGCAATCGTACAGAAAAAAAATTTTGAGATAATAACTAAACATGATATTACGATAGCAGAGAATACGAAAAAAGTGGGTCCTTCAATTCTGTCTGTCTATCTGTATATGGATCTAAAGCCTAAGCGTCTGGACGGATTTTCTTTAAATTTTACAGTTAACTTCTGTGGGGCAGCCTACAGAGGGGTTTTTGAAATTGAAATGGGTCTCTAGATCTTGAAATAACGGTACCTGCCTCATAACCGATATGATAATACTATTTTTCTCAAAAATGGCTCCAACGATCTCGATTAAATTTTGTGTGAAGGATTAATTTTAGTATGTCTTTCGGAAAACGGTACCTCTCATAGTACCGTTTTCTTCAAAACCGACTTTCTCGTTAATGGTTTGCACGATTTTGACGAGATTTTGCATTTTAGAAGTCCTCAATAATTTAAATAGCTTCATAAAATAGCTTTGTCCAGTTTTGTAATTTGTGTAACTTAAAAGCCAAGGAAGATTGTTTCCATTTATTAAGTGTATGTCCGATTTTTAGAAGTCAACGAGAGTGACATTTTGGTAGAGCAACACTTTCAATACAAGAGACAATTGAAATCTTAAATGGATCAGATTGGGTGAGACTTGTCAATTTTGTCAGAGTTTGTTACCGATACAGAATGCTTCTTATGTCAGAATATTCCTAACACATCATACCAAATAACTATAAGTTAATTTACAAAACTACTAAGTATTTTATTATACCTACATTCATTTGTTCAATTTTTATTAGTTCAAAACTCTAAAGTTACCAGTCGAGCTGACGGCATAGCCAACGCTTTAAATTCATAAATATTCATATATGTAAATGTAATTAAAAATCTGCAATAAATGAATCTTTGAATTGAATTGAAATTGAATAATTTAAAAAAAATTACATAATAATATGTGAAAAATTTAAATATTTGAATATTTTTATTTGTATTTTAAGAAAATTTTGATTTTTTGATCTAACTTCGAAATCGATTCTTTGATTTTTTTCAATTTTTTTTTTCAAAATATCTTCTAGCAAGATCTTAGACTTCGCATATTTGACTTTTCCAAAACTCATTTTTATAAAAATTGAAAAATAAAAACACTTTTTTTTAAAACTGGTCCAACAATTTTGAACAAATTTTCAGCGTTTGTATCTTTTAGCAACTGATAGAGAATGAACTTTTTAGATTTTCGGAATATTTTTTGGAATATTCAATCTAATTTTTTTTTAATATATTGCATGATTTAATTCAGTTTTCATAATTAATGGGGAGTTGGCAATCCTGTATCAACCAATATATTATGAAGAGCGAATACTAAAACCTTTTAGCCAGCCTTAAGATTTTGATATCGTATTAAGCACACGATCCCAAGTTCGTGCGACCCAGTATTGTCCATTTTTACTTGCGATTATAGGTACTATAACGCAAGTTTTGCAATCGTGCTGAAAAAAATTTTGAGATAACAATTAAACAAGACGTTACGATGATAGAGAATACGAAAAAAGTGGGTCCTACAATTCTGTCTGTCTATCTGTCTGTATATGGATCTACAGCCTTAACCGCTTAACCGATTTTCTTGAAAATTTGCAGTTAAGGTCTGTGGGGCAGCCCACAGGGGGGTTTTTGGAATTGGGTTAGTAGGCCTTGAAATAGTAGTACCAGCCATACAATCGATATGATAATACTTATTATTTTCGAAAACCGCTTTAACCATTTCCATAAAATTTTGTGGGAAGGATTAATTTTGAGTTGTCTTTTTTATGATTTAGGAAAAAAAATTGGAAAAAGTCTAAAAACGGAACCTCCCATAGTACCGTTTAAAACTAACTTTCACGTTAATGGCATTTACGATGTTGACGAAATTTTGTATTTTAGAATTTCAAAGTTGTTTTAGATAGATTGCATATCAACATTTGAAGAATTTAAATTTTTGATTTTTTACTTGCCATTATAGGTACTATAAGGCAAGTCTTGCAATCGTGCAGAAAAAAAATTTTGAGATAACAATCAAACATGACATTACGATGATAGAGAATACGAAGAAAGTGGGTCCTGCAATTATGTCTGTCTGTCTGTCTGTCTGTGTGTCTGTGTGTCTGTCTGTATATGGATCTACAGCCTGAACCAATGGACCGATTTTCTTCAAAATTTGCAGTTAGGGTCTGTGGAGCATCCTACAGAGGGGTTTTTGGAATTGGGTGTCTAGGTCTTGAAATAACGGTACCTGCCATACAACCGATATGATAATACTTATTTTTCTCGAAAACGGCTCCAACGATATCAATAAAATTTTGTGTGAAGGATTAATTTTGGATTGTTTTTCTTATGATGTAAAAAAAATGTTTGGAAAAGGCCTAAAAACGGTACCTCCCATAGTACCGTTTTTTTTAAAACCGACTTTCTCGTTAATGGCTGACACGATCTTGACGAAATTTTGGATTTAAGAAGTCGTAAGCTGTTAAAGAAAGACTGCATATCAATATTTAAAAAAAACTTAGTTTTGGAAATTTTTATAAATTTTTTTTTAAATTTTTGATTTTTGAAAGTAACTTCGAAACTATAACTTTTATTTTTTTCAAATTTTTTGTCAAAATAACTCCTGTTAAGATCTAAAACTTTGCATACTCGACTTTTAAAAAACAGTTTAAAAAAAAAAGTGAAAAATAAAAAACCGTTTTTTGGGAAAACTGCTCCAACGATTTTGATTAAATTTTCATCATTCATGTGTATTAGCGATTGCAAAAGAATGGCGTTTTTAGATTTTTGCTTGAAACCTTTGGAATATCTAATTTAATTTTTTCATTATTTTGCGTGATATATTAAATAAAATATATTATGAAGAGCTAATACCAAAACCTTTAACTCAGCCTTTAGATTTTGATATCGTATTTAGAACACAATCGCAAGTTCGTGCGACCCAGTCGTGCCCATTTTTTTTGAATATTTTAAAAACGATATTGCTGACTTATTTCAAATTTTTTGTCAAAATATCTTCTGGCAAGATCTTAAAAGTTAAAACTTGCATACATAAGTTTAAAAAAGCTTTATTTAAAAAATGAGAAATAATAAACCCGTTTTAAGAAAAACGGCTCCAACGATTTTGGTTAAATTTTCAATGTTAATAAGTATGTATTAGCAACTGTAAAAAGGTGGCGTTTTTAGATTTTCGCTTGAAACCTTTGGAATATTTAATTTAATTTTTTTCAATATTTTGCGTGTTTTAATTCAATTTTCATAATAAAATTGTAGTTGGCAACCCTGTACCACCAAATATATTTAGATATTGTACTAAGCACACAATCGCAAGTTCGTGCGACCCAGTCGTGCCCATTTTTTCTTAATAATTTGATCAATTTATTTTTATTTATGTAAATATATTTAATACTAGCTGTGCCCGCGACTTCGTCCGCGTGGAATAGTGACTTTCGGCAGCATTTTTGATTTTTTATGCGTTTTAGTAAACTATTATTTTATTTAAGTACATTTTTGCAAAAGGCCTTTTTTCTTTTCCCATCTTTTGTTAAATAAAAAGATTTTATACACTCTTTTAAACTAAAACGACAAATCAGTCGGAATTAAAGATATACGGGGAAAGGGAATCAAAAGTTTTCTGCTTTCGCTGTTGCAGTCATTATAAAAACTTTTATAATGCCGCATCCCAGATGTGTAGTTTGTAGCTGTGTACAAGTCTAGATTGCTCATTATTGGCACTGGAACACTATCTTGCAGCCAATCCTGATAATTCTAAGGAATTGAGAAACTCTATAGGGTATGATGTGACTTTCTCAATGTCCATAATATTTAGTGCAGTCATTGAAGCGAAAAATACGGTCTTACCTCCGAATTGTTTTACTGTGAACCGCATTGTATGAAATTTGGAATTAGGCTCATCTTACCCTTAACTTCAAAAGTAAAAATGATTTGAACTCCACAACCACCCCGGGAGTGGTTGCCACCCCTTCTCGGGGGTGAATTTTTTTTTTCAAAATAACCTCGGATATTGATAAAAGGCCTAATTTTAAACAAAACATCATCTATAAAGTTTTTCAAAAAATCCAATACTTTTTAAGTTATTGGCAGTTGAAAATTCGCAATTTTTCCACGTTTTTCATCGGTTCTTGCAAATATCTCCAAAAATAATACGTTTTATCATGATAGCATGAAAATTGAAGGAGTTATGGTACAGAAACCCATTGATTTAAAAGAAAAAACATTAGATGCTCCCCTTATTTGCAATACAGCTCACTTATTTTACATGCAAAAGGCTTTTAATAATGCTCATTTTAAAGCTTATTTCAAGCACTACAAAACCCTTTTGCATTAGAATGCATAAAATGCATCTGCTCGCCGCTAGATGGCATTGACCACATCGATTTAATTTCAGACAAAATAAAAAACGTCTTTGATCTTTAATTTCTACCTTAATATTGCACTTAGAATACTTTCTAAAAAACCAAATTGTTCATTGTTTTACCTGCTACAACTTTGTTCTTTATAAAATTTTCGATAAAACGTATAATTTTTGGAGATATTTGCAGATGAAAAACGTGAAAAAATTGCGAATTTTCAATTGTCAATAACTTGAAAAGTATTGGATTTTTTGAAAAACTTTACAGATGATTTTTTGATTTAAATTAGGCTTTCTATCGATATCTGAGGTTATTTTGAAAAAAAAAAATACACCCCCGAGAAAAGGTGGCAACCACCCCCAGGGGTGGGTAATGGTAAGATGAGCCTAATTCCAAAATTTCATGCAAATCGGTTCACAGTAAAAAAATTCGGAGCAATAATGCTTCAATGATTCGACAACATCCCCCAATACGTCAAACATAATTTATTAGTTTATATGGTTAACTATCTTATTAGTCGGCGACGAAATCGACTTTTCACAAAGTCATTACTGATTGCCAATATTTATTTGAGACATTTCTTCTCAGGTCAACTGTGTAATCGACAATTTGATAGAAATCACCTCACGGTGAAAGAACTTTTGAAATCGGTCCAGTACTTTCAAGGTTCCCGTTTTCGTTGCCGTTGCCGTAGGAATATTGGGAAAACAAATACAGCCCATGTCCTTCTTCAGGCTCAAGACTATCTCTGCACGAAAATTCATACAGATAGGTTCAATAGCTTGGGCGGTAGATGGTTACAAAGAAAAACAGACAGACGGAGTTGATTTCGGATCTATAATGCTAGTAAGTACTTCCGTTCCCAAGGGAATATGGGGATAAATTAAAGTTAATGTAGCATTTTAACGGGGAAATAATTCTTGAAATCAGTTCAGTAGTTTCTAGGTTTCCGTTAACGTTTGCATTCTTGTGGGAATACAGGGATAACATATATATAGCCTATGTCCATCTTGAGGCTCAAGACTATATCTCTGTACCAAAATTCATATAAATAGGTTTAATAGGTTGGGCGGTTTTTTGATAACAAATAAAAATAGACAGACAGATTTCAGACTTATGATATTAGTAAAGACTCCCATTCTCGACTGGACTCCTACAAGGAATCCCTCAAAACTTATAAATATCAACTGAGGAAAAATAAAAGAACTTCCTGGAGAAACTTCTGTGGAAAAATAGAAGATACTTCAGAAGCTTCTAGATTAAGAAAAATCCTCTCCGACCATGCCTAGCAGTCTCAAAACAGCTGACGGCTGGACAGAATCCTGCGAAGAAACGCTCAATCTGCTTCTGGACACTCACTTTCCAGGCAGCTCTAAGAACTTAAGTAACTATGATTCCATAGAATCAGGCAGCATAATAACTAACATCCCTGATCTGATAACAAGGGAAAAACTAGTTTGGGCCATTAACAGCTTTGACCCATACAAATCCCCTGGACCTGATGGTATACTTCCAGCCGAACTTCAAAAGGCCGTGGATATTATTATCCCTGTCCTTGAAGTAATTCTTATCGGCTGTACCACCTTGAACTATATCCCCACACAGTGGAGAGGAAAGATTTCCGACCAATAAGTCTATCATCTTTCCTTCTTAAAACCTTAGAACGACTGATTGATATCCACTTGCGTATAGCTATAGATCCAAAATTGTTATCTACAGCACAACACGCCTACTGTAAGGGAAAATCTGTAGAAACGGCCTTTCACACCTTGGTTCGTACTATAGAATATTCCCTCCATCACAAAGAATTCACTCTGGCCGCTTTCCTCGACATAGAGGGCGCCTTCAATAACGTCAGGAACACTGCAATTACAAAGGCACTGACGAAGCTCAAAGTAGATGGTTCCATAGTGGAGTTGATAAATCTAATGCTAAAAAGCAGGAGAATCAACACTACTCTAGGAAACTTCTCTGCAAAGAGATCTGTCAGTAGAGGAACACCGCAAGGCGGAGTCCTATCCCCTCTTCTATGGAATCTAGTCGTCAATGAACTTCTAGTTGACTTAGAAGCTGAGGGATTCAAAGTGATTGCATATTCAGATGACGTCTCCATTGCGGTATCTGGCAAACATGCTCACTTCCTTACGGATCTGATGCAGACCGCTCTAAATATACTAGTAAAATGGGCGGAAAAATGTGATCTAGGGGTCAACCCTAAGAAAACTGAATTCGTTCTCTTCACCAGGAAATACAAAATTCCTCAACTAATAACTCCATCAATTAATGGAATCCCACTTGAACTTTCAAACGAAGTCAAATATCTAGGTATAATCCTAGACAAAAATCTAAATTGGAAAGCCAATATACAGGAAAGAATCAGGAAATCCACCGTTGCCTTATTTTCCTGTAAAAAAGCCATTGGTAATAAATGGGGTCTCTCCCCCAAATCACCCGCTCTACACCGCGGTCATCAGACCAATACTCACATACGGAGTAGTGGTATGGTGGACCGCTCTTGATAAAAGGACCTACTGCGACAATTTAAGCAAGGTCCAACGAACAGCCGGTTTGTGTATAAGCGGAGCACTGAGATCAACACCCTCAGCTGCCCTAAATACACTTTTTAAACTCACACCACTAGATATCTTCAGCAAACAAATGGCCGCCAGTGCAACCACTCGTATGAGAGCTATCTCCCAATGGACCGATAACAACATCGGTCACGCTACAATCCTGAATTTATTCGGATCAATCCCTTATCACTCCGACTACACCATCCCCCGATTGATTTTAGATAATAAGTTCCAAGTCTCAATCCCACCGAGAACGACCCGGGAAGGCGAAGAATTTTTGAGAGATGATTCAATTCATTTCTATACAGATGGTTCAAAAACCGAAGAAGGGGTAGGCTGTGGGGTGTACTCAAACCGACTTAACGTAAGTCTCTCGTTCCGCCTTCCAAACCATTGTAGCGTGTTCCAAGCGGAAATTCTGGCGATCAAAGAGGTCCTATCATGGCTAAGAGAAAACGTGATATCCTCAACGAATATCCGGATTTTCTCAGACAGTCAAGCAGCCCTCAAATCACTCGGCGCTGTTTCTACGAACTCAGTAACCGCCCTTAACTGTCGCCTATCTCTTAGGGAGATGGCTGATGAGTTCAATATTCACCTTTTTTGGGTGCCGGGGCACAGAGATATCGTGGGTTACTGCGAAGCCGATGAACTCACCAGAGAAGGAACCGTTCTACCGATCTCAATCAGCAGGTTGAATATTGCAATACCAATCACCTACATGTAAACTTATGCTAAAGCAAGAGGCAATGGATAGAGCAAATCATAGGTGGAACAATATCACTACGTGTGTGGCAACAAAACGGATATGGCTAGGACTAGATCCAAAACGCACAAGACATTTGTTATCCATTACCAGATTGCAAGTTAACTCCGTAATCAATGTCATCACCGGACATTGTCTGATAGAAAGACACGCCATAAGACTTGGCGTTCCCTCAAATGACTTCTGCAGAAGTTGCTTAGATGAGGAGGAGGAGGAGACAATCCCACACCTCCTCTGCTCATGTCCTGCACTCTCTTTTAAAAGAAAAAAGCATCTAGGAAAATATTTTCTTGATGATCCAAGCGATCTGGCGAACACAGATCCCCTGCATCTCCTTCGCTTTATTGAAAGCTGCAAATGGTTTTGTTAAGTGAGATACTTTCTCGCATAATTTTGTGGTATCACAATGGACCTAATATTGGTCTAAGTGTGTCAGTTTGTTTTCCTGACAGCCATTTGAACCTTACCTAACCTAACCCAATCCAGTAGGAATTTGGTGACCGTTCCCGTAGGAACATTGGGATGAATTAAAGTTTATGTAACTAAGGGATAGTGTAGCATTCAAACGGTAGAAGAATTATTGAAATTAGTGCTGTAGCTTCTAAGTTCCCGTATACGTTCCCATTCCCATGGGAATTTAGGGATAAAATATATAGCCTATGTCCTTCTTCAGGTTCTAGACTATCTCGGTACAAAATTTCATATCAATCAGTGTAGTAGTTTGGACGGTACACGGTAACATAGAAAGTCGGACAGACAGAGTTACTTTAACATTTATAATATTAAGTTACGATTAAACAAATACAAACATTATGTTTACATATTTGTCTGTTAAATAATATTACGCCTACCAGAGGTACCTCAATAAGAAAATGTATTAAAAGTCTACCTTCTGGGTAATGTTTAAACGACTTATATGTGTGTGAATTTTGAGATGGCGATAGCTTTGCCTCTTCAAATTGAAAATTTCGATTTGTGGCCCGTTGATGAAATCACGCAAGTCTCAGTTTTATGTTAGTGCCACAAGGAACCTTGTGCAATTCACTTTTAAGTACTGGCTGGTATGATTCAAGTACAACTGAATGAAGTACACTCTGGCAAAAGTAGATTCATTGTAAAGTAAGTGGATCTAGATTGTACCATTGTACTATGCCATGCATTCTATCAAAAGTCCCAACTGCCTTCGTGATGAAGTTGCTATTTTATGTCATCATGTTTGATGTATAGACTGCTGAAGTTGTTGAAAATGATTGATTTCATGAAAATTGAACTGTTGAAAATAAAAAGCTTGAAAAATGCTACCTATCAACGTTAATGAACGTTTCTAAAATCATCAATTGTAATCACTACATAGTATAAAACAAAGTCGCTTTCTTTGTCCCTATGTCCCTATGTATGCTTAGATTTTTAAAACTACGCAACGGATTTTGATGCGGTTTTTTTTTTTGTGAATAGAGTTATTCAAGAGGAAGGTTTATATATGTATAATATATGCATATTATAGTAGTGAAAAGCCGAGAAATTTAAAGGTTTCTAATGTGATGTCGTAACAAACATATTTTTCTGCGCTTACATTGCAAACGCTGGCTAAACCTTACGAGATAGATCAAATTTATGTACTACGAAATTGTCTTAAAAAGAAAAGAAATATCTTAAAAAGATGAATAAAAAAGTCAGAACAGCATATGTTTATCTCCTAAGGATAACCCACAGTAACCATTTTTATCTTTTACATATTACGAAAAAAAAATGGGTTATTTATCAAGCTATACTATTTAAACGATATAGTATCATTCCTTATCCACTTAAATACATAAGATACCTTGTGCATTTCATGTAGATCAAAATTGCCCTTTACAGCATGTGATTTAAATGAATATTTTCGAAAATATTACGGACAGATTTAAAAATTGCGAGGTAAAAATGTAAAAATAAATAAGTAAAAATGTTGTGTATGAATATTCCAAAGATAGCAGGACATCTTCATGGTATAGGGAAAGGGGAATTGCTTTATTCCAAATTTAAATGTTCACAATTTTTCTGTAGTGTATTTAGTATCAGCATTGTACCCGTGCGAAGCCGGGGCGGGTCGCTACTCGCTAGTTATTAATAAAAATGAAAAAGTTCTCGACAATACCTAGCGGATAATGTGAGGAAGTACTGTGCCCAATTTTAAGTCGATTGGTTCAGTAGATTTTGAGCTATCGTGCAGACGAACTTCAAATATGACAAGGCTCAGAAAAACGGTTTGAAAAACGCAGAAGAGTTTGGTCGTTTACCGACTAATATGTATACTAATATTCACCATGCCTTGTATAGAAATAACAAGACCGGAACAGGTTCGCTTATGAAGGAATTTATTCGAGGTCGATGTATACAATAGCGTGCCGTGCAGCTGCCGCCCAGGTATAAATCCCGGCATAAAGCAATAGACCCTCAAATACTCATAACTTCGTCAATTTTACTCCGATCGACTTGAAATTTTAACACAATATTCTTGAGATATTATACATTCATTTAAAAAAATATTTAAAAATACTTAATCCTTCCTCCCCTTAAGAAAAAAATGTCTGTTTAATTTGATGATTCTTCTTAGTTTTTTTTTTTAAGTGCGATAATATTTTTGATTGTCAGAAACTGCTCAGCTTTGAATGGTTTGATGAAGGTTAGCAGAAGTGTAAATTCATCAATTGCATTTTGTATATGCATATATAGCATTCATCAGGAATGCGGTCAGCTTTGGGGGCTTTATTGGTTTTACGGTTTGCAATAAAATTTTCAGTTACGCGTCATTTGCGGGGCTGTATAATAGCGATGAAATTAATGTTGTGCTGTTTCTCAAAGTGATCCTGAAGATATTCCGCATACAGACCTAACGATGTAAACATGTCTTCCATTAAATTCAAAAGATATTACTCTCGGTGATTTGATGGGATGCACATTGCACAACAAACTCGCATTCGCTTTGTTCCTTATCACCGAAGCAAACAAAAGAACTGTATTATCGACACCAAAACTAACTTATTTTTCATCGCAACTGTTTTAGTTTGATCGTCAAAACTGATTTTGGATTTACTCTACCAAAGTAAGAGTATTGTTATGTCAAGTTCCCTAATTTTGAGTATTTCTTAGTTCTCCAGCCGCTTATATTTCCGTTCAATGTTAAGTGCACGATTTTGAGTGAAGTGAAACAATGTTTGGTCAAAGTTAAACTTTAATTTATTTCCAAAATGTATAACCTTACTGCCTTTAATCAATGTTTCTGTTATTCAAGTCTTATTCAATTCTCTGTTTATGACTTACTTGAACTCAAGTGAACTTTAGTTCTCAAATTCACACTCGCATTGACTGAACCTCTGGTTCAATCCATTCAAGTGCAATATGATTCCTTAGTGCAATACGTTCAGTGGGTCATAAACAAAGTTACAATATAATTCTTTTTCCTTCTTTTGTTTTTTTTTCTTCGAATCACTATGTGCAATGTAAATGTTCATTCATAACGATTATGTCATTATGTGTCTTAGTATGCACAAGTGGATTCGAATTATCGGATGTGGATCGTGGATTAATGGATACACAACAGTATTTTCGATGTTTCGTTGCATTGTTAGTATAGTTTTTCATATTTTATTCTTTCCCTGCCAAACCGCGAGTCCTACATGCATGATCTTTACTTATCCCAGTTGCATTCCAATTTTCGAGGTCTGGTTAAGTTCTCATCAATAAGAACACTTCTCGAAATTGTTTCTTAATTATT